>CM053603.1:83455175-83553647 GCA_028646535.1 Procyon lotor | reverse complement strand
ACTGTCTTGATGATTATTGCTTTGTAATAGAGTTTGAAGTCAGGAATGGTGATGCCGCCGACTTTGGTTTTCTTTTTCAACATTCCTCTGGCTATTCGTGGTCTTTTCTGGTTCCATATAAATTTTAGGATTATTTGTTCCATTTCTTTGAAATAAATGGATGGTATTTTGATAGGGATTGCATTAAATGTGTAGATTGATTTAGGTAGAATAGACTGATGTTACATTTATTAATTACATCTCATTTTAAATGCAATCATGAGAGGCACAGCAAACATTCCAATAAAATTCATGCTCCCCCACTTCAATCACAGAGTTATGACTGGAAAGAAGCTGAGTAATCTGCAACTACATATTCCAGCCTCCTTGCAATCTGAGTATGGCTACATAACTAGATCTTGCCAAGACAGAGGGAGAGAGAGGTTACATATACTGATATATATACATAGTTACATATATATATATATATATATATATATATATATATATATGTATTTATATTTATATTTATATTTATATACACATACATAAATAACACCCTGGCCAAAGTAATTAAAAAGAGGAACTGCAGTTTCCATCTTTTTCCTTCCACAAGATTGTTGCAAAGGAGCACAACAACCTTGAAAACATTGTGTTGAACATGGCAAAGCCATAAGATGGAAGGAACACGGGAGCCAGAGACAGCTACTGCTTGAAGAAGGGGAGCCTGCCAGTCAGGAACATCCGTTTTGGGCCCTACAAAAATACAAACTAACTTTGGTTGTTCCTGAGACATTACATGTTTTAGACCTGGGCTTGTTTGTTAAAGTATAAACCAAAGTATTGAACTCATACCCTTACTTCCCAACAGTGCTTTGGGCAGATTTTATATAATTTCATCTTTAAAATCTATCATCATTATTTTATATATCTTTAGGCACTTTGAAAATAGGAAATTTAGAGAGGCCATGAGGGGAACTACAAGGTTTTTCTTACATTTGGACCAATCTAAGTGCAAGTCCACAGTCTCACTGTCATAGTTCTGAAACACAAAAATCTTTGAAAACCATTATTTTGTTTTACTTTGTTATTTTTTTTCTTGTAACTCCTTTGATGAAAAAACTCAGCTTGACCTGCACTCAATTAGTGTCTAACCTGAACTGATATAAAGCTTTGTACAGTGTAAATATTCATGAATTTGCTACAGTAAATGTTTCTGGTTGTAGGGTGCATCCCCAATCATGCTAGAAGCATTATGTAAGAAAGGGTATTTGTGCCTTATTCTTTTCAATCATTCTGAAACATTCTGAATTCTGAAGCAAGTCTAAGCCTGGATATCTCAGATGAGAGTTTATGGACCTTCATTTTCTAGCTGCTTTAGAATGGCATGTCCTCCACCACAAAAATAATAAGTAGATGATAGATAGATAGATAGATAGATAGATAGATAGATAGATAGATAGGAAGGATTAAACATTATTTCATAGGCTGGTACAGCCAAAGGTCTATAAATTTCCCTTCTGTTCCCTATACTTGCTTTATAACATGTACTGTAAGCAAAATATTCTACATTCTGAAATGATTTCTTGGGATGCCTGGGTGGCTCAGTTGGTTAAGTGTCTGCCTTTGGCTTGGGTCATGATCCCGGGGTCCTGGTATTGAGCCCCATGCTCAGCAGGGAGCCTGTTTCTCCCTCTCCCTCTGCTGCTCCCCCTGACTGTATTCTCTCACTATCTCTCTGTCAAATAAATAAATAAAATCTTAAAAAAAAAAACAAGAAATGATTTCTTTAAGGTAAGAGGCTCTATTTTCTATTTGAAGATTTATGACAAGTTCATTTAGAAGGCAGCTTTTTAGCTTTTCTTAGAAATGTCTGTCATTATTCCAACACTTGTAGCTTTACTAGTGAGGTGATCATTTCTTGAAAGTTCTTTTTAACCTGACAAAGGTGTGGTAACATTTTCAATAGACCATCTCCAGCTCTGCTACCCAGTAATTAGGGAGCAATTTTAATGTGAACTGGAACTTCAAGACAAGTGCTTCAGTGTTATCATCTTTAAAACAAGGTATCTGAGACTTTCTTTGAGTATTTCCCAGCTACATGAATCCTTCATAATTCCATATGTAATACTCTCTCCTGTTTATTTTAAATTTGAATTGGAGCCCAAGTGTACAGGCTTATCTATAACTCGGTATTTATTATATATTAAATTATATATTAAATATTATTCCTTAAAGAAACATAGGCTTATTGCATTAGAGTGGGTCTCTATATTGTTTGGTTCTCACAGATTTTTTAAGAATAATGTCTTATGGCTGCCATTTTTCTGTCACATGTGAGGTATTTTGATAGCTGCATGTTACAGAACCACCACTATTTGTTTGGAAAGAGAAAGAAATAAATACATATCATATATTTGGTATATAGTGACTCGTGGTAACATAATCTTCTCTTGAATATCTTAGTCAGGTTCTCTTTTTTTATCTGAACTTCTAACTTCCTAGACAGTTATAATGAAGTCAAATTTCTGGCTATTTTCCACTGGAGCTCAAAATAGTTCGTTGAGTTTCTCTAAATAAACAAATCGATTCCTCCAAGTCCATTTCCCTTATATATGACTACCCAGATGAGTTCGGCCTGTCTTGAGATCTCATTTGAAAAAAGTTGGGAAGTATGCTCAATCTTAACAAAAATAATGGTCTTAATTACCTAGCTGCTCAGTTATTTAAAACTGGCAGTCGATCCAATGAATGGTATTCAATTAAAGTTGATATTTATCCAGAAGAGTATTCTAGTATATTGTAGCTAAATGTTATTCAACCAAAGACACCTAAAAAACGTTCAACTAGCATTAGTATAATCACAATTTAAATATCTACTGATTCTTCTTGAATTGTGTATCTGTAGCAATTAAGCAGAATTAAGGCTGGCAAAGAAAGTATCTAAGGGAAACATCAATTATATTTTGTGTACTTAGTAATTATATAGTGGTCAAGGATGTTAAACACAAAATGGGCCATAGATAAAGTTAATGTATCTCTCAAGTTGTTCAAAACACAATTTCGAACTAACTACAAGAACTCTGAACAGGTATCTCTCTGGTTTACTCTGTGCTCTTTAGTTCAGTCTTGCCTTCACTAGAGTAGAAGAGAGGGTATATTTATAACACAAGGTAGGGTTAAGTGGATGTTCCTGACACTTGTCTTGAGCATCTTGGAAGCAATATATTTCTTTTGAATTATAGTAAAAAGACACATTCTAAACTGTAAAGATGTATGACTTCCTATATTATAGTAGGCAAAGACGAAGTAGTCTACAGACACATGGGCAAGCTGATTTGAACAACATAAATTTTTTGTTCAACTTTAACTGACAGAAAAGAATTATTCTTATAGAAAAATGTACACCCTATCCCAAGATTGTAGCTATTTAGAAATATGAGTATATTCATCTGACGATATCAGGAAACATTCACTTTCTCACTAATCTCTTATTTGAGCATACTATTTACATACTGAGCCCTATAGTCTCCCTTAGTCTCAGTCTGTCTATCTGTCTGTCTCTCTCCCATATATATGTGTTTTTTACTAGTGTAATATATAACTGATCAAATTATAGCTTAAGTGCTTGTGACAGAAAACTAGCTTTTCATGTATTTTGCATTCGTGATGTTGATTTTAAATCCTTTATATCTTGTTCAGCAGTCATATGAATTCATTACTCTCCTTGGAAACTATCTTTTGCAGAAACTAAATATACAATTGTAAAAATCATAATTAATATGTAATTAAAATCACTATTAAGGGGCGCCTGGGTGGCTCAGTCGTTAAGCGTCTGCCTTCGGCTCAGGTCATGATCCCAGGGTCCTGGGATCGAGCCCCACATCGGGCTCCCTGCTCAGCAAGAAGCCTGCTTCTCCCGCTACCATTCCCTCTGCTTGTGTTCCCTCTCTCACTGTGTTTCTCTCTGTCAAATAAATAAAATCTTTAAAAAAATAAATAAATAAAAATAAAAAAAATAAAATCACTATTAAAATCATAACAACCATTTTTCACGATAAAAATCTGACTTCTGTCAGAATTTTGCTTAAAGAAAATTTCTTTTTTTTTAAGATTTTATTTTTTGTTTATTTGACAGACAGAGAGAGAGAGCACAAGTAGGCAGAGCAGCAGGCAGAGGTAGAGAGAGAAGCAGGCTCTCTACTGAGGAGGGAGCCCGACACGGGGCTTGATCCCAGGACCCTGGGATCATGACCAGAGCTGAAGGCGGACACTTAATCAATTGAGCTATGTAGGTGTCCCTAAAGAAAAATCCTAATGCCATTTCTATGTACATGAAGATAAGACAAACCTTTCTAATATATGAGTGTTTGAATCAGAAAGCCTGGTTTTGAATCTCATTTTTCCACTTACAACCTATATAACCATGTTGAAGTTTCTTTTTCTTTCTTTCTTTCTTTCTTTTTTTTTTAAGATTTTATTTATTTATTTGACAGAGAGAGAGAGAAATCACAAGTAGGCAGAGAGGTAGGCAGAAAGAGAGAGAGCAGTCTTCCTGCTGAGCAGAGAGCCCAATGCGATGCAGGGCTCAATCCCAGGACCCTGAGATCATGATCTGAGCAGGAGGCAGAGGCTTTAACTCACTGAGCCACCCAGATGCCCCATGCTGAAGTTTCTGAACATCTCTGTGAATCATATTCTCCATCTCTAATATAAGGATAATCTTTTAGATTTTTTATGGATTAAAATAAGTTATATGAATTCCCAATATTACTTGACACATGGTAAGAACTTACTAAATGCTCTACACTATTAAGAGTAACATGGAGGTATTTGTATTTGCCAGATATCCAGGAGGAAATGAAAAAAAAAACCAAAAAACAATATTGATTCTATAGAGCTACCTGCCAACAAGCCAAGAAGTTAGAATGGAGTGGTAGCTCTCAAAGTGGATAAGCAGCATCAGCATCACCTGGTAACTTGTTCAAAAATGAAAATTCCCGCGGGGCACCTGGGTGGCTCAGTCGTTAAGCGTCTCCCTTCGGCCCAGGTCAGATCCCAGGGGCCTGGGATCGAGCCCCGCATCGGGCTCTCTGCTCAGCAGGAAGCCTGCTTCTCCTGCTACCATTCCCTCTGCTTGTGTTCCCTCTCTCGCTGTGTTTCTCTCTGTCAAATAAATAAAAACTTAAAAAAAAAAAATGAAAATTCCCAACCATTGACCAGATCTATTAAATAAGAAATTCTGGGGGCGGGGGTAGGGCCTAGTAATCTATACTTTAACAAGCCCCCAAGGTGATTCTGATGTGTGCTAAGGTTTGAAGAATACTGGAGTAATGAGACAAATCTCCAAGGAACCCTGTGCATTGGGGATGGTCAAAGGTCTGCAGCACAGGGTTTTAGGTGCTGAACTGTGAGTTATATGGCTTTGAAATAAAGTTGGGACACATGGTTAGGACTGGTAACACAGCTCTCCAGGACCTCAGAAGACTCCACAAAAACTTGTGAAATCTAGTGAGGAACTGAGTTCGCCTAAAGCCACTGGGTTTGGAGGAAGTAAAATACTGATGAGAAGGTAGGGACTAGTAAGGTGGAAAACCTGAAAAACAAGGCAGAAGTCAGTTGCCAGAGCTAAAAGTCAAAAAGTCCAGAGCCAAATTCTTATACCTGGGCACAAGATCAGATCCATCTGCACTGTTCCATCCAATGCTAAATCATCTGGACATCACATTAGCGGGGTATGAGTTCACCTGTGGTCCAGAGCCTAGCACAGGTGGTAAGATGGAGTCAATGGCTCCCACTAAAGATAGAGAATGAGGCATTTCTAGGGGTACAGAATACACGGATATGCCAAAACCTTAATTTTCCCTTCAGGATTTTTAGGGGTATCTCTAAAATTACTTCTGAGATTACTATTCTAAGAATTAGAATTTTGTTATTAGCATAAAACCATAGACTAATAAGAGAGAGAGAGAAAAAAGATGGATTGGGGGAGAACAACAGCAACAATGACAAGAATCCTGTCATGAATCCTCAAAAATGAGTATTTATGTTATTTTATTTTGAACAAAATAAATTCAGAACAAGTCTATGAAACATCAAAGTGATAGTCAAAGACATACTAAAATTGCATAATTCAGTTTACTTAAGAATAAAATGATGCTAAAAAAAGAATAAAATGATGCTAACTTATTCACCCACTTTCAGCCCTTTGTCAGGATGGTACTGTTGTCAAAACTTAAACAGAATAGCCACCAAAAGCAACTGATCTAAAACCATTATAAAGGTATTACTTCCCGCTTTTCAGCATATGAAATTTAAAAATATTATTTTCACAATTCAGTATCATCATTTCTATGTTATCCTTACATGCCTTCTACATGCCAGATAATATGCTAGAAACTCAGCACACAAAATACACAGGCTGCTATCCCTAACACAAAATCAATGAATTTTTTAAAAAATTAATTATCATTCCAAATTTTCTCTTTTCTTGTTTTAAGTGCAAAAGAGAATCTTAGTGACAAGGACTTCCGACTGCTCAAAAAATCTCTGGTAATTCCTTTGGATCCCACTGGACTCACACATTCACCTAGTAAATATGGTAATTCACCTTTTAGAGTTCCTATGAATAAAGCTTGAATTTTAACACATTTCTTTAGAAACATATTGAGAAATGGCAACACAAATATGTGACTGTAATAGTGAAGGAAAATATGAATGTGTGGTCAATCATTTATGATTATATATTATATCAATGCCTACACATATAAAAATTATAAGCTTTTGAGCACTAACTGTGGCTATGTGAAAGTTTGCACAAAGATCCTTTTACACATCACTATGGATACCTTTTTTTAAATCTTTTTTTTAAAGATTTTATTTATTTATTTGACAGAGAGAGAGAGAGATCACAAGTAGGCAGAGAGGCAGGCAGAGAGAGAGGGGGAAGCAGGCTCCCTGTTGAGCAGAGAGCCTGAGGCAGGACTCGATCCCAAGACCCTGAGATCATGACCTGAGCAGAAGGCAGAGGCTTAACCCACTGAGCCACTCAGGCACCCCACTACAGATGCTTCTTATACTAAGAAATTAGTTTTTCTATTGTGTAGGATTAGTAATTTAGCACCACTCTTGTTTTCTCCTGGCAAGATTCTACTTCTTTACAAGGCTTTTTCTCACTTCTTTTGAGCTCATTTCCAAATATTTCTAGTATATTCTTAAGATGTTATTTATTTGTTTAAATTGGTTGTAGCATTCTAAAAATGGTCCTATAAAATGCTCCTCTTGGCTAAGACAACAGAAATACGAACACATAGGCTATCTAAAGAGAAAGAATCTGTTATATTTGAAAACTATCATAAGGATATGCCTTACACTGGATCATTCCATGTTTATCATTCAAAAGTAGTCATAAGAATGAAAATGTCTTATATAGAGTGCATGGAATTTGCTTCTTCCTGCATTTATCTGGAAAATAATGTTTTATAGGAAAGTATTAAATATTGAAAATCAATAGCTGAAGCTATGAACATCAAAAACATCTTATTTAAAATGCATCCTATTTTTAATGCCCTGTAAATGCTTAAGAAATATGTAGAACAAGGAGGGAAATGTAAAAGAAAAATGATTATTATGCTTTATTCCATCATATAAGTAAATCCATCTGATAAATGTTCATCTTCTATTGATTTTCCATATGTTACATTGTCCTCTAGTGGGCAAGTGAACATAAGTTCATGAGTTCATTGTTTGTGCACTGTATCACTAGCTTAAATTTAATTGCATGTCAACATATCTATATTCACATAAACACAATGGATCTTGTAAATCCCCGTAACAAACTAAACTTGGTTTTATTGTTTTTATCTCTGTAGTGGTAGCCTATAAAACGATTTTCCTGTTTGAAAAATTACTAAAATTGATTTCCATGTGCAACTATTTCCAACATTCCATAAAATTGCTAGGTTATAATTGATTATTTAATAAAACTATTTGATAAGGTTCTGAGAAGATTATTTCAAAGCATTTAGCTTTATGTGGGCAATTAAATTTGCAATGAAAAGCAGTAAGAAACTAAAATGTCCATAATAGGGGTCCTGGTATTGCTTCACTGACTAATTACTCCCATTTGCTGGCCAGCACTGCGGCTCTCATACTGGAAAATATATTACTAAGCATTTTCATAAATGCACTAAATTTAGCTTAGCATAGATATCCCTAAATACTCATTATTGCTTAAGGGATTTTAGGAAATCTTACATTTACCCTTAAAGTTATCAAAAACCGGGGCGCCTGGGTGGCTCAGTTGTTAAGCGTCTGCCTTCGGCCCAGGTCAGATCCCAGGGGCTTGGGATCGAGCCCCGCATCGAGCCCCGCATCGAGCCCCGCATCGAGCCCCGCATCGAGCCCCGCATCGGGCTCTCTGCTCTGCGGGAAGCCTGCTTCTCCCCCACTACCATTCCCTCTGCTTGTGTTCCCTCTCTCACTGTGTTTCTCTCTGTCAAATAAATTAAAAAAAAAAAAAATTAAAAAAAAAGTTATCAAAAACCTTTCCTTTTAAACAAATGTTTATTTACTATCACTTTTGGTTCCTATATTATCCTTACATGAGTTTTTTATGGGAAATATTTATTTCTCTTGATTAGCTCTTTAAATGATAACTAACTTGTCAGTTGTAACTAGAATGCATGTAAATTAATAAAGCAGAACGTAAGAGAACTATAACACTGACAGAATCAATTTCCAAAGAAAGGCATCATTTTAGAACAAGAAAGAAACCATAATTTTATGTCCAGAATGTCTCTTTCACTGCTTTAACAAAGTCCACATGAATAGTCCAATAGCCTGCGAAACACTCATTATTATACTCTAATTTAGTCAAGAACTAAATGTCTTTAAAGTGTAAAGAAACACATCATTCACTTATAATATTGACAGTAATAAACTGGACATCAGAATGTGCTCATGATGGGGAAAGACTGAAGTGGGTAGACCTAGCTTGAACTCTGTGTCTTTCTCTATCACGCAAAAGAGCATAGCAAATTTTGAGAAAGTGAGAATAACTATATCGCATAGGAATAGCTTTTTAAAAGAAATTCCTAAAGAAGAGAATTTCCTAAAGAAGAAATTCCTGACATTTATTTTCAAATGTCAGTATCTATACTAGGATATATTGTGATACATCACTATGTTATAAAAATATTACTGATACTCTGGGTATAGAACTAACTTTTTTGAGAGTCTACTTTGCTTTAAACACCTTGGATGTATTAAAACACCTCATTTTCAAAAAGAAATTCTTGAAGTAAGACTTCAAGTAAGAATGACTGGTGTTGATTCTCCTACATCCATTCCATCACATCAACACAAAATATTTCCTTTGAGAAACCATCCCTCTACTATTATCGGCTATGTGGCTTGCGAAGGATTCATCCCAGCTCCAAATCCAAAGATAGGTCTTTCATGGTTTAATCTAATCAGCTTGCTCCATTTCCTAGACATAATGGTTTATTCAGAGAGAGGACTGAAAATTAGAGCTAAGGAGATGTGAGAAGATAATACTGAAATTTAAGGAAGAGTGAAGCTTTTTCTCTTCTTCAGGACATGTCGCAAAATTGCATGAGACTTGGTCTTATTCCATTCTTGATACTATAAGGGGAGCCAGTGTGAAGATAAAGTTGAAGAAAGCCAAGAAGTATAGACAAACAGAGCCTGATTTTAATATTATTTGCATCTATTGGATCAAAGCACGTTTGGAAGGCAAGTCTACATAGAAAGGATCAGTTCCATAACCCAGTAAACTGCCTTTCTCCCTCCTTCCCTCCCACACTCCATTCTTCCTTCTTTCCTTCCTCCTTTCTTCCTAAATTAAAATAAATGAATGAATGAATGAATGAATGAATGAATGAATGAATGGGTACCTGGGCGGCTCAGCTGGTTAAGCGGTTAAACATCTGCTTGACTTAGGTCCTGATCCTGGGGTCCTGGGATTTAGCCCTGCATCCAGCTCCCTCCTCAGGGGACAGTCTGCCTCTCTCTTTCCCTCTGCCCCTCCCCCTTCCCCTGCTTGTGCTCTCTGTCTTGTTCTGTCTCTCTCTCTCTCTCTCAAATCAACAAATAAAATCTTTAAAAAATTAAATGTAGTTCAAATTGAGTATCTTGTCATTTACAAATGAAAGATTTGTAACACTTATGAAATCTTTAATGTGCACATCTTTATCTCTACACTGAAATTCATCAAGTTTATGTTACTTGGCCAAGCTTAGGCAGCCAATGGTAGAACTAATTTCAAATTCCACTCCAAATGGCTCAAAATCTAGGTTCTTTTCTTTATACCATGAAGACCTTTTGCTGTTAACTAAACCTCACAATAGCAGACCCAGTGTATGTGTATTTTCACAATGCCAAACCTGATGAATAGATTTATCATAATAAAATGAATAAATATGAGACTTTTAGGTAGCCAAACAGATGCTTACCTTTTACCTTTTTTCTCTAAACATTTTACATTTTTACCCTTTTATCTACATGCCCTGAAGATATCCCACAGCCCTTTGACAGAATATCATTTTTTAAGATAAAAATACGCCCAGATTTGGTAGATTAAAATAGTAGATACTCAGAGCAATTCAGTCCCTATTGCCTTGTAAATAAAACATGCTGTTAAAAAAATTCAATTTCATTTCCTTCCTCTAGTTATATAGAATTGAAATAAGACATGATGTTCGTGCTTGGCAGAATAAAATAACCCAAACCAAACAACTATGATAATAATCAAACGAATTTGATTTTTAAACTTGAGATAGTAAAGAAGCACTTTTCCAGAGCCTATAATAATTTAGGTATTTTGACTTCTTAAAATGTGGCTTAGTTTTATAATCATACTCTGAAGATTAAGCTTTGCTAATTTAAAAAAGAAGTCATTTCTTTAAAAAAGGTAGTGCATTATTTCCAATTTGTTTTTATTATGGCAAGTACAGAATATGCATAATATCTCACAAGAATTTGGCCTATTTCCTAAGCTAGCAATAAAGTGTTTGTGCAAACATTGGTGGTTCACTGGACATTCAAAGATCTTTAATTTTGTTAACCAGTATATTTAGTTGGTAAATTGTACATTATATATTGCAAAGACCAATTAAAACTACCTTAGTGAGGGGTGCCTGGGTGGCTCAGTGAGTTAAAGCCTCTGCCTTCGGCTCAGGTCATGTCTCAGGATCCTGGGATCGAGCCCCACATCGAGCTCTCTGCTCGGCAGGGAGCCTGCTTCCCCCTCTCTCTCTGCCTGCCTCTCTGCCTACTTGTGATCTCTCTCTCTCTGTGAAAAATAAATAAAATATCTAAAAAAAAAAACCTACCTTAGTGAAAAATACATAACTAAAGGAAACAGGAACAAATAGAGCAGCAACAAAAAATTCCGAAGAACTATATCTGTAAATTTTAACTAATATTACAAAGATATTCATATATAAAAAACAGTAAACTGAGAGATTTCAACCAAAAAAAGAAAGAAGAAATCTTAAACTTATGGCCAGAATTTGAACATCTTAAAAAATAATCCAAACAAAGAAACCCTATCTCTTCAGTTATTTTGTGATTGACAAAAAGACAGTTTTCTCTCTGAATCTCAGAAGGCTCTTAAAATATCTTGACTTGATAAATTTATAGCTTAAATAATTCTCTGTCCCTTTCCCCCAAAATACCTACAATGGAATTATTAAAAGATCACAAGGAAAAGCTAAATATTTGGATTCAAGTTTGAGCTATGTGTTAGTAGATAAGAAAATTATAGTAAAAGGGAATTTCTGGATTTAAATTTGGAAATCATAGTAATAATGATAATCATGGCATTATTCATTTTTCACAATTTAAAAAATTATTTTATATGGTGTTATAGTGCTATAGTGTATCTATAATTGAGTTATGTTACAATTTAAAATAACTGGAATGAAGCCTATGCTCAAATACAGAAGGAAATTATAGATAGATAACAGTAATTCTATGCGACCATGAGTGAAACAATGGGAAACGTAATAAATTCAAACTTATTTAATCCCCCATCAATTAGAAAATTGAACCATAGGTAGAATGAGTCAAATATTAAGTCAGCCTGAATGACTTTTGCTTAGGGAAAGCCAGATTTTAAACCAAAATTTTCAATTATATCTGGACTAGTATATTCATAACTTACAACTTACCAACATTATATATTTAATTCATTCTAAGAAGATACAGAATGCTTTTTTAAGGTTTTGGTCTGCCTTTTCTTCATAACTGGTTTGTTTTTTTTTTTTTTAGATTTTATTTATTTATTTATTTACTTATTTATTTGAGAGAGAGAGAGTGAGAAGAGAGAGAGCATGAGCAGTGGGGAGGGGCAGAGAGAGAGGGAGAAGCAGGCTCTCCACTGAGCAGGGAGCCCAGCAGCTGGATCCCAGGACCCTGGGACCATGATCTGAGCCAAAAGTAGACACTTAACTGACCAAACCACTCTTGTGCCCTTCTTCATAACTGTTTTAAATATTTTATTACAGTTTACAATTAGCATACTCTTTATTTATAAGCCATCCGTCTACCTTCATTAAAAGGTGGTAAGATTGTGCATCTATGAAGATCATACATTATGGGGAAAATGTACAGTTGACCCTCAAGCAATGAACTGCAGAGGTCCACTTGTACATGAAATTTTCTCAATAAATACAGTACTGTAAATACGGTATTTCCTTTTTGCATTGGTACTTGAATTTCTTCGCTCTAAGTTAAGCACCCACCAATATTTCAGTTAAGGAGTCGAGACGAGATGCAACATACACTTAACAGGCCTAAATCTAAATCTGCTCCAAGTTAACCGACAACATCATACCTTCTAGTCGCTTCAAGTCCAAACATTGTTCTCTCATACCCCAAATGTAATTATTCATTCTCTTCTATCAAAAACAGATCTAGATTCTGATGACTTCTCACCACCTCCATGAACACCATCCCGGTCCAAGCATGGATACTGCAACAGCCATGAATTGGTTTTCTTGCTCCCACGTAACCCCCACCCCTAATGTAATTCCAATACAACAGGCAGAGTGATCCTTTTAAGTTAAATATCAGATTATTTTATTGCTTTAATCAGATTCTTTCACAGCTCTCCATTTACTCAACCTAAAACTCAAAATCTTTTTAATTGCTCAAAGACCTTACAAAGTCTTATTTCCCTTCATATTCCCTACCTTCTATCCACAGTGGCTTAATTGTTGATTATGGAACTGCTTAGGAAAACTGCTTGAGGGCTTTTGCTCTGGCGCATTCCTCTGACTCAAAAGCTCTTCCAAAAATATCCTGGCATGTAGTTGTATGAAAATTATCTTAAATTTAGAAACAGGGCAAAAAAAATTTAAAAGGTGGGTGTTATGTCCTTTCAATGTCATGTGGGAGCATTATTTAACAGACCCACCCAAAGATCACTTGAAGGAACATACTTTGATTCAAGGTTTACTTTTATTATTGATTATGGACTAATAAAGATTTAGTGAGGATTTACTAAAGTTACATATGGCTTGTAGCCCAGAAGCCATTAACTAGTTTTGTAACTAACATAGCAAGTTTATTCTAACATTTTTTACTAAGTTACCTATAAATTCCAAGCTCTGCAAAATGCTCTTTGATGAGCCCATCTTATTGATCCCCTTATTAAATAATAATTGAAATAAAAGGCACGTGCGTGGCTCAGTCAGTTAAGCAACCAAACTCTTGATTTTGGCTCAGGTCATGTTGTTAAGGTTGTGAGATTGAGCCCCAAGTCCGGCTCTGCACTGGGCGTAGAGCCTGCTTAAGATTTTCTCCCTCTTCCTCTGTCCCACCCCTGTTCCTGTGCATGCATGTTCTCTCGAGAGAGAGAGAGAGAAAGAGAGAGAAAGAAAGAGAGAGAGAAAGAAAGAAAGGAGGGAGGGAGGGAGGGAGGGAGGGAGGAAGGAAGGAAGGAAGGAAGGAAGGAAGGAAGGAAGGAAAGAAGGAGAGAGAAAGAAAATCTTTGACACATGTACATTTTATATTTGTATGAGAGCCATGTCTTAACTTTTTAAAAACTATAGTTTAGTTTTTAAACTAACTTTTTTAATAAAAAGTTATCTTCTTCAAATATTTGTGTAAAAATCACCATAGTAAGTCCTATACTTATCCTATTTTAAAAATTGCTCTGCACCCATCTCTAGCTCCTCTTATCTATTTTCCTTGTTATTTTCTTTCAAAGCATTTCTCAGCTTCTAACACACTATATAATTGGCTGTTATATTGTGTTTATTTCCTTTTTCCTTCCTGTTAGAACATAAGCTTTGAAAGAACATGTTTTTTTTTAATTTTGCTCACCAGTGTATAGCTAGTTCTGCTATAGCACAATACACATGTTCCTATAAATGACAATATCATGCGAAATAGTACAATGAAAACTACAAGATTTGTGGGGAAAATGGGGTTAAGGGCACAAAACTCAAAAACTTTCTCAGTGACACATTTAACAAATTTAACAATGATTCATACATGTTAAATGGTCAAGATATATATAAGCACCACAATAAAGTAAAAGCACTTTACTTTAAAGAGAACTGAAGTTTGCTTGTGGAAGTGGCCTTTAGAAGAGTGCAGCTGGTATGATATTGTGAAGTAGTGGTAGGAGGTGTATTTGAATTGGATGGCAAATTATCACACCAGATGTGGGATGTCCAAGATAGGCCCTATTAGTTTGAAAAAGCATATTCGATGTTTTATTAAAATTCTACATTCTTAAAACAATGACCAAAAACAACTATGGTTATTTTTAAATAAACTCCAAAAATCAGAACATTTCTTAAATTTGTGATGATATTTATGTAATAAACTTCTCAGTTTCCCCTAAGGCTAATTATTCTAGAAGAAAAGGAAATTTTTAAGTTATCAAAAAGGGCATGGGTTTTGAAAGAATAAGAATGACTATTTTTTTTTTTTAACACAGTGAGCATGAGCAACGTTTGGGAGAAGGGACAGAGAGAGAGAGAGATTCTTAAGCAAGCTTCATGCCCAGTGTGGAGACCAACACAGGGCTTGATTTCACGTCCCTGAGATCATGACCTGAAACAAAATCAAGAGTTGAATGCTTAACCAACTAAGCCGCCTAGTTGCCCATGAATAATTTTTCTTGTGTAGTATATGAAACATCACCATAATTAGAACTGGTTTCCTATCAGCCCAAATAATTAACAACTATAAAAATATATATTGTGAAATAAATGTGAATAAAACAATTACATATCTGAAAGCTATTGTGGCTGGAGGCTTATTCACTACCTTGATTAGATCCTGGTAGAGACCACGGAACCATTCATTTAAGAGATTTTTGTTCTCAAGAAACATAAAGATATTCATAAGATAATTTACTCAAGAATTTATCATATGCTGCCTGCCAATCAATCAGTATAAAAATTCTCATTAACATCTTCTACCCAGGACAAAACACACAATCCAGACTTTCAGATATTCAACTTTCTTCTCTTTCCATTTCTTCTAGGTAGTAGAAGGAAAGGCTTGAACAGGATTGCAATATACAATTTAGAGAAAACAAAAGTCCACAGATTAACTACATTCTTTGTATAATTCTAGATGGTTAAAATTTAACCATTGGTATTCAGAGGATAGCTTTGAATATTACAACAATGCCTACTTCCATTCCCAACAAAAAACCCAACTGTCATTTCCACAAGCCATGCTAAATATACATGTTAACTAAATAAGAACAGATCGCTTATCAATAAATGCAACCTAGCCCCTCCTTTCATCAGCATGCCAATTTAAGACCATCCTAATTAGGAGTCCTGGAGTAGCTGCTGAACACAATTTAGTGTAGTCTCACTTGGATGTATTTACCCTCTACAATCAGTTGGAGAGATGCTTGAATTTATGTGTTCAGAATTAAAATACACAATGTCTTCTCATAATGGAATTTATATTCTGCTGTTCTAATTTGTAGAGATTACCTGTATTCCTTTTAAAGTATTTTATTTTCTCAGTTTCAAAGTTTCTAGAACTAAGAAGTCTAATTTTTCTGTAGTATATACACAGTGGTTATGCTGCTGATAATGGTAGAAAGACTTGTAGAAAGGCAGATAGAAATAAAATCATATATAAAGGAAAATGTCCCACCTAAACAATGTCCCTAGTAGAAATCAGAAATGATTATTGAGTTTCATCACAATTGGCTTGAAAAAGCTGAAACCAAGAAAGGACCATGAACTTCTGGTGATTTTGGGATACCAGATGCAAACTGGATCTAATGATCTGAAGACTTTTTCTTAACCAATGAATAATAGAACATTTTCATCTAATTGTGTACAGACTTACACTTTTATCTCATACTATTAAGAGTGCTAGTTTTCCATTCTTAATTATAATTACCACCATGAACACTACTCTGCTTTACCAATTAAAATTCCTCTAGTTTTCCCCTTAACAAACTACAAGTGAATTTCTTTACTGACCAATATTCCCTTGTCTGACAAATTAATAGGTTCATTATAAAGTTGTTTTTAGTTCTGGTGGTCTTAATGTTGTTTCTGGTGATCTTTATTATTTTTGATGTATGCAAATTATGAATTCATAATAAAGTAACCACTTTAAAAATAATTTTATTTTTATAGTGAGTTTTTTTTGCATTTTAAGCACTGTATTCCCATCAAATTAAACTATTATTGAAAATGCAATATACTCTATACTACTGCTAGAATCTGACATAGTGTTGATTTCTATTATTTCGTCAAATACTACATAATTTCTATGTGCCACATAATTAATATCTCATAGCTAAAAATAGGTTTATCCTTATTAATTGAAACACTGTAAAATGAGTGACACATTTAAGACTGGTTTTAATTATTTGACAGATTTTCTAACTGTTAATTTTAAGCTACTAAAGCCAGACTTAAAAAAAAAAAAAAAAAGAGCAAATAATAGAAGCCAAATGAAGGTTTTATTAAGAGAACAGTGCTTTTTGTTTTCATTCTAAAGTGACAGTATTATTAAATTCTAAATTTCTTTTTAATATGTCAAAGAGATTTGAAGAATGGATAGTAAAGGCATTATCTTTGTTTTTATTACTCATATAGGAACTATAAAAAAGATGAGGTTATCTTTAAACTTGAATTCTAAATGTATTACACAATGCCATTTAACATTACCTACGACTTATTTTATTTGCTATTTTTCTTATTGTTAAGGGAACATTTATAGAAATTTAAAGCAAAATAGATATATAATCAGAGAGTTTAGCTTCTCCCTAGAATACAGAAAGATTGGAAGAATGTCACTCCCATGCTAACAACAAGAAGAAATAAATTCAACATTATAGATTTCCTTGAAACCTCTTAGAGTTGAGGTTCACAGGAAAGCAAGTATCCTGAAATCAAGGACAAGAGGCTCCTTAAAGACAGACTAGCTGCAAGCTGGCTTACCTGTGACAGAGCACTGATGGAAGAGGAGCCAGGCCAGAGAAGCAGGTGAGAAGAAATCAGACCAAACTGGCAACAAATCGCAGATGGTCAAGTCTGAGCAATGTTAGAGGATAAGGTATAGGGTTAGAGATCTCTGAGGATGAGCTGCAGACTAAAGAACAGTTTGTACTATCTATAGGCTCTTCTTCGTGGTCCTCCATGGAGTGCTAAAGACAAGAGGGTAAAGGAGGAGACAGTAGGTAGAGGTAGCCCCGGTTTCCAGTACAGACGTAGACTTTCCAAATATGTGAAGAGTAAGAATCTCACCAAAAGGATGTATGGATGGGGAAAAACCCACGAAAAGATGCTCAACATCAGTATTCATTGGGGGAAAGCAAATTAACGAACACTGTACTACCAGAACATAGGTTGTAGTTTGGAAAAACTTGAAGAAACAATAATACCAATGTCTGACACAAATTGGAGCAATTGGAGCTCGCATACTTTGCTTGTGAGAACGCTAAATAAAACACCATTTAGAAAAACACTGACAGTTTCTTACAGACACAGAAAAAATTCACTTCATATGACCAGAATTCCCACTCTTGGATATCTGTCCAGGATAAATGAAAATTTATGTTCTTGCAAAAACTTATACAGTAATGTTTTCAGAAATTTTATTGAAAAATCACAAAAAAACTGGACACAACCTAAATGTTCTACCACTTGTGAATGTATAGGTAAACTGTGGTACACCCATACGATAGATTTCTACTCAGAAATAAAGGGATGATCAATTGATACAGACTACAATATTGATGAGTCTCAAATTGATTATGGTAAGTAAAAGAAGCCATACTCAAGAGGCTGCATACTTATAATTCATTTCTATGACATATAATTTTATTTATAGGATATTCTGAAAAAAATAAAACTTTAGGGAAAGAAAGCAGATCCAGTGGTTGTCAACGTCAGGAATGAAGGAAAGAGAATATATGGAAATAAGGGAATATTTGGGGTAATAGAATATTCCATATATTTTTAAAGATTGTATTTATTTATTTATTTATTTATTTATTTATTTATTTATTTTTTTGAGAGAGACACAGAGAACACTAGCAGGGGGAGGGGCAGAGGGAGAAGCAGGCTTCCTGCAGAGTAGGGAGCCCGATGCAGGGCTCCATCCCAGAACCTCGGGATCATGACCCCATGACTGGAGGCTAAGGCAGACACTTAATGGCTAAGCCACCCAGATGCCCAGCAATTCATATTTTTAACTACTCTGCATAAGCACGTTAGAGGCTGACCAAGAAAGCCCTTCAAGTATTGATTTTTAGATTGCAAATACATTTTAGCAAGTAGGAGAATTGGCATATAAGAAATCTGCTAATAATGAAGATCAATTGATTGTGTGTGTGTTTGTGTGTGTGTAATTTCCACACAATGTATTTTTCTCTATTTCCCAGTATCACATCATGAACATTTTCTTTTCCAAAATTATTGAAATTCATCTTTGGAATTGTTACATTTAGTATATAATATTAGCACATTTTATATGATCAATTAATCAGGTATATTTAAGTATCACATAGTTTGTACTTCTTTGGTATCAAATAATTTTTTCAATAAATAATGCTTTATTTTTTCTAATTTATCTTCCACCAGAAGAATGAAAACTTCCCAGAATCATGGATATTTTGCTGTTTTGTTCACTGTTGGATCTTCTGTCTTGGCACCATTCTTAGAACATAGTAGATGTTCAATTAATATTTGAACGAATAAGTGAATACATCTAAGGACTGATGGGATGAGGGGATCTGGATTCACTGACTTATACTCTCAGGAGGAAAAAAAAAATTCTTCCATATTTGCAAGATAGATGTTCATCTTAAGAGTGAAAAAAGAAGAGAAATCCATTAAATGATCAAGTTTACCACCCATCTCAGGGAATATACATTCATATCTGAATAAAATAACAATCTTTCTATTTTTAGATACTTGAAAGAGGACTCCAATTTCTGTATATTAATTAATATTTCTTAGAAACAATTGAAAATAATATCTATCATATTTGAAGTTATGTGTAGTTTGTCAATATGCCAACATAATCTATTTACATATCTGAGTAAAAACAATTTGAGAGGGGCACCTGCGTGGCTCAGTTGAGCCTCTGCCTTCAGCTCAGGTCATGATCTTAGAGTCCTGGGATTGAGCCCCACATCGGGCTCTCTGCTCAGCAGGGAGCCTGCTTCATCCTCTCTTTCTCTGCCTGCCTCTCTGCCTATTTGTGATCTCTCGCTCTGTCAAATAAATAAATAAAATCTTAAAAAAAAATAATTTGAGAAAACCTTCCATATCTATAGTAGGACTCTATTACTAATGTGAATATTCTATGCAGTTATATAAATATTATGTAATTAATACTGTGCACGGTAGCGGTAAATGTAAATTAATTGAACTTTAGATAAAAATAAAAGATCTGACCAAGTGAACCAGAAAGAATTGCTAAATGCATTTTTTGAGTAAGATGAATGTGCCTTATTACCAAGCCAGCTTGAGCTCAACAACCCATTAGCAAAGGAAGTTCTCATATGGGTAGAATCTGCTATTGCTGTTTCCTCTCAAAGGATTAGTCCTATGAATGCCAATTTCTTAAGAAAGTAAGTCAGTATGGTCAAGAATATTTGAGTGAAACAGAAAAATATAGCGGTGCCTATTAATTAAATGAATGGTCTCTGTTTTGAGAGAAACACAAATCCTTGTTGCTTTTTTAGCAACCTGCCGAGTTCTATGTCTTACCTCAAGCTCTAGGAACACAATTGAAAGTATTATTAGCCTCAGTAGTCTAATACAGAACTGACTATAATTCAACTTGCAATTTATATAAAAATTTTGAGTCTTCCACCTTCATAGAGATGACTATAAGAAAATTGTTCAGCCATTCAGTTGAATTTTCTGATATGCATAGAAAGCACATAATTTAAAAAAATCATGCTTATGGGTGTCTAGATTTAACACAAGAATGTGTTTGGTGACCTTGATATGAAACAGTTTCTGTGGATTGGTTGGCATGAGATGAACTGAAAAGTGAATGAGAAGTGAAGAAATGGATATAATTAAAACAAACAAACAAACAAACAAACAAAATAAAGCAAAACAGACCAAAAAAAAAAACAAAAACAAAAACAATAATTCTTTCCAATCATTTTATGAATAGAAGTGACAGAGAAAAAAGAATCATGATGGAAAGTCTTGCTTTTTCTTTTTTCTTTTTCTTTTTTGTTTGTTTATTTTTGTTTTAAGCTTTGGAGACATTAGAGTGTTCTGTTTGTTTCTGAGGACTGGCTTGTGGAAAAAAGGAGAAAAGAGGAAATATACAAGAATTCACCCAAACAAACTGCAGAAGAAAAATAGTCACTGTTAATTCTAGTTCACTCAAATAACAATAAAATACTGTAAGAAGTATTAATTTTAGATGATAGTGTACTAAAAATTAAGCCAAAGAAAGGTAATAAAACATTTTTTAGTATGAAGAAACATTATCATGTGGCTACACCGGAACTAAATTAAGAAAAGTAAATTTCATGTTAGCATTTCATATTGTATTTTTCAATAGTTTCTAAAAATGAAGATAAAATAAGTGAATAACTCTGAAATGTTGAATTGTGTTATTTATTTAATAAACATTTGTTTCTCACTAAATCAATTTGAGGATTTATTATATTTTATTTGTTATTTATTCCTCCAGAATTTAGTCACATTTTTTATTATTTTTTTCTTTAAGTTTTTATCTAGATTCCAGTTTGTTGACATACAGTGTACTATTTGTTTCAGTAGTAGAATTTTGTGATTTCATCATTTATATTCAACACTGAGTGCTCATCGCCACAAGTATCTTCCCTAATCCCAATCATCTATTTAACCCAACCCCACCTCCCCTCCAGCAAACCTCACTTTGTTCTCAGTAATTAAGAGTCTGTTTTATGGTTTACCTTAGAATAACCATATTTTATTTATTTATTTATTTATTTATTTATTTATTTATTTATTTATTATTTATTTATTATTTTTTTAAGATTTTATTTATTTATTTGACACAGAGAGAGAGAGATCACAAGTAGGCAGAGAGGCAGGCAGAGAGAGAGGGGGAAGCAGGGTCCCTGCTGAGCAGAGAACGTGATGTGGGGCTCGATCCCAGGACCCTGAGACCATGACCTGAACCTAAGGCAGAGGCTTTAACCCACTGAGCCACCCAGGCACCCCACATTTTTTTTAAATAAAGGGCTCTAACCGTGTCATGGAGGCTTTACTAGGTTGAAAACTCAGGTGAATGACAGGATCTTAGGGAGATTGTTGTGCACAAATAGAAAGCTATTTAAATACAGCCACAGTTCACAGTCTGTGAGCTATCTTTTGCAACTATTAGGATAAATCTAATAACCTCAACTACTAAGTCCCTTTTGATTGCAACATTAGCATGAGTGATAAGTGTATCCATTAGCAAAGTAAATTTATCTTAAGCAATGGTGATTTAGAAGGTTTCAATCGAAACGATGAATAGCTAACACATTTTACATCTTGGATTTGGTCTAGGGATGTGCCAGGAGACAAGTACCCATGAATAATTTCATATTTCTGCACAAAACCCAGAGTTTATGAGCAAACAACAAAGGTTAAAAGATGACTAAAGAGCAAATATGCCTTGAAAGTTAGTGATAAAGTGGAAGTGAATTCCTCTAAAGAGAACGAGACTTAATCTTCCCCAGAGTCATTTGCTTACATTTCAGAGATGAACTTAGAGAAAGCCCCATCTCCCACCTCCTTCTATCCCCAGACATTAGTTTATGTCTTTCTTTCTCCCTCTTTCTTCTCTCTTTCTGTTCTCTTCTTTCTCCCCCCTCCCTCTGTCCCTCTCCTTCCTTTCCTCCATCCTTCCCTCCCCAAACATCAAAGAGGAGGTGTAGGCCACCCAACCCGATATCACCTCCAAATCTCATACTTTTGGGAGTTGCTCTCCTGCACTGCACCCTCATTGCATATGCAGGGTAACATGAGGCTCACATCCCATGAGGATGGGGTCCCTGGAAACTGACACTAACATGTTCCATGAGTAATATACTGTCTGTTCTCTGATCCAGAGACTTCATGTTTTCGATCAGAACATGAACGGCAATGAACAATTAGTGGTTTCTTGATAAAGGGCATCAGAGATAAGGGCTCAAAATGGTAGCCCTCATTTTTTGTCCAATGAAGATCTTACCTCTGAGTGAAAACAGTTACACAGAGAATAAAGCCAACATCTTTATATTTTTGGCTGAGATTTCTCATTCCCTGCAAAATTCTATCCAAATTATTTCCACTCCTGATCTGCCTCACCCCATCCACCTAATTCTCATGTGGCTTAAGGGCTAGTCATTTTTAGCCCTGGAAACTATGTAAACATATGTGTTTTGTATGATTTTGGTCCGAGATTAGGAAAAAGTAAATGTGTGGGTAGTTTCCTTTGGTTTTACTTGGATTCTTGCATATTACATTTTGTTCCCTATTTAGAATATTCTTTCTCTAAATGTTTCTTTCTACCTCTGTGTTTCTTGAAGTGGAAACCTTTACTGACTCTCATGTCATTTCTAAACCCTCCTCTTGCTAAACTATTACTACTGTCCTCAGTAGTAATTCTGCCACATTCTTGACAACAGCCATTTGACAACAGAATTTCTTTAAAATAGTTTTAACCTATCAGATGGAGTATTTTGGGTAGTTATCATCAATAAAAATAGACATAGCACAAATAAATAATAACATGATACTTAAAAATAAATTTAATATTAGATTCATACCAAATTATAATACTATTTTCTTAACACAATGAAATTCAAATATTTAAATAATTTCAAATAGGTAAATTATTATAGATTTAATCATCATTTTAAGAGAGACCAACGTAGAAATACAAATCACCACTTAATTCTCCGCTTGATAAGATTGACTGCAACACTTTACAACTTGTTAGCACAGACCTCACACATCATAGATTCCTTAAATATTGGTAGTGTGAATAAAACTGACAGATACAGCTCTTAATAGTCATGAATGCTCTTATCACCTGGTCAGCAAAGCTCTTTAGCAAACCTAAAAACCTAATTTTTTCTATATATAATATCTGTCCTAATAGGACTGTAACACTTTCATGAGTCATATTACAAATCTCTGCCCCAAGTAAGTAAACATTTTTTATTAAGTTGTTTAGGTTTGGTCTGATCACCCTGTACTCTGTTTTGTTTTTGTTTGATCACCCTGTACTCTTCGTGCCAATTCACGCTTGGGATAATGATCCTTGCAACTTTGCTCAGAGTACAAGAGTGATTAAAAGACTAAACTCTGGACCCAACCTTACAAATATAATAGAAGTAAATTAAGTTTATTCATAAAACACAGAAGGGAAAACAAAAAAGCCAAGTAAAAGTAAGACTGATATTAAATCTAATAATATGACAAGGACATGTTCTAGGATTTGAGGCCCCATACTTGTAAACATTCATTCTACCCATGAAGAAACAGTTTGTTTCCATTCCAAAATATGCCCAACTGCACCTGAGATCCATTTACCATAATACCCAGAAGGTATTTTATTTAAAGGGGAAAGGTAAGATAGAATAACAAATAAATAAAAGGTAAAGGAATAATAGCCACTCCATTGTAGAATTTGAGGAGCAGCTGCCTACTTCATGTCAATGTTGAGGCTCTGGTCACTCTGACAAAACTTACCATTCATAGGCTCAGGCATTTAGTGCGAACGACATTAAAATAACTCTTATGATCCAAACTACTTTTTTAAAGATTTTATTTATTTATTTGACACACAAAGAGAGATCACAGGTAGGCAGAGAGGCAGGCAGAGAGAGGGGGGGAAGCAGGCTCCCCGCTGAGCAGAGAGCCCGATGTGGGGCTCGATCCCAGGACCCTGAGATCATGACCTGAGCTGAGGACAGAGGCTTTAACCCACTGAGCCACCCAGGCGCCCCTGATCCAAACTTTTTAATCAAAACTTACATTATTAGAAGAAGAAAAAGTTGCATTTTCACCAAAAGGAGTTTCATTTGTCACTTAATTCATTTTATCTCTCTTTTTTTTCTGCAAATTTGGTAGGGCTGATATAATTATTTCTTCTACATGAATGAAGGTCAGTGAGAATACTGTAGGATCATTAATCACAGAGCTGGAGGCATCACTATGTCTGATCTGCTGGTCCTGAAATGACTATAGTGCAGGCTGAGCACTTAGAGAAAGTCTGGGAACACCTGCAGTCTTATATTCAAACCCACTGCTTGCTTGAAGAGAAATTGTGCAGGTCTGTTCCAGGGCATTGGTTTTCCCTTACACATCATGTATAGCTCCGTAGTGATGCTTCATGCTCCTGTTTCTTTCACTTCCTCTTTAGCAACCCTCCTTTCAGATATAATTCATTCACATTTCCATTAAAATTTCTAAAAAGGGAGTAACTGGATGCATACAAAACTCAAGGTGCTACATATAACAGGAAAAACAAATGTTGCTGTGCTATGATATAAAGAACAAGGAATAAAGACAAGGACATAGGATAAATAAGGATATGTAAATATGGACTGTTTACCTGCAGGTAAGCAGTGTTTTACTGTGTATTAAGGTAAAGGTTAAGAGTGCAAACTTTAATGCAAGAGAGGCTGATCAGGGTGATTGTATCATTATATATCAAGATGGCTTACCTGGAGGAAATAAGGACAAACTATTAAATGAAACTCTGGATCACAATTTAAGTTTATCTCTTCCTTTAGTGCCAGAGACAAAGGCAATGTGCCCGACACGGATGTTGATGATTTAAAGATTCTTAAATAAACTTGCTTGAGTTGATTTTATTTCCTTTCTCCTCTATCGGGACCCTTTGTATCTGCAATGTCAATTAAGGACAATATTCTAAATTCTCGATCCTCCTGACCTAATTCTTTTGCTTTCTGTGGTAGATGTAATCCAATTTGCTGGGGTTTTTTTCCTGAATAATATTCTTCAGTTATTTTAACCTGTAAGTTTATATTCCCCTGGGATATACTTATTCCTGGGAGGGGGTTAAGAGCCCTATTCTCTGAATTTAAGTAGAGGGAGGAGAGCCCAGGACCCCACAGAGACCCTCGGCAACATTCCTGTTTGCTAATTCTCCTCTCCTCAGAGTCTCAGCCTTAAAAATATTATATCCTATTTGCCATTTAACAAGCCCTAACGGGAAGGGAGTTTGGAGGTTGAGTAACAAATGCTGAAGGGTATCAACTCCTCTTCCATGAGTACACTGAGCTACTCGGAGAGTTGTCCAGGGACTCCAGTACCATGAGATGACCAGGCTACTGCCATCTTTCATCCTAGAGGTGCAAGTAATGATAGGCTTCTCAAGGCTATGTGGGGTAAAAGAAAATGTCATTTTAAAGAAGGGTTGTTCCAGTCTATGCAGCTCTTATCAGAAGTTCAAGGCAACCTCCCATTACTTTAGAGATTTCCAATGTCTGTATTTTCTTCAGAGAGAGCTAACAATATTTCTGGGGCCAATATCTCAAGCCTTAAAACCTCCCTGAAATATGTGAGTTCTTCAAAGACTTGCCTCAAGCAATGCCAGTGGGGAGAGATTTATGGTAGCCTCAGAACCTAAAATCAATGTAATCTTCCTAAGAAAAATTATTTATAACCAAAGATTACTTACAGAATTCCAATAAACTTTTTGGAAAGAAACCAAGGACACAGTGCCTCTGACCTCCCATTTTTAGGAGTTTGGAAAGGTCATCTCAGTGATTTCTTAGTAGAACCAGAGTTATGACCCAACTCCTGACTCTTAGTCAAGCATTTTCCCCCTAAAATCTGCTCTAAAATTTAATTTCCTTATGAAACCAACTGTGATAAACATTTTTAAAATGAAAAGGTTATGACCACCAAATGTTCTATACAAAATCATAATCATTTATCCCCCTTTTGTCTAAGAAGACACAGTATAATCTCACACTTCTCTAACGCATGATATAATTTGATGGTATAAATAGATATGCAAATGCTAATACCAAATAATCTAATACCAACCCTCTCTAAGGGAATGCTTTTCAGAAAAAAAAATACTCATTCAATTTTTAACATTTATATGATTTTTCTTTTTCATTCTGTAAAAAGTACCTACCATTACAAGAAAAAAAAAAGAAAGATAATCAAGTACATTTTGAAAGTTGTCTTCTGGGTCCACACATGATTCCAATTCTCACAGGGAACAGATGAAATACTCCAAAAGGTAATTTTTAAAAATGTAATGAAGGTAACAAAGGGACTCTTTGCAGTGGTGAGGTCAAGTAAGATTAAAGGAACTAGAGTAGAGATGATGAAACACCCAAATCCAACAAGAGCAGGAAGTCATTACCTCTGCTTTGCCTGATGTGACCAAAGGAGGGAGATGCTGGAATCTGACAAGAACAAAGAGCTGGGACCACAGCAGTAAGGTCACTCAGTGGGATCTGAGGTGACAGGCAGAGAACATCACCACTGCCCAGGCCGAGCAGGGAGTCAAGGCAAGAATACATTCTGTGACCACCCTCTCCTTCCAAACACCAAATCCTGCCAGTGCCTCCACCTGGCTGAACCCAACCAGAATCCAGAGGAAGAAGGTGGAGTGAAGCAGTCTACAAAGGCCACCCACCCTTCCTGGGCACAGACCAGGGAGGAGAAAAGATGTCGATCAGCCAAAAAAATCATTAGTAGAGTCACGGTTGTCGATGCTGTGTTTTCAAGCAGCTGAATGCAATTGTGATATCTCCTAACACCGTGGGACAAACATTATTCTGAAGGTATGACCGAATTGGAGGGCAAAGGAAGTAGTGATTAACCCTGCCAATGATGTGGGTTGGAGAATGTCTTAGACAGTATTATAAAAACTGGATGCTGAAAGGAGAAAAAATAACTTGAGCAGAGAGACAATCAGGGCATCAATAATGAGTACTTTAGTTTGCCTCGAACATATAATTAGCAGAGTAAAGAGGTGTTGAGGAAGTGGGGAAGTTGCAGGCGATTTGGCCCAAAGGGTATATTGAGATCAGATTTCTAAGGGTTTTGGATCAATTCTGTGAATAATAAAGGGAACAAAGAGGAGGGCAGAGAGACTAGACATTAAGAGAGATTATGACAATGTGCGATGTAGTGAGCATGACCTCCTCCAAATGAACTATTCCGATGTCTTGAAGAAATTATGTAGAATTAAATTCATTTCATTATTCTTGTATTTGTGAAGATGTACTATAGTCTCTGTTACATGGCAGATACTTTGTAAATTCTGATTGGAACAGGGATAAACCCAGACTTTGTGAGGTATGTATATAAATTTGGGAAACAATGTTTAAGAAAAAGAATAAAATTATGAAAAAAAATAGATACCTGGTTTTAGAAGAGGTCATATAATTAGATGTCCCTGAAGCCTAGGCCTTGTTAACCTCACAGTAAATCCACCAGCCTAGAATAGATAAATGGCGGATGTCATATTTATAGACAAATAAATAAATTACAATAAAAGTAAATTTTATAATAGAGGAAAATACAGTATAAGCAAGAGAAGTATGTTACTTTTTCCCATTTTAGAGTAGGGGAAGGAGTAGGCAAATGGTAAGCTGTTCAGTGGTTCACTGATTAAAAACGTGAATATATATATAATACACAAGAAATTAGGCTAGAAAATTTAGAGGGAAAAGATATAGTCAGTGTCTTCTAGATAGTGCACTATAATGAAGAAACAAGTTACATGCTGTGGTCAATACATAGAATGGTGCGGACACAGAAATGAATTGTCTACATTCTCTTGGTTCTCTAGAGTTGGAATTATGATGAGATATCAAATGGGAGATGTAAGACAGAGCTCTATCATCAGGGAATCAATGTGATCCCAATGGAGGATGGATTGATGATAGTATAAGCAGGAAAGCTACTGCAGAAAAAGAATTGTGGAGTAAAGTGAGAAAGAAAATAATAAGAGAAAGATGACATGGGCAATGTATGCTGAGGGAGGGAACATTTTTATGGACAGAATCAACAGAATTTGATTCTGGACAGTTGGACAATTCCATGAATGGAAGAGAGAAAAGGAGAGATGCCTAGTTTGTGAATTTACTGGGTATCTGATGATGCTTTTTGCCAAAGTGCAGAATATAAAAAGGTCGGATGGTGGAAATGTCAATGAGTTTGACCTGGGATATGTATGTTGCATCTAATCTTCCTGTGAGACATGAAAGTGAAGATCACCAATAGGCAGTTGAACATACAAATCTAGAGCTCATGGGTGAGGTCCAGTTTTAAGATCAAGATCTCGGTAATGGATACAAATGATAGTTGTAGCTATGAGCATGAGGAGACTAACTTTCAAAAGTTGGATTAAATTCAGCTATAAGTAAGGAAAAAAACCCTCACTTATAAGTAAGAAAAATAACACTGACTTAACTATGATGATGGTTACTTATTTTTCACATTCAAGTTCAGAGCCATTCATTCCAGGTCTTGGATAACATCACTTATCTACAAAATCCCCAGCAATAGAGCGTTTCAATGTATCTGGCTCTGTAACAAAATTGCCCCACAGTTTAGTGAGATGAACCAAATATTTATTGTGCTAGGTTGTGTGGGTGAGGCATTTGGATAGGTCATGGGTTGTGGGAGGTGTGGGGGATAATGTGTGTTTGCTCCAGGGTTGAGTGCCAGAGAGAAGGTTCAAAATCTGGGGAGCTGAATTCATCTAAGTCTCGCTTAGTCATAAATCTGGTGATGGTGCCTCTCCATGCTGTTTGTTCTCTCCCCTGTGCTTCTTTATGGCTTAGGAGCTGAATCCCATGGGTCAGTGTTCCATGTGGGAAAAGTACCCTGTTAACTGAATCTCCTTTTATGACCTTAGTCACAGAAGTCTTGCCATGTCACTTCTACCACACTGTGTTTCTTGAAACCAACACGATCTTGCCCAGGTTCCAGGGGAAAGAAAATTACTCTCCCTCTTTATGGGAAGCGTCAGCAGTAACAGACACAGGTTCTAGAACTGTATTTGAGATCTGAAATATTGCTGTGACATTTTGGGGAAAAACAATCTACTACAATCTAGATTCTTCCAATATATTCGTTTGCCATATCTATAGTGTAATTCTTAGCCTCATGGTGAAAAGGTCCCTCTCCAATATATCCATCAGGATATAGGAGGGATCTATCTAGAGTCCTCCTAAGGAAATTCCTAAAAGCTGACATAGAAATCATCCATTTATATCCCATTGGTCAGAAGATAGTCATCTCTTTCATATCCAGCTACAAGAAAACTGGGGAAATGTATTTTTCTGGGTAACTATTTTCCTCAGTTAAAAATTAAAACACACGGAAGAACATCAGTTAGTAATCTCTACTGTGAGAGAGTAAAATTGATAACCGAATGAAATTTGCTTTGTTTCTATATAGAATTTCAACCCAAATTTGCTATAATTCCATAGATAGTCATGTTGAAAAATAGCTCTAGTTGCCATTTTGGTAAGAAATCAATTCTTTTACAGACATATAGTTTCTGTTGTAATGTCTAAACTCATGAAAATTATGATATTCATCATTTTAAAACAAATTATTCTTCAAAGAGTGTCAATTTTACTGTCTGCTAACTTGACTTGCCCTGCTTCAGAAGGCTGCTTATTTGGTTTGTTTGACATCGAGTCAAATCAGTATTAAAGTGAGGATTGTCGACAGCTGCATAGGTCAATTTTGAAAGATCAATTTGAAATGAATGGATTGAAGACAGAAGTTTACTGTCAAAGATTTTTTGCTCGGGCTTGGCAATGCCATCATTGATTCTGATCAGGGCTAAAAGCACTAGGCTCTTCTTCTGTGTAAAAACACTTAGTGTAGTTTTCTGAACACTGGGAAAAGGCGTAATATAATGGAATAATAAAACAGACTCCCACTACCACAGCTCTAAAAATGACAGGCAAAATAACAGTGGTTCTGTTTTCACCTATGCCCTATCATTCAATTTGTATCTCTTGGATCCCTATCCCTTCAATTCATTAGTCTGCAATGCTACAAAATGGAGAAATAAAGTTATACATTTAGATACTGTATACTTTCTCAGAACCCTTAATATTCCAATGAAAATAATAAATCATATTTATGAGATATATTTGAGAGATACACTCTGCAATATTTTCTAAATATATTTGTTCATAGAATTTCTTTCTCGCAAAGCATCTTGAAAGAAGTCAACATTCCTAGATCCCACTGCTTTGGGAAAGAGAAAGCTTCTTCCCTATCCTTGCTTCTCTCTCCTTTATTTACAGGTATAATCCCAATCATTTACAGTTATACTCAGAACCACAGCAGCATCACTCAAACATATAGGAATATATTAAATAGTAGGTGCCAGCTAGCTGTGGGGAAATACACAACTTTAGCTGATTTGGATATTTTCAGTCTCTATCAAGGAACTCAAGAAGTAGTAAGAGGAAACATATGTGCACAGATAACTGTACAGAATGAAAAAAGTAAGATGACAAGGAACCCGTGGGGAACTATGAAATCACAGAGAAATGGCACCTTGCCTCAAGTAGGACCATGGAGTGGGATGGGGAAAAGATTTAAAGCCTTCCTAGAGATTGTGCTTGATATGAGTTTCAGATTAGCATGAACATAGTGATTGGGGGAGGAAAGACGGGTATTTTAGATAGAATCAGGAGCAAGAATCACGGACTTGTAAAAGTTCACATGGAATACATGATGAGAAGGAAAATAAACCAAGCTGGATGGAATGGTGGACCAGAGGACAGTGTGTATAAGTGAAAGAAGGCAGGACTTTATCCTGTTGTTTGTCATTGAATGAACTCAATAGTGACGAGGTTTGGCAGTGGAATTCAGTTTTCACTCTTAAAGATCACTCCAGTCATGATGTAGAAGATAAATATACTTCTGGATGTTTATGGCTAGTTATTCAGCAAAATAATTTGCTAAAGGTTATTAACTCATAGGAACATTGAGATGTCTGGAGAAACAGGCTTGAGATTAAATTTACGAGAGAACTCAGAACTCCATCACAAACTAGGCTGGTGTCCAAGCCTCCCTCTGACAATGCTTATCAAACTGACTCTGTGCAAAAATAGCCTGATACTGAAATCTGTGCCACCCCTTCTGCCACCACCCCTCACAACATAACAGACACCTCACTGCTCACTTTGGAACCGCCGTCTTGTCCATGTGAGTCTGAGTGGTGGAATCTGGATCACCTGTCTACAGGTGACTGTGTAAGAGACAGTCCTGACTGTGTAAGAGACTAGGAAATAAGGGCTCTTGAATTCTGTCTGTTGAAGGCGGAGCTTACAGTGTGAGATCCCATTGAAATGTAAAGAGAAAAATGTTCACCAGATGGAGGCAGGCAAGAATGAAAAACATTTAATGGGAGAAATGCAAATGGGAGAAAACTACAAAAATTATAAAAGCCATCGTGCAGACAAAAAAAAAAAAAAAAAGTTGGTCAGAACTAGCACAGTGGGAGTAAATATGATGCAGATGGTGAGGAGGGGGAAAGATCAAGTAGTTAGGATCTAAAACAGCCAGTAGGGGGCTCCTGGGTGGCTCAAGTCATTAAGCATCTGCCTTCGGCTCAGGTCAAGATTCCAGGGTCCTGGGATGGAGCCTGGCTAAGCCCCCTGCTTAGCAGGGAGCCTGATTCTCCCTCTGCCCTTCACCCAGCTTGTGCTCTGTTTTGCTTGCTCACTCTCTCTTTCTCTCTCTCAAATAAATATTAAAAAGCAACAATAACAAATTGATTTTCTTACTTCTTACTTATTTCCTTACTTACGTTAATTTATTTTCTTCTGGAGGTCAGAAGTCCAAAATACGCCTCATTAGACCAAAAGCAAGGTGCTACCATGCTGTGGTTTTACTGGAGGCTCCAGGGAAGAATTGGTTCCCTGACTTTTCCAGCTTTGGGATATTGCGGTATTTTTGAACATCTACCCTTTCTTCCATCTTCAAAGCCAGCAGAATGGCCTCTTCAAATCTCTCCACTCTAACTCTTCCGCCTCCTTCTACAACGTATAAAGACCAATGTAACTACATTCCATCACCTGGATAATCCATGAAAACCTCATTTTAAAGTCAGCTGACAGGGGCACCTGGGTGGCTCAGTGGGTTAAAGCCTCTGCCTTTGGCTCAGGTCATGATCTCAGGGTCCTGGGATTGAGCCCCACATGGGGGCTTGGAAAGCAGGGAGCCTGCTTTCCCCTCTCTGCCTGTCTCTCTGCCTACTTGTGATCTCTCTCCTCTCTTCTCTGTCAAATAAATAAATATAATCTTTAAAGTCAGCTGACAAATATTTTTAATTCCACCTACAGTTTTGTCTTAATTCCCTCTTGCATGGTCACATAACTCATCCACAGGTTCCAGGATTGGGGCAGGAACATCTTTGGGGGGGTTGGAGGTGGTACTCTGCCCAACATGGATGGCCACAGGTTTTTGGGTTTTTTTTCCTGATTTTATTTATTTACTTGACACAGAGAGAGAGATCACAAGTAGGCAGAGAGGCAGGCAGGGAGAGAAAGGGAAGCAGGCTCCCTGCTGAGCAGAGAGCCCAATGCGGGGCTTAATCCCAGGACCCTCAGATCATGACCTGAGCCGAAGGCAGATGCTTTAACCCACTGAGCCACCCAGGTGCCCCTGGATAGCCGGGGTAATACTCAACTCTTCCATTTTGTCCTCCAAGCCCTTCCCCCTCTTCTGTAACCATGTGCTTGCACTGAATCTCTGTGTGAATTATCTTGAGAGGTTTCTGTATTCATCACCAGGCATTGACTGAAGTAAGGGACTGAGCTCTGGGTTTATCTGATCAACATAAAAACCTTCCAGGGTAGAGGAAGCAGTCAGGACAAAGTCCCTGAGGCTTGAGAAGACGGTAGTGTATTCAAAGACATACATGAGCGCCATTGCAGCTGAAGCCCAGAGAGGGGAAAGGGAGGTCAGAAAAGGAGGCAGGTTGCAGAAGGAAGCCCAGGCAAGGACCTGGCAGGAGACAAGAAGCCACTGGAAGGTTTTGAGCACATGAGTGACTTCATTTGACTCAGCATTGTTAAAGTGTTACTCCCATTAGGTGGAAAAGAAACTGCAGGGGTTTTTCTGACCTCAAGATTCCTCCATGTCACATGTTAACAGGATAGTTACAGCATCATATTGTATGTAACTGCACTCACTCTGACCTCACAGCTTTTTAGTCCCCGTTAGCATCAAAATCCTTTAAATATTTTATATGATTTGATTTTTTTAAGTCTTCTTCCAGCCATTGAACTTTATTCAAATTGAAGGCACAATAAGCCTCATGCCTGTGGTGTTTCTTTTCTTTTCCTTGTATGTGCAGCTAAGCTATGTGCTTAAAAAACACCTTCAAGTCATCATTTCTATAAAAGACATTTCATTCTCTAAAGACTTGAACAAAAAGAGAAAACAACACAAAAGAAACATAAGTAAGCTCCTCAAGAGAGGAGTGATTAACATCTAAGCTTCTTAAGGGTTGAAATTTCTTTCCTAGTTGTCTCTAATAAAATTAGAATGATCAATTCAGTTTAAACAGGAAAGTTTCAAGTATTTTTAAAAGCATCTTATTTTTAAGATTTTATTTATTTGACAGAGAGGGAGTGAGAGAGCACAAGCAAGGGGGGCAGCAAGCAGAGGGAGAGAGAGAAGCAGGCCCCCCACTGAACAGGAAGGCCAATGTGGAGCTCCATCCCAGGACCCTGGGATCATGAGCTGAGCCACCTAGGCACTGCTATTCTTTAAAAGTATCTTTGCTGGCATATCTTATTTGTTATAAAGCTTTTGTCACCCAAACTTTACAATGGTGATTTTTTTTCTTCCAGAAACATTGCTTACTTATGCGGCTAGTAAAATTCCATTAAGTTTCTGAAGAAGAAAAAAAAAGTTAAAAAATTCAGATTTACCTTAGGATAGAAAAAGAAAGGCTCACCTGCAAATAAATTTATTAGACAATTAGATTTTATCTCTTTTCATCATCTCTGTTACTCTATTTTACTTAAAGCAATTATATAGAAATTCAATTAAATAACATTCTGTGATTTTTTTTTTTTTTTTTTTTTTTTTTACATTCTGTGATTTTTGTCTTCCTTATGAGGCTGTAGTGAAAATTCCTTAGTTTTTCACACTGTATTTGAAAGTGAAAGTTTAAATAGAAGTGATGAGTCATTTTCAATATGATGCTACTAATGCAACCATTAATAGATACCGAAGTATTTAAAAGGTTATAAGGGCATTGCCAATGTTATGTATTTTTGGCATTATCTTCATAACACTATTTAATATATATATTTATATTACATATTTGCCATTCTATATTAAGAATGAGTTCCAAAGAGTTACTTATAGGTTTCCCCAAAAGACACAGAAATCAGGAAAAGATAAATATAGTAGGTCCCCTCTTTTATGGCATAACAAAGCATTAAAAATAGTTCTCCCAAAGCAGGGGAAAAAAACTTGCCTCTAGAAATCAGTTTGCTGACATGCTCTTTTCTATCAGTTTATGGCTTTATCTTACAAATTAAATGTAAATTCAACTATTGGATCTGAATTTCAATAATCATTTGAATTGTGTTATATTAACATACTTCTTAAAGATTTTGTATGCTATTAACAACTAAATAAACAATATCAATCTTTAGCATTGTGTAAAGGATACATTATGAAAGATGATGTGAAAGTGAAATATTTAAAAATCTTTATCACAAATTGTATTACGTTATATGGCTCATTTTCCTCATCTGTAAAGTGGGGATAATAGTAGTACTTATCTTTGAAGTTATTTTGAATATAACTGAATAACAAGCCATAGAGACAGAGAATATTGAAATAAAAAGTTACAAGAAGACTATTTAACATACCTTTGATTCCCAGCAACATTTCAATATATAATTTCTTTACATATATGATAGATCATAAAAATCACTGTGTCAGTTTCTACTCGGTGTAGAAAATCATAATTTCCAACACTAATGATTTATCTCATTTGCATTAAACTGATTAAAAGTTATCTTTTTTAAATTATCTTTTTTTTAATTTAAAGGTTTTATTTATTCATTTGACAGAGAGAGAGAGTGCAAGCAGGGAGAGCAGCAGGCAGAGGGAGAAGCAAGCTCCTTGCTGAGCAGGGAGCCCAATGCAGGGATGGATCACAGGATCTTGGTGTCATGACCTGAGCTTAAGACAGATGCTTAACCGACTGACCACACAGAAGCCCCTTTTTTAAAGTTATCTTTAAGAAAGGTATTCCCTTTCATTATTTTAAAAAACAGTGCTATATAATTTGGTCAATCATTATTTCATGGTTAAAATATTCTTTCTTGGGGCGCCTGGGTGGCTCAGTCGTTAAGCATCTGCCTTCGGCTCAGGTCATGATCCCAGAGTCCTGGGATCGAGACCCACATTGGGCTCCCTGCTCGGCAGGAAGCCTGCTTCTCCCGCTACCATTCCCTCTGCTTGTGTTCCCTCTCTCGCTGTGTTTCTCACTGTCAAATAAATAAAATCTTTTAAAAAAATAAATAAATAAAAATAAAAATAAAATATTCTTTCTTTTTTTTCCTTTCTTGGTGATCATTATTATTACTGTTTTTATTATTATTTTTATTTTCATCCTAAAATTTTAAGCCTGGGCAACATAAACAATTAGGTCTTAAGTGACCAAACAAAATTGAAAGTCTCTTTAATTGCTTATGGAATACATCAATGTTTTCACAGAAAAACTATCAAACAACAAACTTTCCTAACAGAAAGAAGAATGTCAATTTCATTACATTTAGTCCAAGGTCATATATTAAGACTTTCCAGGAAATGAGGGTTTTAAGGTATATTTTAAAGCACAGTTGAAGTAATACAATGGACGTGAAGCATTTGATGGGCCACCTGGGTGGCTCAGTGGCTCAGTGAAGCAGATGCTTCAGTTCAGGTCATGATCTCTGGGTCCTGGGATTGAGCCCTGAGTAAGGCTCCCTGCTCAGTGAGGAGTCTGCTTCTCCCTTTGCTCCTCCTCCCCAGCTTGTGTACACTCTCTCTTCTCTCAAATGAATAAATTTTTTTAAAAAAGAGAGAACATTTGAATAAAATTAAGTTATATTTTGGGAGTTTTAGAAGATGAATCAACTCCTGTTAGTTGCTGTACCTATGAACATTTCTGCTCTAATTGTCCTTCAATGGCTGTTGCAGACAGAGAGCACGGTATACCTGGTAATTGAATTAGCACAATGTAGGGACAGTACTTAGTCTAAGGCAAGAAGGGTCCTTTCATAAACCTTAGAGAACTTTGTCATAACAGGAAAAGGAATTCCTGGAGCCAAGGGAATGTGCCCATTCCGAGGCTTGGGTTCCTCCTCCTAAGGCACAGTCCAGGGATCCAAAATGCTAGGTTTTGCTGCTCAGAGAGCTCCAAGCCTTCACTCAAGGTCTGCAGGTGTCTCTCTCACAGGCCCTGGATAATAAGGATGGATTGTTGTTGATCCAGTGGCAGACATACTCCTAAACCCAAGAAACAGTGAAGGGGCAGCCCTTTATTGTTGGAGAGTCATGTGTGTGGAGAGTTGGAAAATGCAGCATGGGATGTCAAAATGCTACTTATGGGATCCTCAGAATGCTGATTGGAGACCGATGAGTCTATGGATTCCAAACTTGAATTTGATCTGTCAGCCTCATCTCCTACAGAGAAACTTAAAAGGATAATGAAGAGAGAGGTGACTGCTAGGGGTAGTCCACTGATAAAGGAGAATACTGGCTGGAAAATGGAATTTTGGGCTGAGTTTTTCATTTTTGGGTCAGACCTGGTGAGGAACACAACCCAAATTGAACTTTTATGTTCATTTCTTATAAATAGGAGTGTTCTCCCATTGCGCTAGGGTAAATGTACTATCTCAGGGAAAGTTCCATAGTTTAATGATGCACTTTTTGATTTAAATTTTTACAATGCAAAATATATAGCCTCAATTTGATAATTAATTGTATTTTTAACCCTCTTATTCAATCCATTAATCTTCACACTTCTCTCTGCCCTTCCACATTAAATAATAAAGTAATTAATATTTCTGTAATTTAATTATTTTAGACTAACTAGTTCCTGCAATATTTACAACTTATTTGAAAACACTTTATCATATACAGTGTTCTATTCTGTGGGTGTTATTTTGGTTAAAATATAATCCCGTACAGCTAGCATGCTAATGAAGAATGCATAGTCCATATGTAGCCATCTAGCATCATTTCATAAAGGCTGCATATCAGAGATGACTATTATGAGGGCTTTTTTTTTATCTGAACTTGAGCAACAATCTCCAATTATAAAATTCACATAGTAATGTCAGAAATGGATTTTTATTGGGGAAAATAATGTTCTATTGACCAGCATAATAAATGTTTCAAATAAGCTCTTTTGTCTAAATTTAAATGTATCCTAACTGTGTGCAATGGCTAAAATATTTTGAAATGCTTCCCACATCTGAATCAGCAGGATATGAAATCCATCGAAGGGGGAGAGCCCACGGGGATGGCGCTAGAGGACTGATTCTTAAACTGTCCTGTGTTCAGCCACTGGTTTAGTTTTCTTTGTAATAGCAACTCTAGAAGTTATAAAATGCTTCTGAACTCTGGGAAGCCAAGGGTTGGCCTTACATAAACCTTTGAAGATGTGGTTAGGAGACCTAAAAGGACAGAATAATGTATGCATGCTAATGAATGCCTGATTAATAAATGTCTACATGGGCGGCAGAGGATCTTTGGGGGCTTGTTTTTATTATAATCTGTTGAGAGGTTTGCAGGAAAGCAGTAAATTTCCACACACCTCAAACTTTTTGGAGGCTACAATGTATTACTCGGCCAGCTTTGAAAAACTAAAACATTCAAGGGTTATTCCTCCAGATGAAGCAAAATGAAAAACAATGTGAAAGGATCTGTGACAGAGACAAAGCCTCCCTGGATTAGAGAATGTGACTTTGATAGTCTCAAAGGGCATGATTAAAAAATAATTCCCTAAAGATTTCTCTGAATATAGGGGCGCCTGTGTGGCTCAGTGGATTAAAGCCTCTGCCTTCGGCTCAGGTCATGATCTCAGGGTCCTGGGATCGAGCCTCGCATCGGGCTCTCTGCTCAGCAGGGAGCCTGCTTCTCCCTCTCCCTCCGCCTGCCTCTCTGCCTACTTGTGATCTCTCTCTGTCAAATAAATAAATAAAAATCTTAAAAAAAAAAGATTTATCTGAATATGAGAATAGTAAGTTCCTCAAGTAATTCAAGGTTGCCTCAACTTCTGGGTTCCACAGAGACCACAATCCAGAAATAGGCCTTAATGAGCGGTCCAAGAGCTTTGTCCTATGAGGAGATTGAATACACAGTGTCAGAAAGAGGTTCACTGGGAATTCACTTTCTGGCCTAAGGGTGTTTCTGCTTGTTCTTTCTATGCAAAGCAAGCACTCTGCTTCTTTCTAGAAGCCAGAGAGTGCGATTTGCCTGAGGTTTCCATTAAAGCATGGAACAATGACCCCACCCTCCTGCTTCATACGATCCAACAGGTTCTGTTCCCTGTCTTGTGGGGTATATAAATTTCCTCTACCCAAATTAAGTCCCAGACACCCCTGACTTTTTAGGGCTAGTCTCAGTACCTAATGGGCTGATAATTCAAACCCCTCTACCTCACACAAACCCTAGGATGTCTCCCATTCCTTCCTGTTCCTTTTTACCATGTGTACAGAATCCGCCTAGCCTCTACCATCTTCCCAAGATTCCATATCAAAATCTGAGGATGTTAAAAATCATTGCATTTATTCCTAAATCTTACTGTTTAAAAGCTTATCCTGTGCTGTAAATGTTACTGATAGATTTATGAGACAGAGTTTTATAAAATGCATTGATCAATGCTAGTAATAAGGAGTCTAGAGTTGATTTGAATTTAACTGGAAATAGAGAATTAATACTGATCTCTTCGTTTTTTTTTAAAGATTTTATTTATTTATTTGACAGAGGGAGAGAGATAACAAGTAGGCAGAGAGGCAGGCAGAGAGAGAGGGGGAGGCAGACTCCCTGCTCAGCAGAGAGCCCGATGCGGGGCTCAATCCCAGGAACCTGAGATCATGACCTGAGCCGAAGGCAGAGGCTTTAACCCACTGAGCCACTCAGGCACCTCATGATCTATTCATTTGTGATAAAATGTGTTGCATTATGTTGTAAGTAGATCTGTTTAGATTTTACTCCCCATTGACTAAAAACACCTTGATTCAAAAAATGCATAGGTAGGGTTTTATAAAACCTTTTAAAAACAGAATAAAATTTAAACACTTTACCACAAACTAATATTGTAAATGCAAAGCTATTATAATTATGAAAGTGTAGAATTCGTGAAAGGATAAAAAAGCAGGCCAACAGACTTAACGGAGTTAAGAAATAGATCCATCCATATATGATCCTATCATTTATGACAGCCAATCTGCAGTGAAGGGAGGAGGCCAATACTTTAAGTTAAGCATCCTAAGCCAATCGTATCCTTACAAAAATCAATTTCAGGTGGATTGTCAATTTAAATGTAAAAAGTAAAATAATAGCTTATCAGACTATGTAGGGAAATATTTTTTCTGTAGTTGTGGTAGCAAATATTTCATAATCAGTAGACAAAAATTGTTAGAACCAAAAGTGGGAGAAATAATTAATTGCGCTACACTAAACTCAAAGTTTCTGTTATAAAAGATATACTCTTAGAAAACATTCAACTATGTAGTGGCAAAATACATACATATATACATATATTATAATTGGATTTTTTTTAGAAAAGGAGAAAAACAGAAAATGGGCAAAAAAAGTAAACAGACACTTCACAGGAGGAAAAAAACTCATTTGGCAAATAAACACATATAAAAAAAATCTAACTTGTTTAGTCTTTAGGGCAATGTAAATTAGAGTTTTCAAAAGACAATACTATAAATCAACAAAAATAGATGTATTGCTGGTGTATATGAACTGGTGAAGATACTTTGGGAAACTATTTGGCAATATCTACTAAAATTAATCATATGCATACCTATGATCCTGCAATTCCCATCCTTGATAGTCAACAGAATTGAGTATAAATGTAGCCACCCAAGATGACATTCTGTACATAGCAGCAAGGTAAAACCAGTCAAAAACTGGACACAGCCCAAAAGCTGTCCAGCAAAAGAATAGATGATAACTTGTAGTAAAGTAGTCATAATTTGGAATACTCTACCACGATAAAAATATTAATTTTTATGGTGGCAACATTTTGTGTAAGAAATAGCTCATACAAAAAAAGTGATAACACAAAACAAAAAAAAGCAGAAACAAAAGAGTTCAATTTCAGGTATATAAATCATGATAAATTCATAAACATAAATCTGTGGTGTTGGAAGTCAGTAGAGAGTTTACTTTTGGGGGACCAGTGTCTTATAAGGGCTCCTGACCTGCAAGGAATGTTCCATTTTCTGATCTACATTCCGGTTAGGTAGGTGAATCTATTTGGGGAAAATTCATTGATTTATGGTCTGAATATCTTTTGATGTATATGGAAATTTATAGGTGTTACTTGAAATATTCTAATTTAATAATTATTTGAATTAATGACAAACACAAACCCCCCCACCCAAGCAGTTCTGAAAAGATTTAAAAAGGCCTATACAAAACACACACATGCATACACAGAAGTGTATCATATTTAACTACTAAAAAAAAAGGAAATTTTTAAAAATTCTGAGGTCAGTTTGAGTAAAAATACACATTACCTATAGAGGAAAAAATTATAGCAGATGTCTCATTAGAAACAATGCTTGCTGTAAGACAATGAAGCAATATGTTTAAAGTGCTGAAAAAACAAAACTGTTAAACCAGAATTTTGTACCTTTCAAATGTGAAGAAAACATAAGAGTTTTCCAGGCAAATAAAAACTGGAAATTTGTCAGTACCTCTGTTCACAAGAAATGTCAGAGAAAATTCTTCAAGCAGAAGTAATATGATACATAAGCCCTATTGCTTTCATATCCTTATACTACCTTCTACTACCCAGACCTTATACTACCTTCTACTACCCAGATCTTTCCTGACAGTCAAGTTAATCCACAACTTCAAATAAGGAGTTTTCCTTAACTGAATAAAAATTAGTTTAAATTTTATCTAATCAGGATTTATGCTTTGCATAAGGCACAGAACTTTCATAATATAGTAAAACAGCAGTTTATCTTATTGCACTATTCATTTATTGACAGTAAATATTTTTTTAGCATTTGTTAAATAAGTATGGTCCTCGATGATTCCTTCATGTATTTAGAATGTATTTATTCATGTATTTAGTGACACAGTACTGCATGCCAATAACATTCCAGGTTGTATAGTAGCCAGACTGTGAGATATGCATTACTAATATGGCATTACTCTTGCCCACATGGATCATTTGATTCTGGTTATGGTGGAGAGCGAGAGAAAAAGAGAGAGAGAAAAACCAAACAGCATAATATTTCAAATGATCCTGTCCAAGAGTATAACCATCAAACCATTTTCACTTAAACTACTAATAAATTAACATTAATACATGAATAGCCACTAAATTGTATTCCATTGTTTTGTTTTTGTTTTGTTTTGTTCTGCTCCAGTTGTTATATAAGTGTGCTTGTATGTTTATGTGTGCTGAAGTTAAGGTCTGCTCTCCTTTTAGTCTAGTCCTCCTGGGTTTTTCTTTCCCTTTTTTTTTTCCTTTTAAAGATTTTACTTTTTTATTTGAGATACAGAGAGAGTGTGTGAGCATGAGAAGCGGGAAGGTCAAAAGAAGAAGCAGACTCCCTGCTGAGCAGGGAGCCCAATGCGGGACTCAGATCTTGGGACCCCAGGATCATGACTTAAGCCAAAGGCGGTCGCTTAACCAACTGAGCCACTCAGGTGCCCATAGCCCTCCTAGGTTTTACCATCCACTCATTTAGTGAGTACACCTCCACAGACTTCTTCATATTGTTGATACAATATAGAGACAGTACTGGCTCAAGTACAGACCCCTGAAAACAGGCAGAAACTGTTCTCTAGTCCAGAAGTTAGCAAATCTTTTCTGTCAAAGGACAGATGCAGATAATATTTTAGTCTTTGTGGGTGACATACTATCTCTAGCTCATATTCTTTTATGCATTTTTCTTACAACTCTTTAAAATGTAAAAGCCATTCTCAGTTCCTGGACTGTACAAAAACAGGCTATATCCTGAATTTGGTCTTAGCTATAGTTTGGCAATCCCTGCTCTAGCCGATGAGGTTCATTAGTGTGTTTGCCACAGCACGTTTGAGATATTTCAGTGATCTATTCTCCAAATTTTAAAAACATGGAATCCACCTTAAGGATCTTAGGATCTTATCAATATCACGGGTATACTTACAAGGCTATGTTATAACACAAATAAATTAAGCTAATGGTAAGTATCAGTTTACTACATTTAATAAGAAGGCTTTAAAACTTGGGTTAATGGGGTGTCTCAGTGGCTTGGTAGTTAAGCGGCTGCCTTCAGCTCTGGTTCTGGGGTTCTGGGATCAAGCCCTGCATCAGGCTCCCCGCTCCACAGCAAGCTTGCTTCTCCCTCTCCCACTCCCCCTGCTTGTGTTCCCTTTCTCACTGTGTCTCTCTCTGTGAAATAAAGAAATAAAATCTTAACAAAAAAAGTTTGGTTAAGATCTATCATAAATGAATGCATGTTGATTTTTTTTTAACTTTGGCGTCCATATCAAAGTTCTTAAACACCACTTAATGTAATTAATGTAACGTAATTTAGTACAATTATTAATTGTAGAATTTTCTTAGAGTTGATTACATGCTGTGTATTCACAAATCAGCCCTTTCACTTCTTTAAAAATGTAGTCAGACCTTGAGTCTGGGCATGCAATTCCATGACTATATCCAATATTCTTCAGTACTTGTAATAATATGCTGGGGTCTGAGTTTTCACCATTTTTGTTAAAGATTTTATTTATTTATTTATTTGAGAGGGAGAGAGTATAAGCAGGATGAAGGGCTGAGGGAGAAGCAAACTCAGGGCTCGATCCCAGTACTCTGGGCTTATGACCTGAGCTGAAGGCAGACCCTTAACTGACCGGCCACTCAGGTGTCCCATGTGTCTTCAGTTTTTAAAGGCAGTTTTCTTACTTTCATTTTGAGTGTCTTTGACTTCAATTTCATGTAAACTTTAAAAAAGAAAAATTCTTTACAAACTAAAATAGTTTTTTTTAATTGAGTAGACAGAATAAGAAAACGTTCTATATTTTTCTTAACTATTCAGATGATTCCTTAGCTTAAAATAAAATTTAGAAACTTATTTTGGTTGCATAAAGTTTTATATGATCTACAGTTTATTCTGGGTTGTAGGCTTTTCCAGCTGTTTGTTTTATTTTTTTTTAATAGAATTATGCCTTTGTTTATAGTATTTCCACAGGCTGTTTTATAGGAAGAGACAAGAGACAATACTAGAATAAAGTTGGGTTTTTTAAATTTTTTTTGAAAGATTTTATTTATTTGACAGAGAGAAACACAGCAAGAGAGGGAACACAAGCAGAGGGAATGGTAGCGGGAGAAGCAGGCTTACTGCCGAGCAAGGAACCCGATGCGGGGCTCGATCCCAGGACTCTGGGATCATGACCTGAGCCGAAGGCAGACGCTTAAGGACTGAGCCACCCAGGCGCCCCGAATAAAGATTTTTTTAAGAGTTTATTTATTATTTATTTATTTTATTTTATTATTATTATTTTTTAACAGAGAGAGAGACCACAAGTAGGCAGAAAGGCAGTCAGAGAGAGGGGGGGAAGCAGGCTCCCCGCTGAGCAGAGAACCCAATGCAGGGGTTGATCCCAGGACCCTGAGATCATGACCTGAGCCGCACGCAGAGGCTTTAACCCACTGAGCCACCAGGAGCCCCTATTATTTATTTATTTTAGAGAGAGGGCACATTTGGGGAGGAGCAGAGTGGGCTTGCCCCAGGAGAGGGACAAGCCAACTCTGTGCTAAGCACAGAACCTGACATGGTGTTTGATACACAACCCTGAGATCAGGACCTGAGCAGAAACCGAGTTGGATGTTTTAACGGGATGAGCCACTCAGGTGCCCCAGAATAAAGGGTTTTTGAATGACAAAAGGCCATCTAGACTTACAACCTGAATAATCCTTTTTTCTTTCTTCTTTTCTCCCCCTCTGCCACATTTTAAAATGATCTATAAAATCCCTCCCATCAAAGTGAGAGTGGATATTCATAAAGGTTTTTGCAAAGCACCTTGATGGAGTGAGTTTGAATCTAAAGCTGGTATTCCTGACTTCTAGACTTTGCATGGATTTTTGTTAGGGCAATTAAGAAGAGAAAGAATGACAGTAATAGAAATGCAGTTGATAGTCTATGTACTTGAGGCAGAAAGTCACTATTTTAATAAAGGAACATAAAGCTATTGCTGAAAGAGAAATTCAAAGGTCTCTTCAATATCAGGAAGCAGTCTTAGTGGGATGGGTAGGATATGGAGCAATAGAAAGTAGATCGAAAAGTGTGGATTAAAACAAAAATTGTCAAGTGAACACAATAAAAGAGGTTATCTGATATCCCTGTGCAGGGTGTTTGCTGGTGGGAGCAAGAGTTAATAACCTCACCAACATTTAATAGGGATTATAAGTTAATACCAAATACAATCATTGCAGGACTGCATATTAGTTATCTTATAAGAAAGCTCAATATATCGTTGATTCGTGGTGGTTATATTTTCTAAAGTCACCAGGAACACTAATTAGCTAACACCGAATCATTGCTCTTAGGGGAAATACAGTTAGATTCCTGACAGCCTACTGTCAAATGTGCAATACATAACTTTATTTTAGATGTGTTTCTGTTTAAAGACAACTTAATATATATTGATGCATTAGCCCTGCACTATAAGTCATGCTGAACAAAGCTTATCTAACACACCTGTTCTTTCTCGCTGCAAAGCATATCACAGCCTTCTCATGCTAAAGAACAACAAATGGCACTTTGGCACTGTTTGGGAGTCATCTTAATAGCAAAATCACCAACAAAAACCAAAAAATGCAAAAAAAAAAAAAAAAAGTGGCACTAAATGAACTGCTAAAAGCATTCTTGTATAGTTGTGAAAGAGCAGAGCAAGGCTAACTCCGTTTTGTGCTACACCCGCCATCTTGTGTATAACCCTCATGTCAGAATATTGCCCAGCCCGCCCCTGAGTTAGAGTTAGCCAATAGGAATGCGGAACCCCTAACAGCCAAAGAATGTAAACCCGCCTTTTGCCCGCCAAATTTGCGCACCAATTCTGACCACAGTGATAGGCTAGCTCAAAAAGCTACCATAGGGTAAATTGTAATTCATTTGGCCACCTGTGTGTGGCCTAACATGACTATGCAACTTTCTGTGTGTGTTACAATCTCATTGGCCACCGGCCCCTATAAAACTGCGGCGCTTTTCAAAACTCGCTCTCTTTCTCTACATCACGCTGCTGCCTCCGTGAGTGTGGGAGACTGAGCTCGAGCTAGCTCGAATAAAGGCTCTTCTGCTTTTGCATCAGACTCGGCTCCCTGGTGGTCTTTGGGGATTTCAAAATCTGGGCATAATAGTTGTAGTATGAGAGCAGAGACCAGAAGAAGAGTGTCACTTTGTTCAACTTCAGCTGAGAAAGTGAGCCTGGGGAGACTCCGTCTTTCACCTCCCTGTGCATGCACTTGTCTGCAAATGATCATTTAAGTTTCATACATACTGATTTGGGGATTACAAATAAATTTTAGCTGATAGGCAAATTCTCAGATACAGAATGCTCAAATAATAAGGATCAAGTATTCCCTTGTGTGGGTTTCATTTTCTTGATAAATTTGCCATCTTTAGTATGCTATGATGTGACTGGGAAAGGGATCTGAATAGGGTAGACAGAAGTCAGGAGGCACGTTCTCATACAGAACTCAAGTGGAACACGGGGCTTTTTGGCTACAGTGGAACTTACATAGTCCCAGTGATGCGTTGCTTAGAGAGTAGACTTCTTTAGGATCTGATCTGTCTTCATTACGCTTGTGTTGTGAGGCTTAGCACAGTATTTGGTACAATGAAACCTCAAAAAGAGAGTTGTTGAAAACATGTATATTATATATAAATATCACCTACTTGGTTCCATTTGTGTTTTTATTGCCCAAATTTTATTTTCAAGGTCCTCCCATCATGTTCCAGTGTTCCTCTTTTTAAAATCTTTGGCATTAAAATAACCCTATCTTAACTAAATGTGTAGTCTTATTTTCCTAAACTGTATTCGGTTCCTCGCCTTTGACTCTAAGTTTCTTTTTTTTTTTCTTTTAAATATTTTATTTATTTATTTGACAGAGAGAGAGATCACAAGTGGGCAGAGAGGCAGCCAGAGAGAGAGGGGGAAGCAGGCTCCCTGCCGAGCACAAAGCCCGATGCGGGGCTCGATCCCAGGACCCTGAGATCATGACCTGAGCTGAAGGCAGAGGCTTTAACCCACTGAGTCACCCAGGCGCCCCTGACTCTAATAGTTTCTAACAAGTGTTGGTCACCTTCGTCTAAGCTTTCAGTAGCTTGCAGTTCTTGTCCTATTGAGTATTAGTTCAAGTTTAGTAGTTCACATTGCTTCTTCAAGTTGCTAAAGGAAAACCAAGCTGCCAAAACAATTACATGATTTCTAAAACATCCAGTTGATATGCAAAACACCCATGCATACCTTATATGAAGAAAATAATAATTTTGGGTATTCAAGAGACTGAGTCTCTTCAAACTGCCCCTTGTCCAAGGGATCCCCTGAAAATGTACTGGGGATGTGTTATCTATAGCCTGCATCTAGTGGGAAGATGATAAATACACACCACAATGATTACATTTGTTTCTTTGTCCTTTTCTCCCTTTTTAACTCCTCTTCAACATCTGTTTTCTTGTTTACTACCCACAAATATTTTCACAAAGATTGCTGTGCACTCTGTTAAAAGGCGGGGGCAGCATATTATATGCTGTAAATATTTCCTCCAACCTCCTTGTTTCACTCTTTCCATTTACAGCCTTAAGAATTTCAGGCTCTACTCCCACGATAACCTAGTTGTTGGAATCTGTGTCTCATTCTAATGAGTTATAACCAACTCTGAAAACACAGCTAAACTTAGTAAAAGGACGAAATGAAGTTGCTAATTTCTTACATTTTAAGCCTGACAATTAGGCACACTCAATCTCTTTTGGTTGAAAGTAACAAAAACTTGCCCAAAAATCACTTAAACAAAAAGCATAGTTTTATGGTTAGAATAAAGGGGTAACTTTTCATTTAAGATGCAGAATAAGTACATATATTTATTGTTTCTACCTCTTGAGAACTCAATATAAACTATGACAAAGGAAGTTGAGAGAAATAATGCTATAATAAAGAAGAGAACAGAAAACAAACTGAGGGTTGCTGAGCATTGAGGAGGGATGGGGTGGCTGGATGATGGACATTGGGGAGGGTGTGTGCTATGCTGAGTGCTGTGAATTGTGTAAGACTGATGAATCACAGATCTGTACCCCTGAAACAAATAATACATTATATGTTAGTTAAAAAAAAAAAAAGAAAGAAAAAAAGAAGCAAGGAGAAGATGAACTATTAGTAGAACCCATTTAAAGAGAAAATTGATAAAGGTGAGTATTATATTCCTTGTTCAAAAATGGTGAAAACCTAATTGGTTCATACAGGGTCATTCCCCCTAGGGTACGCAGGGTCCTAGGAAACTATTCATGCACAGCTGCTGTCTAAATAAACAGTATCAGTCACCCCAAATCAGCACAACAGCACAATTTTGGTGGCCTAGGATCACCTAGGATCTCTTGATCCTATCAAAAAACTACCATCCCAGTCAGCGGGAGTTCTGTCTTCCCAGAACTGGAGTCTGGCCACAGTGCATAGGAGGACCTATGGAAGGGACTTCCAGAGCTCCTTGGTGTGTCTTGTTGACTCGGCTTTTGGGGTGAAGGGTCAAAGGCTGTCCTGAGGGGGAGAATCTAGTATTGGGACCCACATGGATACTTGCTTGGATGACACGGTGGCAGAGACGGCACTGTCAGCTGTGACCGCTCTTTGGCAGTAGACAAGAGTGAAAAATGTTAAGGAAAACAATCCAAAGTGGAACGCCAAGGGCCCAGAGCCCAAGGCAATCAAAGGGCACTATTTGGTTCTCAAAAGAATCAAATTCGGCTCATTATTTCATACAATGAAAAAGTGAGTATGGATAAGTCTGCCATTAGCCCATATAGCATGGTTTTGCAAACTGGGAAAAACATTTCTTTTCTTATTTTCACTTTATTTGTCAGAAACTTGCAATAAAAGATTTTGTGAGGACATGATACATTCTGCAGTAACAAATAACCAAAATTGAGCACTTTCTCTCATATCATTTAATTTTATTACTCCTGAAGATAAGACTCTTTGAGGGTTTTGTGATGCTGCATCTCACGTGCTTACAGTAGAGCATTGGTACATAGCTGCCAAGCATTTTGTTGAATAAGGAATCCTAGAGCTCTACTTAAATCATGTCTGCAACAGCAATATACACAACATAACTGGCATCAGTCAGTCCTCTGCAAGGAAAATGTTTGGTTTGATCTAGTTGAGATATGTTAAATGAGGTGCTAAACGAGGTCTTTGAAGTTGTTCTCCTTCATGTTCTGCTAAACTACATTCTACCCAGAACCTCATTTATTAGAATTAGTTATTTACATTCAGAAGCCTAGGCGATTATTCAAATATAACAAAGTATGATTGTTTACAACTCAAGAATATTCTGTTTATATGAGAGGGACACACAACTGAACTGGATGAGTACTTTTTGTGGCTTCAGGAAGTAATTATATATTTATTATGATTTAAAAAAAAAAACCGTAACTGCAGCCAATTGATCTTTACATTGAATTTATAATAAGAAAAAAATTAAGTCTTGGGGGCCCCTGGGTGGCTCAGTGGGTTAAGCCTCTGCCTTCGGCTCAGGTCATGATCTCAGGGTCCTGGGATGGAGCCCCGCATTGGGCTCTCTGCTCAGCGGGGAGCCTGCTTCCCCCTCTCTCTCTGCCTGCCTCTCTGCCTACTTGTGATCTCTCTCTCTCTCTGTGTGTCAAATAAATAAGTAAAATCTTTAAAAAAAAATCAAGTCTTGGTAGGAGTATCACTTGGCTCACTTCTTGAAAAGAGCACTAAATACCAGGTACACCAAGAAAGCTTTTTTTTTTTCCTTATAAGTCAGTCTGATCATACCTCTTTAATGTCTGAGCTTAACATTCTATATAGGTTTATAGATTTTTTTCAAAAAGTATTGTCAAACATGATTTAAAAAATAACCTATTCAACTCCATAGGATAATAGAAAGATGTATTAGTAATATCAAGGATTACTATCTTCATTTTTATGTGTATTTTACAATTCCTGTTGTTTTAGAAATGTTACAAAGGATGGCTTTTCTGCTATTTCTAGTAAGAGAAATTATGCATGAGTTCTTTTGTGTAAATTACAAAAAATAATGTGGCTTGTAGTCCTAGGCACAATTAGAAACATTCATAATCTATAAACTATTACAATTTTGCTACCTAGGAATTTACCATTTGCAAATGTGACTGAGAAAGCAAAATAATAGAGTGCTTAGCCTGTGGAACTACTGTGTGCAGAAACTGTGGGGAGAAATACACACATAAGTATAGAAAAGATGGTTGTCTTTTCCTTCAAGCTAATCTCAATCTATATTGTGCTATTCTTAAGGCCTTTAATCTCAGGTGTGCTATTCATCTCTGACGTCTTTGCACTCTTTGCCATCCTTTTACCCTTTCAGAAGGAAAGTGAATTATGCATTATGTTGAATAATACACAAATTATATGTTTAATATATAAAAACATATAATAAAATGAACTATGAATTATGTAAGTCACCAAAACATCCATGTAAATTACTATATGTCAATGGGTTGTTTTTGCTAAGCTACATTTTTTTCCTTCAATTTTACCTAGTTTCAGAGAGTTGAAGTAACTTACTAAAAACAGTCATGTTTGTTACAGAGCAACCACGAATCTGAGACATCCTAGGTCCTTGCAGTCTTTCTCCAAACATCATCTTACTCGCCTAACTTCACGTACAAAACAATCAGAAATTTCTCACAAAAAAAAAAGAAGTGGGAGAGCACAAACTAATACTAGCAAAATAGTAATAATGTAAATGTATGCTTCATTAGGATTACAGAAAAAAATAAAAATAGGTATACACATGTAACATAATGTATTCTACCAATGTTACGATAAATGCTTCTTGTTAGTATAGAGTAAAAGTAGTGTCTTCTTTATAGATCTTAGAGAGATATTATCTTGATAGAAATCATATTACTGTTAATTAGCTCTAGAAAGCGATGTGCCCTTCACAGCGTTAACTAATCAACTTAGTTATAAAAATGAGTAATTATAGCTGTTAGGCTAATGGGCCTTTAAATCCACAAAGAGGTCACTGTTGTATGATATTCTTTCAAATGTGACCCAAGGTGCACGAGGATCAAAGTATTATGTGTGTGAGGAGTCTTTCACTTCTAGCTCCATGAAATCTGAATGATAGGATGGGTCAGATTCCAAGTCAATCTTAACTAAAAAAGTTCTCTGTGGTCAACATTACGTGTCAGTGACATGATCAATGAGTGGGGCATGTTAATTATATAAGGTGCAATCATAAAACATTACCTAAGGAAATTCAGAGGAAGAAGAGAAGCATGTGCCATTTACACCAGGAAATATATACTGCCATAAAACAAAATTTAGTCAAACTCAGAGATGCCATGCTAAATGCAGGAATATAAATACCGTGGAAATGATCTAATTATCCTTACTTTTAAAAATTTTCTGCTATGAACCTGAAAAAATTTGTAAATGCTCATAAGTCATTTGCATTCTCTTTATTAAATATAATCAAACACTGTGCAAGGCATAGCCTCAATCTGTAACTGCGAAAATATGACAGTGACCCTTAAAAGTGAGCATGACGGGGAAGGGCCACCACTTGTTATGCTAGAATTAAATGAGCAAATGAAGGTCAATATTGAAAAGGAGACAGGGGGCAGAATAAGTTACTAAATATTATGTAAACAAAAAAGAAATCTCGGTCCTCAAATAATAAATGAATGTTTCCGAAGTATAGAGATTATATGAACGAATGGCTACTAATTATACAGATTCAGAATTGAGAGAATGACATTCAATCAGTTATGATCCTTCATGCTTCACACAGTGGTTACAGCTCAGCAGTATCACCCATAGATGAGTATATTGAAAGAATATACTCATTTTAAAGAAACTACATTGATAAACATATGTACAAATTTATTTTCCTTTTAGTTACTTTCCATTCCCAACTGTTTTCTTTTCTACTTAAAGTCTTTCATAATTTTAAGAAGACTTTATAATCACATCAACTTTATAAATCTAAAATGTAGTATTTTCTGAAGAGCATGTCCCAGACCCTAAATAACTATCCCATGATAACTTTTAACAAGGGGAATATATTTCGGTGGAGGAAATGAAGATGAAACTGCTTATTTTCACATACACTTGAATGTGGGGAGAGTGATGAGCTGGCAAAGATCTCAGAGAAATAATATCTGAATTGGCTTTGAAGGACACAGGGTGTTTTATATGAATATTCAAGAAAAGGAAACAGCAAGAGCAAGAAGGCATTCAGTAGACAGAAACCATAACATTGCAAAATCATCCAGCTTGGTAATTCAAATACTGTCACTCAGTTCTGTTGGTTTTCTAATTCTGTCTGTATATTGTCAATTTACCCTTCCTGTATCAGTCTTGCCCGGGTTATAAACCAATGCTATATAAATTTAGTGGGGCTCCTGGGTGGCTCAGTCAATTAAGCATCTGCCTTTGGCTCAGGTCCTGGGGTCCTGGGATGGAGCCCCCACTTGAGCCTGCTCCACTCAGGGGAGTCTGCCTCTCCCTCTCCCTCTGTGCCCCACCCTGTTTGTGCACAAGCTCCACCTCAGGTAAATAAATAAAATCTTTAAAAACTAAATAAAAATTGTAATAAAACTAAATGTATATGTATATATTTATAAATACAAGTATTTATTTACAAACATATATATGGCCTATTTATTTATAAATATATGTAAAATAAATAAATAAATTTAGCAACTCCTCTCTCATGCCTAGTTGGAGCCTAGAATTATTGTAATTATTTAACTTTTGGTGAAATATATATGCATTTTCAAGAGAATGTTACTAATAGTTCATTTTGAAACAGGTTGTGTTCTGATAATTGGCTCAGCCTCTTTTATTTGTAATTGCCACATAATAGACACATTTAATTTTGAAGCAATGCTCTTTTAAAAAATCAATCTAATATTTTATTTTTTTAAAGATTTTATTTATTTATTTGACAGAGAGAGAGATCAAAGTAGGCAGAGAGGCAGACAGAGAGAGAAGGAGAAGCAGGCTCCCTGCTGAGCAGAGAGCCTGATGTGGGGCTCGATCCCAGGACTTGGAGATCATGACCTGAGCCGAAAGCAGAGACTTTAACCCGCTGAGCCACCCAGGCACCCCTCAATCTAATATTTAAATGAAAAAATGAAAAATAATACTTCAATCACACAAACAACTAATTTTTTTAGTTTATGTCCTTAAAAGAATTTCACCAATGGCCTCTCTATTCAGCTGTACTATATTCCATAAATGTGTTTGTGTCCATAAATGTATTTGACAGAGCTCACTGCTTATGCGTATACCACGTCTTCTCTGTGGCACAGCACTCATCCTTCAGAATGACTTAAACATCATCTCTTTGGTGAAGTGTCTCCTGACCAATCTGAAATGACCTCACATTCTTATTGAAACGCATATTACTCATTAATAGAATTTTTTTTTACAAGGGTGTCACGTTTACCAAATTATGAACTCCTTGAATGACAGGACTCTGCCATCTTTGTTTCCATGTTCCCAACCTTAGTACATATTGGTTGTTCAACATATATTTTTCAAATAAATATTGAGTGAATTTGAAGCATTACTTTAAGCTCAAAAGTGGATATATATATTTAAGATAAGTATTGGCTTTGTTAAGAATGTGATAGCATGGGCAGATTCTTAGATGTGTATGAATGAAGAAGAAACGTGAGATAAAAGAGGTAGGAAAAATCAAGGAAATGAAAGAGTATTTGCTTTTGTATTGCTCTGCCTGGCATCATTCTGTAAATTTTCCCTTCAGAGAACAGAGAGAAGAAAACTACTCCTTTTAAAAGCTCGTATTATACAAAGCACTAACTACAGAGCAGTTATTATAATAAATGCAGTATATCTAAATTCCTACTACACCCAAGTGCATATTTACATTATAATTGAATATGTATTAGTACATATTCAATGTACGCAATCTGAATATGTACGCAAATCTGTTTGTTGAGACTACAAGTGAGAGTGTCTGAAAGAATACTTTTCTAATAAGTATTTTGCACTTCAGTCCCTCTCATATCCAAGGATAATATGAAATTCCAACCGAACATTCAAAAATATGTTGAAGGAACGTAATTTGTCTTTATTCAGTTTCAACTAGGACATTGATCAACATCTGGAATTCCTAATTGAGAATTAAGTACATTCCTAAGATAGATTCCAACAAGTAATATTCTAAATAGTAACTGAATTTTAGTTCACATATCTAAAGTTATGGTTAAACAATTTATGTGTGCTTTTGCATACTTTCAGCATATTTTCTGTTTATTCTTATTCATAAGCTCCTGGTTAAAATTGACAACCTTGAATTCACTATTCTATTCTTTTTAAAAAATAGATGGACCGGGTGATGTATGGAACTGTTAAATCACTATATTGTACACTCGAAACTAATATAACATTGTATGTTAACTTTAGTGAAATTAACATTTAAAAAATGGATGAAAAATCAATCAATGATATTATATTGTCAGAGCCAGGTGAGGAAAAAGCATGTCTTTCTTATTCCACAAATATAAAAGGAATTCAAAGGAAATAAATTCGCCCTGAATAATGGTTTGGTTATATGCAAAGTATTAATGTATGTTAATATAATTTTACATTTATAGTATTATATCTCATGAATTTAAACACGGTATTTAAAAATAATGACTGGGTAAGTGACAAGATGGGAAAACTATGAAGAGACAAATGATTTCATGCAGAGATGAACTGCTCAACCTGGGTCTTAATTATTTTGAGGTACCTGTGGCCTATTCAGATAGAAATACCTGTCAGTTTGAAGATCAGCTAGACAGATAACACATGAACTGTGATTACAACTATGAGAGTGAATCACATAGACCAGGGTGGTTACTAAGAGTGTGAGAAAAGAAGATGAGTGAGCCAAGGATGAAATCAGGCAAAAAGTATGTATAAAAAATAGTTCTCAAATAGTTTCCACACTAATACATATGAGAAATAACATTTGTACAAGAAACTCATGTCTAGATTTTACTGAAACGTTCCAAATGTGTGTGGAGATATGAGATAGTAGCACAATTAATAATGGGCACAGAGCAATGTCAATCCCTGTAGATTATGGTAACTAAATCAGTTTCAGATTATGTGCAATTCCTGGTTATTGAGTCAAAAACTGTCAATATTTGCATGCAAAGTCATCCTGATAACTCTGTTTCTCAAGTAGCACTGAGAAATTCAAATAAATGAGGATGATATTAAAGTGGTACCCTTAAATTCTAACTTACTTCTTAAGTTGATAAATATTTTTGCAATATGTAAGACTATAATGAGGACTATAAGCCCCCTCACATCCCACTTCAAATACATTGATAAAATAGTCTCTGCATATTTGTCTATATACATATATACATAATTTATATAGTCTATATAATTTATCGATACCAATGACTAGCAGCATGTTGACAGGGGTTTAAAGAAGATATAAAACGACCTTCCCGTGCTAGCAGCGAAGAAATGCTTTAAAACCAAATGCAAACAATATAGTAAATTAGAACAAGAAAGAAGGATTGGGCCTAAGCAGCAGAGTTAAAGCATTTTTAAATCCACATTTAATGGAAAAGAGCAACAAAATTCCCGATAACTCTGAACTATTTGAGACCAGAGAAACACGTCAATACCTCAGGCAAATTACTGTATGAATCCAACTGAATCCAATTCCAAAGCAAGAGCGGCAAGAGAATAAAAGATACTGAGTCACACCAGTAGAGAGTAGAGAAACTTCAGCACATAACGAAGAACCAACAGTCTGCAACCCATATTGTTTGATTCAAGTAACAGAATACAAATAAAAACTCCCCGAGACCTCTGCCTGTGACTATGGTAGTGTGGCTCTACTGCGGACGCTGGGCAGATTAACTAGAAAAGCCCCATCAAATTTAACCTCACACGGTTGAAGGCACGGAACAGCTGCTGAGCAGAGCTGAGTGGAGCATGATGGGAGAGGGAAAACTGTAGACGAGAAACAAGAGTGGCGAGTGATAACCTGCAGCTTCTAAGGAACTCGGAAGTTTTTGTTTCTCCAGCTGCTGGACACGAAACTGAAGATCTTCACCAAAGGCAAGAGGCTACTACTCTTGAGGCAGGGAGCCAGCAAGCGTGGGGCAGACTCGTGTGGGTCGACAGTAAAATCACTATATGTTGGAGGAATCAGAACTAGACTCCACAGAGTCATATTTCAGAGGGCTTCTGCCAGGGGGTATTAATTCCCCATTTTTTGTTTTGTTTTGTTTTCTCGCCTGCCACACACTGTGCACTGGGCACTCCACAAATCCAGTCAAATCTGCCTACAGGCACAGAGATGCAGATGCCAGCAGTTGGTAGTTGACTTGAGCACAACTGAAAGGTTGGGGTAGGTGGGTGAGACCCTGACAGCATCTGCTATGATAGCTCATACTTAATAGTTCCATGGGGCTTACATCCGCTGGGTGAGTGTCACTGAATTTAAAAAAAGCATGATATAGTGATAACATACATGCAAAAGTAAAATTTGAAATTATATAGAGCAACCCACAGAACATCTTTATATCATCAACATAGTGAAGGAAAGCAAAATTAAGGTGCAAAAATCATAAGCTATCAGCAAAATCACTGATAGGTTTGACTGTATTAAGGTTGAATATTTTTCCAATGTAGAGGACAAGATAAAGATAAACCTCAGACTACAAAAAGATGCCTATAACAAATAACTATTGTTCAAAATATATACCTAATCCCTACAAATAAATAGACTAATATAATCCCACAGAAACGTGTATCAAAGACCAGGAATAAGGAGAGTCTTCTATTGAAGTATGTCAGTAGTGGGAATGGACGGAGTCAAACCTTCACAGAATTCTTTGAGTAATGCAAATAAGTTTTACTTATTCGACTGATCCTCCATGGAGCCTTATCTTGACATAGGACAGAGGCCACCTCACTGGGTCACCTGCATCTACACAGTACCCAGTAAGACAGCAGCACATCGTGCATTTAGATAGGAACAAAATCATTAACCATAACCTGCATTTTCCTGCGTCCGTCCTTATTTTTGAACTGAGTACTGTCAAATCAGATATTTCTGGAAGAAATGCTGCAAGCCCTTAGATCAGGTGTATGATTCATCCTACAATGGGCAGTTTGTTTAAAAGGAAACCTAAACTGTCAATATTTGCATGCAAAGATGTTCAACTTTATCGGTAGAGGAATGCAAATTAAAATTAGACACCATTTCACACCTACCATTCCAACAATAAAAAAAATGACAATAATTATACAAGTTGTGGTTATCAAGTACTCACTAGGCATCAGATAATGCTTCATGCTTATTCATGGATTAATTCATTAGATCATCACAAAACTCCATGACTTAGAGATTGTTATAATGCCCTTACAGATAAGAAAACTGAATCTCAGTTAAGTTAAAATGATTAAGCGTTGGAGCTGGAATTCAAACCTCTTTGGAAAACAACCTTGAGCATTTAATCTCTCACTAAATTGCCTGACAATAAGAACAACAGAAAAATGGTTAATCTGAATCAGCTATTTTTCATACCATTCTAATCATCTTACATTTATTATATCATCACAGTAGCTCTATGAGATAGGTATTATACCTTTCCCATTTTAAGATGAAGAAAACAGAAATAGGATAAATTACTGCCAATGTCCCATTGTTAAGAAGCATCAGAGCAAAGATTGGAACTTTAAGGTATATGTTTTTACCTATTACCTACATTGCCAATATCAGTGTAGGTGAAGGAGAAGGGCTGTAGAAGGTAGTATAATGCATGTGCACACCGTGGAAAATGTTTTGGTAACATCCAATAAACTTGAAGGTATGCACATGCTATGACCCAGAAATCCCAAATTAGTACATATTGACTTTCACAAGGAGAACTACGTAGGATATTTTTGCAAAATTTTTGACAATAATCAAAAGTTTGAAATGACTTAAGTGACTTTCAGTAAGAAAATGGGTTAAAAAAATGCACATATCCCTATATGAAATGAGCAGCTAAAACCAGTAGCCTTATTTACATGTTTCAGCAAGGTTAGATCTTGTTAAAGCAAGATTAAGTATAAATTTAAGTTGCAGAAGGTTACTGTTTATTTAAAAATTTAAAGTAAGCAAAATAATATATTTCATTTATGGATAGGCAATAAAAAAATAACATGATTAAGAATTATATATTTTGGATTACTTTGGATTAGTATTTTTACTTTGATAAGACAAGAAAGAAACTGATGTACCTTATAAGCACTGTTTCAATGTGATGCTACTGTATGAGGCAAATTCTTTAAAGTGATAAATAGATATTGGATCTGCGTGGGGGGGGTCCATGGCATTTGTTATAATATTCTGTGTGCTTTTCTGTATATTTGAAATATTTTGTATTAAAAATGATATTAGGAAGTAAAAGTAACATAATTAAAAGTTACCAAATTACCAATAAACAAATTAGAACTAACCAGGATATACAATCATGCCAGAATGGCACTTGAGAACCACTGATTTCAGATAAGAATGGGAAGACTGGGTGTGAAAAAAATCCAGAAAAGCAAAATGAGATGAGATTAGCAGAGATATAAAGGGAGGAAAAAGAAAGACCATGAAGTTATGGGAAACAAAACAAACAAAACGAAAAACAAAACTTCAAGTAAGGAGAAAATTATCCATAATATCAACTATAGGAAGGAGGTCCAATAAAACTAGAATTTAAAAATATCAATTGAATTTGTTGAATAAGAAATCCATTACCTAGTTTCAGTGAAATGGTCAGGGCAAAACACTATTATAATAAGTCAAGAGGAAGTAAAGAATTTGAGGGGACATGCAACGAATGTAAACTATCCCTAGTATAATAAGAAACATATTTAATCCCTGTCCCCCGCTTCCTGCTATAGAGCTCCAGAAACCCTTGGAATTTCCTGACTGATAAAAAGTATCTTTTGTTATCCCTATGGGTCACTGTTGATCATACCTGAATTTATGCTAATGAGCTGTCTCAGGGTGGGGTCCCTAGATAGTCTCAGGATGAAGCTGCTCACCAGAAACACCAAACACATTGAGATTGGAGGATGTTAATTCCCAGCCCCTATTCCAACCTTAAGGGAGAGGAGGAGGGCTAGAGATGAGGTTATAAAAACTTTTTTTTTTACTTTTTTTCCCCCCAAATACTTTTATTTTTTTTCAGTGTTACAAGATTAATTGTTCATGCATCACACCCAGTGCTCCATGCAATACATGCCTTCCTCATTACCCACCACCAGGCTCCCCCAACCCCCCACACCCTCCCCTCCAAAACCTCAGTGTGTTGTTCAGAGTCCACAGTCTCTCATGGTTAATCTCATCCTCCAATTTCCCCCCATTCGCCCTCCCTTTCCTTCTCACAATGCCCTCCATGTTTTTCCTTATGCTCCACACGTAAGTGAGACCATATGATAACTGACTCTCTCTGCTTGACTTATTTCACTCTGCATAATCTCTTCCAGTCCCATCCATGTTGATACAAAGGTTGGGTATTCACTCAAAAACAAGATACTTGGAGAACTTCTGGGTTGGTGGTATACTTTAACTCCACAGGGACAGAAATTCTTATATTCAAGACCTTTCCAGACCTCTTCATCTGGCTGTATCTCTTCATCTGGCTGTTCTTTTGTATCCTTTATAATAAACCAGTAAATGTAAGCAAAGTCCTTCCTGTACTCTCTAAGCCATGCTAGTAGATTATCAAACCTGAGCAGAAGGTTTGAGGAACCCCCAAATTATTAGTCAGAAGTATGAGTGGCCCAAGGGTGACTGATGTGGAAAATGGGGCAGCCTTGTGAGACTGAGCCCTGAACTGGAGGGGTCTATGGTAAGTCCAGGTAGTTAGTGTCAGAATTGAGTTGCTGACATCTGATGTTTGAGAATTTAGTTGATATCAAAAAACACACCACAGCATCCCACCTAAGAAGTTTTCCTGAGATAAGTGAAGGGAGGCCAATTAGTAATTGGAGGATAAAAGGAAGTGTTTGTTCTTCTTTTACTTATAACGGGGCTTGAAAAATTTATAGGTTTAAGGAGTATTTATGATATAGTAGGCAGTTAGCTAGATATGAACAGAGAATAAATGCTTTCTGACTGATAAAAAGGGTGGAAACCAACTTCCAAACAGCAGCAAAAGACGCAGGGAAGGGGGCACACCGATGCAATCTTTCCTATAACCTCTGCCCTACAGTAACTTATATCTTCAGTCTAATAAATTCACATTTCAAGTTAGACCTTCCTTGACCCTCCCGACTAACAGGAGCCCCTTAGGTGGTTGGAAGTAACCTCAGTCAGAGACCACCCTAGCTATGGCCCATCACTTATAGGAATATAAAAAGAAAAAACCCCTCTAACCCCAGGGCAAGTGTCACCTCTGGGCCTGCCACACCCATCTTCAGAGTGTACTTTCTCTTTAACTGCTATTAAAATTGTGCTTACCTGAGAGTTTGGCTCTGAATTCTTTCTTGGCCAAACTCAAGAACTGAGGTCCGTGCAGAGGCAGGGTAGGGACCATCAGGAGGAAAAGGAAGTTCGTTCAGAAATAAGTTGGCAAAGCTAGGTCCCTCAGGATAAAGAAGGGAAGAGGAAGTCATCAACATAGATTGGAAAGATAGAACCCTGAACCCTGACTGGGAACAGGGAGGGATGTGATTGCTGTAACTTTTACTGTTTTAAGAAGAGGAAACAAAATTATCTGATTACGTGTCGGATGGCTTAAATTTCCCGAGTAAAGAAAGAAGTGAGATCTTCCTTCCAGAACAGGAAGTCCACAACTGGTTAAGAGTAATGAAGTTCACAGAGACTGTCAGGAAATAAGAGCCATAGGATGGGTAAAGGAAATGACACTGAAGTTCTCTTTCTTCATGTCTTCCTCTAGCCAACACAACTAAACACAAAGATCTGAAAGAAAAGCAGAAACTCATCTTACAATAGATTGTCCAAGGACAGAGCTCACACGCTCATACACACAGCAAGTTTGAAATGGGCAATTGATATGGGTATAGTGGGAACTTGTCTTGCTGACATTAGTCAATAGCCCTCTTTTGCTCCAACAGAGATTTTAAATCTCTATTTCTGCTAAGACAGAGTTTCCTCTACACTGCAGTATATTTTAATTTGAATCTTTTCATTTCACCATGCTGAACTGGTTTTTGTTCCAGTTGATTTTTATTTAGAGAATGTGGGGGGACCCCAGCAGGTGGGTAGCACCAGCAGTGGAAGAATTCACCCATGGCAGAACAGGAGATGGAAGTTTTTTGAATATATACCACAAGGGAGCAGTGGTCAGGACAGAAAAGGAGGGACTGTCTGCAATAAGGTTGTGGTGAGGGGCCACAGTTATAAGGTGGAGTGAGGGAATTTGGGGACATATGGAATTTTCCTTTTTTTGTTAATCTTAGGAACTGTGCTTGGTTGTAATTGGTCAGTTAGGGGCTATGGCTGTTTCGAGGTGGGTCACTTAATGAGTCTGTTTGTGTCAGCTTAGTCGTCGCTGGGGGCCCCTGTGCTTTGCTCAGGTTTCCATTGCTCAAGCCTGTTGCCTTGAAGCGGCCTCTACCTAGAATGATGTATAGGTTCTAACTAGTATTACATAAATGGGTCAGAGAATACATTAATATTCAATCTTTAATTCACAATGTAAGCAATAATACATACATCTCTTCACAGAATAAGCACTAATATGTATTTATTAAATAAATGAATATATCTGTAGTACATAAGAATGTATAAATATTGGGAAATAAACTACTTTGAAGATTTTTCATTCTGTATATAATTTATTTTTTCACATAACATAAATTAATTTGAAATTTTAGCTCCAGAAAAATACCGTCCTGGAGTTACATTTTAAACTCATGTATAAGCATGGTTAACATAATTATATTCATAGCTTGGACTGACTTATGCTTGGAAAAAAGAGATTGCATGTAATGTAATTACTTATAAAAATAAATTATCTGCCATATTTTTATGTTTATCATCCCTCCAACATAGAAATTGAGTCTAATTTTTTCACTTTTTACAGAGTATAAACTATTTCAGTGTCTTTAAAATTTTTGTCTGTTGCTTTGTTTTGTTTTGCTACTTAATGACTCCACTGTTTAAAATGGCAGCTGGATTTTACTATTTATTCTTCTTCACTCTGAAGGAGGATGACCTTCAAATAGATTGAAAATTGGAATTACGAACATTTTAATCTTCATTAGCTTTTAATAGGGGAGCACTCTAAATAATCCTTTTCTCAAACCTGAATTTTCCATAGCAACTATTACAGAGGCCTTATACTCTGTACTTGATTATATGCTTAGCTATTAATTTAACTTAAAAAGAAAACACCAGAAAATACATTATTTCTACAAGTGCATATTTGTGAGATATTGCAAATGAATATCATTAACAGCTTTAGTGAATTTTTAAAGTGAATCAAAAGGTTTTAGAAAAGAGAGACTAAAATAGAATTACTCATTCGTAATCTACCAAAGTTCCAAATTAATCAATTTAGAATTGATATTTAATTATATGAATGCAGAGTTAAGTGATGGTTAACATAGTTACTGAGTTTAAATACCTGAGGGATAAAGCTACAGGATAATATATGGATGTGATGTGTATATTCAGATCACTGAAGTAGGCACAATTATATTTTCCAGTCTTTTATTTTTTATTTTTATTTTTTAAAGATTATTTATTTATTTGACAGAGAGATAGAGAACGCAAGTAGGCAGAGCTGCAGGCAGAGGGAGAGGGAGTAGACTCTCTGCTGAGCAGGTAGCCTGATGTGGGGATCGATCCCAGAATCCTGGGATCGTGACCTGAGTCAAAGGCAGATGCTTAACTGACTGAGCCACCCAGGCGCCCCTGTTTTCTAGTGTTTTAGTTATGTAGGCATATATGTTTATGTGTACACACATACCTATATGTGTGTATTTATACATTTTTTTCAAATATTCAGTTCCTACAATGACCCTATTACTTACCCATGATAAACCTACTTATAAAACCTTAAGATTTATAGGGGCGCCTGGGTGGCTCAGTGGATTAAAGCCTCTGCTTTCGGCTCAGGTCATGATCTCAGGGTCCTGGGAAGGAGCCCCGCATCGGGCTCTCTGATCAGCGGGGAGCCTGCTTCCCTCTCTCTCTCTCTGCCTGTCTCTCTGCCTACTTGTGATTTCTCTCTCTGTCAAATAAATAAATTAATTCATTAATTAAAAATAAAATAAAAACTTAAGATTTATAGTGTTTAAGAGATTTTTCCTCTGGCTCACTATTAAAATAAAATAAAGATACAAGATAAAATTAAATAAAAAAATAAAGTTAAGTTAGAGTTGGAGCCACGGGTACCTTAGTCTGTCTTGGGTTTTGGGGTTTTCTATCTCCAAGGCTACTGAAGCTACCTTCCTCTCCTCAAGTCTAAGTATGGCTGCATGACAGATGTGTTCATAAGGCAGCATTGGCATCCTCATCACATATCAGAATTAGAGAGAATCCAAAAGAATGCAGACTACTACCCAGAAGGTATTAGATAAGATACCGGGAAAATTATCATAACTGCAGACAATGGTGTTTGTCTAGGTGACAATGGAAGGGAAGGATTATATAAGACCTACCGACCATCAGATCAGGTGTTTCCATAGCAACACTATGTTTATGGCTTCTCCAAGTGGATTCTTTTTCTTTGATAGGGTCATTCAGGAACAGGAGGGGCTTCCTATTTATAAGACACTAACCATCAGGCACACAATATTTATTCCACAGACATGAGCAGTTTTATTTGTCACAATAACTGTGAGGTGGTGGTAAGCATCACCCTCTACAGAAAAAGTCACCGAAGTTCAAAGATGGTAAGTGGCTTGCTTTAAGTGAGTGGGCTTGAACTGAAACCTAACCTTCCTGATTTGAACTGGATTTTTGTGTATTACAATCTTGTCACCCAAATATGCTTTTTCATAAAAATACCAAGAAAGTTTAACAAAAGGCAGGTACCTGAACCCCACTCCAGACCTAATGCATCAGCATCTGCAAGGGAAATCAAGAATTTTGAGAAATTCCTAGAGTAAAAGATGTAAGGAGAATTATGCACATAACTCTTTCTGCTCCAAATCACCTGAATTGTACAAGGAGAATTTAAAATATTAAATCAGTCTGTAATTATGCTGGAGAAGGAAACAAACAAAGAAGTTTTAGCAGATCAAAACTGTGAAAAGTCCTTGAAAGAGGGAACGGAAAATGGATAAGAGGGAAGAAGCAAAACTATATGGAAACAGAAATCACAAACCTAAATCTCCTGTAATTCACCACTGACTGGTATTTAAGAAAACTATAGCTATCGATGATAATTGAGAAAATGTTCATAGAAGAGTCTTGCTATACCAGACACCTTAAAAATGCTAAATTAGTCATTGAAGAAAAGAGGGTGTTGTACAGATTACTGTTCTTACAGGTTATTTGTGTTCTGTTGTCTTTAGGATCCCAGGGAACAAAAAGGTCAAACATACAGAGGAAAGCTTTGTTAAAAGTAAATTTTACTCAAGAGCTTCTATAGTCAAGCAATTAAGCTTCCCAAGATAGTCCCTGGTACTTTCTGAGTTATTTAATATACATTTTTCCCAGAAGCATTATTCCATATTAAATGCCACAGGAGCTATATCTATAGTAGAGACTTATCTAGAGTAGGGGCTTTTAAGATGTGGGGCCCAGCACTGGAGTCCCTCTTACTCAGGAATAATATTACTGTTCCAGATCATCATGAGGAATGAAGAAAGTTGAGTCCTTGGATTGAGAGGAACCCTTAAGCCTGAAAGAGGTTAACTAAAATAAATCCACACATAAATATATCATACTAAAAAAATCACATAGCAGTAACAAAAAGAAAATAACATAAACATCAAGAGAAAAAAAAAAAAAAACCTGTTACCAAAAGGGAATAAGAATAAAAAAAAGCTGTCAAACAACACATGAGCAATTCCAACCAAAGACCCTATTTTTGTGGTTCCCTGGAGATTTTCCCTAGTGGGAATAAGTGAAATGCAATTATTTCTAGAGATGCAGAAATAAGCACACATTTCACCAATTGAAATAAAAAAGCAGTTCCTTAAGATGATTAAGGGTATTTGCCAAAACTAACTGCAAAGATCGTACTCCGAGGCGACAATTTGAAATCTACTTTTTGAATTCAGAAATGAGATACAACTTCTACTACTTCTGCCTCTATTCCAGAATGTCTGAGCCAATACTATAAAAATACTAAAAAATTAACAAAATAAAATATATAAGGTTAATAAAGAGAAAATTAAATGTCAGTATCACCAGACAATATGTCTTCTATGTCTTTACATGGAAAAATCCCAAGAAATATATAAATAAATTATTACAACTAATGGAAGGACTATAGAAACAATAGATACTACACTAAATAGTGGAAACATATGACAAACAACTATATACCTATATATTTAAACATCTGCCCGAAATGGATACTTAGAAATATACATCCAAAATCAGTGCAAAAGAAATAAAGAAATTGAGTAGACCAGTAAGTTTTAAATCAATTGAAATAACAGTGAAACATTTTTTTTCAAAAAACAAATCTCTAGACCCAGATGCTTCTATAGATAAGTTCTATCAAATTGCACTTGAAAATTAAATCTTTTTGCCTTAAGCTATCTACTGAAAAGAGATTCATATAACTTTTTTTTTTTTTTTCAATTCTTGTAAATGGGATGATCCTTTGTTCAAAGTTCAGATTCGTGAATTAGATGTTAAAAGGGAGGGAGAGTTTGGGAACTTCTAGAGTATTTTCGGCGTGAATCTAAATATTGGTGTCCTATTATCTGCCTTACACTCACCTCAGACAATCTCATTTCCTTCAGGTATCATAGGGACTCACGTCTATATGCTATGGCTCTCACGTACCTACGATTCAGGCCTCCTTTCTGACATTTCTCTTATACATCAAATTACCACTGAGAGTTTTCTCCAGATTACCTTCCAGGCTTCTCAAGCAAAGTAGGTCCACAATCAAACTCTTCATCATTCTCTAAAGAAGATAAAGATTATTGGTATCCAAGAAAGAGCACTATCAGTGACTCAAAAGAGAAGCCTGGGATCACTTGAATCCCCCCATCTCCACCTCATTGGACACAGCCATCATGCAGTCCCATCACTTCTGTTATAAAGTTCACTGACAACTTCCTCCATCTTCATATTCTACTTTGAAGTACGAAAAGTCTCCTGATTTGTTTGCCAACTTTTACTACTGTGATATCCTATTTCGTTTTCCACGTAGCGGCCAGGAACATTTTTTTTTTTTAATATAGCAGAAATCTTATCACATTTTTCCTCTGCTTAAAAAGCTTCAATAATTTCCCATGGACTTGAAATAATGTCCAAAATCTTTAGCATGTCCTTCAAGGCTTCGAGTATACCTCTTTGCTCCTTCATTATACTCCAGCACACCAGTTTTCTTCCTGTTTTTGAAAGTGGGAAGCTATTTCTCATGTAGGGCCTTTGCATCTGAACAGTACATGTTCCTCCTCTTCATGTGAGTAACTTTTCTTCATCTTTCTGATAGCAATATAAATTATGATTTTTCTGTAAGGTCATTCTAACTTCTTGAAACAGAGACCACCAAATTGTATCTATTATAGCACTGTTCTGTTTTTTTTTCTTTACAGTATTCATTAGATATTGAAGCTATATAATTATTTGTGATATTACTTGTTAAAAGCCATCTTCTCCCATAAATTTTTAACCTATATCATTGGATCTTTTTTATTATTATTATTATTCATTTAACAGAGAGAGAGAGAGAGAAAGAGAGAGTGCAAGCAGGGGGAACAGCAGAGGGAAAGGGAGAAGTAGGCTCCCCACAGAGCATAGAGCCCGATGTGGGGCTCAATCCCAGGACCCTGGGGTCATGACCTGAGCCAAAGGCAGACACATAGCCGACTGAGCCACCCAGGCACCCTTGTATCATTGGATCTTAAGTACATAGCATGACAAGTATCCAATAAATGGACAAGTGATAGAAATTAACTTTTATGTTAAAAAAAATTCCAATTTTTCAGAAGTCTATACATTGAATGCTAAGTAAAATGAGAGCCAAATTAAGAAAAATAAAACAAAACAAAATCATTAGCAATGTAATCATATATGAGAAAATTTAAGCTACCTAAAAACAATGTCAGTCTAATATGTATAATCGTCTTTTATTTTGATTTAGCTTTAAAAGTGAAGTTAAGTAAGGGGGGGCCTGGGTGACTCAGACAGTTAAGTGTATGACTCTTGGTTTCCACTCAGATCATGATCTCGGGGTTGTGAGATCGAGCCCCATGTTGGGCTCTGCACTGGGTATGGAGCCTGCTTGGGATTCTCTCTCTCTCTCTCTCTCTCTTCCCTTCTACCCTTTCCCCCTACTCACATGCTTGCAGCATTCTCTCTCTCTCAAAACACACATACACACACACACACACAAAAGTAAACAAAAAAGTGAGCCTTATTAAGTTTTGCTTTTGCTACATTTTAAAGCTAAATTAATCATTCTACCTGAGAAAGAACTTCATCATAGCCATCTTATAAAAGTCCCTGTAGATAATATAAAATATTTAAGCATTCCAATTAAATTAGATATTTAAAAGCCATGAAAACTTAATTGCCATTTGACAATGCTCAAGTACATTCTTTGAAATATGGCAATGAAGCTTTAACATAATGAAGATTAGTCAGGAGCCCTCATGTGAGAAATAAATATGAGCTGTTTAAGATGTTTAATCATAATATTTTTGGATATTTTAAATCAGTACTCTATAAAAATAAATCATTCAGTATTTTAGATTATTTTAAAGGAAAAACTTAAAACTACTAGAAATCATCAAGTCTTTAAAAAAAATCCCTTAAAAGTGTGCATCATTTATATTTTTTATGGCTGGACTAGTTTATTTTCAGTTTTTCTTTCCCCTTTATGGTTTAGAAAAAAATAGGGCCTTCCAAGACCTTGATACAATTTCAAAGGTAATTCAATGCAATTTTCCTTGTGCTAAAGACAAATTAGTTATTAAGGTGACAAAATCTGTTATCAGTCAGTCTGCAGCAGTCTAGAAGATCAGAGATTGGCACCAGAAGTGCACAGAATTAAAAAGCTTGATTTACCTATATAAAAAGGTGACACTCTGATGTATATGGAAAAAAAATATATCTCCTACTACTTCTGTGTACACCTAATAATGCAATGTAAAAGAGGCATGTGCTAAAAATTACATATATATATACATAAATATTTGCTATATATCGTATGTATGTGTTTTTGGTTCTCTATAGAATATGGTCCTATATACGAAATATTTGAAATAAATGAAAACCCTGGACTGCATATTTCCACATGAAAAAAACCACCTATTAGAAACAAATGGGTCTAGCACTTTTCCTTGTTTTTTTTTTTTTTTTTTCACAAAGATAAGAGAAACTTCCTAGGAATTTATTATGAAGTTAGTCACACCTCTCCACCCTCTAAATAATCTTAGCTAATCTTTTAATAGAGGCATGAGCTACATTTTTCACTGTCTTCTTTATATCTGTACCTGGAGTTTGACATTTTCAAATATAAAAATAATAAAATCTTCTAAAAATATAGAAATTTTATTTAAAAAATCAAAATAGGGGTGCTTCAATGGCTCAGTTGGTCAAGCAACTGCCTTCGGCTCAGGTCCTGATCCTGAGAATCCCAGGATGGAGTCCTGTAATGGGGGGGGTTCTTGCTCAGTGGGGAGTCTGCTCCTCCCTCTGACTTCTCCCCTCTTATGCTCTTTCTCTCTCATCGTCTCTCTCTCAAATAAATAAATAAAATATTTTAATAAATAAATAAATAAATAAATAAATAAATAATAAAAATAAATGAACATAAAGAGAAAAGTGATCTAAAGCATTCTCAAAATTTTTGGATTCATGATGTCTTTATTTCTTGAAATGACCAAGGAACACCTCCCCTTAATTTGTTTATATAGGTTATATCTATTTATATTTACTATATTTAAAATATAGAAAAATGAAATATTCATTTATTCACAAATTTGTTTTAAAATAAAAATAATAAATCATTACTTGTTCACATAAATAACATTTATTATGAAAAACAATGATACTTACCCCCCAAAATTAATAAGAAGAGTAGTACTGGTTTACATATGGCTTAATAGAAGAGAACTGCATTCTAACACCTGCTTCTGAACTCAATCTTTTGTTACATATTGCTTTGTTGAAGCATACAAGGAAAACTCAACTACATATTTGTAGTTGGAAAGGAGAAAAATATTCACAAAGCTAGAACTAACAATTCTAAAATTTGATGGAACCACAAAGACCACAAATAGCCAAAGCAATCTTGAAAAAGAAAAAAACAAAGTTGGAGGCATCACAATTTCAGATTTCAAATTACATTACAAAGCTGTAGTAACCAAAACAGTATGAAACTGGCACAAAAATAAACAAAAATAGATCAACAGAACAAGATAAAAACCCCAGAAACAAACCCAGGATTATAATGGTCAATTACTCTTCAACAAAAGAGGCAAGAAAATGCATTGGGAAAAGACATTCTCTTCAACAAACAGTATTGGAAAAACTGGACAGCTACATGCAAAAGAATGAAACTGGACCACTTTTTCACACTATACCCAAAAATGTTCTCAAAATGGATTAAAGACCTAAATGTGAGACCTGCAACTATAAAATTCCTAGAGGAGAGTGCAAGCAGTAATTTCTCTGACATTGCACAAAGCAACATTTTTTCTAGATAGGTCTCCTGAGGTAAGTGAAATAAAAGCAAAAATAAACTATTGGGACTACATCAAATAAAAGCTTCTATACAGCTAAGAAAGCAATCAACAAAACTAAAAGACAACCTACCGAATGAGAGAAGATATTTACAAAGGACATCTGATAAAGGGTTAGTATTCAAGATATGTAAAGAACAAAAAAAAACTCAACATCAAAAAACAAATAATCTAATTAACAAATGGGCAGAACACATGAATGAATATTTTTTCCCAAGAAGAAATCCAGATAGCCAACAGACACATGAAAAGTTGCTCAACATCACCCATCATCAGGAGAATGCAAATCAAAACTACAATGAAATATCAGCTCACACCTGTCAGAATGGCCAAAATCAAAAATACAACAAACAAGTGTTGGTGAGGATGTAGAGAAGAAAGAACCATTATGCACTGTTGGTGGGAATGTAAACTGGTGTAGCCACTCTGCAAAACATTACATGGAGGTTCCTCAAAAAATTAAAAACAGAACTACCCTATGATCCAGGAATCACACTTCTGGGTATTTAACCAAAGAATACAAAACACTAATTCAAAATGATATATGTACTCCTATGTTTGTGTAGCATTATTATTTACAATAGTCAAATTGTGGAAGCAGCCCAAGAATCCATTCGTAGATGAATGGATAAAGATGTTGTACACACACACACACACACACACGCACGCACACACGCACACACACACGCACACACACACACGCACACACACACACACACACACACACACACACACACACAAGAATAATATTCAGCCATAAAAAAGAATGAAATCTTGCCATTTGCAGCGTGATGGATCTAGAGAATATAATCCTGAATGAAATAAGTCAGTCAGAGAAAGACAAATACCATATCATTCCACTCATATGTGTAATTTAAGGAACAAAACAAACGAATAAAGGAGAAAAAAAAAGTCAAACCAAGAAATAGATTCCCCCTGCAAAACAAACTCTTAACTATAGAGAACAAACAGATGGTTACCTGAGAGGAGGTGGGAGAAGCAATGAGTGAAGTGGGTGAAGGGGATTAAGAGTACATTTATCTTGATGAACATGGAGAACATGTAGCATTATTGACTTACTATATTTATACCTGAAACCAATACAACTGTATGTTAATTATATAATAATTAAAATATTTTTTTTAAAGGAAAGGAGAAGAGAGGAATATTTTGATAGATTTTCCAGATAATTGTGGATATTCTTTGGTGCTAAATCAAAACTGAACAAGTGGTTACTTTGTTTCTGGTGTTTTTAAGATTAGAGAAATTCAAAGTTGAAAGATGGATTTTGAAACCAGGTCGATGAAATTTTTATACATGTTACATACATTCAAATCTCTTATTTTATTTGACAGATTTTATTTGACAGAGAGAGATATATATAGAGAGAGGAACACAAGAGGGAGAGTGGGAGAGGGAGAAGCAGGCTTCCCGCTGAACAGGGAGCCAGATGCAGGGCTCAATCCCAGGACCCTGGGATCACGACCTGAGCTGAAAGCAGACGCTTAATGACTGAGCCACCCAGATGTCCCTTTATTTTGAATATTAAATAGATCTCTTACCCATACACAACTCTGTGACATTACACATTAGTCATCTGGAAAGTGCTGGCTTATTTAGTTATGCATAGCTTCCAAATATTGACACATTTGATTGAACAATATAAAAAAATCACATTTGCTACTCTTACTACCAATCTTATCAAAAAATCTTAGCTTACAGTGTCTGATAGAAGCGTTCTGAATGTCTCATTTTCACGTAAAAGCTTGTATTGCATCATCAACAATTAATATCAGTCATTTTTCTTATAGATAGTTTTATTTTTAAGAAAGTGTCTGCCAATTATTGAAGTCTGAATAACCAAAACTAACTAACTGATTATGAGCATATTACCTGACTTCTCTATGACTAAAATGGAGATAGTCATAACAATTACCTCATTGTCGGGCTATGAGGATTAAATGAGTTAGTATATGGATAATACTTAGAACATTGTCTTGTATATAATAAGTGATATATTATCTACAAAGTTGATTAATTTCTCATTTTTTGGTTTTAGTTTTTTTGTTTTTTAAACTCATAGAAAATTCTAATCAAGTTTAGGTAAATCAGAGGAGATACTCTGAACCTCAAAGACTCACTGGAAGTTTTGGAATGTCCGGCCAAAAATGCTTAGGGTACCAACTACCCAACATCTAATGTTAGCCTTGTATAGAAGAATTCCAATCAAGACTAAGCAACTCCAGCCCAGCACCTTCCCAGGCTAAGACCTCTCTCCTTAACACTCAACTTCTCAGATGGCATGGAACACACTAGTAATAATGTTACCATCCAGGTCTAGGTTCTATTTTACTAATAAATATAAAAATAGCATTGCTTCAAATCCTACACTAGAGAATTAATACTAAAAATCTTGTTGGTTGCTTCAAAATAATTGCAAGTATTTGGAAAATCATTATAATTAATTTATATGTTACAACTGGCATTGCTGGGTACATGTGGAAGTCTTATTTACCAAGAATTAGCATCTATAAACAGTAATATAGATCAGTGGTTCTCTACTTGAGGCAGTTTTGCTGCGGGAACATTGGCAATATCTGGAGACATTTTTGATTGTCATGACCCGGATTATTCCATTGGAATCTAGTGGGTAAAAGTCACTTAGAAGCAGGGTGCTTTGAAACTACCACACTACACAATAGCTCCCTACAACAAAGAATTATCCAGTCCCCAATTTCAGTAGTGCTGAGGATGAGACACCCTTCTGTAGAGTATTCACTTATAAAACAGTATTCCAGTAATTCAGAGTAAACACAGCAGTCTAGAAACACTACATTAGTAGGATTTCTTATACGTGTCTTTGTTTTTAGAGACATTTTAGTTTCCTGAGTAATTCTTAGCTGTCTAGTGCTTGTTTATATGGTTAATTTTTCATACATTCCTTCTTTTCCTTTTATTCTCTGTGTATTCAGGAAAGGGTGTCTGACACACCTTTTCAGTTCCCATATATGTCTTAGAAAAGAACTTTATAACCAGTAATCCTGGGTCTGCTCATAGTGCACAAAACCATTATCTTGCTGAACATCAATTTCCTCCTTTCTCCAATGATGGGAACCTGACAGGATTAGTGGGTTCCCGACTGATCCACAGAATCCAAAGTGATGTTTTTAAAAAGAGTTAGGGCCAAAAACCAGGCTTACCTGAGGGGCCTTGGAAGATCCATTCCTGCTTCAATAGGGTGAAACTCTTCTATGTACATCTGGTGTCCAAAATAGTTTCCATTTGAACAACGTCCTCCTGCTAAAGGACAATTCAAGTCAAAACTACTGCACTAACTACACTGTAAAAAGTTCTTTTCAAATTTTAAAATTAATTACAAGGTGTTACAGGAAAGTTTTTATAACTAAATGTTTTCAATATGCTTCAATTTCATTATTATTTTTGGAAACTGGTTTACATTCAAAATCCTATTATACTTAGTAATAATACTAACAAGGTTTTCATTGATTAATTATTTCCTACATATTAGAAGCTCAGGAAATTTACTAGGTTTCTTCTGTGCATGAGGCCTGTACCCGACATTACAAAGGATGTATTTTTTCTTCTGTTAAGAATCTGGCAGCAGTTAGGAATAAGACATCTACAAATAAATGTGACAAAAGTGAGCAGTATTTATAGAAATCAATGTGCCTTAAGGAAGGCATCTAAAGGCTTTCAGGAAGGGGAAGGGAGTCCATTACTCAGCTCTTGCCTTGTGTAATGAGAGATTAAGGTGGTCAGATGTTCCAATTATTTTCTCAAGAAACTGAAAATACAGATCTTTTTCTACAAATTATTCCAACTTTTATATATTGTTAACTTATCAAACAACCTTTTAATACACGGTCTAGACCAAATCCAATACATCTATATGTCATTATTTGGTTCAAAAATGCCAGTTTGAACCTTCTGAATTAGGAATCATTCTCTAACCATTTTTTAGAAAGTTTGGTTGTGGTTGGTTCATACTCTGGTGTCATTATCTTGATGTTTAGTTAAATGACTTAATTACAATGTGGCTGTGATGATGGGTAGGAAAAGTTTCACTTTCAAAGTGAAAAGTTTCCACTTTCAAAATGGAGGCAAAATCCAAGGTAGGTGTGGTCTGTTTTCCTATCTTTCCTTGAGAATTCTTATAATTCTTATTGTTTTGCATTTGAGTTTAAGAAGTCATTCCCATGCATAGATGAAGAGCTGACCTGACCTTCTATCTACTTGTTCTAATGAACTGAGTTGCTTCTCTCATGCTTTTTCCTGCAGATGACTCAGTGACCACCAAAATGTGTTTAAGAATTCAGAGAAAAATGTGTCGGCTGTGGAAAACAAATTATTTATCTATTTTCATTCCTGGTTCAGTTGAATTGCATAGTATAAAAGCACTCACAAAAAGGTAATTCTATTCACAAGCAATTAATTGTATTAAATTGTCTAGGGCAAATTTTAATTTTTTCTATTAAGTGAAAAACAGATTATAGCTTTCATATTTTAGCTACATATGAGACAGTCAAAAAAGGCACAATGAGGTTAATCAATACACCCGAGAATTTTATCTAAAAAAGGAAAATCTACTCATAATTACTACCCACTGTGGGTTGTTTAAGATATGAAATCCAGCAGAAAAGATGTTGGTTGATTGCTATGAATTTCTGGCAGCTATAGCCTTTGAAGCATGAAATACATTAGCATTGTCTCCTAATGCTTTCAATAATTGTTCTGAGTTGATGTTTGTCTCATGAAAAAGGTGCTTAATTTATTCACAAAACAGCCAGCGGCCGGACAATTTAGCAGGTACAGATAAAATGACCTTTGTATTTTCAATTGACACTTAACTAAAGGACAATGTCAGAAATAACCTTACATAATTGATAAAGTTATAATTTAATGTTCATTGTTAAAATTCATTTGTCCTTTTATAGGTTTTAAATATTACCAGCTTCCAGTAAAATTTATTATATCATTATATTTGCAGCATAGAGTGTTGTATTGTAAAGAATAATTATCATACAGTTAAAGGAAAATAGAGTATTGCTTCTTAGACACTTCATTTGGTTGTTGTGTGATTTTTTTTTTAGTTATTCTTGTTATTAAACGATATTCAAAGCAAGATGACAAAATTGCAGACATTATTGCATGGCTAGAGAATTTTCTTTCAAGTACAGTTTTCCTTGAATATAACCTGATGGGAGAAAATCAAGTGGTTCATTTCATCACAATTAGGAAACGTTAAGACATCACCGAGTTTCAGACACTTGTTATATATAATCTTTCTATTACACTATAAGAAGGGAACGATCTAGGGGCGCCTGGGTGGCTCAGTGGGTTAAAGCCTCTGCCTTCAGCTCAGGTCATGATCTCAGGGTCTGGGATGGAGCTCACATCAGGGGTTCTCTGCTCAGCAGGGAGCCTGCTTTCCCCCACCCCTCTGCCTGACTCTCTACTTGTGATCTCTCTCTCTCTGTGTCAAATAAATAAATAAAACCTTAAAAAAAAAAGAAGGGGACCATCTAATTTTTTAAGGATTGCATAAAAATCCTGCAACTCTTAGTATATTGCTTTTCCCAAGCAAGATCCATTGAGATAACAATTTTCGGAGGTTTAATCATTGCATAAAAACATAAAGTAATTTTCCCCCTAAAAAACATGTTTTGTCTCTTTTTTTGCCTCTAAATTACATTCTAAAACTTTACAGACAGATATTATTGTCACCAAAAGGAGGGTGCAATAATCAGATTCAGAGCTCAGCTTCAACTTTAATCATTTTCTGTTCATGCTGCCAGCATATTTATGCATTATAAATTATACTGGTTACTATTTATATATTTCCATTAGACTTCCAGCAAAATGAAAATGTTGAACTCTTTGTTTAGATAACTTCAAAGTCACATGAATGTATTTGTTGGAGAGACTGAGAAAGAGGGAGAACTCTAAAATGGAGAATAAGAAAATACTTTGTAGGCCATCCATGTATTTTAGCATCTGAAGGCTTACACTTTGAGAAGCAAGTGACATGCCCAAGAGTGCGTAACTTAGGCCTGAGGTGATAGAGCAGATAAGGGAGGATATGAGATGCTTGGGTCCATCTATGGCTCATCCTGTACTTAACTGAAACTAACGTGTTACAAACAAATGACAAAAAGTCACAAAGAGCTAACTAAGTGACTTATAGGAAATATATTGATGAATTGTTTAGTGTGGTGACAGATAGCTCATCAACATGCTCCATTCAAGAAAAAGGTGATTTTTAGGGGCGCCTGGGTGGCTCAGTTGGTTAAGCGTCTGCCCTCAGCTCAGGTCATGATCTTAGGGTCCTAGAATCAAACCCCACATCGGGCTCCCTGCTGGTTGCAGAGTCTGCTTCTTCCTCTCCCTCTGCCACTCCCCTGCTGGTGTTCTCTCCCTCGCTTTCAAATAAATAGATAAAATCTTTTTTTCTTAAGCGATTTTTATATTGCCTTCTAAAAAGAGGAGATCTGTTTACTGTGGGATTCTTGGTTGAGCAGCACAGTGGTTTTATGATGCATATTAGGAGCTGGAGCAGAAATAGACAGCTCTGCAGATAGAAGACAAACAAAACAAATGCCAGTTCCTAGAGCAAGTATCACCAATAAGGGAGAAAAGCCAGTGCTAGGCTTGGGTGAAAGGGAGAGCAAAGGATGTCTGCTGGTGGGCGAGAAAGATAAAAATACGAATGGAAATGTTTTGCTTGTTTGAGTAGCTTTAATTATGTAAACTCTCTTTTTCTATAACTCCTCAAAATCTTCAGTAAATTTTGCATTGAATACTACAGTTCTTTTGAATATGTCTCTGCGTGAGAGAGAGACGGAGAGAAAGAGAAAAGTTCTAGTGAGTAACCTGTGCTGTTTTCTTTCCTAATCGATGTGGAGTCGATGTTCATCTCACAAAAATTTATTTATGTGCTTGAGGATAAAGGAACGACCAACATCTGAAGTTGGTCAATCTACAACCTATTATCTAGCTCTCTATCTATCATCTATCATCTATCCTAGAACCACAACAATGTTCTAGATCCTGTATTAAATAAGCATGCATTAAAAATATTAGATAAACAGAAATGCAGCTCTTTAACACTGGGTGATTTTTAGTTTATCCTTTCAATAATTTCACATTCTCTAAATATTAGTAATAAACAAAACTGTAGTTTAAAATTTAGGGATATCAAGACAAAAAGAAAAATTAAGGCTCCCTTTTTGCTTTGGTCTGAATGTTTGTGTACTCCTGGAATTTATATATTCAAATCCTAACTCCCAAAGGTAATGGTATGGACTTTGAGGGGTTTTTAAATCCTAACGGTAGAGTTCTCATGAACGGGATTACTTATAAAAGAGGCTCCAGAGAGACCCCGAGTCCCTCCACCATGTGAGGACACAATGAGAAGGTTCTGACTATGAACCAGAGGACTCTCACCTGAAGTCAACCATGTTGCACCCTGATCTTGGACTTCAGCCTCCAGAGCTGGGAGGAAAAAAAAAAATTGTTTCTAAGCTACTCAGTCTATGGTACTTTGTCTTAACAGCCCACATGGACTAAGACACCATTCTTTTATGAAAAAATGTAGTCAAAACTTAACTAGGAGGACCATGACTACAGAGAAAAAAAAATAAGATCTAGCTTCAGCGCATACCATTACCTCTTAAAATTTGAAGGATGGCAGGATTTAACTGTTGTCATAGGAGTTTCATATGATTTTGTTGACTTTTTTGAAACTTAGCAAGAGCTCTCCTGCATTTGGTTTCTATTCGGGGCTATTTTTAAGACTGAGAGCTTAAAATCCTGCTCAACTACATCCAAAAAAACCCACAAAAAATAGCAATGTCTCCCTCATAGGGCTCATTTAATAATTATTAGATGAGATAACATGTGTAAAGACCTAAGAGTAGTACCTGCCACATAGTAAGTATTCAGTAATTATTAAATGTTTTTATTATTAATAAAAGTACTGTTTCAGAGCAAAAGTTTAAAATATCTCTCTGGAGGGGGAAAAAACACATGGCTTTGCTAAATTCTGACAGTCTAATTTATCTGTAGGAACAAAACAGATGGTTATCATATTTGTTGCACCAACCCTGGTAGGATTTTCTACCTGAAAATAGCATTGCCTGAGAAGAGTCTAGCTAGTTATTTCTAGCTTGACCCATTCATCAGCCACATAAAAATAGTCCCTATGATTTAACTAAGCTTATGCTTTTTGGTATAATGTCTTTAAAAAAAAATGTCAATTTTTCTTGAACTTTATTTTAGTGCCAGTGAAAATGGCATTGATGTAATTTTTTTCTATTTCTATTTTTTTTCCAGTGAAGGTGCCTGTTCAATTAAAAACAGAATAAGATAGGGAATTTAAAAACTGCAAATAAAAAAAATACATTAATTAGTTGAGATGGTTACCCAATCTGAGCCTATTTCCATACAGAAAATGAGTAGATTAGGCTAGATTATCTCTAAAATTTCTGCTAATTAGAGAAAGCTACAAATATGTGGATTTATAATATTCCCTATACTCAGGGTTTTAACATGGCATTGGGCAGTACATAGAGGGATCATCTAAAAATTAATGAATCCCATATTCTAATCCTAAACTATCTTTAGTCAGCCTGCTTATAAGCAGCATTAAGAAAAAAAAAAAATCAAATTAAGACCAAAGCCAAAAATTCAGGAATTCCAAGTCCTTGGATATGACCCTTTCTAGATATTAAATGATTACGATTTCTGTCCAGCTGTTTCTCCACCAAAGGAAGTAATTAAAACATGTTTAAATCATCACTGTTGTTCACACAACTCCTCTGGAAAACAAGACTCTAGTTATTTGAGGTTTCAAGGCATGTAAAATCCAAGCTATAGTAATTTCCAAAGCTTTTTTTTTTTCTTAACTTCACTGGCTTTTGAGGTATAATTTATTAACTTACATTATAATTAAAATCAGGATAGTATGTCAAAATAAATTGCATAGTATTGTTCTTCACTTTTTCCTTACAAAGAAAAATACCACAAAACTCACTTTTGCAAGCTAATTTTTTAAGATTGAAAGTATAGAATTTTTTTAAAAGCTTGCTCCTTAATATCACATATTAAAATAGCAGTTTGTCTTTCTCCTGCTTTCTTTGTTTATGATGAAGCAATATGTTACAGATGCGATGTTTTCAGACCTGCAATGACAAAAGAGTGGCTCTGCATCAATTCTTGAACCTCAGCTTCCTCACTGTTTTACTGACACATGGCAAAACTATCTTACACTTAAATTTCAGGAAAATCCACCATATTAAAAATGTTTTTATTTATAAAATGAATTTTCACATTGAATGCAGACAGCTTATAATTTTTGACAACATGTATTAGAAACTGTTTCCATACCTTGGAAGACATATCATTAAATAGACTAAAAGTCTCTGTAAAACCGTAAGTATAAGGATTTATGCCTTTGTCTGTTTGCATTTATTAAGCAATATATTAATATTTATAATAATTATGAATATTAAGTAGAAATGTATAGATGTTTCTACCAAAATCATTAAGAGTTGGACAATAGATTAAAGGCTTTTACAATTCAGACTTCTTTTTAAGTATTATATCAGTTTCAGGTATATAATATGATGAGTCAACATTTCTGTATTACTCAGTGTTCATTACAGTAAGTGATAAGTGTACTATTAGTCCCCCTCATCTATTTTACCTATCTCCCCCCAACTCACCTCCCTTCTGGAAACCACCAGTTCTTGTATTTAAGAGTCTGTTTTTCTTTGGTTATCTCTTTTATCTTTGTTCATTGGTTTTGTTTCTTAAATTCCACATGTGAGTGAAATCATATGGCCTTTGCCTTTCTCTGACTGACTTCTTTCACTCAGCATGATACCATCTAGGTCCATCCATGTGTTGTAAGTCACAAGATCTCATTCTTCTCATGGCTGAGTAATATTCAATTATATCTATATCCATAGATATCTACATGTTTATCTATATACATGTATCCCATATCTTCTATACCCATTCATCTATCAATAGACACATGGGTTGCTTTCATATCTTGGCTTTTGTAAATAATCCTGCTATAAACACAGGGGTGCATGTATCTTTTTGAATCAGTGTGTTTGTCTTCTTTGGGTAAATTCCCAGTAGTGTAATTACTCGATCATATGGTAATACTATTTTTAATTCTTTAAGGGACCTCCATACTATTTTCCACAGTGGCTGAACCAATTTACAGTGTCACCACTAGTGCATGTGGATTTCTTTCTCTCCACTTCCTCACCAACACCTGTTATTGCTTTTTTTGTGATTCTAGCCATTCTGACAGGTGTGAGGTGATATTTCACTATCCCTGATGATTAGTGATGCTGAGTATCTTTTCATGTATTGATTAAATATAACTAAATCATAAAGCACTCACAGAACACCAAAGCAGTTTTTAATTCACAGAAAAAAAAACATATATACCCCTACCACCTCAACCCATGCCACATTACAGGGATATGATAAAACTTTAAAAAAACTAAGTACATAAATAAAATTTTGGTAGTTGTACTGTCTAGTGGAGAGCTTGTATAGTAGTATAATTAATTTTTAATCTTAATTTTATTGAACTACATATCTTCATTTTACTGAAAATAAAAATGAAGAAGATACTCTCTGAATTTTAAACATTCTCACCAAAACAAAAAAAATGCATTTATTAAGTGACACAGTGAATTTACACATGGCCAGGAAAAAGAATAGCTGTATCTATTATCCTCTTTCTTTCTTTTTTCTCCTATTTCTCCTCAACTCTAACATATATAAAGTCAAAATCCATTCCTAAGTTAAACTTAGAACTTGAATTCCATGTAGTAACTCAAGGAAAATGTTATTTATAAGGTTAATAGGTATATACTTAATAAGATAAATGTTATGGTTAAATTATGAGAAACTAAGCCATTGGTAAGTATTGCAATATCCACGTTAGAAATTAAGAATATAGGCATTACAAAGAATTTATTTGTTCATTTAAATAATATAAAAACATTTTTGATCTAATGACTTTAGAAATAAAAATGTGGAACCAGCATAAAAATAACGAATCTCACAATAGTTAAAGGTTTTTTGAAGATAAAGTAAAAAATATTGAGAAAAATGAGAATTTTTATTTTTAAAAGTCAGACATAAAGAGTTACTTAAGGAAACCTTTCAAAAGGCTTCTTGGAACTCAAATAAATAATTAAAATAGTTTTGGTAACAGCTAACTCTATGGGAATCAGAAACATATGGATTAAAGAAAAACTCCTTGAGGTCAAACTCATTAAAGGTTTTGCTAATGCAAAACATTTGAAAAACAGCAAATAAGCTAGCTGAATCTAAAACAACACAGATTTTCACTACATTTGATTATTGAACAAAATAAGTCCACATTTACTCCTTTATAATACCAACTTTTTCTTTACAAAACCATATAAAATATCCATTAACGCATTCCAGAAACATTCATTATCTAATTTATACCCTATTATTTTAGACTTTGGATATACAGCAGTGTTTGACAAAATACCTGCTTCAGAGAGCCCACATTCTAGTATGGGATAGTGAAATATCCTAATGTCAATAAAACACAACATAACTTAATATTATCGTTTGTACTGTTGTTCATATAGCTAACTCAGTAGATTCCTATGGTCTCCTACAAAACAAAAATTTTCAAAGAGGAAAAAAAGAGGCAGAGGTATAAAGGATCTTGTTGGTACATGCAGTTTACCTCAATCCAACTTAACGGCTTTGGATTAAATAACTTTTTGACATCTCTTAAGTAACCAAATATTTTTTACACTTGTTTGTTAATATCTGGTATTTCTTGTTCTTAATTCTTGCACCTTAAAAATGAAGTTCTTTGAGCTATTAAACCTTTGTCAACAGTTCTGCTCCAGGCAATGTTTAAGTAGTATCAGTTCCTGTAAGCGAGCTGGCTGTGCTAAATGTAGGTTGGGGTGTGGAAAGAATGGCCAAGAATGAGAAGAGCCAAGTAGTGTTTCAGTTTCTTTCAGCCTGCAGGTGTTACACTGTTTGACGTGTAAGACATTCTCATACTCGCTGGTAAGTATGAAATTCCATTTCAAAGGCAAATCTAACCACTTTTAAGAATTGGTGCTCTTGAATTTCCCAGTTGACATTCACTTTAAAAGGGTTGGACACATACTAACACCCTGGTCATCATTTACAATGTGATTTTTTAAGGTTGATAAATAAAACAGGCACTAAACAAAATCCAAATTAATACACTTTTATTGAAGTTCTTTGTTACTACAACGTGCCAGGTGCTATATGGAAAACAAGACGGTTAAGTAGTGTATCCTTCCTTCCAAAAATTTAGGATGACACAGGGTACACAGGAGAAAAAATGGTATAGATGGTAGCTGCTCCACTCCTCCTTACTGCCATACCTTGTTTATGTTTATTTGGAGGCACATGTCATAGTAAAATTCAATAATAGAGAGTAAGGTAGGAAATATTTGTATTTATACATCAATTCTTCACAGTGTGTCAGAAATTAATTAGCACTGAATAAACTCTTTTGAACAGTGAGGAGTCCAGGTCCAGAACTAACACAAACTAGAATCACTGGGGGATGTTCTACAAGGAAAACAAACAAGCTATGAGGAAAGGCAGCCACAGGAAGAGGAAACAATGTAATGAGTCAGTAGCAGAGATACTTCACCAAAATGCAGACATGAAAGTGAACAAGGTACATTCATAGATTAGTAAGGGCTCTGCTCTGGCAGGAAAAAAAGTAGGGAGAGTGTCAGGAGGTATTTGCATAAATAACTGTGACTGAATCATGGCCTTGCTAGCTAATCTGAGGAATTTCGACAAATTCTGGAGAACAATGTGGCATCACTTAAGGACATGAATGAAGAACTTGAGGAGGGTAGCTTCTTCACTATAATGAACCATGCTGAAATGAAGAGGAAGGAGAGGGTGGAGGAGGAGGAAGAGGAGAATTAGAGAGAGCATAATGGTATAAATACAAAGGTTTAACCAGGGAAACCACAATGGTAATGGAAATGGAAGAACAGATACACCAATTAGTTCAAAGTTAGTAATCACAAATTTTGTGATGAATTAATAGTAAATAAAATAATTTTTAAGATGGAAGACCGGGGTGCCTAGGCAGCTCAGTTGGTTAAGCAGCTGAGTCTTGATTTCAGTTCAGGTCTTGATCTCATGGTCCTGAGATTGAGCCTTGCATCAAGCTCTGTGGGAACACAAGTCGGCTTGGGGTTCTCTTTCTCCCTCTCCATCTGTTCCTCTCCCAACTCTGTTTCTTGTCTCTCTCACTCTCTCTGCCTCAAATAAATAAACTCTTTAAAAAAAAAAAAGATGGGGGTGGCTGGGTGGCTCAGTGGGTTAAAGTCTCTGCCTTCGCTCAGGTCGTGATCTCAGGGTCCTAAGATCGAGCCCCGCATCGGGCTCTCTGCTCAGTGGGGAGCCTGCTTCTCCCCCTCTCTCTGTCTGCCTCTCTGCCTTCTTGTGATCTCTCTCCTCTCTGTCAAATAAAAAAATAAAATATTTAAAAAAGAGATGGAAGAGAAGACGCATTGACAGACAGAGCTATATGATGAATATAGTGGAAAAATTCAGTATCCCATTAGCAATGTAAGAAGTAAGGAATCATTTCTGAGGAATCGGATGTTGACTTGAAGTCGTTGGTGTTGAGTGATCAGTGAACACATTCTCCTTGATCTAGGCTCTGAGATGAAGGTCTTAACTTGGCAGATAATCAAATAAGACCCAGAGCAGGAAAGTTGGGTGAGCTCTTGATAATGTCCAAGTCAGAAAAATCAGAAAAGAAAAGCGGCTTTGCTCTTGTCTTAATGGTTCAGCTCAGAACTTAGAGTGACACAGAAGTTATTCTCAGGCTTCCTTTTTTCATTCTATAAGCATCCATTAATTAATAACTATTTCTAGACATTGTGTAGCTATCAGCAACACTGATAGAGCATAACCCTGGTTCTTGATGATCTCAAGCTCTTCTCAGAGAGATGACAAGAACATTAATGGATAAACACTTAAACCTAATGAGAAATATCAGGAGAGACTTTAATGAAGTGGTGACTATTTTTTTCAGGGTTCTGAGGAGAAGAGAAGGAAGCAATCTGACAGGCAAGAGCTACATCATACTCTAAAACATGCAGTTGTGAAAAGATCATATGTTTGAAGAAATACAATTTGTTCACTATGTATAAACCTCTTCTGCAGTCTGTATAATAAGTTTAGAATATATGGTTATATAAAATATAACCCCCATTTGTTCACTGTCATATCTATTTTTTAGTTATTTATAATAACTTTCAAAGGAAAGTAAATGCTATTTTTCATTATCAATATTATTTAGATTTAAAATTAGTCTCATTAAGTTCTGAGTCACTGGGTTTTGTTAACTGACTAAATAATTGTTTAATAAGTAATTTGTCAATGTAAACATTCACATTCTTAATATAGGACCAGTATTTTTTATCTGTGGGTGTGTGTTTGTGCACATAGATAGTCAGGCCTGGAGATGGGCTGCTGAGTGTTGTCCATGGATCTCCCTGTTAGCAGTCTCCATGGTACTTGATTTAACTATTAGGATGAATTGATAAGAAAAGACAATGTGGGAGTGCCTAGCTGGCTCAGTCAGTAGAGCATGCTGCTGATGATCTCAGGGTCATGAGTTCAAGCCCTGTGTTGGGTGTGGAGACTATTTAAAAAAAAAAAAAAAGAATATGCAAAGTAGCCATTCTTTTTTTTTAACATCTTAATTTAATTTTATTTTTTTCAGTGTTGCAAGATTCATTGTTTATGCACCATACCCAGTGCTCCATGCAATATGTGCCCTCCTCACTACCCACCACCAGGCTCACCCATCCCCCTACTCCCCTCCCCTCCATAAGGAAAAGTGAATTGGGGTAAATCGGAGGGGGAAATGAAAGATGAAGTAGCCATTCTTGAACAGAGGAGTGCTAGAATGCTGTTCAAAGAGCTAGTCATACCTTACAAATTCCTGCATGAAAAAGGAATCTGTTTGTATTTGACTTGATGGGAAAAAATATAGCATGCTTCTATGCATTTAAAGTGACATACACAATCACAGCTTGCAGAGCGGGAAATGTTTATGTTTTGGAGAAAATTTACTTACTGTACAGAACCACAAACCACAGGTGAGCAAACAATGTTGCAACAAGCACTCTTTCAGTCATTCAGTAATCCAGCAGCTATTTACTGAATGTCTACTTCTAGGTATAAATAAAAAGAAAAAATTTAAAAGATCTCTGATGACAGGACTTAGGGAAATATCATAGATAGCAGGGAAATTGTGCTTCTGATTGATGGACTGACTTTATCTGACCCAACATCTCACCGATGCCAATCTATAAATCAGGAAATAAAACTTTAAAGCCCAATTTAGTCATTCAAGATTACCAAAGCAGCCAAGATCTGACAAGTCAATATTTTCTTTATAGATTTGATATTTTTTTTAAGAAACAGAAGAAGTGCTACACCTGAGTCATCCTTACATTTAGAATTCTAGTTGTATTACTGTATGATTTCACTCATATGTGGAATTTAAAAACAAAACAAATGAATAAATAAACGAAAAGCAGAATCAGACCTAAGAATACAGAGACCAAACTGATGATTGCCAGTGTGTGAAGATGGGCAAAATGAGTGAGGGTGTTGGAGGTACGGGCCTCTAGTTGTGGAATGAGTAAGTCATGGGGATGAAGCTACAGCCGAGACAGTAGGGTCAGTGGAAGTACAATAGTGTCATATGGTGACAGATGGTAACTGCACTTGTGGAGAGAGTGGCACCACGTATAGAGATGTTGGGTGACTACGTTGTACACCTGAAACTATAGTTAACATCATGCATCAACTTATTCAAATTAAAAAAAAAAAGAACTCAAGTAGTACAGGGGTAACAGGCACACTGAGAAGGACCGTGCAGATATTTTTCTAGATATACTGAAATAAAAGGAAGTCTTTGATAAAATTCAATGGAACAATCTTGGACTTAAGTATTTGAAAACACAAAATATTACTTCCTCATTAATGATCCTAAATCCATTAAGGAATGTCCTCCTGAGGAAAACAAAAAAGATCTTCAGATCTAGAAAAATAGTAGTGTGGACTAAAGTATTCCTTTATCTATAATTAAAGTTATCATTAGTCCCTTGGAAAGAATAAACTCAAGACTGATAACAAGATCCATTGTTGCATTTATAAATCATTAAGGCAGTAGGCCCAGGGCCTTATTTTGATCTCATTTGATCTTTGTATCAGTGTCACAAGTAGATGGCAGTGCTAAAGTCTGAAGTATTCTCATGTGAATGCCTGAGTTTTTAACCCTTATACATACTATAGCATTTACCAAAGTTTACGAATTTAATCTTTTAAAAATAAAATTGATATTCTTTATACATATGTGTTTGTGTGTGTGTATAATTAATTAAAGTTGTGCATTTCACATATCATAAACACATAGATATCCAGGCTCTGCAGCTCCTACCTACCTGTTAGAGTGATAAGAGAGTGTAGGGGAGGAAAAGTGATATACTCTCTACTCTTTTGAGCTCTTGGCTGAAACTCCTTGTAATAAGACAATTTATAAGAGAAAACAAATTTGCTAACATGTAAACCTCATAATATATGGGGGATGCCTAGGAAAAGTGAGTAACTCTCAAAGAGACGGCTTTAGGATTTGGGATTAAATACTATGTTAATAGGGAAAGGGGAGACGGAAGGTAGGTCTCCTGGGGGAGAGTAAATAATTCCTTGGAAATATCAATGAGCCCTGAAAAAAATAGTTGGGAGGTTATGATAGCTTGTGACAATGTCTTCTTGGGTGTGGTGCCAATTTCTACTCTCCTCCTCCGTGATAAAAGTCAATTTTGGGGCGCCTGGGTGGCTCAGTGGGTTAAAGCCTCTGACTTCAGCTCAGGTCATGATCCCAGAGGCCTGGGATCAAGTCTCTCTGCTCAGCAGGGAGCCTGCTTCCCCCTCTTTCTGTCTGCCTTTCTGCCTACTTGTGATCTCTCTCTTTCTCTCTGTCAAATAAATAAATAAAATCTTAAAAAAAAAAAAAGTCAATTTTGCCTGGCTAATGAAACACCCAGGGAGGGAATCTATGACAACTGAGTTCCTTTGGGAAGATTTATCTTCAGGCAGCCAAGGGAGTTCAGAGAAAGCCTCTCCCAGCATTTGCAGCATTTTAAGTGCCCGCAGTTCAAAGGAATCGACATGCCAAAGTGATCTTTTGGAGTGGTAAGTCCTGAACTTCTAGAGTCATAGTTTGGTGTAGCATATTCTGCTACTCTTCAACACCCACAACTACTTCTACGGAGTTAAGTGATGAAAAATGTTAATATCATTCAAATTGGTCTAGTCTACAAAGATTTTCACTTCACAGAAAACTTGCAGATACTTGATTGTAATTTTCTATGATTCCTTTAGAATATCTTTTTAGTTCACTTACACAATGAAAAATAAACAACTTTTTTCATTCATGTTATTTTTATCACTTATGTATCTCTTAGCCCTTTGTTGTTATTTTAAAAGTAATGGAAAACTCCCAGTTTTTAAGTGGAGTTTTAATTTTTTTTTTTTTTTTTTTTTTTATGCGGGGCTCGATCCCAGGACCCTGAGACCATGACCTGAGCCGAAGGCAGAGGCTTTAACCCACTGAGCCACCCAGGTGCCCCAGCGGAGTTTTCAATTTTTTAAAAATTGAAATTTTTAAAATTTGAACATTTTTTAAAAATGCTCATAGTAATACTCCTTTAGAAAGAGTTTAACTAAAAATCTGAGTGAGCCTGCACCCAGCAGCATCGATCCTCATGCCCTGTTTGCAGCAAATGTCTTTCTCAAACAGCTTACAAAGGCTTAACAATAACTGCCTTACTTTTCTCAGCTTTACAACATCCCATAAACCTGTCACAGCCCTGTATGAAGCAGAATAGACTCAAACTTGAATACAATGTGTTAACTGTAGAGGGAAAAGAAAAATAATATACAATTACTGAGAGATTTATGGGCATATTTAATATGACAGTGAATCTTTGCAGAAAGAACGAAACAGTATTATGAAGTCGGCATTATAGTTTGAACTTCACGCACTATTTCTATGGCAGTTAAGAGGGCATGAACAAAAGCAGCAGTTCGGTCCAGCATGGGTGATACAGCTGCAAATATAATCCAGGGCTCCTCTTCTTTATGACAGAATAATACATTTGTCAGCCAGTTCGCCTCAAGATATTCGAAGACATAAAGCATATCACAGTGGTATATTTTGTTTTATGACAAATGAAAAAATTGGACAACACTTGAAACATAAAGGTCTTTGGAGAAAGATCCATCTTTTTAAAACCTGCTATTCATTTCACCTTGAAATTGCAACATGGGCACAGTGACGTTTGTTGCAGTTATGGTTCATATGCCATATTCCGTCTACAAAGAAAACTGCTAGTTAGCCTTGATGCAAAAATTGGAATGGTGCCTTTATTTGAAATAGTCCCATAGTAACAACAAATTGTCATCAACTCCTGTTAAAGTACATCTAATACAGTGATTTTAGTGGTTTGAGGCAGAATATTTACTGACACTCCTGGGAGACAAATCATTTATAACTATGGATACAATAGACTATGGAGAGATCAATTATCTGAACTCAACAATGGAGCCTGTCTAAAGAACTAAAACAATAAACGAGCACAAACAAGACACAGGAAACAGTACTAATCTAGAGCAATATTTCTCTAAGTGGCATGTTGGAAATTATCTAAAAGTAAAAATGCTCTATGACTATTTGAGTAGATGGCTAGTTGATTATTGAACACGTAGTTTTATGATAGTCCACTTCTCCACAATCTCCTTCCACCCAGTCATAAGCCTGCTTCCCACCTACATTTTGTTTTGTTTTTGCTTGGACTTTATCCATGAAACTCCATTCTGTTAATCAGTTCCTCCCTTATCAACTGACTCATCTGCTTCTTCTTTTTTCATTATTCACAGAAGTCCTAAAATCTAACTGTGAAGATGAAGGAAATATTGTTTCTATTTCAGTTAATATACTTTCTCAAGGTTCTTGAAACTTTAAATGACTTATTAACATTCCATTCAAACTCTTGAAATTGTTCTGAACTACTCTTTCATGTGGCTTAAGCCCTTCCATGAATTCTAGACCCATCTCATGCCCAGCCCCCACCAGTATTTCCACAGCATCTAACAAAACAGACTGAAAGTACCACAATTTAAGGAAGGAGTCCTTAAATCTCATGAATAATAGCAACTATTTATAAACTTATTTGAAAACATGGTTCCATCTTATTTACATAAAATATCCTATTTAGATGCCTTGGCCTCTCAGTCAAAAAAAGATCCAAATAATATCTAAATCATATTTTCTCTTAATATTCTGGATGTTAGCAATATTTCAGTTAATATAAAGCCATCTGTACCCACAGATTAGTGAGGATTTGAAAAACTGATTATACTAATAAAAAATCAAACATATTTCTTTCCCTAATATATACATATAATTATATTTTTGGAAGCCAAATCAATTGAAACCGCACATTTGTAATGGTTTAAAAATCTAATAGAGATCTATTACATGTCTGTTAATTCCACCAAAGAATTGTGACTTCATTACTATGTGATTATGCGTGCTTCCATTTTTTTTTTTTTTTGAGAGAGAGAGAGAGAGAAAGAGAGAGAGAGAATGGTGGGGTGGGGCAGAGGGAGAAGGAGAAAGAGAATTCCAAGTCCACTGCATGCTCACAGGGAGCCTAGGCATGGCTGGATCCCACGACCCCAAGATAATGACTTAAGCAGAAATTAAGAGTCAGATGCTTAACCAACTGAGCCACCAGGTGTCCCGTACTATGTTTGCTTTCAAATAAATACTTTGCTCGTGAAGTTTATAGTAACTGGAATAATATTAAATTGTTTTCATAAAAACAAGATTATTTTGTTTTAATTCTCAATGTTTAAAGAAACATATATTCTGAAATGTATTAATTATCCAAAAATTATCACTATATTTAATGACATGCTATAGCAATGCTTAGTGAAACAAAATTATGTTCTGGATTATTTTAAAGCACCAAACAGTAAAATAAGATATTTAGGTCTTACGACTTGAAGGAATTTTCGAGGAATTGCAATATTATAAAGACTTGGTTTTGTTTTGTTTTAAAATACAAAATGTAGGAGACTTTACGTGGTTCAGTTCCTTAAGTGTCTGCCTTTACCTTAGGTCATGATCCTAAAGTCCTGGGATCACACCCCACCATTTGGATTCCCTGTTCAGTGGGGACTCTGCTTCTCCCTCTCCCTCTACCCCTTCCCCCTGCTCATGCTCTCTATCTCTCGCTTGCTCTCTCTCTCTCTCTCAAATATCTTAAAAAATAAAAAAAATAAAATACAAAATTCAGAAAATTAACTTCATTAATTATATTAACCTTTCCTATTTTCTACATGCTAATTAAAAGCTAAATGTTAAATTCCAAAAATTATAAATAGATATTAAGTCACAGAGAAAAATTATACAAAAGAAATATCTGAAAACAAGAATTAGAATAATGGTTTACACAAATATAGGTTCATTAAGTGGACCCAATACTTTTAAAAAGGTTTTAATGAGATTATCCAAAATAGCTAATTACATTATAAGCTAAATGACAATGAGATCCTAAAATTCACATGTCTGCTAAAAGCCTGTAGGTAATTAGTTTTTTTAAGCCTGCTTTGTAGCAAATTCAAAAGATACAAAAGATAGGCTGCTTTCCTTTGACCTCTTTAAGCAAAAACAAACCACTGAGAAAGAATACTCAAATAAGCTAAATAGTTATTCCAATTATTAATGTTACCCACAATGACATACACATAAATACTTCCAGAGACTTGAGGTTATGGAAGAAAATCTTTTCTCCAGAATATGTCTCTAAAATAGAAGTGTAATACCCTCCCCCAAAATTTAACAATGGTTCATCATATTCAAAACTGTCAGAAAATTCACATAACATTTATCATTTAGTCTGAAACAACATTTTGGATGATTACTTTGCATAACTGTAATGGAAACATTTTTCTCTCCAGCAAAGCTTATGAATGATGTATTTTTTGCTCATTCTTTGAAATTCACTGGATATAAAATTTAATTTTTATGTTTTCTTTGAAATAAGAAACTCACGTTTTCTTTGTATAGATATATGTGTTTTATATATATCTTTACCAGGTAAATTTTGGAATATTTATACATTTTACATGTATAAAACCCTTTGATATCTATATACAATAACTATGTGTATTTCTACATTTTTAAAGAACATAATTTGGGTGTAACTACTAATATCAAGGTTATTCGGCTCTAGATTATATGGCAAAGAAAAATGATTCCCCATTAAGCAAATGTAAAATCTAGTTTCTGCCTACAAAATTGAAATATATTTGCTATTTTTTTAGTTTTATTCAATTATTATCAACTTCAGCCAGTATTTAAAATTTGATCATCACATGCACTTATTCACTTAACATTTTTGAATATCTATTACGGAAAGGAAGGTGTTAGGTACGAAGAGAAAAAAGGACAATTTTGTTGCCTTGGGGGACCTTATATAAAAGTTAGGGAGAGAGTAGCAACAAGTTTCAATGTTTTGGAGCAAGTAGGATAGAGGCAAACACAACCTAGCATATGAATACCATTGAAAAATTAATTCTTCCAACATCAGTAGAGAAGCTGTAGTCATCTAAAGAAAGATACTAAAGCTTAAGCCTGAGCCATGTAAACGTATAAAGTAAAAATGTATACTACTGCTGTAGTATGGGATCAGGCACAGAAATTAACATAACTAGGTTAGTACCATTGAAATCTCTAAGGCCTCAGAAGCAGCAAACACAAAACTGTTGTGTGGTGAGACTTTCATAGTTCAGGGAGTATAGAAATGCTACAGAAATAATAGCTTAAGCAATAATGACTTAGCAGTGAGGCACTACAAATCACTGAGGAAAATCATCATAAAAATTAACTCGAGACCATATAACCTCAGAAATATAGATAACAGGACAATCTCAAAGAATTATTTCTTGAAATGTGTGTTAAGAAGCAACAAAATAATAAAAAAATATAATACAAATAATATTGAAGGAATAAAGTAACTTGGAAAAGCAAGAAACATATTTTAAGTAAACCCAAGTTATAAGAACTTTTAAAAATGAAATTTGGGGCTATTAAAATTAAAGCCTCATTGGACATGAAAAATAGCAGATCACATACAACTAAAAAGAAACTGAATGAACTGGAAAATAGAATAGTAATTAAGTATAGGAAATAAATCACAAAAATATAAAACACAGATATAGAGACATAGAGAGTTGGACCCATTCAAGAGAAGACAAAAGCACAAGATGACAAGATTGAAAACACGCTGAAGTGGAATTGGGGGGAAATAGAAAAGAGCAAACAAAAGGCGGATAGAAAAGAGGCAACTCTCAAAAAATAATGACTCAGAAGGGAAGTCTCCCAAATTTATTCAATCCAGGAGTACTCAACTGGAAGAAATTAGTACGCAGGATAAATAAGAACCAACAGATGTATTCCAGAATAACTACAGGACACCAGGACAAAGAGTCAAAAGAAAAGTCAAACTAATTGTAAACACATAACAACTAGACTTTCTCCAGACTTATCAGCCACAGTAGACGCCTGAAGATAAAGAAATGACTTCTTCGGAGTGCAGAGGGAAAATAGCAATAATGTAAAATTCTATGTCCAACTCAACCATAAATCAAGAATGAGGTAAAATAAAACATCTTTAGATGAAGATTGAGAAAGTCTATCCCTCTTAGTCCTTCACCAAAAGAACTTCCAAAAAATGTGCGTCAGAAATCAATGCCAAAAAAAAGTGAAACGCTAAGGGAAGAAAAGAGTAGACAGTTACTTAAATATAAACATGTGTTTATTAAAAACAAAACAAATGTGTGTTTGTTAAAATAAGTGAGGGAACCTGGGTAGCTCAGTTGGTTAAGCTTCTGGCTCTTGATTTCGGCCCAGGCCGTGATCTCAGGGTCCTAAGACCAAGCCTTACATCAGGTTCCCTGCTAAATGTGGAGCCTGCTTAAAATTCTCTCTCTCCCTCTCTGCCTGTCCTTTGATCATGCTCTCTCTCTCTGCCCCTCTCTAAAATACATAATAAAATAAAATAAGAGAAAGAGAAATAAGAGACTAAGATTAGAAAGAATTCAAAAATGGAATGGAATTAAAATTCTGGAAAATAGCATAAAAAAGGATTTGAAATTAAAACTTTTATGAAAACTGTCTTACACAGCTGGAATTAAATAATATTAAATTTAGACTTGCTATATTAAATATTTAATTATTTATTTAATTAAATTATTAATTTAGACTTGCTATATCAAACATGGATGATAAAAAATTTAAAAATAACTACTAGAAAAACAAAAGTAGAATATAAATCTGCAAAGTTAATATGCAGAAATGGTGAATTAAAAAACAGTTCACTGTAATTGAAATCCGGCAATAAAAACAACACAACAAATTAAATGAGGTAAATATAAATATTGGTAGGCAAACAAGGGTGACATTTGTTCAACCAAGAAACCTCTCACTAAAAGATTATAGTTTAGGGAAAGATGCTTTAACTCTTTAACTAACATAGAGGTGATACTTTCTATATCTTGGGATAATGTATTTTACAGCATGCAAAGTAAGATCAGTATACTCGCTATGACATAATTTAAAATAACAAAAATAAAAAAAATTAGGAGGAAACTTTAAAGTTTAATTTTATCTTATTATGTGGAAGACTTATTAATGGTTTGTTGGGTGCTATTTAGCCATATTAATTTACCCCAGACATGGACATGAACAGAAATTAAGATAATGAAGAATACACTGACTTACAAAGGCATAAGATGATAATTAATAGATCACAGACTAAAATCTAATTTTTTTCAATTCCAAAAAGGATTTAACTGGAAAAACATATTAATTAATACATATGTATCAAAAACTTCATAATCATCTGACTTCCAGTTTCACCTTGAATATGTAAAAGCTTGGCAGACATCATTTCCATCCTTACAACAAGAGAGAGCTGGAAAAGTAATCAAAACAAATTACTTTTCTTTGACTCATTAGAGAGACAGGGAACTTATATTGCAGAGCAAATAGCCACACCAAAATCTGGAGATACAGGCATATCAGAGTCACAGACAAAATCTATTATATGCATACCTGGACCAGAAACTGCTGGAGCCATAAAGTGGTAGGAAATGTAATTGGTAATTTCAACAAATTGTGAAGATCGTGAATGGACTAGCTTTAAAGTAAGTCTCCTGGGGGCTAGAATCATAGGGTGTCCATATATGTGAAAGGTCTTTTATCTCCAGATTTTTAAGGTGAGTATCTGAGAAAAATTGTTTCCTGGCTCTGGTAAAGAGAAAAGAGTGATCATTGTGAGATATGCCCAGAACATTTTTCATATTAAAATAACAGACTCTAGGGGTGCCTGGGTGGCTCAGTGGGTTAAAGCCTCTGCCTTCGGCTCGGGTCATGATCTCAGAGTCCTGGGATCAAGCCCCACATCAGGCTCTCTGCTCCACAGGGAGCTTACTTCCCCCTCTCTCTCTGCCTGCCTCTCTGCCTACCTGTGATCTCTCTTTCTGTCAAATAAATAAATAAAATCTTTAAAAAAAATTGTTTAAAATAACACACTCCAGGATAAAAGACTGATAAAGCTTTATCTCAGTTGGGTCAAAAGACTTTGTTCATACTTTAGCTCCTCCTAGACTTTGTGTCTCACTAAAGGAAGGGAGGAAGCTATACCACTGGGGAATCACTTGTGGAGGTCAAAGCTCAGAGACACAGACCTACTAAAAGATGGATATTTGATCATAAGTTTACTTGCCCTCCTCCACACCTTACCTTCAAACCAACAGGGCCCTAGGATATAGAGATTTACAGGTGAAAGGCTGCAAGATGTCCACTTTCCTTGATAAAGGGTACTTAAGGAAACCCAAAGACAATAGGGGAAACAAAGCAAGGGCATGAGGGGAATCTAAAGCCCCTGGCAAATAAAATTATAGCAAACATTAAACACAGTCTCACACATAGCCAGATTAAAATAAATCCTCACTTATTTACTTCATTTCCTATTATCCAACTCAGCTCATCCAGTTATCAACAAAAAAATTACAAGGCATACCAAAAGCTAAGAAAAAGCATAATCAAACCTAGCAGCAGGACCAGACTCAGACATGACACAGAAGTTGGACTTATCAAATACAATATTAAGTAACTATGATTAAACTGTTAAGGGTTCTGTTGGAAAAAACATCATGCAAAAATATATGGATAATTTAAGCAGAAAGATGGAAACTCTTAAGAGATGATTTTAAAAGGAAATGAGAGGAACCAATACACTGAATAGAAATGAAGAATGTGGGGCGCCTGGGTGGCTCAGTGGGTTAAAGCCTCTGCCTTCAGCTCAGGTCATGATCTCAGGGTCCTGGGATCGAGCCCCACATCGGGCTCTCTGCTCAGTGGGGAGCCTGCTTCCCCCTCTCTCTCTGTCTACCTCTCTGCCTAATTGTGATCTCTCTCTGTCAAATAAATAAATAAAATCTTAAAAAAAAAAATGAAGAATGTCTTCAGGGGCTGATCAGTAGACTAGACATAGCACAGGAGGGAATTAGGGAGTCTGAAGATAGATCAATGAAGTTTTAAAAAAAAAAGGATGAAAAAGTAAAATGGAGGATCCCAGAATTGTGGGACAATTTTAAAAGATGTAACATATGTACGATTAGAATATCAGAAGGAGAGAAAAGAAGAAAGCAAAAGAAATAGTTACAGCATTACAGACTGAGAACTTTTCAAAATTAATGACAGACACCTAAGAGGAGAGAGCACCAAGCCAGATAAATACCAAACCAACTACATGCAGGCATATACCATATTGAAACTGAAGGAAATCTTAGACAAAAAGAAAATCTCGAGACAAACTGGGAATGGGAAGTCATCTCATCTAGAGAGAAAAAAGGTGAATTCTAGAACAGGACTCACCAGGAACCATGCACACAGAGGAGGGTATATAAAATTTTTAAGGTGTTGAAAGAAAAGTAATTAAATAATTAAAATGCCAACCTATATCCAGTGAAATTATCCTTCAAAAGTCTGACAAACAAATCTGAGTCCATTTGTGTCCAGCAGAACATCCCTGCAAGAAATGTTAAAGAAGCTTTTCTGGAAGACGGAAAAGATACAGGTAAAAAGCTTAGATCTACCTCAAGAAAGGAAGAATGTTGAAGAAGGAATAATAAGGTAAAATAAAACCTTCTTTTTTTTATATTCTTGATTAATTTAGAAAATAATAGTTTAAACCAATAAAAGTAACTATTGATTGGGTGATATAACATATAGATAGCGGAAATAAATGAGTGCAAAGTCACAAGAATCAAGAGGGAAGAACTGGGAACACACAGATACAAAGTATCTTCACTGCCCTGAAATAGAATAATGTTATTTGAAAGAAGAATTTTTACTTAGGACTGTATATTACAAGTTGAGAACAACTAATAATTTTTAAAAGTATGATTGATACACTAAAGGATGGCATAAAATAGAATCATCCAAAATGCTAAGTTAAAATCAGAGAAGGCAGAAAAAAGAGGGAGGAAAAAACAAAGAGCAAATCTAACAAATAGAAAATAATTACAAAAGGTAGATATTATTATTAGTCTAACCATCTTATTATTATTATATTATTCTTAAATGTGAAGAGCTAAATATACCAATTAAAACATAGAGATTAATAGAGTGAAAAGAAAAAGATATGACCACATATTCTTTACAAAAAACCCATTTAAAATATGAACATTCAGATGGCTTAGTAAAGGGATGGAAAATAGGAGAAATGTATGCCATGTGAAAATTAATCAAAATTGCTAGCATATTAATTTTAGAAAAATAGATATTTGAATGAGCAAGATTATCAGGGATGAAGAGGGCATTACATAATGTTAAAGGGTCAAATTATTGAAGAACACATAAAAACCCTAAACACATGTAAACCTCATGTTTACACATGCTTGAACTCAATTCAAGCAGAGTTGAATGCTCTGTTATTCGACAGAGCAGAATAAAATGAAGCAAAAACTAATAGATTTAGAAACAGAAAATTCCACTATTGTGTACCAATGTGCTAGAAAAGATCTAGCAGGCATAAAAGCAGTATGAACATAGTTGAACTGAACACAACTATCAATCAACTGGATATAACCGACATAAAGAATACTTCATCCAACAACAGTGAGTTACACATTTTCCTCAAGATCACATAGGACACTCACCAAGAGAGATTAATTCTAACTTGTAAAATACACCTTAAATTTAAAAGACTAGAAATCAAACAAAGTATGTTCTCAGACCACAAATAAATGTAACTGGAAATAAATAGCAAAGAGATAGCTAGAAAATCTTTAGCTGTTTGGAAATTAAACAACACAGTTTGAAACTCACAAGAGTCAAAGAAGAAATTTCAAGAAAAATTAAAAACTATTTTGAAATATGTGAAAATAAAAATACAATTTATAAAATTTGGATACAGTAGTAGAGTTTAGAAGTAAATTTGTAGTATTAAATGCATATGTTAGAAAAAAAAGCTGTATCTAAAATTGATAACCTAAGCTTCAATCTTAGAAACCTAGAAAAATAAGAACAATTTATGCCCATTACAAGCCTAAGAAAATAAACAATATAAATTAGATAATAAATTTAATAAAAGTGAAGGGGTACCTGGGGGGTTCAGTTGGTTAAATGTTCTATTCTTCATTTAGGCTCAGGTCATGATCTCAGAGTTGTGGGATGGAGCCCCATATTGGGCTCTATGCTCCATGGGGAGTCTGCTTGAGATTCTCTCTCTCCCTCTGCCCCTGCTCATGTGCACTCACTTGCTATCTCTCTCTCTCTCCCTCTCTCAAATAAAAACTCCAAAAATAAACAAATAATGTGAAAACAGGAAAATAATAGAGAACACTAACAAAATCGAAAGCTGATAATTTGAATATCAATAAAATTGATAAATTTCTAGCCTAACACACCAAGGAAAGAAAAAAGAAACACAAATTGTCAATACTGTTAATAAAAAAAGTCTATTACTGGTTATATAAAAGAATAATAAGGGAATACTTATGATAAGCTCAATCATCCCAAATTTGATAATTTAGATAAAGTGGGTCAATTCCTTGAAAGACAAAACCCACCAAAACACACACAAGGAGGAATGGACAATATGAATAGTCCAATACCCATTAAAGAAATTGTGCATTAATGAATGACCTTCCAGGAAAGAGGAAAAAAAGAAAGACAAGAAAAGAGGGAGGGAGGGAAGAAGGAAGGAAGGAATGAAGGGAGGGAGGGAAGAAAGAAGGAAGGAGGAAAGAAGGGAGGAAAGAGAGAAAGAGAAAAAAAAGAGAGAAAGAAAGAAGGAAAGAAGGAAGGAAGGAAGGAAGGAAGGAAGGAAGGAAGGAAGGAAGGAAGGAAGGAAGGAAGGAAGGAAGGAAGGAAGGAAGGAAGGAA
>CM053603.1:83412423-83446611 GCA_028646535.1 Procyon lotor | reverse complement strand
TGAGACTGACGTCAGCATGTTTGGACCACGTGAATGAGGTATTTCCTAAAGGAGTATATTATCCTAAAATAATCTCACTGTCACTACCACTCTGTCAGTTTTTTCATTTATATATGCAAATGACCTTAACTAGAGATATAGTTGTCATGCTTAGAGGAAGCCCTGGGAGAATAATGAGCCTAATAAAATGATTGTATTTGGAGAACCAATTGTTTTCTGGAACAAAGTATTCCATTGACATAAAATAATGAATTGTGATGTATAAACAAGTAAAAAAGCTTTTGAATTTAATTTAAAATACTATTTTACTTAAAATAGTATTTCCTCTTAGTTATTAACATAGATGAATTAAAAGTTATATCAATAATCTATCCACAAAGGGGAAAAAAGAAAGAATGGAGAGAAAGGAAAGACTTTAATTGTGCTTGAGAAATGAGATAGTCAGAATTCTGATTAGTGTGGGAGGAATAAATTATTAAATCTACCCACACCCTCTATTTTTAATCTCTACTATTCAATTTTATATTCACAATGTTCTCATACAATGGTAAGACACTAATTAGTATTTAAAAATGGATTCATTTTATGATTGACGTTTAGCTAATTTCTGTTTGTGAATTCTATTCTTTGGGTTTACAAATAGCTGGCAAAACTAATTTCTTTCAGTTCTGAAAATCAAATGTTTAATTAAAATAGTTTTAAGTTATTTTTTCTGGTGCTTAGCATTTATATCTTAGTGAAAATAGATAACATGAAGTGTCTTCATTAATTATTTGGGAGTAGAAAACATTACTTTTTAATAATAATTCAGTTTTAAATAGACTCCTTTTGAATGATTCTTGCAGAACTGAGAAATATTTTAAAACCATAATTATATCATACTATTTTTTCATCATAATTAGAAAGTAGAGGTATTAGGATTGTAATAATAAGGAAAAGAAAACACAGATAATTAAAATAATTTTTGTAGTTGATCAGCAATGGAATAAGAGAAAAGTTAATATATCCTGTATCCTCTTGCCTTTATTCAATAAGGGTTAGCACAAGAAGCATTTACTACGTTTCTAAGAGTGTCTGGTACAATTCTGGATATCACAAAAGTGCAAAGTTCACTCTTGTCCATACTTTTTGTCCTAATGTCCTAATCGTAATTAAGCAATCCTTTGTATGCTTTACATATTGATTGCATTCAGACCAAATCTTTGGTTTGAGTTCATTCTGTAAAAGGATATAGATCAAAATATCTCAATAAGAAAGACACTTGTTTAAATTTGAGGACTTTTTCAAGTGCCTTCTATCTACCGGTCATTTGTCTACCATTTTTTCTGTGTCAACTATAAACTTTCTTAAAGTCTGTCAGAAAACAAAACAAAGCAAAACAAAACAAAACACCTGTTGATCAAATAAAGCCAAATTTATTAGATTTATTTCAGGAAGGGGAAACACCACCTCAATGGAACTTTGATCGTGTTTCAGAAGAAGTCAGGAGAGGCTGTTGTATTTCAGAGTCAAGACTCTTTTTTAGAGTCTTTTTTAGGTTTTTAGAGTCTTTTTAGAGTCTTTTTTAGGTTTTTAGGCATGTCTTACAAGGTAGGAGACTAGTTTGGATTAGACAGAAGTTAGGATATACTAACTTTGGATTGGAGAGCACAGTAAGGAAAAGATCTTAAAATGATTTTTTTTTTAAGATTTTATTTATTTATTTGACAGAGAGAAAGAGATCACAAGTAGGCAGAGAGGCAGGCAGAGAGAGAGGAGGAAGCAGGCTCCCTGCTGAGCAGAGAGCCCGATGCGGGGCTCGATCTCAGGACCCTGAGATCATGACCTGAGCTGAAGGCAGAGGCTTTAACCCACTGAGCTACCCAGATGCCCCTTAAAATGATTCTTAGTAAGTTTTAATAAGTAAGCTGTTTTAGTTGGCTCCCAGTCTCATCATCTTCCAAGAGAAGGTATTTCTTGGAGCCAATAGCTAGGTTACTTTCACTTACTCACAGTATTGTTTAACAGAGGGGGGACAGGATTTCCAGTATTGATTAACATAGATATAAGGAATATGCTCATTTCATTTCTTATTTTGTGGCTATCAATTTACAGCAAAAAATCCGAGTCTGGGATGGAAATACTTTGTCAGCTTAAATCTAACTCCCAACTTTCCAATTAATGAACAAGTCAAATATTATAATTATTGGGATGGCATTATTTTCACTAGACAGAGTCACATACAGATCTGTGTCAATCTTCTATGTGGTATTTATAAATTGGGAGAAGGGATTTTGTAGCCCATTATAGATGCTGCTTGTGTTTTCATTGTCTATAGCCATGCAGTTCCCTTAAATTCCAGGGATTTTTGCTACCATGTTCTTACGGTACATAGATGTACTTGTTCAGTTTTACAAGATCAAAAGTGGACTTGCAGTTAACTGATGAAGCTTAAACTTCAAGATCCATCACATGCAGAGTCCCATTCTGAGGAATTTTGAGTGGAACTAGGAGTAAGTTATCATAGCTATAAAATTGTAAAATAATAATAATAATAATAATAATTACTATAAATTTAGGATATTTAACAATAATTAGCTGAGGTTGCTTTACCTCCCCACTATAATGTCCTTTTTTCACTTCCCCTTCTATCTGGTAGTATCAAAAAGTCACTCTGACAAAGGCAAATGTAAGTTGAGGATTTGGGGTTGGGTTTATAGGATATACTTATGTGTTCATAATCACTTGCCTGTGTAAATAATTGTTAGTCATTGCATGTGGGCGTGGCTTCTAGAAACACAATTTTCATCTACTACAACTCACTTAGTATCATGACAGAATAGGCATCATAGTTGAAAAGGTGTAGGATCAAAATGTTTGAGCATGCCTGGCAAAGGAAGTGTATGTGTAGTGAGTAAGAAACAGGGTTTGAGATGTCTGGAGCCATCAGTTAGGTAGTTAATAAATCAGAAGTGTAAAATGTAAGCAGAGGATTCACTTCTTATTGATGCACAGAATGGAAATTCTCTCATCAGAAATGTACTCCAAAATACAGTAATGGGCAACATTTTGATGAGTATTCAGTTGTAATAATTTTATTCCTTGTGCCTGTAGCTGTACATGACTTTTCCCCCCAATTTTATTCTTATAAAATATACATAACATAAATTTTGCCACCTTAACCATTTGTAATATATAGTTCTGTGGCATTAAATACATTCATACTGTAGTGCAGCTAGCAGCCCTGATTATCTCTGTAACTCTTCATCTTGTAAAGTTGAAACTGTTTACCTATTAGACAATAACTCCACACTCCTTCCTACTCCCAGCTCCTGGTAACTACCATTTTACTTTCTGTCTTTATGATTTTGACTCACTAAGTACTTCCTGTAAGTGGGATCATACAGTGTTTGTCTCTTTTGTGATTGGCCTATTCACTTTAATGTCCTACAGGACAATGGAGGACAATGCTCCTCCAATGCTGCTGTAGCATATATCAGAATTTCTATTCTTTTTAAGACTGAATGATATTTCATTGTATGTATACTGTATATAAAATTTTAAATCAACTCTATTTGTATAATTTACAAATAATAAACAGCAGCCATTTTCATGAAGGTATGTATCTGTGAAACCAACATCACAGTCCAGATATAGAGTATTTCTGTCATCCCCAGAAGTTTCCTTGATATTCTTTACAATTCATTAATCCTGTTGTCCTCAGTTCTGGGCAAAGACTGATCTGCATTTTGTCATTATAGATTACATTTTGTCTCTTAAAGAATCGTATGTATGCATATATGAATTCATACAGTATGTATTCTTTTCTGTCTGGAAATTTTCACTAAGAATAATGATTTTGAGACCTATTCATGTTGGTGCATCTATCTGTGGTCCATTGCTTTTATTTCTGAGTATTTTTCCATTGATTGGGTATATCACATTTTGTTTTAGCCACTTAACTGTTGGAAGACACTTGGGTTCTTTCCAGTGTTGAGCTATTATGAATAAAGCTTCTATAAATATTTGTTTACACTTTTTGTATCTCTTGGATAAATAGCTAGGTGTGGACTTGTTAGATCATTTCATAAAGAGCCACAGTGGGGTCAGTAGCATCATCCTCTTCCACAACTTTGTCAGCACTTGGTATTGCCAGTTTTCCTAATTTTATCTGTTCTATTGCATGTACAGTAACATTTTGTAGTTTAATCTGTGCTTTCTTGGTTAAAAATAATGTTGAAAACTTTTCCATAAACTTATTGGCTATTTATATACCATCTTTTGTGTAATGACGTTTCTTGTATTTTGCCCATTTATTATTTGATTCCTTTTATTGAGCTGCGATATCTTCAGGAACCAAGTCCTCTTTCTGATATGTGCATCAGTTGGTGTATTATCTCTTAATTTTCTTTTATTGTCTTTCTTCAGGGTAAACATTTTAATTTTGATTAATTCTAATATATCATCTTTTCTTTTGTGGTGTGTGCTTTTGTGTCCTACCTCAAAATTCCATAGCTACTACCAGGTTGTGAAGATTTCCTGTATTATCTTCTATATGGATATAGCATTTTTTATTTTACTTTACTTTTATTTACTTTTTTATTACCTTTTTCCCCATTAAATTGCCTTTGTGTCATTACTGAAAAAATCAAGTGACCTTATAGCATGGGCTTATTTCATGGTCTCTATTTTTTTATTCCATTTATCCAAATGCCTGATTTTTACCAAATCACATTCTCTTGATTACTAGAAGTATGGGATGAGTCTTGGAAGTCAAGGAATGTGTCTTCTAACTATGTTCTCCTTTATAAAACTACTTTGGCTTTTCTTGGTTGTTTGCATGTCTATAAATTGCTAGCATCAAGTTGCTAATTTCTATAAAAAGTCTACTGGAATTTTAGTTGAAATTGTGTGGGCCTATAGATTAATTTGTGTCATGTTTAGAGTTATCTTTTTCAAGGAATTTGCCCATTTTAAGATATCAAATGTGTTATTTATGATAGATTATTGTTATCCACTTAATGTCTGAAGGATCTCTACTGATAACCTTTCTTTTTTGGTTTGGTAATTTATCATCTCTCTTTCTCTCACTCTTTCTCAATTTAATCTTTAACCAGGGGTCTATCAGTTCTATCTATTGATAGAACTATCACACTATAGTTCTGTCAATTTGTTCAAGAATCAGCTTTCAGATTTATTAATATATTTTTTCTTTCATTCCTTTTTTCTATAATCTTTATTATATCTTATTTTCTACTTTTTTAGGTTTACTATATTCTTCTTATCAAGCAGCCTGAAATACTTTAAACTTCTTTTAGAACTTTCTTTTGTTCTAAAATAATCATTTAAATATATTTTATGTCCTAAATGCTCCTTCAAATATGCTGTATTTTTATTACCATTTATTTAACAGTGTAAGAACTGAAATAAGAAGGCAGAGAGTCACTGTGTTTTTACCTCAACAGGGAACAGGAGCATAAGGTGACTCAAATTTGTCACTGTTCTCTGCGTGTCTGTGAATGATCATGAAAGCATTGCAAGTATGGATTTGACAGTTACAAATAAATTTATTGAGAAGCAGAGTTCACAAATACAGAATCAGTGAATTATGAGGATTGATTGCATCTCTCTGTATGCGCATATATAACAAGATTGGTTGGAACTGTGTGGATCCACTTATATGTGGATTTTTTTTTATAAATACAGTAACGTACTATAAATGTATTTTCTTTTCCTCATGATTTTTTTTTTATTTACTTGAGAGAGAAGGAGGGAAGGAGAGAGCACAGAGCAGACACCCCCCCCCCAACCCCTCGCTGAGCAGGGAGCCCGATATGGGACTTGATCCAAGGACACTGGGATCATGACCTGAGCTGAAGTCAGTTGCTTAACCAACTGAGACACCCAGGCACCCCATGATTTTCATTCTCTCTAGCATATTTTATTGTAAGAACACAATATTTGGTACATATAACATATAAAGCATGTGTTAATTGACTGTTTATATTATCAATATGGTGTCCAGTCAACAGTAGGCTATTAGTAGCTAAGTTTTTGGGGAATCAAATATTATATGTGGATTTTTCAACTGCATGGTGGGGGGTCAGTGCCCCTAACCTCTGTGTTGTTCAGGGGTCAGCTGCCTGTTGTGTATATATACACACATACACACATACATACACACTTGGTTTACCTGGCATTTTATGTTTAAAGAAAACATTGACAACATAGAATTAAGTCTTTTTAATATATCCATTCTGGCTGTATTTACTTTTAATTAGATCAATAATTAATTCACATTTAATATAATTGCTGACATGTTTATGTTTAACATTTTATTATTTACCATTTTCACTTAGCTTCTCACTTCTGTTTTGTTTCTTTGCACTCCATTCTCACTTAGTTTTGTATATATTTTTTTAAATTCTATTTTCTCTATTGGATTCTTAGCTATACATGACTTTTGTTGGTTCCTCCAGGGAACATGTGAATCCTCTGATTTTCACAGTCTGATTACAGGTAAAATTGTAACCTTTGATGTAAAATGTAAAAATCCTGCAATTCTATAGTCCATTTATCCCACCCCATCATCCTTTGTGATATAGTTATCCAAAGTATTATATCTCCAAAAGAAAAATCCTGTAATTTTTATTTTATACAGTCAAATTTGCCTAAACTTCTGGTGCTTTTTATTTTTTGCTAAAGATCTGAGTTTCTCTTGCAGTCTGAAGAAGTATATTTACTATTTCTAGTCATACAGCTCTGCTGTGAACAGATTCTGTTGATTTTCTTTTACCTAAATGTGCCTTTACTTTGTCATATTCTTGAGTAATGTATTGCCTAGATATGTAATTCTGCGTTGATAGTTTTGTCTTTAAACACTTCAAAAAAGTTTTTAAATGTCTTTTGGCCTTCATTATTTCTGAAGCAAAGACCATAGTCACTTAAATCACTATTTCCCTGTGTTTCCATTGCCTAATGTTGCATAAAAACCATCCCCAAACTTAATGGTTTCACAGCATTTCTTTTCCTCATGAATATGTACTCTGTGCGGGGCTTGAAAAGGATAAGCTTGTCTGTGCTTCACTCAGTGTGTGCTCAGATGGCTCAGATGGTGGGGTTGAAAGTGTCTGAAGGCTCACTCATGCAGGGTCTGGTCCCTGCTGTGGGAAGACTCAAACAGCAGCAGGTTGGAACAGTTTGGGCTCTTCTGGTGCCTTTCTTCCCTCTAAACTGTAACATATCTAGCTCATCATACCATCCCTTTTCACTTTTCCTGTGTGACCTGGGCCACCGTGGTTCTTAGCAAACTTTATCCACTGTGGTCAAGCCATCATAACTTTCATAACTTTCTATAGAAATTAAGAAAATACAATGAAAAGGGAAGTGCTTAGAGGACCACAGAGAATTGGGGGAGATGCCAGATCACTTATATGTTTAGAGCAGCAGCACTGTTAGGTTTGTCATCTTTGGGTTAGAAATCTCCAAAAACACAGATTAGAGAAATGATGTTTTTAAATACAAAATAGAACTCATTTTTACTACCGCTAGGTTGTCTAGTAAAAGATGAATTCCTTAAAGTATTGTGATTCCAGAAACCACTCATCTCAATTTTGCCATGGAAAGGTGACAGTGAACAATTTCTATCAACAAACAGGATTGGCTTACACTCTTTTCTTCATTTTTGGTACTTGTATCTGTACTTTTACTTACTTTTACCTTTTCTGTCTAAAAGACTTCTTTGACCTTTTTTACACCATTTAAAAAAAAAAAAGAAGAGTATTTTTCTTAGTTTTTACTGTTTCTTTTGTGATTTTGCCCTCTGTGAGATGATCTTACCTCCTTTGTTTGGCATGAAGATTCATGGGGGGAGAGGTTTGTCAATATATGTAGTAGATTTTTCAGATTTATACTATCCCCCAAAATGACAATGTACTAGGAAAAACAATATATCACACATTTTCAAAGTCTAAGTGTGGATATTAAAAGTTACACTAACACATTTATCCAGCATCTTTGTCCCAGGCTTTGTTAAATTTCTCTAGGTGATGTAAACAATTATTGGAACTACTTATTTTGAGCTCTTTACAATTTAGTTGGAGATCAGATAATTTAAACACTGTTAAACAACAATATTTGAAAAATTGCTAAATTAATGCTAGACAAAATGACACAGAAGTTCTTTCTCAACTTTTTAGTTTTAGGAACGAAGTAACAGTAGTAACAACAAAGCTCAGTTTCTTTAGAAATTGCAGAGGTAAAAATTACATAAAATAATTTCACAGTCAAAAAAAAAAAAAATAAAAATAATTTTACAGTCAGCTGATAATATTCTCTATACACATAAATACACATAAATACAGATACAACCCAAAGCACTAAGTATCTACCACTAATCATAATGCTTGTTTTGAACAGTAGTTACTTCTCATTTCCCATATTTGGAAATAAAAATGCCTATTGAGCACAATTTCCAGATTGTCATCTAATTCTTACTTTTATAAATATTTAAAATACTCCTGACCCTTTGAGGCTGAGATCCAACTGTTTGATTTTTGATGGTATTGCTCATAACACTCTTAAATGTATTGCATATAGTAAGGTATTACAGTAATAACTCTTGGCTCGCTTATTCTCTGGCTCATCTGTATTTGCCAGCTAATTTCAAAAGGTTAAAGGTAAACTGCACCTAGAATTTAAGGACTCTCCCTGTTGCTGTTTGGCATAGGAGCTCAGCCTGCAGTGGGCCCTTTGAAAATCTCATCTGGAGACAACATACAGCTTCCTTTCTCAAGTTACTCAGAAGTGCTGTTAAATTATTTCATCACCTTCTATGTTTAGAAAACAGAGACTTGGTGTTTTTATAATCCTTAGGGTTTATTTGAATTTTATTATGTTAACTTTTAAAAATACTTTTCAGTAAGTTGGAAGGGCACTTTGTCAACTATGTGTTTTTTAAAGATTTAAGAGATAATCCACAGTCTTCAGTGGTTCCCATTTCAATGAGAAATAATTCTTCAAACCACGTCCTTCAACAATGGCCTGAGAGGTAGTTTGTTAACTGGCCCTTGGTATCTCTCTACTTCATCTCATTCTTCCTCTGCCTCTTATTTATTCAGCTTCAGTCACTATTTCTTGCTGGTCCCCAAACACACTGCTGCTCTTCCCAACTTAGACCCTTTTTTTTTTCTTGTAATGCTCTTTCCTCAGATAACCTCATAGCTAACTGCCTTGTCTCCTTTAAATCTCAATCATTCATTCCTATCATGCCCACCCTATTTAAAAATGAAATTCACCCATCTGCTTCTCTTTACCTGCTCTAGTTTTCATCATAACACCACCTTTTAGCACACCCCATAATTTTTAATGTATTCTTTTCCTTGTTTATTATGTGTCTTTACTTTTAGAATCTAAGCATGTAGACGCATGTCCGGGACATATTAGATTCTCAGTAAATATTTAGTAAAATAATTTTTAATGCTGAAAATGTATTGTAATAGTTACTTTTTCCCAACCCCCTGAGAATTATGAAATGTACTGCAGACAGAGGCTATTCCTTTGATCTATATTCACTTCTCTGCAAATGTAGGCTTCGGTATGTGGCTAAGATTCCATGCTTAAAATAGATAAAAGGCTTTTCCTGAATATAAAAGAGATTCTCAGAATCTATGAAGAGTTGAGATTTGGGGGCTTCCATGGCAAGAAGACTTACTGACATTGCTATGAGGAAATGGCAGGACCTCAGAGCAATGATTCCTTAAGAATTAGTATGTCCCCATCATAGTAGAGAAGAGGCAAGGCAAAAGAGCTAGAGCCAGGTGGGCCTGGAGGAACCTTGCAGACAGCGACACCAGAGTATATCCCAGATAGAAGAAGACAAGGGACTGAGCAGGGACTGGGAATTAGGGAATTAAATTTTCCCACCTGCCAAACAAAATGAGAATTCTTAGACAAAATTAAGCTAATTTAAATAATGCAGTGGTTTGGGTTTCATTTTTGTTTGTTTGTTGGATTTTGGGGTGGGGGGTTGGTGTTTTTTCTTTTTCTTTTTTTTTTTGGCACTAGATTTATGGACTGAGATCTATACATCCTCATTGAAGGCTAAAAAAATGATTCCAAGAATAGTAAATAGGACGCTAAATGCTGAAGCTAAATAGGAACCTCAGTGCTGATGATTGGTATATTTCCCATTTCTTCCCATGATTTCTAGTCATTCTTTCTTGCCCAGAGTAGCTGAGTGTTTTGCGTGTGTGTGTGTGTGTGTGTGTGTGTGTGTGTGCGCACGCACACTCATGTCCTATTGCTCTCCATGTCAGCGTGTGCCTATAATGCTGTTTGTTATCTGGCAAACTCCTTAACCTGTGGACTTCATTCCATTTCCACAGCTCCAGGTGTAAGTCAAGTGCTTCACTTATTTTCTCACAGCACTTTGATTATATTGAAATTATTTACTTCCCTAACTCCTGAACTGTAATCATCTTTTTTTTTTAAATCATCTTTATGGTAATAATTGTCCTTTTGTTATTTGCTTCCATGGTGCTTGGAACATAGCTCCTCGGTGAAGTTACTTAGATCCTTCAATTGTAAGTACTTTGAAATGTACTGTTCTTTAAACTAAGCATTGACATATTTTTCAGCAAACAGTCAAATAGAAGAGAAGTAGCTTGCAAAGGTGATGTGGTGGCCGTCTGGGTTCTAGTCCAGTACATCTGTATTCTAAACTCAGGCACCTTCTTCTCTACCAAGCTGCCTTTTGACATATGAGATGTCTTAACATTACAATTTCTATGTTACAAGGAGTTTTTATTTAAAAATCATACCAGTTTTAGAACATATAGGACGTAGTTGTGGGAAACTGGGATAATTCCTACAGAGAAAGTTCCAGAAGGAACCGGGAGAAGCAGAGACTCTTAAGAGCTGGAGAAGCCTAGAGGCCACTTACTGCTAGCACAGCCTCTTTCAACCTCAGATTTTTTTAGTACTGTTTTCAGTCTCCCAAACTGGAACGCTTTGTGTAGAACTCTAACCAAAGAGGACTTATAAAAAATCCCCAGGAGGGGCGCCTGGGTGGCTCAGTGGTTTAAGCCTCTGCCTTCGGCTCAGGTCATGATCTCAGGGTCCTGGGATCGAGCCCCACATCGGGCTCTCTGCTCGGCGGGGAGCCTGCTTCCTCCTCTCTCTCTGCCTGCCTCTCTGCCTGCTTGTGATCTCTCTCTCTGTGTCAAATAAATAAATAAAATCTTTAAAAAAAAAAAAAAATCCCCAGGAAAGATTCTGATTACAAGGCAGCACTGGCCCAACGTGGAAGGATACGATGGTAGCACAGTCTCAGCTACTTACCTAAGCTTTGAGCAGGGGTCAGAGGCTGAGCTGGAACCCTCCACACAGCGGGGAGGCGGGGGGAGGTGTGGCAGAAAAGGGGGAGAGAACCAGTTCCCCAAGCCAAATGAGGTGTCATTATTAAAAGAAGGAATGAAAGATGTTGGACAGATTAAAACAACATGATACATTCCCTAGATATCAAAATGTAATATCCCAAAATACTTCTAGAGGTCCCAGGAGCAAGACATATTAAATAAGCTTAATTTAGAATTTCTTTCACAGTAATGTGCCTTTGGAATAAATTGAACTGCTTCCAATCAAGAGAAAGATTTAAAAGGATTATCTTATTCATTGTTTCTCAAATCCTGTCTTTATATGGAAGCTTAGGGGACACTGGAATGACTCAGTGAGAACAACTCTTACTGAATTATTCTACTTCTAAATCCAAAAATTACTTTGAAAATAGACCTGACTGGAACACTGTAGTCCTCCAGTGAAACACCCCTAACTGGATAATTATAACACCTCCTGAGGCTACCAGGAACCAAATACACTGAAGCAGTTACTTGAGCATCTAGTTCTTTTCTACTTCTTTCTAATGGGAGATAGTTGGTTAGCTGGGCAGCTATAATTCACCTTTCCCAATATACTGATTTTCATTTTTAAAGCCAATCTTTCCCATTTGAAACGATGTCTGAAGGCAGTTGCTTTAAACAATGATATGCTCTTCTCAGGTCAATATCCCTTAGTGATCTGTGTTTACTAATGTAGTTCAAGGGATCTCAAAAGTATTTAAGTTGACATGAGAAAAGTAAATGGCATTGCTCATCTGCTCCCTTTATTTCACTATAGAAGCGAACATGGCAGACTCAATGCATTATTTGTTAAATGGCTATTTTCTAATTTGAGAGAAATAGATGCTGGCTGGTGGCAAAAAGACCAGTAAAAAGGTTACTTTGAAATTGCTGTAGGAAGTGATGAACATTGATAACAGGGTGTAGACCCAGTAGAAATGGAAAGGAAGAGGCTGTCTAATCATTTATAAAAGCAATATGGATGTTTCTACAAAATCTTCTAATAAAAAAGAGAAGTTGTAAACACATATATTGATATGAAAAAAAGTAATTAAAGAGCTGCTGAGATTCCAAAGTGGAGGATATTTGAAAAGAAAATATGCATAACTATAAAATACAGTGCTAGGGAGAATACTCCCCCATTAGTAAATATCACATAACAGAGTTCTTCATTGATAAATCTAAATGGTTGACCAAGATCAACCAGAGAGGAGAAAAACAACAACACAAAAAACATGGGCTCAAATGGACAAACTGAACACAGAAATCAGAATATCAGTCAAATGATCAATGAAGCATGAGAGTAGAATAAACTTAATTTGGACGTGCACAACAAGCTCAGACGTTGTGCCTCTCACAGGCCTTTTCTGTATATTTACTTACGAAGTATTATAGCTGTTGTAAAGAGTCCAAGATATCCAAGAAATGGTTTAACATAGAAGAACAAAAGTAAGGGTAATCCTAAAATGAAAAGGAATTGGTGTAAATTAAAATTGAAATTCTTTGGACAGGGGTGCCTGGGTGGCTCAGTCAGTTAAGTGTCTGATTCTTGGTTTGGGCTCACGTCATGATCTCAGGGTTGTGAGATTGAGCCCTGTGTCAGATTCCACGCTGGGCATAGAGACTGCTTAAGATTCTATCTCCCTTTCCCTTTGCTCAGGCCCTTCCCCCACTTGAGTGTTTAAGTGTTTAAGCTCCCCCTTACTCATTGGGGAGCCTGCTTTTCCCTCTCCTCCCTGCTCATGCTTTCTCTCGATATCTCTGTTGTGATCTCTGTCTCTCCCTCTCAAGTAAATAAATAAAATCTTTAAAAAATGGGTTTTTTATAACAAATACATGATTAAGTAGCTAGAGGGCCTTAGGCATAAAATGAAGGTCTCTATTAAGAGAGTATACAATAAAACAAATAAGCAAGCAAATATATTAATAAAGAATATGTAAAATGAATAAGTCCAATATACTTTCTCCCTGTCTTTCCCTTCTTTTAGAAGTCAACATATTCTCTAAAAATATTTGAGTAAAGAAATAGATATTTATGTGTGCTCTATACAAATATAAGGGGTTATAATAGAGTAAGAAAGAAAAGTAAATATCAATTTATATTGTTAGCAAAGATTTAGAAGTATAGAAGTAAAGGATGGAACTATAAGTGTCAACGTGTGTGGAAGGATAGATCATATTTAATACTGACAGATTAACAAATAGATGTACACAGGTAACAGTTATACTTTTTGAGATAATTATCTCAAGTCTTAGAAACAGACTATTTAAAAGTGTCTCTGGGTAGAAGGTAGTAAACTTTCATTTTCATGGACTTCAAGACTGACTGGACTTTATGATCCAGGACATGCATTTCTCTTATAGATAAAACAAATTAAAAATAGCAAAATGAAATTATATCCATAAAGCGTTATTGAGAAAATGATTAGGAAACTGAAAGGAAAATTAGCACATGATTGCTTTTTACTATTGCTTATGTTTATTACCACCGGGGCTCCTGGCCTAATGCTTGCACATTCTTACCAAATGTCATCATTCATTGTCGTGCTAATATATAAAGCAACTGTTTTACTCTTTTGAATTTTTTTTTAAAGATTTTATTTATTTGACAGAGAGAGAGAGATCGCAAGTAGGCAGAGAAGCAGGCAGAGAGAGAGGGGGAAGCAGGCTCCCCACTGAGCAGAGAGCCCGATGTGGGGCTAGATCCCAGGACCCTGAGATCATGACCTGAGCGGAAGGCAGAGGCTTAACCCACTGAGCCACCCAGGTTCCCCTCTTTTTTTTTTAAGATCTTATTTATTTATTTGACAGAGAGAGAGAGGATGGCAAGTAGGCAGAGAGGCAAGCAGAGAGAGGGGGAAGCTGGCTAGGGAGTGGAGAGCCCAATGTGGGGCTTGATCCCAGGATCCTGAGATCATGACCTGAGCAGAAGGCAGAGGCTTTAACCCACTGAGCCACCCAGGTGCCCCCTGAAAGCTTTTCTTGTATGAGTCTGGTCAAGCTCTTGGCCACTATCTCTTTAGAAGTAATAATGATCCATGTGAAGAAAGCAGTGAACTCCAGATGAAAGATCTCTTTATGTTTCTTATTGCATTAAAACATTCACAGTAAAGAAGATACGCCTATTCTGGTGAATCTAGAAATCGGTGTTGGCATACTATAGATTTCTTTATCATAAATACATTAGGTATGATGTAGGCATAGAAGGACCAGATGGAAGCTTACGCTAGCATTCAGAGATAGTTTCCCCACCACTCATTTATTTCATCCTGTGGGACACATTTTTTTTTTCCTCTATGAAGAAGGCTAGGACTTGGTTAAACCAGCCAGCTTCTCCTTTTCCCAGGAGATAAAAGGAAGGGGAAATAAATTGCAGCTGGACTGTTTCTACATCAAAGAGAGTATGGGGAGAGTTCTTAAAGAATTTTGTTATGATTATCTTTGCTTGGGAAAACGGGGAATGAGGCTCGTGACAAAGCTGAAAAATCGGTTTGTAAAGCAAACTCTTCAGAATGAAAGATGCAGAAGAAATTTTATATATTTATGAATACACACACACTTATTTCCTTCTGGTATTTCAGAGGTCCATACTTGCCTTCAGAAAACAGTTGAATTAATAATAACAACACAAATGTTCCTGCTTGGGATGAAATTGACTTAGAAATGATAAAACAGTTAGGAATGTTGATGGAAGAATTATAAGGAGATAGATTCTTGTGCATTGACCGCCATTAGTGGCAGTGACCTAAATGAGGTCCACTGTAGGGATAGAGCCTTGGTAACAGGCAGCAACTGCTGCTGTGCACATTCTATTTATCTAAACAATGCTAACAACTCCAGACCCAATCTCTTGGTTTCTTCCCTGAAGCTGAGGTAGCTCTGCATTGGTTCAGTCAGGTTTCAAGGAAGTTATTACCTATCCTCATTCATCTTAGAGTGAACACACTTGGACTGTTAAAGAGTATGGTGTCTTGGGTTCCAGGATGGTTTTTGTTTTGGAGTTTTATTTGTTTTTTGGTAAGAGAGGGTTGGGGCACTAGAGTGGTGATCCTTATTTTCTATAAAATATATCACCATTCTGCTCTTCCGTTCCACTTCTGGTAGTGTTTTGTCTCAACAACTTGAGTGTAACAAGCACTCAGTTTGATCATGCCAACAAAAGTGCCTACCGAGGAGTTTCAGGCTAAGTGTCTATCCCCCTTGCTATCTGAGGTGCCATTCAGACCCAAGGTGAGAAATCAGATTCTGGAAGCAGCAGAAAGAGGATTGCCGTGTATGATGTTGGTGAACCAGGTGCTCATCTTACTGAATACATCAAAGGTGTTCTAAAGGGAGTAAAAAAGGTGAAAGATTTTGAAACTTTAGAAATTCATATGGCGCTAATTTCAATTACCTATGTATTTTACCTTTAAGGAAGTTGAGGTCCAGCAACCATCATGTACTATGTACAATCAACACATGCTTGAAAAATCCTATATGTATTGGTTATTTACTAAGCCAGAAGCTGTTAGCAAATAAGCTCTATATTTAATCACTTTATAAGGGAAATATTATTTATTTGATATGTAAAGTGAAGAAACTGAAGCTCAGCCATTATAGGGACATGCTTCAGGTGACACAGTCTTAAATACCTAATCTAAGATTCAAGCTAGGTTATCCGACCCTAAAGCCCTTTCTCTTCTCACTATACTATTCTGGATATCAGATCATATGTGTTTTAACAATGGTGTTTGCATATGATGCCTTTCCCTCCCTTTGACCTTGTTGTGTCATCAACCAGTCTGGCCCATGGAAAGTTAGGGTGTGAAGTGTCTGGAAGTCATCAGATTTTGAGCTTTAAATGCAAGTATTCCCTGAACGATGGCTCAAGAGGACCTCTGACATCCCTGTTCTCCCCCTTGCTTTGCTTATATTAAGAAGCAAGTCGGTGTGTGTGATGATGCTGAATCTTAACAAGACTAATTTATACAGCCATTGCTAAGTTCAGCTTATGTTAAAGAAGTTCAAATAGTATTTTAAAGAATACAAACCCAAATATGTCATATGCGTATTGTGTTCTTATAGTTGAAATATTTTTTGTTGTTACGTTTGTCATTTAAAAAAATTAAAACCTCATCTTTTTTTTTTTTTAAATCTCATCTTGACAGATATGTTAATAAAGGTTTTCTGGACCTGACCTTTTTAATCAGTGATTTATTAATCAGTTGATACAGATAACATTTAAAAGTCAAGATGCCTTGCTTCTCCGCCCCCTCCCTCTCCCCTGAGTGCCGCTCCGGCTGCACCAAGCTCAGTCAGGGTTCCAGGCTCCTGCTAAGCTAGTGCCACTGTAGTCTCTCTCCAGCCACAGTCATAATCATTTCCTGGGACCTCATTAGCTATGAGGAGATGTTCTCTGACATTTAGATTCTCTGTTCTCTGACAAGATCCAGGAGATGGCTGACAGGCTGTGCCTGGAGGGGGAGGGAAAGAGGGTTAGTAAGACAGAGGGTAACATTGTTGACTCACTTACTGGTGGAAATGTCTCCACTGAAGGCCCCAAGGGTGAAAGTGCCAAAAGCACGTAATCACTAGTGTTGATATTGTCATGAACCATCATTTGTGCTTCCTGCAAGTGATGGAAACCAGCTTCACAGAAGAAGCCTCCAAGAAGTACATCAAAGACTGTGTGAGCTCAATCAAAAGCAAACTTGAAGAACAGAGGCCAGAAAGTGTAAGACCTTTTATGAAAGGACTGCAGAACAAACCCAGCATATCCTTGCTAATTTCAAAAACTACCATTTCATTACTGGTGAAAACAGGAATCCAGATGGTATGATGGCTCTGCTGGACAGTCACAAGGATAGTGTGACTCCGTATATGATTTTCTTTAAGGATGGCTTAGAAATAGAACAATGTTAACAAATTTGATTATTACATTGGATGTATTACCTGTTGTCAGGATTGGCCATTGCTCTTCATTAACACACCACCAGGACTTAGACAAATGGGACTGATATCATCTTGAGTTCTTCATTTATTTTGACTTTGATTTATTTGGAGCAGAGGCACTTTTTTAATTGACATATAATGTATTATTGCCCCAGGGATACAGGTCTGTGAATCATCAGGGTTACACAATTCACAGCACTCACCATAGCACATACCCTCCCCAAGGTCCATAACCCAGCCACTCTATCCCTAACCCTCCTACCCCCCAGCAACCCTCAGTTTGTTTCCTGAGATTAAGAGTCTCTTATGGTTTGTCTCCCTCCCGATCCCATCTTATTTCATTTTTTCCCTCCCTAACCCCCACAACTCCCCACCCTGTCCCTGAAATTCCTCATATCAGAGAGATCATATGATAATTGTCTTTCTCTGATTGACTTATTTCGCTGAGGCATTGTTTTTAAGAAAGAAAAACATGTCATGTCGGGTGTCTAAAAATAAAATGCCTTTAAACTACTGAGAGAATGCCTTGTAGTATAATACATAGGTAAATCCATATCATGTAGTGTCCTGGAGGAGCTAGAGCCCGGCTGTAGACCAGGGCTAGAAAGCATAAGATGGCCTGGGAATAACTTCTACAATGAAAACTACTTCTGGGACTGGAATATAAAAAAACAAGAACCAAGAGTCTTAATTCTGAGTTCAAGTAAAGGAAAAGGCCATGCTCATAGCTGGGCCAACATTTGACATGGGTTCCTTACACATTTCATCACCTACAAATGGGTGTAATTAACTCTGGAAGAGATTACCAAAAGAATATATTTGGAAAGAAAAAAAAAAAAGTTGAGGTACGTTATGTAGTAAACCCTTGTCTCATAAAGGAGTTTGACTAGGAAAATGGATCGTCTTCATAGAGTCCTAAGAATTGAACTACTAAGTCATCCATTATTTGGCGAGATATCAATTGACTCAAACACTTTCTAGCACAAGGTATCCTATATTCAAAAGTCACTCATTTGTATTGACATATTTATAAAATATAATTTTAGTAAAGACTAATAAATTTATATAGGACCAGTTTCAGCAAAATATGATTATATTAGTATGCATAAATTTGATTTTGAATAAACCTGTATTTCCATTTTTATTGTATATGGAGACAACTCTGTTAAAATAATGAAACACCAAAATCATTTTATGGAAAAAGTCCCAGTTGCTCCGTGAAAACATGTTAGTTCTATATTAAATAAATAAATAAAATAAATAATCACCCAAAATAAGTTTAAATCTTAGCAGTTTATAGGTTTTTTTTTAACATATAAGAAGCCTGATAAGAATGACTTATTTAATATTTATAATCGTATTTTAGCTTTAAAAGACTGCCACCATATTTTTAAAAAATTGCTATACCATTTGCCAATGAGCAATATAAAAATGTCTCATTCTTTAGTATCTATGGACGTTCACATAGATAGTACCTTCTAATATGTAGTGTTAATACTGCAATCATATAATTTCAGGGTGATTTATTTCTAAGAATGTATTTTATCATCTAAATCCTCATTCAGTGACAATTATGAGGAACTGGGATACTATATAAAAGACCTTCAGGTCATTCCATATTGGAAAGCTATAGGTAATTGCCAATAATAGAAATTGTTATTTGTGCAAATTATGAGTTAAGTTGTCAAAGAGATTTATGAATTCTTACTAAAGAAATCACTATTCTTAAATGATTTTAAGTGCAAGTGACTTCTATTTTTATGAGGCATTAGCTCAGAAAATCAAACTGCCATTTAATTTTGCTCTGGTGAGCCTATTGTCTTCATTTCATGTCCTTCTTGGGATACATTTTTCTCTGGAATTTTGAAGATTTATTCATGAAGTCCCATTAGCATTAATAGGGGTTGTATAACTCTATCCCCTACACAGCCAGTGGTAAATGAAATCCCTTTGGCATAATTTTCAGGCATTTAAATGAGTCTTGGGCTTTATAAAATACAATTATGGTGCAATGTTACTAATGTAAATACCGAGAAGGTGTGAGAGAGGGAATTAAAGGTGCCCTTTGTAATGACACGTGAGAGGCCACACTTTCTCAAATTGAAAGACACAATTGAGAGAACTTGTCACATTATCTATCTGATCATCACTAGTTTGGGGAATAGTGCTGCCTCTCTTGGAATTAATAGATATTAAATCCAAAATCTGACTTAACCATCAGATCACATAGCTTTTTTTCTTTTCTTTTTAATACTGGAAACAATGGCAAAAATTTTTATTGCTGGTATTTAACTTTTTAATGTGCAGGTATAGTATTTATGGTTTACCTTGCTTGCAGATGACTGTAATTAGTTACAGATTTGTTTACTTTGAGTAGCCTCTGTGTTAGAAGAGTTACATAATTTCCAGTGAGAAGGTCACAGATAACAGTAAGGCGTCTGGGAGTGGGGCACATGCAATTCATAGCCCTAAAAAATGTCAAGCTCTTAAGATACCAAGGCAGGGAACTCATCTCTGTGCTCAAAACATCTGCTAGTGGCCTAATAAAAGGTAAAATTGCATTTCTGCCTTGTAAGTCAGTGCACTGCATATTACGAATAAAATACAGATATTTCAGGCTATCTCACCTTTCACAAATTTTACCCCCATCTCATGTCCTTGTTCCTTTAATTCCACTATTAGTAATTTGGCTCTTTGTATCTCCAAGGAATTCTTAAAATATCTTCTGGAGCTCTTTATAAAAATGACCTAGGAGCAACCTACTGGTTACTTACAAGTCAGGAAGGAGTAACATATAGTAACAGTTTAGTGAGACTTCCCCCACCCAGCAAGCCAACCTAGAATCTGTATTTGCTTGCATGGAACAAGTTGCAAACTGGAAGAAATGAGACCACATAATCACAGCAATGGGGAAGGTCTTGGAAAGGGTAGAGGGAACATCTCCGACCACTACACACTGAGGTTGAAACTGGTTCTGCCCTCAGTAGTGGCTGGAGGTCACAATTACAACCCAGTCTCATTGATTCAGTTCAGTAATTGCTTTATAGTACTGGGCTATGAGGGATGGGTTTTGGATTCAGACAGACCTAGAGTAGTGTCCTTTATCTTTACGTAAATAAGTGAAACCTTTTGAACCTCATTTTCCTAATCTGATCATTGTTGACAGTTATTAACATTGAAGAAGACAATGAATGAGGTGGCAACTAGTTTTTGATCTTTGTCATGTCGTAGTGTTCCCTTTGCTTGGCCTCCAGGCAAAGGGTCTCTGGAACTGGTAGCCACCATTATCAGCAGTGAGATCTTGTTCTTATGTTACAACTACAGATTCAAGAGGAAAGGTAGTCTTAATCTGGACACATACAATGTTTGAACATCTGTTACTTACACTCAGTTTCATCTCATGAGTAACTTTAAATGATTTTGTATACATTTTGGTATTTAATGGAAAACCTCAGCTGTTCCGGTGTCCTTCCCATAGGTCCTGCCCCACCCCGTGGTGGTTATCACTGTGCTTCTTTACCCAGAGCAGCTGTCTGAGATCATGATATTTTGGAATGCAGTTTGAGTCACAGACATCAGTGGAAGTACATTAGAACAGGCCCAGAGTGGTATGAGAAGTGTGCATAAAATGCCACACAATGAAATCATGTCACTTGGTTTCAGATCAGGTAAGCTTAATTCCATTTCAAATGAAAAAGCCTGAATTTCTGTTAGAGTTATGGTCTCATGTTTATTTTCTCCGCTCTGCTTTTCTAAACCCATGATGTTTGGAGAAAGCTAAACCGTCAGCTTCTAAAGGATGAAATGGACAGTGGAGGTATTGTTTTCAACAAATAGGTATAGAATTTTTATTATTTTTCAGAACAAATACAAGGTCTTTGTATACATTTAATCAGAACAAGTGATGTTTAAGTTGTTTTTAGAATCCATTCATTCTAAGAAACCTTCTCTGGGTCACACAGGTAACATGGGGAAGAACCAAGATATGGTCAAAGTTCCATTAGGGTCTTTCCTGGAAATATGTTAATCTCTGCAGAGTTCACTTGCAGATGAGAACAGAAACAGACACACACACACACAGACACACACATATATGCACAAATTTACTAACCAACATATGAGAACTCTAGTCACTCAGGATTTGATTATTAGGGCTGGTGCAATTTTACCGGTAACATGACCCACACCATTCAGAGAAAACCCTCCCTCTCTAGAATACATCCTCAAACCAAAGCTAACTTTCTTCTAATACCATGAAGGCTGGAAGGTTGTGCTGTCCCTACCTCAGAGACAGACTGAAAGGATTTGAACAGCATAAAGGCTTAGAAAAGTCAAATTAATTATCTCGTCAATCTCTTAATTTCAGTAATATGATTGCAAGGGATTCTCCCATTTATTTTCTTTTTAACTCTTTATGTTCCAATTTGTGGTTTTGAAAGTCCTCATGAATTACTATGATATTTCAGCAGTTATGTATGATGCCTGGGGAAACATTCCAATACTAAACAATTCAAATCACTCTTAAATTTGCATTTATGTAATTCTAAACCAGGGTTCAGCAAACTATGGCCTGCAGGCAAAATCTGGCCTTCTGTCTATGCCTGGGAGTGTTTCATTTGGTAACACAGCCATTCTCATTCATTTATGTACAATCCTTCTGACTTTCATGTTAAGGTGACAGAGCTGAGTACTTGCATGGCCCTAAACCTAAAATGTTTACTACGTGTTTTTTTTTTTTTTTAAAGATTTTATTTATTTGACAGAGAGAAACACAGCGAGAGAGGGAACACAAGCAGAGGGAATGGTAGCGGGAGAAGCAGGCTTCCTGCAGAGCAGAGAGCCCGATGCAGGGCTCGATCCCAGGACCCTGGGATCATGACCTGAGCCGAAGGCAGACACCTAACAACTGAGCCACCCAGGCACCCCTACTACGTGTTTTTTTATAGAAAAAGTTTGGCAGCCCCTGAATTGTACATAAAGAGTATTTCTGATTTTTATATTGGCAACTAGATATACAATTAAAGTTAGAATCACAGATAGTTTACTCTTTCTGAAATAATTATGTTTAATCTAGTCTTAGTTCCATGAAATTAAACTTCCGATAATTTTACTTAACTTTTTATTTTTTATAATTTCTATATTGCCTATGAAGTTGAATAGAAATTTTGAATATTTTGGAAGAAAATATTTTAAACATTAAGAATAATTTTGATTTAAAAAATTTTAAATTACCTATATTAGTTTTTGATTAAAATACACTCAGATTTTTACCCTTTGAATACATTTTATATTTAATCCTTTCTGTCACTAAGAAGAGTCCAAGTGCAGTTAGAAAAAAATATGCAAGTAAAGCTCAGGAAAGAGTAAAAGGTGAAAAGAAAAATATAAATTTTGACATTATGAGAATGTATTTTATCAAAATGGGAGGTAGAGCAAACTATTAAAGAGTTTGTAACTTAATACCAATCAAAATTGGTAACTTTGTTTAGGTTTCTGGTATGTGGGCTTTCACCTGTGCTCTTGTCCAATAAATGCCCTATAAATGTCTGCAAGGAGCCTGCTCAGTCTGCAGCTGAACAGGAACCAGCTGCTTTGGGGTATCTGGATCTGGATAAGTCACCCTAAATTTCATGAGCTTGTCTATCTACTAAAGAGTGAATCAACCCTCATCCTGGCAGCCTTGTTGATCAAAAGGCAGAGAACCTCTCAGCTTCTCATTGACAGTCGTACTTGACATTTGAAGCTATCATCAAAGATATGATTGGTCCTAACGCTTCATAGTTTCCTTGTTTTTCCATAATTATGCACCTGCTATTTGGGTAAAGGCACTGTTATTTTTAGTGACTAGGCTTTATACAGCCTTTCTGACTGAAGCGTTAACTTGTGATTGAAAAGTCAGGTTTTCTAAGAAAATATGCAATACTGTAAAACATTTAAGTTAATGTATCTTGTTTCTTGGAATTCTCTAAAAAGCACACGGAATAATTTTCTCCAGTAAATGAAGTTAAACTTCTGTCTGTCTATTCATTTGAGACTTAGGAGAAAATGACTGGATTCAGTTTAACCAAATACAGATGGTGAAATTAAAATATAGGCCATGGTTATTTGTGAAATCCACTCAAGTGAGGGAGGGAACATTGGAAAGCACATAAATTAGATAGGCAGTCATGCTTCAGAAGTGAAACAGAGAGAGAGATCCTTGTGATTCTAGGTATGAAGGGATATGCCTTAGGTAGATGACAGTGTGAACCAAGAAAAAGCAAAGAGCTTAGCAAATTGCTGCAGCTCACCGTCAAGACTGAACCTGCAGGTGAACTTCCTCATTATAACCCAGAGTAAGGCAGTGGAGTTTATTTACTTAACAGTTAATGTTTCTTCCCAGCAACCCTGTTTACAACTAATCTGAAACAAACCTTAAAGTGTAGGCTTCCAACAAGGACATTTTAGCACTACGTGTGCACAGGCTCTCTGATGTACTTTGAACAACTCCATTAAACTATAAGCTTTTCTTAAAGACTTTGTGGAATCCTCCCCATTGGATAATTTATCTACTTCTACCACTAGCTGGGCTCTGAAGCTTTGTACTGATTTCACTCAATCAAAACATACACAGCTCTTTTACTTTAGGGGTACGTTACCCTTCTTGTCTAAGCAAGTGCTTCCTGGCTGTCTCAAGTGCTCATAAAGGCTATTTGTCTCCTCAGCACAAGGCACACTGTGAGTCTAACTCGTAAACTAAAAGATGTGTTGTTTCCCTGTTTGTTTCTGATGGCTTTTTTTGTTCAAACACGATAAAGACCAAAGAAGTTCCATCTGTGTGTTTCCACTTTCTGCCTGACATCTCTGAGGCTCAAAAATATTTAAAATGGGAGGCTCTGTGAGTTAAGCATCTGCTTTAGGCTCAGGTCGTGATCCCGGGGTGCTGGGATCTAGCCCCACAAGCAGGAGGAGCCTGCTTCTCCCTTTCCCTCTGCCGGCCAGTGGACCTGCTTGTGCTCTCTCTGTCTCTTTATTAAATAAATAAGCAATCTTTAAACAATTTTTTGAATGAATTTGGCAATCCTTTATTTCACTCCCTATCTCTATATTTAATTGGTCTGTTTACTAGTCTCTGCATTCACTCTAATTCAGTGAACATTCACTGTTCAATGTAAATTCCACTTTGCCTCTCCTTTTCATCTCTTTTGTCTTGAGCTCATTTAGCCAAAGTTAGCATCATCTTCATCTTACGGGACTGCAGTTGCCTCCTGACTAGTTGCTGGCTTCTAATTTTGCTCCCATTCAGCCTGTTCTCCCTATGGCAGCCAGACTGGTTTAAAAAAAAAAAAATCTCTCTCTCTTTGACCTTCATTGTCTTCTATCACCTTCTACTGAGACCCTTCAACACTGAGGTAGACTCTAGTATCTACTGGTCTTTACTGCCTCAGAGTCTGCATCTTCTCTAACATAGTCTAGGACTTCTTCCCTTTTGGAATTATGCTCCAGCTGAACTGGCTTTCCTCACCACATTTATTCCTCACTCTTGCAGCACAAACCTAGACTGGGCTAACTCTCCAGTCCAAAGTGGATTCTCCCTTGCCCCATTTTGTCTCTCTCAGCCTGTTCTTTTTCTTTATAGCACTTATTATAATTTTCAGTGATATATTTTTTGTTTGCTAATTTGCCTATTGTCTTTCTTCTCTGTTTAATTCTAAGCTCCAAGAAGGCAGAGACCTCATATTTTTTGTCTGAAACTGCAGTTGTTGCTAGATCCTACTTTATGTAGTGTCTGACCCATTGTAGGTTCATGATAAATAGTGAATGCATAATTGATAGATTGAATTGAATGAATTGAATGAATTAACCCATAAACTAGTTGGAGGGAAAACAGATGAGAAAACCTTTAATACTGCCTTGAAGGAGGATTTTTCTTCCAGGGAAAAGAGCTTAAAATACAGTTAATATCCATCAGATTGATAAGGGTTAGATCACATAGATAAGGGTTATATCTGTGATGATCAACATATTTAAAGAAGAAAGCTCAAAGGGACAAAATAATAATCACTGTTACATCTGGAGATGTTTGTTGGGACTCAGTTTGATGGTGTTACAGTATTTGAATTTTAGCTTCTAGGGGAGTAAAGATTTTTAATTAGCAGACTGACATGGTCATATATGTGTGTGTGTTTGAGCAGAGCAGGGGATTAGTTTGAACAGGTCAATGAATGGAAGTAGGGGGGACTATTTAGCAGGGCACTGAAGTAGTTTAGGAGGAGACCATGAGAGGGTCTGTCAAAGAGTAGCATTAAGTGAAATTGACATCATAATAATGTAGGAGGAAAGAATGAATCCACGATGAATGCAGATTTCTAAGTGATATCCAAAGCAGTTGAATTTTTATAAACACACACACATAGGTCTTCCTCAGTTTACAACAGGGTAATCTCCTGGTAAACCCATTGTAAGTTGAAAACATTTTAAGTCGAAAATGCATTTAATACACTTGCCTACTGAACATCAGAACTTATTCTAGCCTGCCTTGAACATGATCAGAGCACTTACATAAACCTACAGTTGGGCAAAACTATCTAACACAAAGCCTGTCTTATAATAAAGTATTTGATGTCTCCTGTCATGTGGTGAATACTGTACTGAAAGTGAGAAACAGAACAGTTGTAAGTATATCTACTGTTCACCCTGTGGCTTGCTGCCACTGCCCAGCATCACAACACAGTACGGATTATATCACATGTCACTAGCCTGGGAAAAAATCAAAATTTAAAATTCAGAGTAGGGTTTCTACTAAATTCATATGACTTTCAAACCATTATAAAGTTCAAAATCATAAGTTGAACCGTCTTATGTTGGGACTATGCATATTTTTCTGATATATTGATATGTGTCATACTTAAGCAATGTAATTTTATGTATACATAAAATACTGTCTCCAACTGATATTTCAGTAGCTGAGTTTCATCATTCAGTTTCCTTCTGTTATTTCCATCAGAGTCCAGAGTCCTTGCACCTGCTACCCTGTGGACCCCACTGGGATGGATAAGGACACTGATCTCTCAAAGAAATATTGACATATACTAGCAACAAAATCATTGCCTCTTGGGAGAATAATGAATGAATGATAATATTAGACATTCTTTCATCCCTACCATATAAAATATCTATGAGATACCTCGTTAAGTCAGCTAGTTAACAATGGGGATAAATACACTAAGCAAAAGATTGAGTCATTTTAAATTTACAGTGAATCAGCCACAGCCAAAATTTTGGTGTCCAGTTGAATAACCTAATATTAAACAAAACAAATATTTATTTTTCCAAAGAAAATAAGAAGACAGAGAGGAAATATATAACCAATCTGATGCTTCTCAGCAGAAAAATTCAACTGATCAGTGTTTACATATAGTTTAAATTTTGAATTTACACAAACTCATTAACAACTCCATCCAGAATATTGACTGGCTCATGAGCAATGCTAAAAAGAATTATATACCTTTCATAAAAGCAATCTCGGTTTGTTTTTTGAGAACATATCTTTGTGGATTACAAACAGGGGAATGTGACAGGCCTTCCTATTCCACTCCATGCCTCATTCCCACTTGGAAGCTGTTACTACTTAGACTATTTTATAGCCTTAAACTGCTAAGAATTGATTAGACTACATTAATGAGGAACATTACTTATTAGACAGTGATGGAAAGAAAAAAAAAAGTCTTTAAGGGTTTCCAGATAGTGAGCTTAAATTAGCCTTAATCTTAGACAAGCAATGATTTATGTATTTTTTTAAACATATTTGCAGCCCTGGAAAGGTTCGTGTTGGTTTGTTATGTTCTGAGAAAATAGGCTTTTCATCAATTTGATTCAGCCAGCAGAATGCACATAAATTGGAGAAAGTAGAGCCTTGGGGTAATGATGCATTACACTTAGGCTACTACAAAACTATCCTGAGCATTCAGATTTATTACATAGGAGGGGTTACTATATCTTGTTATGGTACTATCCAAGACAACCAAACCTACTAATAAATTTCTGAACTATTTCAAATCCAGAAAACAGACCATACAATCTAGAATGTTATATTCTAATACTTGAAAAGATTCACTCTAGAAAGGAAGCAATTTGTCTTTAAAATAGGCCTTACCTACCAGATTACGCAGATATGAATTAGTTTTGAAAACTTTGCCAGCTCTTAAGAACGTATAATAAACTAAAAATAGAAGTAAGTCAGTCTTGAAAGCTGACATGCCTATGAGCAACAAAATTCTGCCGTGGTTTTGCAATATGTTCAGCAGCTAAAATGAAAATGGCACGTTTGCCCCGTGCATCTAGAAAATATAGTAACTTACAGCATCTCTGGTGTTGATTGAGCTGATGACAGAATGGCCATAATTATGCAGGTGTTCTTTAGTCCTTATATAATGGCATTGACAAGGAGAAAAAATGTTCATCATTGGGGCTGAGGTGTCCTCACATTCCCAGATGCATACATTGGAGATATCAGACTTTACTCTTAGTTTATGAAACTATATTTTTTATTTTATTTTTTGGGAGGAATGGGATTTCACAAAATCTTAGTTACTGAAAGAAATAGAAGTAAATCTTTAAGAAGACTTATGAGCAATATTCCCTTTAATATATATTTCATGAAATTAGAGACAATAATTTATATGACGAAAATATAAGAAATGCAAATCCAGTCTAGATTTTACTTGCAGTTTGTAAATGCCATTTACAAAATCTCTTTGAAATGCTATTTTTCATATCTCATGTATTACCCAGCCCAAAGTTCTATTTGAAAATGACATTATGGCATAGTTGTTGAAGGGTAGAAAGTGTATTTTCCATGTTATAATCCTCAAAGATTTGAGATTTATCTAACGTATTCATATGTGAAATTTTTGTCGATTCTGCAATGCTATGCAAATGTAAGAAATTACCAATTTTCCCCCTGGCTTCCTCTACATAGGTATTATAAAATCAGTGGGATCAATATCCCTCAAGAGAGTCAGTTTTCTGTGATAGTCGTGTATTTTAATATGTGTTGGGGTACGTTATGTAGTTGTTGTTCAGGAGATTACTTCTTCCCACTCCTCATGTGTACTTGTGGATGGTCTCCCCCAAGAAGGAATACAGCTGGTCTTCTCCTCCTTACCATGCCACCCTATGAGGAGAAGTGTGTGATCTCCATGTGTGATCTTAATTGGATGGAGCTATTCTTTTAATGTGTTAAAGCACCGCTTTAAGTCACTGGACTGGTGAACTAGTGAACTGCCCAAGGTCTAGACTTGGTAGCATAGAATGGGGAAACCAAGAGGATTTAGGAGCTCATTGGCCACACCCCTTACCCACATTCTACAACTTAGGTTTTATTAGTGATGACGGTGATATGTTGATGTCTAGCTTTTTGTTACCTGTGTTTCTCGATACAGTGCAGACCGGGACAAAAGGAATATAATTTACTTGAAGAGTGAGACCGATCATGAGAGGCAACAGATCTCCCAAACATAATTACTTCAAAGTGCTTCTCTACTATCCGATTCATTTAATTTTCCACAAAGGAGAATCAGCACAGTGGAGATCTTCCTACAGAGTCATGTATGTATGCACACACACATAAAACTTGCTGCCATTGTTTCTTCGATGTCCTCTAGTTACTAAATCATAATAAAATGGATAAATGATAAATATACCATCAATACAGGTAATAGCCTGTGGTCATGCTACTAGCTGGTGCTTGCTTCCTGATTATATATATATTTTTTTTCCATTTTGTAAAACAAAGCAAAACAAAACAAAAAACACAAAACCTATCAATTAGTAAAAGACCAAGCAGGACAAAGTGCACTTGAATAACTTCTTTATTTCATGCTACTTTGAAAACATGATTAAATAATATGGCTTACCTTGATGTTGATGTTACTGATGTTACTAAGATGTTCTTAAAAACTCTTAAGCCTACCCAAAACTCTAAACTTCATCATTACCATGGGCAATGACACCAGGGGTTCTTACTAATAAAAACAGGCTTTATCTGTAAGCTTATCTCCCATTGCCGGGGTCAAACTCCTTTGATTCTATTTTAGAGTTTGGTATAGTCAATAAAATAGTTTCTTTACAAATGAGTACAAAGAGGAAATATAATAAATTGTGCATGTTTGGTTAATTATTTTGGCTTGACAGTTAGTATTGGCAAATAGTGAATTCATAATTAACTGGTTTCCCCTTAGTCTCCCTTAGTTGAAGATCTCTCCCTTAGTTGAAGATCTCTCCCTTTGTTTAAGATAAACTCTTAATGTTCTACATTAGCAAAGTGCTTTGTACTTTTCAAAGGACTTCTCAATACATGTTTTATTCATTTGATAATCAGAGAGTGGGTTATTGTCTTCATTTTATATCGATGCACACAGAGATAAGAAGAAATTAAGGGAATCCCTCAAGGGTCCGTGACTACACCAGGACAAATGTTAAGAAATCTCCCTGAGCCTATTTCATGGAATGAGACTTGCCTTAGAGCATCCCAGGACGATTGGCTAAATTAGCCTTAAGCATAGAAATGTAAGCACCTTGTTGAACGTTTTGAGTGTTGGTTTGATTTTGAGCAAGGTTAATTGATTAGTTGGGGTAAAGTGGAGAGTGAAGCAGCTGAGCCCATCTGGTGTCAGCTGATAAGAACCACAATCACACACTCAGTTCCTCTCCTAGAAAGGGAGGAGCTGCCCTCTACTTGACAGTTCCTTAATGCACTCCAGTCTCTTCCACCTGATGTCACCGCAGGGAGCCTCTGATGGAAACAGTCTCTATCCACTGTCAGAAGAAAGAAGGTGGATTTGTGATTTAAGGAGACCTTTAGGATGCTGAAAGGACTTCTATTCCTCTTGTCCTCCATTAGTGTTCACTGACTACTGACTGTGAAACTGTGGAGCTGACACCCGGCCTTGAGAAACTCTCTTTGCAGTTTCTGGGAAAAAAGCATCAAATAAAATAAACTTAAGTGTTTCACACAAAAGCCTATATGTAGGTGTGCTTTTTTTTTTCTTTAGGCATGTTCATACACGTACATATATACTTATGGAAGAGACAAGTCTGAGCAGCAAACATTATTGCTGGTCTGATGCTCTTGGCTTCATTTCAAAAGGGAAACAAAAAATGCTCAGATGACTGAAATACTCTTTAAAGTGAAGGCATATTCTGACAGGTCTAAAGAATGATAATCTAGACCATACTTTGAAAGTTTAATGTGCAGAGGAATCAGTGAGAGATCTTGTTTAAATGCAGATTCTGAATCAGGACATCTGAGATGCGTCTTGTAAGTCTGTCTTTCTAATGAGCTCCCATGTGATGCTAACTCTTCTGGTCTTCAGACTGCACTTGGAGTAACAGGTGTGTAGACTGAAGACTGATGGGATGGAAAACGAAAATGAAAACAAATCTTTGACTCCTCACGGTTTACTTGCAAATAAATTTTGCTTTGCCATTTTGGGTTTGCTTTCTTGTTTTTTTCTGGAAGTCTTGAAAAAAATTAATATCCTTGAGGTCACACTTACCAAGTTTTTCTTTTTTCTTGCTTGAACACAATATAAAAATTCTTAAAAATCATTCATATATATATATATATGATGTTTAAGTTGGTTTATTTATCCACTAACTGGTTTCTAAATATTAACATTGTACTAAACATCTATTACTTGGGCTGTGGATTAAATTTTGTGTTTCGTAAGTGCAGTTGCATCCACAATTTTCTTAGTTCCATAAGTAGCCATTAAGCCTCACAGTCCCTGGCAGAGAAATGGGGATATATATTTATGATAAGTGGGGAAAATATGGTCCCGTGTTCAGCCATCTTAGTCACTGTGTGAATGGCAAAGGTCACCTGCCTCATGTCCAGGAAAGAAGTGGATAAGAAGACAGACTGACCCCCCTCACGAGACTGGAGCAGATTTCCTACACATTTTTCATGTTCTAAATTCTAATGAAAAACACTTGTGTGAGAACTCTGGTTAGATGCCTTTCCCTTCACCTCTGCGATACTGTCCATTAAAGTTTTGCCTACTCAGAACACTTCATTTTCATTTGGCATATGAATTTTAAGTGCACATTCACTCGGAGACAAAAAGATGGAAAGAAAACTCTCACCTCATATTGTTACAGTCAGAGGTGCAAATGTGCAGGCAGTAATATAAGATGAACTGAGATAATGTCTCTAGCAGATTAGACATGATATGCAGCAGGAATCCACAAGAAAGGGGCAAATTCGACATCTTAAGGAAGATGCAGTGTTAAAACTGGTGCTTTAAGACTAAGCTTAAAGGAATGAATTGTCCAGGCAGGCCAGCTGAGGTCGGGCAGAGAGGAGAGTAGGAGACAGAATGAGAACATCCCAAGCAGAGGAGGTGGCGTATTCAAAAGGCAGGGCTGCTGCATTCCCATCACAGGGAATGTGACTTCTTTAGGGGATCTGCAAGTCATTCAGAAATGATAGAGGGTGATGTGGGAGGAGAGAGGGGTGAGGGGTGAGGTTAGGTATATAGGCAGTGCCACAATAGGAGAAATCTTCCATCTTAAAAAAAAATAAAAAAGGCTTAGATCTTATCTTTAAATCGAAGGGAGCCATTTAAAATTTCAGCATCTATAATATCACAGTCTTATGTTAAAATGAGTTGCATATAATGTCTCTTCTCTGTGAAACTAAATATGTGAATAAACTTTTTGTAACATTCCTGAGTTTTTCACGCTGATTGGCTTAACATTACAAATTAAAAGATTCCCAGTTTCTACCCATCATTCCCCCTACCTACTTTCTACCTTTTACATGTGCCACGCAGGTAAGCAAAGAACTTGCAATCTTTTTGCACTTCAAGCCTGTATCTTTCTCCATGCTCTCGGTTTCCTTGCTTTGTGAGTAGAAAGAACCGTGTTTCTATTGGTATTATTGTCAGTGCCTCTTCCCTCCTAATACAGGTCCCAAATGTACCATACTCATTGCTCTATACTTTCTTCAAGTATCACAGTTACTTACACATCAGCTAATCAAAACTATTCTAAACATTTGCATTGCTCAGTTTGATGTTCTGAGATACCTATATGTGGATGTCTCATTGTGACCTAAGTATCAGAGCTATGGATTTGACCCTTTTTTAAATGCCAAGGGCAAGAGGAAAAGGTGGGAGTGTGAAGATATTTACCAAGTACTTGCTGGCAATATACCCTGAGTCATTTTCTCTGAGCACTTGAAAACACAGAATGAATCTCCTTTGGCAATCTTCGGACACTAACTTTTTAAAATGTGTGCCTTGGAAAACCACTCTAAGTTCAAGTTATTTACAGAAAGAGCATGCATTACCACTTTCTACTGTATGAGTATCAGGATGTCTTTCTTTTTTCTGAAACTACAGACTTGGAAGAGAAGGTATTTATGTAACACAGAATTACTCAAACGATATTTTCGATAGTAATTAAAATAGCGTTTGTTCTCTTTGCAAACAATTTACAATGGGAACCTCTTTTTAGTGATATGTATTATAGTCTAGTAAACAGACGTCATTAAATGTAGTGCTTGATAGGATTCTCAAATTTTCACCCGAAGTGTTGGCAAAATGAGGTGTGGTGTGGTTGTTTCTTCAGATTGACTCAAAAGCTTAAGTAGAAATTTGTGATGAAAACTTTTGATTTTATAGTATTAAGTAAGCAAAATGCCTCTGGACAATGTTGCCTTTTATTAGTATGCTGCCTGATATTTCCTTTTTTCTTTAGTAGCATATGGTTCTTGAATTAGAAAACATCTTTTTAAAGGCCTTCCGGCTTAGCTCTGCTTCATTGGTTATAGCTCCAAGAGTACCGAGAAAGGATTTGGGGGCACATTTGACAACTAAGCATCTCGACAGGAACATGAAGAGTGGATGTCTGGCTTCTTGGTATCTATGTGACATATGAATCAACAAAAGAAAAAAGAACTATCTTACAATTATGAATATATTTTTAAACTAGAGAGAGCATGAGAAAGGGCTGATTTCTGAAAATGGTTTATTCTATAAATACGCTTATGTACACACAACACCATCTTAATATAGGACCTGTGACAACAGTCACTAAAAGGGCTCCAAGGGAACACAGGCAATTTCTGATCCATGTTCTCATCTGGAAAGTGCTACCAGCACAAATTTGCTGCCTCGTCCTACCGTTCTCATTCTGTTCTGGTTCAGAATAGAGCAGCCTGCAGGGAATTTGGGGACTTGGATCATTTTTGTTCCCAATTCTCACCACAATTCGTAAAATATAATTAAATTAGTGACAAAGAACAGTTGTTCTCAATGTCCCCAAATCCCAAAATGGACTGGATTAAAATATGACATAGAATTTTTCTGGCTTTACTTGTTCTTTTCCCTACTTCAGAATCAGATAATTACATGTTCCCTTTCAATAGTACCGCATAGCCCCCCATCCTACTCGAATTTCCCTAGCGATCATGATGTTTCCAATACCTCGGCAACTATCACCAAATTATTTCTTTGTTCTTTTTCATGTGCAAAATATATGGAGGAGATGCAAAGACGATAAAAACTTGATCCGGGCTATATAGTCATTATGACAAATTTCAGTGGATTCCTTATGTTACATATTTTTTTTTTTTTTTTGAAGACAACATTTTATTTTTTTTTATTTTTTTTTTATTTTTTATTTTTTTTTAAAGATTTTATTTCTTTTTTTTTTTTTAATTTTTATTAACATATAATGTATTATTTGCCCCAGGGTACATGTCTGTGAATCTTCGGGCTTACACATTTCACAGCACTTAACAGCACATACCCTCCCCATTGTCCACAACCCAGCCACCCTATCCCTACCCCACCGCACCCCCCGGCCACCCTTAGTTCATTTCTTGAGTCTAGGA
>CM053603.1:83401635-83411923 GCA_028646535.1 Procyon lotor | reverse complement strand
AAAAAAAAAAAAAAAAAAAAGTTAAAGGAAGGCCTTCAGCAGAAGAAAATGATTCCAAATGGAAATCTGAATCTACACAAGAAAAAATACTGGAAATGGTAACCACATTGGCAAATGGACAATCATAATTTTCAACACTTCTGAAAACACTCAGCAATTATCTCTTTAATGTTTTTTCACTTCCATTCTCTCTGTGCTCTTCATTTAGATTCCTGTTTAAAGATTTCTTACATTTTCTTGTTTTGCTCTCCATGTCTCAAAATCTTTTAATTTCTTTATTCTACTTTTCTCCTATACCACATTTTCTAAAGGTTTATATTGTTGGTCAAAGATTCTCTCTTCTGTGAGCTTTTGATATCTCTGTTGAGCAGTTAATTTTAACAAATTTTTAACAATTATGTTATGTTTTTAATAATTATGCATGTTTTTCATTTCTATTTGGTTGTTTTCCAAATCTGTCTGCTCCTTTTGAAATAGTCTCTTGTTTCACTCATATTTTTTTTTACTTGATCATATATATATTTTTTAAATTTTATTTATTGATTTATTTGACAGAGAGGAGAGAGATCACAAGTAGGCAGAGAGGCAGGCAGAGAGAGAGGGGGAAGCAGGGTCCCTGCTGAGCAGAGACCCCGATGCAGGGCTTGATCTCAGGACTCTGAGATCATGACCTGAGCCAAAGGCAGAGGCTTTAACCCACTGAGCCACCCAGGCACCCCTTGATCATATATTTTTAAAGCACTTTTATACGTTTAAATGCTAAGTTCTGCTTTAATAATATTCCAGGACCTAATGCACTCTGGGGACTCTATGTTGACTGCTATTATCATTATACTGATGATGATTTTGACTCTACCTCTTCAAAATTTCTTGTGCTTTTTCTTTCTTTCCTTTTGGGCTCATATTTTGCTAATCCACCTGGTAGAAATATTGAAATGGGGTTGAGTGGTGCTACTAACTCTGGGTACATTCTAATTTAATTTTTTTAACTTGGAATTTCCAAAATCATGATGGTAATATTAATTCAAATAAAAAAATACTGTGAGACCAGGAGTCTGTGACAAATTCTCAGGGAAAATTATTATTGTTGTGGTTTTGGTCATTTATCTTTATCTCACATGGAGTCTCAGGGAGGATAGAAAGAAAGATTTCCTGATTGACTTGCTTTGCCAATAGGCTCTCACTTTGCTTTAAAAATATATTTTAATATATGTTTTAAAATTATATATAATTTTGAAGTATAATTATACATTATATTTACATATGTTTTATTTATATTTTCTACATAGGTGTGTGTGTGTGTGTGTGTGTGTGTGTGTTTAAGTTCACACTTTTATTTCAGGTCTATCTTTTCAGATTCCCAGTTCTATAGAGGGGATTTCAGGTCATCTTTCTCATTTTATGAGGCCAAGACCCATTCTCATATCCTCTACAAGCTGTTAATACCTAAAATTCAGTTTCCTATATTGACAGCTGCCCACAGGGCAATTTCAGCCCCCAGATTTGCTTATCAGATTCCTGCGTTTGCATGAGTGTGTACATGCACATATACAAATGCACGTATATATTATGGAAGGAAAAAGGGTGGAGGTCGAGGGAAGCTCTTGGGGATTACCAGTACTCCCTTCTGATTTTGGCTGTTTCCCAAATCATTTAGAAATATGTTTCTTATTTATCCAAGCTCTAGGTGTTCGGTAGCAGGAGAACTAGTCTGCCTTGCTGCCCAGGAGCAGGCCTGCCTTGGCAGAATTTAATTTTTTATAAGTGCATGTAAAAATACGAAAAAAAATCTCACAAAAAAATCCATCATTCTTATTTAAGTAAATGACTCAAAGGAAAGAAAGCAAAGAAATACACATACACATTTTTCAGAGTTACTGTTTTAATTGTATAATAGCTATCTGATCTAGTGGTTAATTCCTAATTTTCATACTTAAGAAGATCTTCTTCATTGTTCTCCTCACTTGTGAGTCAATTTTTCCTGAAATGAATTTTTAAAATTCAAATGTGTAGTGCTTTTAGAAAAGAAAACATGGGCCAATGGTCACTAGCTTCAAAAAACATATTTGAGCTTTAAACAACAAGGGTTTGAATGACTCAGGTCCACTTATGCACAGATTTTTTTTTCAATTAAATACAGTACAGAACTGTAAATGTATTTTCTCATACTTTTCTTAAAATTTTTTTTCTAGCTTACTTTACAGTAAGACTACAACATATAATACACTTAATGTACAAAATATGTATTAATTGACTATGTTATGGGTAGGGCCTGCAGTCAGCAGTAGGCTATTAGTAGTGAAAAATTTTATTTGTTTATTTATTTGACAGAGAGAGAGATCACAAGTAGACAGAGAGGCAGGCAGAGAGAGAGGGGGAAACAGGCTCCCCACTGAGCAGAGAGCCCGATGCAGGGCTCCATCCCAGGACCCTGAGATTATGACCTGAGCCGAAGGCAGAGGCCTAAGCCACTGAGCCACCCAGGTGCCCCGGGAGTGAAGTTTTTGAGGAATTGAAAGTTATACATGAATTTTGACTGCATAGCGGATCAGCACCCCTAACCTCCACATTGTTCAGGGGTCAACTGAAAATTAATTAACCAAAGATTTTCCTCCTGTCTTTTCATTAACTTGAGGACTTCTTTTACACAACTTATAAGCCTCACTATTTATTTTTTTTTTCCTAAATTGGGCTTAGAATTTTTCTTATATCCTCTCATAAATCCAAAGGAGAAGGCAGGAGTTATTTTGTAACAAAATAAAACAGTAAGTTTGTTATTTTCACAAGAGGGAAAATAAAAATCTATTTTTGAGCTCATTGAAATTCAGACTTTTATTTTTACATATGCCATGGGATACATTCAAAGCAGTCAATATGGTACAAATATTTTATTGCTCAGCTGGAAATGAAAAAAAAAAAAAAATCATCCGAAAATGACAAGTTTAAAGAATTCCATTAGAGAACTCGAAATGCAACATAACTCAACCAGTCTCCCAGAACGTTAGTTAAAATTTTACAATTGAAAATAACTAGAGATTAAGTGTCCTACAAAGCAGATTCTCCTCTGTGTACATGAACCGATGACTTAAAGAAGGGGGGGTATATATCAAAGAATCCTGATCAAAGAAATGAAAAGATAAGCAGGAAAATGAAATCACTGATTAAATTGAAACCACATTTAGATGGCATGAGTTTTCTCAACAGTTGGCAAGCCTGGTAGAGAACACTGTCAATATATTTATGATCTTTTAATAATCAAGAAAGATGGGGAAATAATACATTTTTAACAAAGCACTCATCTGTGCATTTTAAATAGCAAGGATAAACATAAACAAAATGAAATTCTCAGGTCAATTTCAAAAAAGGAGTTTTGCACCCCAGGATTGCCATCTTAAATACTAGCGTACAACTGAACTATATTACATTCAGTGTGAAAGAGTCAAAGGTGACATCATGCTCCCTTTCGGTGCATAGTACTAAGCAATTTAAAATCCTTGTTGCTGGGCTTAGCTCCTGTTTCCAAATATCAGTGAGGCTCACAGAAACACTTGTGAGGCTGAACTCCACAAACTGGGGGTCTCAGAATCCCCATGATCTTGATAAGTAAGCAACTCTCAGAGGCTAATGACACCATAGGTAATAGAGAACATCTTTATGTACCAAGCAGGAGGCCTCGTCCTGAACTGCGGGCCAAGCATAGCCCTAGACAGCTGAACCTGATGCAGGTCTAAGAGCAAGCGGCTCAGGGAGCACAGGTCATGGTCAGAGGCTGGATACACGTCATGATGTCAGTAGTTCCAGGCCCTGCTTGGAGCGAGGCTCATAAATCAATGAACAATTCTCATGTGGGCTCAGTGTAAAAGGCACTCATGCTGAGACACTGATCTTCTCATTCAAATCCAAGCTGATGGTAGAAATCACGGACCCTCCTACTTAATCAAAATGTGCATCTTTAAAATAGCAAGTTTTGAAATTGATCATTTTACCTGAGATAATAAAATACTCTCAACGTCTTTAAAATATTCACAAATACATCACAGAAACATGAACTTTATGTACTCAATCTAACATTCTCCAGTATCGTGCTAAAATTAAAAAAAATTAATAAAAGAGAAATGTGAAAGTCTGATCAATGCCCCAATTTTCCTGTCATGGGGCTATCACGAAACAGTATTCCAAAGTCAAATAGTAGTTTAATGAAAGACCATTTAGCTTGTGAGAGAAGGCATCCCAAGATGGGGGCTACAAGAAAGAGAACAAAATTCACTTCTAAGTAAAAGTGATATTCCTACATATCCTGCCAATAAAAACTTGAGTGTTGGGTTAAAGCCTCTGCCTTTGGCTCCGGTCATGATCTCGGGGTCCTGGAATCAAGCCTCACATCAGGCTCTCTGCTGGGGAACCTGCTACCCTCTCTTTCTCTGCCTGCCTCTCTGCCTACTTGTGATCTCTCTCTCTCTCTCTCTCAAATAAATAATATCTTAAAAACAAAAAACAAAAACCTTGAGTGTTCTTAAAACCAGAGCTGCTGGTTCCCACAAGGCCCTGTCCTCACTCAAGTGTCCGTGTGCATTTATAACACAGGATCCTTTAAAGTACAGACCCCTGAACAACATGGGAGTTAGGGTAACACCCCTGTGCACTATAGAAAACCCACAGGCAACTTCTCACTCCCCAGAACTTAACTACAAATAATGTCCTGTTACCAGAACCCTTACCCATAACATAAAGAATTTATTAACACATATTTTGTATGTTGTATCTATTATATGCCACCCTCTTACAATAAAGTAATCTAGAGGAAAAAGTGTTAGTAAGAAAATCATAAGGAAGAGAAAATACATTAATAGTACTGTACTATGTTTATAAAACAACAACAAAAAGAACCCTGCATATAAGTGGGTCCCTCAATTTCAAACCCATGTTGTCCAAGGGTCAACTGTACATATATTAAAATAAAAGATTTTGTTAAAATCTTACTATTTTGGCAAACATAAAAAGATTATGAAAAACTGACAATGTTTCCCTTATCTTCATGCCTAAGAGCTGTCTTAGGCTAAACTCTTTATTGACATAATTTTTCCTGTTTTTTTTTTCTTTTTTTAAAAATTTTTTAGCAAAACTGCTTCCTCGTCTCAGAAAAGATAATTTGATGGGAAAAAATGCAACTTTGATCATTATTTTGGGGCAATGTATTTTCACTTAAAAAGATATTTTAAGAATATCATCCTCAGTAAAAATGTAACAATTTAAAACTCCGCAAACTACCGCATATATGGGCTATATCAAAGAATTGTTTGTTATTGCTATTCTGTGCATATTCATCAGCATTTGCCCTTTCTCACCTTTCATACTATAATGTCACCTTTTAAGAAGGAATGTCAAATGCATTTCCTTTTGAGGAAAACTGACCTGGTCCACTGACTACTTAGTAAGTTGTTTTGCAGGCACTGGACACTTGACATTTCGATTTCACTGAATGTTGGCTGACACTTAATATACAATCGTATTAGAAGGGGAACAAATTTGTAAGTCAATTTTGCTTAGTGAATGAGCTTATTCTGAATTGTAAATGTGTTAGGCTTCCAGATGATTGTAGTAATTTAAAACATCAATCACTGATATTTTATAGGAAAAAGCTTACCTGATCAAAAAAGAAGTTACTCCCAGTCATTTGGGAGAAACGAAAATATTATTTATCATGCATTTGATTCAAGTTTTCTAAGCAAGTTGGTATTTTGACCTTGAATTTTAAATTTAAAAGAGAAAGAAAGAAGGAATATAGAAGCAAAACCCTCTTAAAAAGCCCAGAACAGAGTATTGGAATGGAAGCAGGGAAAAAAAAAGAGGTTCTAGGGCCCCACCTCAATATGTTCCTTACTTTACTGAAAACAACCCTCCAATAAAAATAAAACCAAAGGAGAGCACTGTGTTTGTTAAAGAAATATAATTTCAAGACAATTAACTTAGCCATTCATTCTAGTTTGCTCCTTCCAGCCTCTTCTCTATGGAAATGATGTAGCCATCGTGGATCATAGAACATGAATTTCCTCTAAAATATTCCTATTTGTTGAAATGTTTAGGATGCAATGAGCTTCACTTCTGATAACATTTTAAGCTAAAAAAAAAAAACAAAAAAGTGAAACTAAGGTGTAACAGTAGAGAGAATGAATCAAGTTAAAAATAATATCTAAAACAGATATTTTAGATAATATCTAAAAAATAATATCCAAAACCTATATTTGATACCTCCTCTCATTTTTCATCAGTATATAGTGATTCTTGAAAGTAGTGGAAAATTACCCATAGAAAACAGAAAGAAGCAAGCGATGTAGTGATGAAAAGGAGAATGCCTACAGAGCAAGCTGAACCTGGCATTCTACACATAGGATCACTACATACAGAATCACTGCTCACATTCTCTTCATTTAATTTTGTTTACTATTACCTTACGGCCATATACAAATGGAGAAAAATCTTTACGGTGCATATTATACCTGTCCCAATAGAGGCAACGACCATATTTTCTTCTAAAATATAAATTGTCTGAAGGTTTTTTTTTTCCTGTTTTTCTCCTTTTCCTAGAGATGCTATAGATTTCTCTATCACTTTCTATTAAAATAACTCTCATGTGTTTCATCCCGAGAGCTTTAATTTTTTATAAAAAACAATGGGAGGAAACACAGTCTAAATATTTGAGGGACAGTGACTGTGGACTTATAAAGGGTACAAAATTTGACTCAGGGAAATATGAACATTCGAAAGCTATTGTTAAATTTAAAATATGAGCCAAACACGATGCTAAGGGCCATAAGGAATGTGGTACAATGCAATAAATGATATTTCCTGAGCACCCGCTCTAGGCCAGGCAGAGGTCCTGGGGACAACAAAGAACAAGATCAAGGTTTCTGTTCTCACAGAGACTAATCTACTCAGAGGAGACAGAAGATAAACAAATAAGCAAATATACAACCTCAGCCTTGTGCTGAGAGATACAGAGAAAAATGTAAACAGGTGAGGTAATAGAGGATGATGAAGTGGCTTCTTATAGTCACTTGAAGAGGTGACATTTAAATCAGCATGTGAATGGTAAGAAGGAGCCAGCCAGGTGAAGGTCAGAGTGAGGACCAGTGCATATATGCGAGTCAACCTTGCTTAGTAAATAAGCATATTTGTAATTTGAAATGCATGAGGCTTTCTGGTGATGCTTGTAATTTAAACATTACTACTGATATTTTTATTTGAGAAAATGCTCATGTGACCAACTATGGATGAAATAGCTTGTGCAAAATCCCAAAACAGACCACAGCTCAGCAATTTTGACAATATCTAAAGAAAGCCCCAGTCACAAAAGTATGCTAGGCAGGGGTGGGGAGAGGGTTGAGTTTCACAGTAAAGGGGACAGATAGACAATTTGGAGCTTGTGAGCCAGGATAATGAGTTTAGACTTTGTTCTAACTTTGAAAAGAAAACCTTGGCGTTTTTAGAGCAGAGAAGTGACATGATCTGATTTACATTTTAAAACATTGCCTTGTCCACTTTATGGAAATTGTGTTTCTGAGATGAAAGGCTGGAGCAGGGAGATGAGTTAGGAGGATATTTGAGAGGATAGTTGGGCCCTTTTTTAGAATAGGATAGAAAGGAATGGAATGAACTGGGGGGAGGGAGGGGAGATCCAGAGTTCCATATCGTCTAACACATCTTTCAGATGCTATTTGAACACCCACATTGTCCACCCATGTGACAATGGCAAGGAAGAGGTCCGGTATATGACTGTGGGATTTCTGAGAGCATTTTGCACAATGATGGTGTTTAAAGTCACAGGACTAGACAGATGATATAACCTACGTACATTGTATAGATAGAATAGAGAAGGGGGCTGAGGATAAAGCTCTGATTTATTACAACTCTTAGAATCAAGGAGGAGACACCAACCAAGAATTAGAAGCCAATTCTGATGAAATAAGAAGAAAACCACCTAGGGGAACTGGGGTGGCTCAGTCAGTTAAGCATCTGCCTTGTGCTCAGTTCATGATCCCAGGTTCTTGGGATGGAGCCCAGCATCGGGCTCCCTGGTCAACAGGGAGCCTGCTGCTCCCTCTGCCTGATACTACCCCTGTTAAAGCTCTCTTTCTCCTCTGTCAAATAAATAAATAGTCTTAAAAAGAAAAATAAAGAAAGAAGAAAACCGCCTAGTGAGCATTGTCATGGAGACCAAGGATGACTGGTCTCCATTGTCATGGAGATCAAGGTCTCCACTGTCATGGAGACAAAGAACTATAAAGTGAGTGTGTCACATATTTCAATCATTTTTCTAGATGAAGGAAACAGAAATGGGACAGTAGTTTAGAGTAAACCTGGGATGAAGCAGTTTCTTCATAAGATAGGAAACATTAAAATAGGTTATTGGTGGGGAGAATTCAGTGGCGAATAGGACATAGGCGGTGTGTGAGAGAGGTTAAGGCGCAAATCAAAAACTTGGAAAAGGTGAGGGGGGTAGGAGCCACAGGCCAGTGAGGGAAGCAGGATATCTCCTGCGTGGCTAAGGAGGGGAGGCTGAAAATACCGGGAACATTTCGATTTAGCCCTTGAGAAACATTCTTTTTTTTTTTTTTTTTAAATATTTTATTTGACAGAAAGAAACAGCGAGAGAGGGAACACAAGCAGAGGGAATGGTAGTGGGAGAAGCAGGTTTCCTGCCGAGCAGGGAGCCCGATGCGGGGCTCCATCCCAGGACTCTGGGATCATGACCTGAGCCGAAGGCAGACGCTTAAGGACTGAGCCACCCAGGCACCCCGAGAGACATTCTTAATCATTAAGTTTGTAGCATCCTGCTAGTTCTATGTTGGTTTTAGCCTTTACTAAGTACTAAACAGAGTAGCAGGAACTCACCTAAACAGTGGCTAGAGTATATGTGTTTGGGACTTGTTTCCTTGTGTTACGGACCAACTCCAGAACATCTTGCTTAGGGCTGTGTTGTGTAATGGATACCCACCCAGCTCCGCTCAGCCCTGCACGGAAGTCCACAGTGGCCGAAACACCATTGTGCTTGCTAAATGCCTCTGCTTCTTTATTGTCAAAGATTTTAACAGGCAGACATCTTCAACTCACAGGTCTTTTGCTTGCAACAAAGATGAATAAAAACCAGAAACAGTCAAACAAAGAAACCCAAAGCTACTTTGATCATTTCCAATCATTTGCTCTCCAGTTGCCTAAGGGGAGGAGTATTTTGTTGCTGGGACAGCATTACCAGAGGCTAGCTTTTCTGGACTGGCTTTCCTGGGCTGGAGGTGGTGAGAATGGGGACAATGTAAAAGACGGTACAGAGAGGCTATGAAGGGAAACTGAGGGAGAGAAATCTTTAAAGGTGAAAGGGGAAGAAATAGCAACAGCTTGAAACCCGTGGATTCTTTTGGGAAATTGCAAAGTGAGAAAATAAGGAAGGGAGAGAGGCAGAGACTATCCAGCTGCTTGCATGAGGTAGAGAAGCAAGAGCCTCTCGATTTCACTACCTCCCTTCTTAAGAGAAAACTTGGTAAAGAAACTTTTGTTACTTTGCATGTTTTCGGAGTCATCTTTGTGTCTTTTTTTTTTTTTAAGATTTTATTTATTTGTTTGACAGAGAGAGACACAGTGAGAGAGGGAACACAAGCAGGGAGAGTAGGAGAGGGAGAAGCAGGCTTCCCATGGAGCAGGGAGCCCCATGTGGGGGCTAGATTCCAGGACCCTGGGATCATGACCTGAGCTGAAGGCAGACGCTTAAGGACTGAGCCACCCAGAAGCCCTGTTTCTTCTGAATGTAGCACTGTGTGGGGCTCAAGAACAAGCAGTTTTATTAGAATTAAAAATCAATTGTTTCAGCATTTCTTTGATACACACATGCACAATGTCAGGCACTGGGTAAGTGCCTTGAGAGACAAATGAAGAACAGTCCTGCCTCGTCCTCCAGCAGCGCCCTCAAGTGGTAGAAACAGACATGTGCATGCACTGCCAAGGGGCAGTAAGCAATTGTTAGGGAAATACATTAGTCAGAATATCCTTTTAAGATGCTTAGGAATTTTTAAAGGCACCATTTTTGGGGGGGGGGGGATTTCTTTATTCTAACAGCTTCTATTTAAATCAGTATTCATTGTGAACTATTTCTCCAGAAGATGGCAATGTTCCAAATGGCTATTGGTAAATTAGTTCTTATCTAAATGCATCATTTGAAGGCTCTGTTTCCAGGAGTTTGTAATAACCCTCAGTACTGTGGACTATGTAATCAGGGAATGAAAATGGTAATTTGGGG
>CM053603.1:83339935-83401535 GCA_028646535.1 Procyon lotor | reverse complement strand
GCTACCATTCCCTCTGCTTGTGTTCCCTCTCTGGCTGTGTTTCTCTCTGTCAAATAAATAAAAATCTTTAAAAAAAAAAAAAGAAATTTCTCTTGTCTGTACTTCTAATATATACATATTTTTCTCTTTTCTTCTTCTTTTTTTTTTTTTTTTTTTTTTTAAGATTTTATTTATTTGACAGAGAGAAACACAGCAAGAGAGGGAATGGTAGCGGGAGAAGCAGGCTTCCTGCCGAGCAAGGAGCCCGATGTGGGGCTTGATCCCAGGACTCTGGGATCATGACCTGAGCCGAAGGCAGCCGCTTAACGACTGAGCCACCCAGGCGCCCCTTCTCTTTTCTTCTTCTTAAGAGAAGGTCGTAACTAATGTTTTTATATATTTATATATTTTTATATATTTATATATGTCTTTATATATTTTGTTCACTGCTGTTTGTCATTTTGTTTCACTGCTGAATATCTTCTACCTAGAACAGTAATAGCTCCATACAGGGGTGGCTAAATAAATATTTGTTGAATGAATGGATAGAGTGAATCTCTCTATCCCTCACATTGCCTAGTAGTCGACCCTCAAATATTAAGTAATTTGAATCGATTACCATCAGTCCTAACCAGTCGCATGAATAGAGACACACGTCAAAACTAAAATCTGGAACCATCTCTCTTTATAATAGAGTCAATGACTCTTTATCTGTAATTGGCAGTGTTCATAAGCTCTGGTTTTGCAGCAAAACAGTGTCACAGTATCTCAGATTGTCATTTCATCGTTGAGTATGAGCTTCTCACCTCATTAGCTAGAGAATTTCAGCTGAATCGGTCAATATGCATTTCCAAAATAAGGGCGAGTTGAAGGGAGATCATAATTAGGTAGAGTCCTGAAAACAGCCTATCATAGTTTATAAGTGTGCTTAAACTCTATCAGGCACAATATAAAACCTCTGAAGAAAGTGTTACCAAAAATAATTGAACAAAGGATAGACACTGAACACCAATGATAGAATGATTAAAGTCCTGATATCGCCAAAGTATTTATTTTACGTAACATGAAGATTCTGGCTCTAGGAAAGTCAAAATGGCATTTTTTAAAAAATAAGTACTTGATTTCTAAAGTGTATTTACATGACGAAATTGTATTACGAATTAGATCCGAAAATCTTAGGGTGATATAAACATTTAAAAGGTAAGTACATGCTAACAGCTAAATAGGACTGTTTTCTTTCAAATTGAAGAAAATGGTGAGAAATGATAAAAACGGGTTTCTTACCAGAATCCTAAATTTGAAATCCCTACAATGAATGATCTGACTTTTACGACTCTCATTTAGCTATATATAGGAATTATTGCATGAAGTGACGCACTGTGATTGGGTTTAGTCATAATGCTTGATTTTCACTTCAAAATATGAACTTAGCAACCTATATCCCAGGTCTCTAGAGCACGAGGATTCCTTTCAATCAAAACTCAGAACACCTTTCACTTACTTGTCAGAGTTCTCAACTTGAAATTTGGTCTCGTATGGCAGCTGTCAAAGCTTGACAACTGATATTTGAAAGGGTTGACCTAAGGGACATTACAACCATTTATTTCTATAGGTTCTCTAAAATTCTACCTTTCTAAGAGGGCAAATAGACAGCAAGCCAGGTAACTGGACTCCATTATTCTGTTCATAGAAATACTTTCACTGAACTAGGATTTAACATTTTGTCTTAAGGCTTATAATTGGTTGACCTAAGAAAAGGTCATAGAAGGTTACAGGTATCATCTATTATAGTGTTCGGCATGTCTTATACATAGAGCCTGCTGGTAAAGTTCCCTTAAAGGTCGATGATTTTGTTTTCTTTACTTATCCTTTTATTTTTCTTTTCTGATGAGCCGTGGTTCCTCAGAAAAAGTAGTGTGAGCAAAAGTAGCCATTTTCTCTTTCACCTTAGATATTAGGAAGCTTATTGCTGAGTTTTATGTTCCCTTACTTTATTTTTCCATACTTAAGATACTTCTAAATCTTTAGAAAATTGGGCAAAATTTAAATTATTCTCAAAATAGACACAGTCTCAATTGAAACTTGTTTACTTAGATTTTTAAACTTATGATTTTAATACAGTATTCAACCATATGTAAATCAGTATTGGGTTTTGCTAAAATTTAGTCAGCATAATAACCATCTATGCATCATAAAAAAATCCTACTTTATCAATTCTGTATCCATAGTAAGATTATCACCGTGAATACACAGTTGGACATCATGAATTGAGCAAGGTTTTAGATTCTTTAGATAGGAATTTGTGTTCTGGATTCTCTACCAATTAATTGATTAACTGACCTCATCTTGAGCAACTGATGCATCTAGGCCTTTGTTCCTTTATTTGTAAAACACAAATCAGTAATAGCATCTAATAAAAGTTGCCTCAGATATTCTAAACCATATATGGGAGGCAAATTGACTAGCATCGTACTAAATATAGCTTCCCTTTCAATACCATCTATTGTGTTTCATAAACATTAATACTGTATTTTTTGTTAAAACCATGTTTTCTTCTAAGCATTTAAAATAAAATTTGACGGCACCTGGGTGGCAGAGTTGGTTAAGCTTCTGTCTACCTTAAGCTCAGGTCATGATCTCTGGTCCGGGGACCAAGCCCAGCATCAGAGTCCCTGCTCCAAGGGCAGCCTGCTTCTCTTCCCCATCTGCCACTCCTCCTGCTTGCTCTCTTTCTCTCTCAAATAAATACAATCTTTTTTTAAACATTTTTTTAAAGATTTTATTTATTTGACACAGAGAGACAGAGATCACAAGTCAGCAGAGAGGCAGGCAGAGAGAGAGGGGGAAGCAGGCTCCCCGCTGAGCAGAGAGCCTGATGCGGGGCTCAATCCCAGGACCCTGAGACCCGAGCTGAAGGCAGAGGCTTTAACCCATTGAGTCACCCAGGTGCCCCTCAAATGAATAAAATCTTAAAAAATAAAATAAAATATGAGAATTAATCTTTTTTCTTAAGAGACATGCAAATTCCTTAAAATCATTTCATTGTTCAAAAAGCAAAATAATTCCATTTTGTAACAGAGGTCTGGTAATTATAGATATTCATATTCATGGGTCTTTGATAAAGGAATAATTTATTACTTTACCAAGCTACATTTTTAGGTACTTGACTCTCTAATGTATCCATCAGTTCACTATTAAATGTGAAATCAGGACATTTAACAGGGCATTATTGTGAAGATTTAATCCTAGTGGATATTTTTTGAAACATAAGGCTCACACAAATGACCTGTGAATGTTTATGGATGCAATTAATCAGTATTACATCCACATCATTTTTTCTTAACATAGAAAGTGAAAATGCCTCTTACTTCCAAAATTTTTTGTATTTATTTCTTTTTATTTTTTTGAAGATTTTATTTATTTCTTCCTCTTTGAGAGAGAAAGAGGGCATGAGTGGAGGGAGGAGGGGCAGAGGGAAGGCAGAGGAAAAGGGAGAAGCAGACACCCCACTGAGCAGGGAGCCTGATGCAGGGCTGCATCCCAGGACCGTGGGATCATGACCTGAGCTGAAGGCAGCTGCTTAAACTGAGCCACTCAGGTGCCCCTCCAAAGTTTCTTTATAACTACATGAGAATATGTTGACATCTGAAGAAAATTACTTTGGAATTAACCTCTGATATGGTATAAATGAATAAAATAAGTACCATTTCTGAGTACTTATAAAGTAAGAGCTTATCCTTATATCATTAATGAATGCATACAACAACCATTTGAAGCTGATACTGTCATTGTTAGGATATTCTCAATTGAGGAAACTGAGGCACAGAGATTTGTAATTTGCCCAGAGCCATACACCTTGCAGAAAAAGGACTTGGATGGAACCCACACCTATCTGACTCAGAACTCTGTGCTCTGAGACATAAACTCTAATCGCTCCAAAACACATTGTTGAGCTTTAAAGATAAGACACAGCTTAGTGTAAAGGGACTGGAGTATAAGGTCTTGCTTCTTCCTCAGTTTCTGCTAATAACTAGCTGTTGGTTCTTAGGTTAAGTCACCTCACCACTCAAAAATTCAGTTCTCTTCTCTATATGATTAGAAAGTTGAAACATAAACGCTCTAAATTCCCATCTGATGTAATGCCTGAGTGGCTCAGTCAGCTAAGAGGCAGACTTTGGCAAAGGTCATGACCTCAGAGTCCTGGAATGGAGCTCCCAGAGCCCTTGTCAGCTCCTGGCTCAGCAGGGGGTCTGTTTGTCCCTCTCCCTCTGATACTACCCCCACCCACCCATTCCTGCTCTTTCTATATATATCTTAAATAAATAAATCATTTTTTTTTTTAAATTCCCATCTGAGGTGCCTGGGTGGCTTCGTCCGTTGAGTGGCTGCCTTGGACTCCAGTCAAAATCTCAAGGTCCTGGGATCGAGCCCCATATCAGGCTCCCTGCTCAGTGGGGAGTTTGCTTCTCCCTCTCCCTCTCCCACTACCCTTACCCTGACCCTATGTTTGCATGCGCACACGTGCTTTCCCGCTCTCTCTCTCAAAATAAATAAATAATTTTTTTTTTAAAATTCCCACCTGATTATCAAGCTCTATGCATCAGATATCTATGCTACTTAGACCAACTTTTGGAGAAAAATGTGGGTATGAAAAACAGTCACCACATCTCTTCTCTGGTCTAACCCCTATTTTGGAATACTGTCTTATAAAACTCCCTTTGAACTTCAAGAGTGTCTTAGTTGTGTTCAGAATCACAACCTCGCACCTCACATGTCATAGCTCATGTTTCCTTTCTTTCTTCCTCCACCTTTTCGTAATGATTTCAACCTGCTGAACACTGTTCAAGGCCTCTGTCCCTCTCCAAAATCCATAGCTGATTATCAAATAATGTCTGTCAAAACTGCTATATCTGGGGTACCTGGGTGGCTCAGTGGGTTAAAGCCTCTGCCTTCGGCTCAGGTCATGATCTCAGGGTCCTGGGATCCAGCCCCACATCGGGCTCTCTGCTCAGCAGGGAGCCTGCTTCCCCCCTCTCTCTGCCTGCCTCTCTGCCTACTTGTGATCTCTCTCTTTCTCTCCCTCTAATAAATAAAATCTTAAAAAAAACCAAACTGCTATATCCACCAACACCAGCACCTGTATCATTGCCCCAAAGGAACCGTGATGAAACAGAGTTTTTTGTTAGTTTTTGTTTTTGCTTTATATTTGCAGCCCCTTCTTTCTAGGGCTTAATCAAATGTGTATTAGGGAGGGGCACCTGGCTGACTCAGTCAGTAGAGCATGAGACTCTTGATCTCAAGGTTGTGGGTTTGAGCCCCACATTGGGTAGGAGATTGCTAAGAAAGAAAATCTTTAAAACAATGTGCATTAGGGAAACAGAAGACAGTCTGAATGACAGAACTATCTTGCACTCTAGCCCAAGCCAATTGTCTATAAACTGGTATTTTACACACCCTCTATTCCTTTAGCATGAATTTTTATTCCAAATATCCCGCTTATTCCTATAAGTCCAAAACAAGTTGATATTAAAGACTATCCAAATATGTTTTGGACATGTCAGTGATAAAGTTCTAAAGTGACTACAGTTTGACTATGTCGAAAACTGCCTCTGTGTTGTTAAGGCAGAAGGCCACCATATGCCACTGCCCTTCCTGGACTATTATTGTGGTGTAGTGATTCAGAATTTGGGCTAAAATGAACCTATCTGTGTGAGGTCAGTACACATCAGTAAAGGAGTGACTAAAACGCAGTACAAATTGTCAGTGGAGTGTAATAAAGGGTACATACTCTGGGATTAGATCTTGGTTACCATTCAAGTCTTATACTTACTTGTTCAGTGGCTTTGGTTCACTTGAGCCTCAAGAGTCTCATCTATAAAAGGGGGTTAATTTTATATGTGAGGAAGTTTTTGTGAGCTCCATGATACATAAAATATTTCAAGTAGAGAAATATAATAAATTCTGGTTGCTATTATTATTAACAATTTTGCAGAGTACAATTGGAATAGGTAAAAGGATAAACAAAAGGTAGCATCTGATTGGACAAGGAAAGTGTATCAGACTCTATTACTGTGATACATACCTTCTCTCTTGAGGCAATTTCATGAACTAACATGAAATAATCATCTCTATCACGTGGCTACTGCATGGGGATGACGAAGGTATTATTTGCATAAAAATTAGCATTAACATCAATCTATACATGAAATACATATCAAGTCCTCAATACTTCCTTTTATATTCCTGTTAAGATTGAAGTGTCTAGGGGCGTCTGGGTGGCTCAGTGGGCTAAAGCCTCTGCCTTTGGCTCAGGTCATGATCCAGGTGTCCTGAGATCGAGCCCTGCATCTGGCTCTCTGTTCAGCAGGGAACCTGCTTCCCCCCTCTCTCTGCCTGCCTCTCTGCCTACTTGTGATCTCTTTCTGTCAAATAAATAAATAAAAAAAATTGAAGTGTATACAAGGGCCTGGGTGGCTCAGTCGGTTAAGCATCTGCTTTTGACTCAGGTCATGATCTCAGGGTCTTGGGATCGAGCCTCACATTGGGTTCCACATCCCGCAGGAAGCCTGCTTCTCTCCCTCTCCCCTGCTCATTTGCTATCTATCTCTCTCCCAAATAAATAAAATCCTTTTAAAAAATAAACTGTTAAAAAAAACCTGACATGTATAAATAGTATCATTTATTAATAATAATAGTATATAATTAATATATAATATATAATTAATAATAATAAAAAGTTAATAATAGTATTATTAACTTGCCAGCACTAATTCCGTGAGGACAAGACACCCTATCAAGCTGATGAGTCATACAACAGCAGGGATCCTGTATCTCTAGAGAATACCACCTATTCCCCAGGCGGTCAGGTCGATTAGGAGGACAGCAGTAAAATCTAGCACGGAATTATTATATCTCCATGTGCACCTCAGCCACAGGCACTCTTTTCTTTGAAACTCTTGCCCAAAGGGAGTGGAGATCTGAGAAATGGGAAAATTTTTTTAGTCCTCAGAAATATTAAAAAGCATGGTTTGGAAGATTGTCTTGGAAACTCCTTCTTACAACGTAACTGTGGTATACCTGAAGGTAGCTCCAGTTATGGGGAGAAGACATCTAAAGTGTCAACTGTCTGAGTTCAGTTTTTCATAAACAAATGCTTTCCTGTCTGCAGGCTCTGATAATTTTTGTCTCATTGCCCTGTGATTCAGTTATGAATTAAAAAAATCTATACTTCAGGGAGCTGTTGGATATAACTTTCAAAATAAGAGCAAGATCCTGTTCAGTTAGCTTTCATTAGAAAATCATCTTTATGATGTATCCGATGTGCCTGCAATAATGACTTCCCAAATGCACTGAAAAAGAGTATATTTGCAATTAACCATGGGAGATGATGTTTTGCAGAATCCTATGACTGTTCTGAGTCTAAATTGATTTTTAACTAAATATTCATATGAAGAAGATTCATTTAAAAAGAGAATTTTAGTGTGAGCAACATCAGCAGAGCATAAGTAAAGCCATTATTTCTGCTGTGTGTGTGTGGGCCTTGGTGTTTCAAATTCTATGTCTGTACATACAGTACATAAACTCTATTCTTGGAAAATGTAATATGAATCACAGGTGAATACAGATACTAAGTTTGAAAAAGGGTATAGAAAAAAATAGGAAGAGGTGAAAATATCTTTATAACAGTAAAGCCACTCAAAATGTTATGATCAGTGACTAAAGAAGGATACATTAATCTGTGTCTCACTTATGAAAATAGATTATTTACTTATGAAACAGCATTGGACATAGAAACAGATACTCACATATTCTGTAACAATTTTAACTTTGTCTCTATTCTATTCTAAAATTTCCAATATTTAGCACATAAAATAATTTAGCCAGAGGTAGTAATACTTAAGAAATTAACAAAAGCCAGAGAAAACTGAAACAGTGTTAATAATTTGAAAATTGTAAAGACAAAGTACACAAATTAATGAATTAAATATATTCATGACATGAATATACTAAATATATTCATGATAAACATGAATTCGTAAGATAGTGAGGAGAGTCATATATTTAATATTGTTAAAATGTCCCTAAAATCCAAGGCAATCTACAGATTTCATGGTATCCCTATCACATTTGTTCACAAAGATAGAACGAGTAATACTAAACTTTGTATAGAAACACACAAACACAAAAACCCCAAAGCCAAAGCAATCTTGAAAAAGGAGAACAAAACTGGAGGTATCATAATCCCAGATTTCAAGATACGCTACAGAGACATAGTAATCAAAATAGTACGGTACCAGCACAAAAACAGACATATAGACCAACAGAATGGGATAGAGAGCCCAGAAATGAACCCATGCTTTTATGGTTACTTAATGTACAACAAAGAAGGCAAGAATATGTAAGATGGAAAAGAGTCTCTTCCAAAAATATTGTTGGAAAAAGTGGATAGCTACACGTGAAAGATTGACCACTTTCTTAGACCATACACAAAAGTAAACTCAAAATGGATTAAACCCCTAACTGTGAGACCTGAAGCCTATAAAACTCTAGAAGAGAACACAGGCAGTAATCTCTCTGACTACAGGAACAGCTATAGAAACATTTTTCTAGATATGTCTGCTCCGGCAAGGGAAACAAAAGCAAAATTAAACTGTTGGAACTCTATCAAAATAAAAAGCTTTTGCACAGCAGAGGAAACCATCAACAACAACAACAACAACAACAACAAATAAAGCAACCTACTGAATGGGATACAGATATTTGCAAATGATATATTCAATAAGGAGTTAATACCCAAAATACAGAAATGACTCATACAATTCAATACCCCAAAGGAAATCTAACTGAAAAATGGGCAGAGGATATGAATAGATTTTTTTTTCCAAAGAAGACATACAGATGACCAACAGACAGATGAAAAGATGTTTTAACATCGCTAATCATCATGGAAATACAAACCAAAATCACAGTGAATTGTCAGAATGGCTAAAATACAAAACACAAGAAATAGTAAGTGTTGGTGAGGATGTAGAGAAAAAGGAACCCTTGTTCACTGTTTGCGGGAATGCAAACTGGTACGGCCACTGTGGAGGGTTTGGAGGCTCCTTAAAAGATTAAAAATACATATACCAAATGATTAAGTAATTCTACTACATGGTGTTTACCCAAAGTAAACAAAACCATTAATTCAAAAACATACATGCACCCCTATATTTATTTCAGGATATTTACAATAGCCAAGATATGGAAGCAACCCAAGTGTACGTCCATTGATAAATGGAAAAAGAAGATATGATACACACACACACAAACACACACACACGCACGCACATGCACACATACACACAGGTAAAGCGGACTATTATTCAGCCATGAAAATGAAATCTTATCATTACAACAACATAGGTAGATCAAGAGGGTACAATGTTAAGTGAAATGAGTCAGAAAGACAAATACCATATGATTTCACTCATTTGTAGAACCTAAGAAACAAACAAACAAACAAACAAAAGGCAAACAAAAAAACCATACTCCTAAACATACAGAACAAACTAGCGGTCACCAGAAGGGAGGTGGGTGGTGGGCTGGGTAAAATAGATAAAGGAGATTAATAAGAGTGGACTTATTTTGATGAGATGAGCACGGAGTATGGAATTATTAATCATTACAGCATAGACCTAAAACTAATGTAACACCAAGTGTTACATTATACCTGCATAAAAAAATAAATAGGGGCACCTGGGTGGCTCAGTGGGTTAAAGCTTCTGCCTTCAGCTCAGGTCAAGATCTCAGGGTCCTGCGATCAAGGCCCACATCAGGCTCTGCTCAGTGGGGAGTCTGCTTCCCCCTCTCTCTCTGCCTGCCTGTGATCTCTCTCTGTCAAATAAATAAACAAAATCTTTAAAAACAAACAAACAAATAAATAAAATAACAGTATTGAACAACATTTATACTGGGAATAAGTAGAGCCACACCGAATTAAATTTATTTTCCTTCCTCTTCTTCCTCCCACTTCTTTTCATTTCTCTTTTGGATAAATGTTTTCATTTTATTTCTTTCTTGCATTTGATATGGTACATAGAGAAGCCACTCAGTAAATTATTGTTGAATGAACATATGGGTAACTGAACAAATTATTTTTATTGGTTGATATGCCCATTATGTTCCAGATATTATTCCAGACAATATGTACTTATTTCAATGACAAAAACAATGCAATTCATCTATGCCTCTCATTTTATAAATGCGAAAACCGGAACTGCAAAAGGTTCATTACTTGCTCATGATCACGCACTGCTAGGAAATAGCATAAACAAAATCTGAACTTTCATGTGCTAGTATACCTTGCCACATTATAAATGATTTCCACTGATCTCCCCATTATGGAAATATAATGAAGTCAGGGATCTTTATCACAAAATTTTTAAGTTTGACCTGCCAAATACATCAGAACAGAGACATAAATCAGAATGAAGTAAGTCATATGAGTGATTGATATGGTTCCACATTGATAAAATAACTTACTTAAAAATATGCTGGTGTCAATTCAAAGGGCTGCCACATGAGGGAAAGATATTTCGTTTCAAATATACATCATTCCAAAGAATGTTTCAGAATGATTCCAAACATGCATACAATATATCAACATAGAATCAAGTCAATAACAAGAAAGCAAAGATAGAAAAAAAAGAAAGCAAAGACAGAAAATTTGATAGAATCAAGAAAAATATTAGTGTGCAAAATATATGCTATTAAGAGTGCATTAGTCAGAGTTTAGGCAGCAAAGCAAATAATACTATAAAAAGTAGACCTTTGTAATCATGGAAGGAGCTGGGAAAGTAAACGTATAGAAGAGGGATGCCGAGAATCAGAGTTGCTAAATCACTGCTCAGTTTCTCTGAAGTGCTAGTGTAAGTTAACAATTTGTACTGTTAATGCCTCCAGCCAAGACTACCAGGAAAATATCAGTGGTTCAACAAGTTGGCTATATCCCTCATTGCACACTGGGGGGCTGTCCTATCAAGAGGATATGAGAAAGGAATTGCTGGAAAATCTAGGTTTGTGTTAGGTAATTTGGGGGCACATTTATGCAAATAGGTATTTACTCTGGAAATAAGGATATTCAATCTTTTGTATCTTAAAAAATCTTACCTACAAAGAGGGAAAACTAGTCCAGTGGGAAAACTATGATTGGCTAAGAAGTAACAATCACTCATTTTAGCCAATAATATGGGAGACGTGGTTATTTTTGTGATCAGAACAATATTCTTGTTTTACATTCAAACATGATTATGGAGTGGTCTCCTTTCTGTTTTGATCCATCAAAGTCACAGTGACCTTTTCTGATGTTGATGTTTGTGAAAATATTTATGCTAAAGAGAAGACCCAAGACTTCACTGTGAGTTCCAAGCCAATTCCAGGATGTCAAGGGCTCTTTTCTCTTTCTCCATGGCTTACAGAGAAATGCAAAGCATGGCCAGGAAGGGGGAGTCCATGCAAAGGTTTAAGGGAAGCTGTTGCCACTGTAGAACTACTGCCTCTGTGGTTCTGGGGACAAAAGTCTGCTGGTGGGTCTGAGCGCCTGACAGATGACACTTTCCGCAGTCAATGGACAAGAAGTGTAAGAAAGCAAGAAGCTGGATGTGGCCAGGCACCTCTGTTCTGAGCTGGGAACTGTTGTTCTCCCAGTTTACACAGTTAAGAACTGAGTTACAGAGACCTTAAGTCACTTGCCCATGGTCACCCAACTACTAACCAGAGGCACCAGGATTCCAAGAAGCAGTCTGTCTTAAAAATCCATAGTCTTAACTCCTGGTTTCTGCTGGATCTCAAATAAAAAATGCATAAAAAGATAATCAAAGTCACTGGTGGTTGGAGAAATTTCAATAAATGCAAAATATTTTTAAAAATTCTAACCTAGTCTACCAAAAGTTGGGAAGACCATAGTTGCAGACAAGGCATTAGGAAGGAAAGCTTTCAACTACACCGTGGGTCTGGCAATGAGTTCCGGAAATCTTCAGAAGGTCATTGTTCTTACTGAGCAGGTTACATGACCCAGTAACTTTACCTCTACAAATTGATCTTGTTGAAATAAAAGCATCGGTGTACAAAGAAAAAAAATAGAATAAAAACCCCAGATATGTGAATATCCATAACTATATTATTGATAATGACATAAAATGGGAAACAACTCATATGTCCATTAATAGAAGAATGAATGAACAAATTGCAAAACATATATTCTATCAACTATTACGAAGTGATGCAAACACTTAGACTTTTTCTATGAATATAGAAAGATATTCATGATAAATTAATAACCAAAACAAGCAATATTTCTGCAAGCATGTTGTTATTAGCATGAGCAAATTGTGGAGGACAAATGTCCTACTATCAATATTGCTAACAGCTGAATAAAGAATGGGGAAAGCAAGGAGCACATTGAAAGAAGCATAATTAGTTTGTGCTCATCTTTCTTCATATTTCTGGATTTTTAAATTTACTATTTTGAGCACATAAAACTTTCATAACTAAATAAATAATACTTATAGAATGTTTCTTAGAAGGCTAAAGGAATTTGATATTCCTTAAAAACTTTTAAATAATTTTTATGCAAGTGGGAATGTGATAAAGAAAAAAATAATTCTGTATAAAAAAATTCTTCCTATTAATAAAAACTCTTGTGATGGAATTGAAATCTTATAAAATATCCTAAAATAACTTGATATTGTAAAATTTCACTCTATGGAAATCAACTTATATTAGAGATCTTCAGGATTTACAGAGATAAGATGATCTCTCTAAAAATACAGTAACACAAGAGAAATCTGAGTTGTTATCTGCTGACAATATGTACATCTATGTGAAGATAGGTATTTTTGCTTTCAGGCGCCTGGGTGGCTCAGTCAGTTAAGCATCTGCCTTCAGCTCAAGTCATGATCCCACGATCCTGGGATCAAGTCCCATGTCAGGCTCCCAGGGAGCCTGCTTCTTCCTCTCCCTCTATCATTTCCCTGGCAGATGTGGACTATGTGGACTATGTCAAGATTTAAGGATGTTTTGATTCTTATAAAGGCAAACTATATTGTAAGAAGTCATTCTCTCTCTCAAGTAAATAAAATATTTTTTAAACAGATATTTTTGTTTTCTCATTTCATTTCTATTCAAGCAACTAAAAATTCTATGTTGGCCTCAGACTCCCGAACAGGTGACTAAAAGTAGCTATAGTCTAAATATGCTTGAGGGAATCAGATATTTTTAGGATGTTATCCATTTACAGAACCTAGAGGGGTCTTTGTTTTTATGCAGTATTTATATTTTTGACATAGTTCTATTATGAACACTAACACTTAAGATGTTGAACTAGGTAATGATGTGTTCTTTAAGTCACTGCCTCTGTCACACATAACCAGCATATGTATAATACCCATACCTTGCAGCTGCTTGCATAATTGGACACACTGAATAACAGCTATCAAAGCACAACATTCAGATCATTCTCCTCCAAGAGAAATAGAGAAAGAGAAGGAGAGAGCACTTGGAAGCCACTTTGCAAATTAATTATCTAAGTATTTTTAATTCCAACATCTGAACTTGTGTTTGAGGCACAAGAATTCATTTTATGCAAAGTGTCTGTGTGTGTGTGTGTGTATGTATAGTACTTAAATATAAACTCCATTTTATTTAAATAAAATTCATCTGATGGAGTGATATATTTAGTTAAAGTAATAACCATTTTGGCCAAAGTGATAATGGGCCATGGTAGAAGCCCATTTTAGTAATCTTATGGTTATCTTCATAATAATATTAAGCCACAGAGTTTTAAAAGGACCTAAGTATAATTCAAATGTATTGGCCATTATAAATTGTCATCTCATATATACATCTCTCTCTCATTTGCCTTCTATAATCCCCCTCTAAGAAGAATGTTAATTTCTTTTTTTTTTTTTTTTAAGATTTTATTTATTTGACAGAGAGAAACACAGCGAGAGAGGGAACACAAGCAGAGGGAATGGTAGCGGGAGAAGCAGGCTTCCTGCCTATCAGTGAGCCCGATGCAGGGCTTGATCCCAGGACCTTGGGATCATGACCTGAGCTGAAGGCAGACGCTTAACAACTGAGCCACCCAGGCACCCCAAGAATGTTAATTTCTAAAGTTATAATAATTACAGATGCATTTTCTTTAAAAAACATATATAAAATCACTTTTCCAAAATGTAATGCTTATAATTTGACTGAAATGACTAGTTTAACAAATAAGGCATGAAGGATTATTATGTCTTTTGAACGTATAATAAAGTATCCAAAAAAAAAGTGTTCTACTAGAGCCTAATATATTATAGAGCTACAGTACTGACAGAGCCAGAAGTACATTTGCAAAATGTATCCACTGAGAATAATTTCATGTCAAGTATCAAATTTGCCATACTGTTAAGATCTTAAGGTAACCTTGTCCCACCTGAAATGCAAATACTCTCGGACCTGGTGGCCCATTCATTATGACGGTTCTTGAGCTCTGTTACCAGAGACAGCCAATGAAAATTATCTATTAACCTACTTGAAAAAAGCCATACATAATTAATGTCTGCAGATAAATAGCATTCACATTTTGACAAGGGGCATCAGTGCCAATAACTCTTCTACCCAGACAGTTTTATGTGTCTTCTCTTCACTAATTATCCTTTTGGAAAGCTTTCAACTGATATCTCTTATTATGGTAGAATAGTTTTCTGATAAAGTTCTGCTATATGTGCCCTTATTTAAGGTGAATTCTAAGATGGCTGAGTGAAAGTTAACAAAGTCAAGTGTATGAATTTATAGGTATCCAGTCTGAAGGACTCCACTTTGTTGAAATACACCTAAAAGCAAGAAATCCACTACTTCTGGACGTCATTTGCTCCTTTAGAATCTGGTATCAAAAGACAAATTATCATGTAGGTGTGAACACATTTTTCTTAAATATTTTACCTTTTTAGTGTCCAGAGCTAGTATTTTATTTTCATGCACTTGAGTTTTATAACCTCACAAGAGATGGCTACTTGTGTGCAAAGAGATTTCAACATAAGATTAAAATTAAACAGTGACTGAAGGAAAACTTTAATCCATTATCTTTTCTTTGTAACCTTTGGGAAATAAAACACATTTGAGCCATGAATAAGAATAATATTTAATTTTCCGGTGCCTGGGTGGCTCTGTTGGTTAAGCAACTGCCTTCGGCTCAGGTCATGATCCTGGAGTCCCAGGATCGAGTCCCACATCGGGCCCCTTGTTCCGTGGGGAGCCTGCTTGTCCCTCTGACCTCTCCCCTCTCATGCTCGCTCGCTCTCTGTCTCTCTCTCTCTGAAATAAATAAAATAAAAATAAATCTTTAAAAAATAATGATAATATTTAATTCTGTCCAAAATTTGGCAAAACATGGTTTCTCTGTCTACAGCATTCACTTCTCCTTCTCTTACCTCTTCAAAATCTATGCTGATCTTTCTCTGAAATGTTTTTGCAAACCCATTAATGTATCAAATAAATCTATTATGAATAAGTCAGGTTGCAGTATATATTATTCTTTTAGTTGGCTGTTACATTATCCTGTGACAAGAAACTCCTAGATATATCTTATTTGTAACCGTCTATTTTAGTTTTTCTGATGCCCACAGACAGCTCCTATTGAATCCTGTTCTATAGTTTAGCCATTATAAGCTATTAGTAGGATATGCACATCTTGACAGCTATAGTGAATTCAGCCACCTGAGTACCACTTAATGACATGTCATAAAATGCTTCATAATTTAATGAGATCATTTCTTGTTTTTATTTTATCATAATGATATAGCATAACAATTTATGTTAGATCATTAAAAGTGTTGCAATAGATTCAACTTCAAATCTCAAGTCTGTCAAAATATCAGTTGATAAAAAGGGTAAGCTGGCAAAATATAACCTGAAATGTGGACTATGTCAAGATTTAAGGATGTTTTGATTCTTATAAAGGCAAACTATATTGTAAGAAGTCATCAAGTACATTAAAAAAAAGTTTGATTCCTTTTTAATATGACATAATTCATAGAGGAATAACTTTGTGTTGATAAAATCATTATAAATTCTTATGAAAATATTTTAAATGACCATAAAGGAAATTATTTCTCTTAGAATACATGGCCTTCTCTATATTTCTTAAATATTCCTAACCTAATGAATATATATAATAATGTTTTATTTATATTTAGATAAACATATTTTAAATACTAAATAAATATATAAATATTTGTAAATATATCAATTATGCAAATATTTACATATATTATATATTTACATATGTATATTAAATAAAATATTTTACTATATTTTATATGAATCTGTATTAAAATTGACATAAAAGGAAATAAGACAATGCTAATTTCTTCATCACTTTGACTTCTATATTCAGTTACTGATATGTTGAATCATATATTTTCTGACTCATATGTTTTAGTAAAATGACATAGGAATTTATCTAGCAAGAGTTAGAGAAGCACAATAAATGTGGGCTGTCAAACAAATGAAGTATGAGTCTAAAATGAGCATAATTCTATCTACTGAAATTTTTAAAAACCTGAAAAGCTAAACAATGACATTTATTTATATTTACATAAATTATGATACCCAAAACAAGATAATGGTGATATATGATAGAAAGGGGTGTGTGATGCAGAATATGATACATACATATGTATATGAATATAAATATATTCTTAAAATTAGCTTTATACATGTGTGTGTTTTAGACATTGTTTGGTGTGACTGATATATTTCATATTAAATTTCAAGTAAATGTTCATTAAAATTACACTTGTATTAAGTGATTGATGCTGGTGATTGATGATTGATGCTGGTGCCTTTACTTAGTCATACACAGTCTTCTATGTAGCTGCAGGGCAGCATAGTAGTGTTATAGCCAGAGGACTATGTTAGTTGCTACTGCAAATTGCGAACATGTTCCTCATTTCCTTTTGAGCCCTAACCAGCACTGTCCTTAAAGACTGCTCAAAGTACCTTAGGCTTTCTCTCTCAGAACTTCCACAACTACGGTGCTGTTTGAGCTGCCATAATCTCTTATCTGGATTTCAGAGTTAGCTCCTCACGTGTTTCCTTCCATCCTTGTCCCTTTCCATTTTATTCCCAAAGCAGAAGCCAAAATGATTATTTTAATATTGTGACAACAACATTATGATGTGACAACACAACTCAAAAGCCCCCAAAAGCTCCTCATTTCCTTTAGAAAATACATGAAAATCTTCACAATGGCCACAGAACCAGGAGTGACAAATGTTTTTTCTGTAAAGGAGCAGATAGTAAATATCTAGGGTTTTGCAAGTCTTGTCCCAGCTCCATTGCTACCCTTGCTATAGCATAAAGCAGCCACAGACAATAAGTAATCAAATTGGTGCGTACTGTGTTTCAAAAAACTTAATTTACGAAAAGAGTCTGTACAAGCCAGATTTGTCTCATGGGTGGTTGTTTATTGACTCCTGTCATAGATCATCAGAAACCTCATTGTCTCTGTGACATCATTTCTTGCTACTCTTTTTCTCATTCATTCAGCACAAACTAAAGGGCTCCCCGATATTCCTAGATTACAAAACATAAACCCACTGCTGGGTCTTAGTTTGGGTTGTTTTCTTTGCCTGGAAAGCTCTTCTTCTCTATATCCGCTTGGTTAAATCATTCACCTTTTCACTTCTTTGCCCACGTCACACGTTCTCGATGAGATCTAGCCTGACTGGCATTATTTAAAATCTCAACTTCACCTGCATCCCAGAACTGTCAATCTCCTATATCCTGACTACCACTTTTTTTTTCTTAGAGCACTCATTACCTCCTAACTCACTATGTAATGTATTTAGAGCTCATGATCCACCAAAGGAGAGCTTTTTATATCAATTAATTCGCTTTGAAGAAGGAAAAACGAAAAAGAAGGGGGAACAAAGGAGAGAAGAGAAACATTTCTAATCATAGTTTTGCTAAGCAGTGTTCAGATCTAGAAATACTAACCTATACTACCTATACAGACTGATGTGCACACTCTGATACTTTAAGAAAAAATTGAGAATAAACAGTAAGTCATGCATTCTCCAAGGACATTGAACAAGGTGATGTCATATTTGAAAGTATATTAAAATTTCCATGAGAAGAATGTCTCATGCTGAAATATGTTAGTTATTATTTTCATTTTACCTTTGACCCAAAAACTGTAAATGGATGACTCAAGGTGGATCTTCAAATTTATATGTTAGTGGTAATGACTTATGATATTAAAAAGAACCTATAACCTATTTATAACAATAATACAGCTTGGTTAAATATTCCTCTGGAGTTTAAGTTGGTACTTTGAGCTCATGAATATTCTTTTATGAATGTTATTTACTAAGAAATTATTTGACTACTAAAGAAACTCAATCAGCAATTCTAAGCTTGATTTGCAAAATTATGGAACCTTCCACATTAACGAATATTTCATGACTTTTTCTTGTATGGCTCTGTGGCAAAATTTTAAAAAGGGTTTATGAAAATGAGATGGTGAATTCCTACACTGTATCAGTCAACAGAGAAAATATGAATATCAAGCTACTTACTTATGTATATTAAAAAATAGTAAGAAGCACATAATGTAATCAAGAGTATGTCTATTTACTATTTTTATTTCTAATATATCCTAATAGTATGTAATTTCAATAAGAAACAAGTGAAATTATGTGCATATTTCTTTTGTTTGAATGTGTGTGTTTGTATACTTATATAGATGCAATTACATAAACTGTGAAATGCTAGGATTCTTCTGTGTATCAATATAATTTTTAAAGAGTATTTCTACAATTGTCCTAACAACTTAAAAAATCTTATTACTCTGGAGTTAAAATGATTAAATTAAAGAGATGCTAAGATTACTAATAAATAATGTTAAAATAACTAGGAAACGAAAACACTTCTGTATCCCTATGTTCCCATATTGATTCTCCTCCGGACAGCATGGATCAATTAATATGAAATTGTTATGGCCTATTAAATATATGGAAGAACATGCACTTGCTTAGCAAGCATTTAGGGATTTTCAAATTAAAGATGGTTGTAAAATTAAATTATACATATTAACTTCATTTGGATGAATTCTCCTCCCTTCCCATTAGACTTCTATCAAAGGGTTTTACTCAAGTGAGTATTCCAATGTAGGTGCATGGTTATACTTCAACTCATGTCAAAACTTCAAATCACATTTATACAGGCAGGCTTTTTTATTGTATTACCATTTCACTTAGGTGAGAATTGGAAAAAATATAATAATATAATAAATATACACAAATGCACTTACATATTTGTCACATATATTTGCTTAAGATGACTTTCTCATCTAGGGCTTTATATCAGAATGAATATTTTGTTTTTCTTTTGTTGACTATCAGTTGGATTACAATAGCTGCTCTTGTCTTGGTGGCTCCTGGAAATATGTGATTTACAACCAGAAAAAGGAGAAATTACTCACATATATCTTTGTATAACCTGTTAGTATAATTCCATAGTAAGGCTTGCTTTTCATTCTTAAAAAAATTTTTGTATATATATATATATATATATGTCAATTTTTTTCATGTATGATCACATTTGTGCTCCCCTTCATGCTCATACACATGGTATATGATATCTTCTTTATTACTAGAACATAGCTGGTTGCTCAAGAGAAGAACAGAAGAGAAATACCAAATCAGTCTCCCTCAAACGTCATTCATGACACATAATGGTATTGCTTACACAATCCAAAGGTCAAGTGGTTTGAAGTACAGGTGATACTCAACATCTTTCATGATCAGTCTGGTCAGAACAAGTCAGGACACACTGACCAGTACCTGGTGAACATCACCCAGAGGTGGAAAATTCCCTTGGATCACAGACAACATTGAACATGCAGCTAATTTAATGCTATTTCAGGTGAAGGCTGTGACTCTAAATCTTTCAACAATAAAATTTAAAATTTATAAGCATAATAATATAATATAGTAATAAATAGCTATTATTCATTAAGTGTCCACTTTGTTACAGGGACTCTAAATATATTATTATATTTAATGATATGCACCTGAGTTGAGCCCAAGTGGAATGACTCTAGAATTCATATTCTTACCACCAATCATCTGGCCTCTAATACTGTTGGGAGACCAACTTCATTAAATATACTATGTATGATTTCTTTCTATAAAATGGGGATAACATTACAAATCTCACAGTATTACTGGAAATAAAGTACCAAATAGGGTCTCTGACACATAGTAGATGCTAGAAAAATGCCAGTTTCCTTCCATTCTCATATAAATATATTTCATGAACCAAAAAATATATATTTCATGAAAACATTTATGTGTCATTTTCTATGCATGCTAGAGAAGTAAGCCTATTATGATTCCTTTGCTTTAACAGGTTTATTATTACCTTGTTTTTATTTTTCTTTCTCATTATAAAGAGATGCCAGGTCTTCACTTCCCAAAAAGAGAAGTATCAAAATATACCAATAACATTCAAAATAACTAAAAGAATACATACCATCTATTAATTCATACCACTCTCTTATGTTTTATGATGACCCAGACACCATACTATTGGTTCCCTACACAATATTCTCATTTAGTCCTGAAGACCTGTGATTCTTATTAATTGATGTTAATATTACAGATACGGAAAATGAGACATGGGTGGTTTTAGAAATTTACATAAGACCCCATCACTATGAAGTGGTGGAAGATCAAGTCTGTTGACTCAAAAGCCCATGATTTTAATGACCAAAGCTTTCTTTTTTAAAATTTTTTTTAAAAACCAAAGTTTTTTTATTTTATTTTTTTTAAGATTTTATTTATTTATTTGATAGAGAGAGAGAGATCACAAGTAGGCAGAGAGGCAGGCAGAGAGAGAGGGGGAAGCAGGCTCCTCACTGAGCAGAGAGCCCGATGCGGGGCTCGATCCCAGGACCCTGAAGTCATGATCTGAGCCGAAGGCAGAGGCTTTAACCCACTGAGCCACTCAGGAGCCCCAACGACCAAAGTTTTAGACCCAGGTTTTCCTGCTGCCTAGTAGCAAAATGTAAAATTCTCAGGTTGCTACTCTTATATTTTTACTACTCCATTTTAATATTATCTCAATATAGAAATTAGTTTGAAATGTTTTCATCTTAAAATGTACAATTATGTGTGTAACTGCATTTTGACATATATCCTAAAAATATAGGAAAATATCTCCTGACTTGATTCAATATTTTTATTCTGATACAGCATTGCAGTATGTCACAATAGAATATTAATTACCAGAATCATACCCTTTTCTGAGCTTTTAAAACTAGCATGCATTCCCTATATTGTAATACTTGTGGCTAAATTGGTTTCCAAGTACCCACTAGCTGGTATGATTCACTTACTCTGTACATTACTAACATTAGTGATCTGAATACAAATGGGTCATTTATTCCCTGACAATAATTTTTTACACGTGTTGTTGAACTCTAAGCATTTCTGCAAATTAACTATAAAAGAAAACACAGCAATTTGGGAGAACTGTCCAGAAAGCTATGCAGCTTTTAAACACAGCAGTTTTAAATTATTATTTTCTTTTTTTTTTTACTTAGAATATCTCAGAACTTTCTATCTCATATCTGTTGCACGAATTGTTTTTCTGTCCTCAAAACAAGGCTCTTCCTTATCCTCCACAAATTATATTATTGTTGCTATCCTTTTCCCTCAACCATGATGCAGAGTTTTCAGCTTCCATCTTTCAAAATTCTGAAGTCATACGATTTACTTTTATTCAGCCATGCCTTCTGGATCACGGTGACTCCAAAAGGCTTGGTGACAAGCAATGTCTTAGAAATCTCCACTCTGTCTCACCGCCATGATGTCTGTGTTTCCATAAAATATTCCTCATCCAGCAGGTGAGAGACCTGCCATGATAGAGTAGGGCTTCTCTTCTTGGAGCAGGCATGTGTTCGTCTCTGCTGGGTTTGTCCTTGTAGACAATATGACTACACACAATTGTTTAACATTTAACGAAGACCTCCCATATACATGTTCACTGTGTGATCAGTTCTTTCTGGGACAAAGCACTATACAACAAATCAAATAAATTTTTTTCATTTTACCTTTCCAGTAAGTCTGGCAAAAATGCAGGGCAAGTATTAATATTTCCACTGAACACACAAGAAACTTGAGGCTCAAAGATGTGAGATAAATTTTCACAAGGTTTTACAGTTAGTCTATGTTGGGTCTCAGATAGACACATCTTCTCAATCACAGGCAAGCCCCTAGCCTGTCTTTACTTCTATTTTCTTATACATTGAGGGACACTACAGCTAAGAATTGAAAAGTTCCTGAAGTCAAACTGCTTAGATTCCTGCTCTGACTTTGCTGGATTTCTCTAGCTGTGTTAATTTGGGCAAAGCACTTAACTACTTTGTGACTCATTTTTTTCTCCCTGGTAAAAGGGAGATAATTTTATTGTGAATTGATGTGACAATACTTGACAATACATTATTAAATATACATATAAATTAGGAATAATAAATTTCAACCCACTTGGTTTAGGATGATCACTTTCTAGATAAAATATGTATCATACAAAAGTACAGGAGCACTTGAGTTACCTTAGTTGGTAAATCCCAAGAAGGGATGAATGCCTTACACTGGCATGGACTAACCATTGTCCAACATACAAGAGAAGTGTCAGGAGATAAGCAAAAACAAAGAAATCATCTTAAAGAAAAAGGAAGAGATTGAGATAGGTATTGGATATCTTAGGTACCTCCCAAAACCAAACTCCTTCCCAACACATGTCGTGAAGAAATGGAGAAATAAGACAAGGGAGTGGCAGTGGAGATCACTTTTATGAGTGCTAAAGAAACAAACATGGACTCGTAGCTGAGTGTGCAGCAAAGTAGATATGTTAACTGAATACAGACTTAGACTGATTTACAAACCTAGATACAGATACGCTCCCACACTGCTCCAGTAATGAGGGGAAAGTACAGAATATCTGTCTCTAGAGAAGCCTCAGAAAAGACTTGCTTCCTGCACTCTGTTGGGTCCCTGGAGGGAGACAGGGCAGGGCTGAGTGAAGCATGCCAGTTTACTCCTTCCAAAAATACTGGTTAAAAAAAAAAAAAATCACTACACAAACCCTGGAATTGGAGAAACAGGCAATGAATAATAGAAACATCTGGAGTGGGGAAGAAAGAGTTCCCAATAAAAAAATTAAAAATTGCAAACTCCACAATAACAAAAAAGACTATGTTTGAGTAATGGATTTGTTAAGTAAATGCAAAAGAGAAAACTAATCCCCCCAAATTCTTAACATGAAAAAGCCAAAGGCATGCATTAACTGTAACACAAATAGGACTTTTAGAATGTGTTGCATTCCTGTTTCAGACATGCTAGACATTCAAAGTGAAATACTCCTTTTAAATTCCAATGATGGTGCTGTGCAACATGTCTTTCTTTATTTTTCCAATGAGGTGGGAAAATCAGAGAAATTTAGTTTTTGCCTATGTCACAAAACTAATACATGAAAAAACTGGGAATAATATCCCAAGTAGTGTGACTTCAATTTCTCAGCAGGAAATAACACACATTTCAGCAAAACAGAATTCTTATATTAATTTAGGTATCAAACTATCATCAAAATTTGCTTGTAGAGCAGAAAAATAAAACTAAAGAGCATCTGATAACCCTAAAGGAAAATAATAGCCTAAAGTCATTTCCATTATAAGAATAGATTCAAGTATAGTCCTCAAAAAAGATAAAATCATTAATCTCATGCAAATGTAAAATGTAGTCATGTCAAAGATTTTATTCTGCTTATTAATTAGATCACCAGTACAATGCTTTAAATGGTTCAAAGATCATTTGACAAAGAAGGTGTATACGGACAATTCATACAAACAAAGGATATAATGGCTAGATTGGATTATTTTTAAAATGGTTAATATCTAAGGGAGCCATAAGCCATAATCTCTGGTGTTTAATCTGTTGCATGGCACAGAAATTAGTTACATATTTACTAGACAAAAATTTACAATTTGACTTTTGCCCTGCCCTTTATGGATACGAAAACTGTTCACTAAATAAAAAGTCAAGCTCATGCTACATTAAAACAACACCCAGTAACCTCTTTTGCCTGTTTGCAAATTTCAAATAAATATTCTAATAGATAATATGTTAACACTTGCTATTTGCTAATTAGAACTAAATTGTTCTCTTGGGCACTCATATCCGCCATGCATTCAGTACTGAAAACATGCAGAAAATTATTCCTCTTTGACTACTCACTTTTTAAAATTATGCCATTGTTTCAGTAATAGTAAATGATGTCACTTATTGAATTGCAGCTTTTTTTTTTTTTACATTTCTCCCCAGATTAACTGACTTGGCTACCCTGATTGGATTATAAAACTTTCCAATCTATTTACTACATAAAAAGAAATACCTAACTCAAAATAAAACTGAAAAGATAAAACCAAGGAAAAATTCCAATAAACATGAATTCTTTCCCAGGAATTTTGTTTCTTAGCCCATAGACCTTCCTTGGACCACAGTCAATATCATTGCCATTGGCTGCAAACCTAAGAATCCAAGGAACAACGGACATCAGGGATGGCCACAGGAAGCTCCTGGCTAACTCTCTGGAGAGTCTGCTTCAGGGTAATATCCAAGTCAGCCACATTTAGTTCCTCCAAACTGCTCAAAATCTTTTAATTCCTTATTCTTCTTACTGTTCCCCAAACATGTCTTATTGTTTTCTGAACTATGTTTATATAGTTCCTGTGTCATTTTCTCCTTTCTCTTATCTACTCTCTAGTCACAACTGTTCAAACGGTGTCTGTATTATGAAGATGGTCCTGTTCTCCTAGTCAGTTCTCCCTTAATACTCCCATAGCCTTTAATGTACGTCCATTTAAAAAAATTTATATTCTTTTTTATAATTAGTTGCTTATATATCTATCTTCCCATGTCCTTTGGACAGAATATATAGTTAATACAAAATGAATCAATGAATGAGTACAGATGAAGTATTTAGTAGGAAGACAAATCTGCAAATTATCATAATTATACTAGTAATTTATCATGGTTGACTTGGGGACCAAGTATAAATAAGGGTATTTAGAAAAAAGTTTTTATGTTATGAGGCGCAATCCCTTTTACTGTTCAAGAGTCTGTTCAGAGGTGACTTTCTTCCTAGTCATGAATCCTCTGCCAAGAGAATATATCCAGACCCTGTGGGAATGATGGGGTTGGTCGAGACGTGCATGTTTTTAGAAGAGCGGTGAGAAAAACAGAAGTTGGAATAGAGATGGTTAGTGGAAGCACTAACAGAAACTTTTGCTTAAGTCAAAATTTCCCAAGTGTCAACCACATACATTGATTATATTCGGAATAGCTTAAAGAAATTCCATAAAGGAATGTTTTCCCACAATCTCATAGTTCCCGTGAAAAGTTTTCCTGTACTAAATGCTATATTCCATGCAGGAGCCATCCTTGTGTATCAGTGAGTCATCATGAAACAGGAATAATATCATTCCCCATTCCCTGCAAAGAAAAAAATATTTTGCATGTCTCCTATTTGGCAAAAGTTGATGAATGTTTACATGGCCGGTAAACAAATGTGATTGTTAGATAGCTTTCTGTAGACTCTAATCCCAAGGATTTCCAAGACAATGTTTTCCCATCAAATGTCATGCAATTTGTAAAGAATTAAGATAATTAATTTCAAATGCAGATTCTTGCTGAGGAAAAATTTTCATTCAAACAAATGTGTTTTCCATACCACTGGAATTACAAGTTACAAACATGTCTAATAATTTATCAAAAGCCTTTTATTCAGGTTCAAGTGTGTGAACACCAGCTGGTTGTCAGAAAGATTTATCAAAATCTTTCTATAGAAAAATCATAAAGTTTTAGGGCTGCCATTAATGTACCAGTAAGTACTCATTATTATCTGAATAAGCAAACCTATGTCACGGAGAAATTGAAACACTGTGGGACCTAAAACCTGTATATAAAATATTATATCCTTAATAGAATAATAAATCACATTCTTCTATGCAGTTATTTTAATGTCTACAGCTAGAACTTCAGGTGAGGAGAATTTTGTTTCATCCAGAAAAATGCCAGGCTCTTTAAACACCCTAGCATAGGGAAAGCCTTTTTTTCATTTGCTTGGGGTGATACTTTGGTTATTTTTGCAGTTCTTACCTCATCTTATTTAGGCTGCTGTCATGAACTCCTTTATTAAATATACAACCTCAAAAAAATCATACTTAGATGAAAGTGTTAAAAATTTAGGATGGAAACAGAAGAAATGGGCCGAATAAAAGTGCCCCAAACCCTGATGAGTTTCATTAATGAAAATGAATTTTATCATTTCCGACTCAGGCTGTGTAGATCAATCTACTCCCATTTCCTAGAAGAAGATGTTCTTAATGTAGTTCTTCTCTCACACAAAAACAATAGTCTGTGTATATTTTATAAGTACGCCCCTAATCTTATTAAAGTATAACCTTGAGGCATATTTATTTCATATAGAAAGACAGAAATATAACTTCCTTATGGCAACCAATTCAAAACCAGTAAACACTAATTTAGCTTTAAGTATTCTTTAAGTATTCTAAAGCTAACTAATCTAGCTTTAAGTATTCTTTATATTTTAAAAATACAAAATTTGAGTGCCTGTGTGACTCAGTTGGTTAAAGCCTCTGCCTTCGGCTCAGATCATGATCTCAGGATCCTGGGATCAAGCCCCACATCGGGCCCTCTGTTCAGCAGGGAGCCTGCTTCCACCTCTCTGCCTGACTCTCTGCCTACTTGTAATCTCTCTCTGTCAAATAAATAAATACAATCTTTAAAAAAATGTAAAATTTTAAAATGCAAAGGAAATCACATCATACAAACTCACATCTACTTAGAACTACAACAGCCCGCTGATTTATTAAATAAGTATTTATTCACTCCAAAGGTGTTCTTAAAAAGGTTTTTAAAATGTTTCATTGGAGGGGCACCTGGGTAGCTTGGTTGGTTGGGCATCTGTCTTTTGCTGGGGTCCTGATCTCAGGGTCCTGGAGTCGAACCCCATGCTGAGCAGGGAGCCTGCTTCTCCCTCTCCTTCTGCCGCTCCCCTTGCTTGTGCTATCTCTTGCTCTTACTCTATCCAAACAAACAAACAAATAAATAAATAAATTTTTTTTTAAATGTTTCATTGATGGAAAACATGGTTAAGGATGACATGGAAGTACTATCCTTTAACGTAATTTTTATAATGCTTTGGAAATTTGCCTAAAGCAAAGGAGTAATAACAGAGTACGAGAGAAACAAAGATAATCTGTCAAGTGGCTTTGGTAAAAGTTAAAAATGTAACATTGCAAAATAATTGTCTAAATCTGAGTCATTCCTTTAGGCACAAGTATAAATTTAAATAATCCAGGAGAAATAGTGTCTTAAATACATTTTAAAGCTTACAAGTCAAAGTATAAATCATGAAGTTTTCCAGAGCTGCTGTTGAAGAGGATATTCATTGAGCACATTTGGGCTATAAAGATGGAAAAAACAGTGGATTTGCAGTCCAGCGATGGAGGACTGATAAATATACAAAAATAATAACACAAGTCAGAATGACAGTTGCCATAATACAGTTCAGAATAGATTACTATAGAACATGAAGGAGGAAGAGATTATATTCTTTGTAAGGAACACAGAGTTTTCCCAGAAATGACTGTGTTGGTGCTAGACTTTGAAGAATGGATTAAATTAAAGCAGTTAGGAAGGTAGGAAATTTCATGAGTGGGAATAAAAGGAAAGGCACACACACTGGAGTTGAGGGCTCATGCTTAGAAAAGAACAAGGAGAATTTCTGTTTGGATAAAATTCAGGCTCTAGGCACGGGGTGGCTGGCAAGTAGGCTGAAATGGGATACTGGAGTTATGTTCTGAAGATCCTGAGATCCCATCCTAAGTTGTTTGCATTTAATTCCATAGGCATTAACAGTCTTTATATAAGGAACTAGCATGCTCCAAACTCTAAAAGATAGTAGAAAATAAAAATTAATTATCTTGATGTACCAATACTCCTTCTGGTCTTAAATTGAAAATTAGAATATAAGAGAAGTATATAACTAAGCAGCATATTAATGTTGTGTCATAAATGTACTGTTAAAAATTACTTTTTATTAGAAACATACTTTATATATGCTCAGCCATAAAAAAGAATAAAATCTTGCCATTTGCCTCGACATGGATGGAGCTAGAGAATATTATGCTAAGTGAAATAAGTCAGAGAAAGACAAATACCATATGATTTCACTCATACGTGGAATCTAAGAAACAAATGAGCAGCAGAGAAAAACAGAGAGGAGGACCAAGAAACAGACTCTACACTACAGAGAAGAGACTGATGGTTACTGGAGTAGAGTGGGGGAGGGGGAGGGGTAAAACAGGTGATGGGGATTAAGGAGTGATGAGCTCAGGGCAATGTATGGAAGTGCTGAATCACTATATAGCACACCTGAAACTAATACGTTAACTGGAATTTAAATAAAATCTTAAGAAAACATACTTTCATGCATACCGAGAATGCATTCTCCTGGGCATTCTAACCAGGGGTGGAAGTGTCTGTTTTCGAACAGCATAACAGTATTTGTTGCCGTTTCTGAATATTTGCAGTTTCTGAATTGGAGTGATTACTTCAGTGAGGACGATTTTTATTTCAGGAAAAAATAAGAGAAAAGGAGTTGGGAATGTAATCTTTAAGTTATTGAATATTCTATGGTAAAAGATATGACTGACAAATATATATTCAGTAATATCAAAGTATCCATTTTTAAAAATGAAGGTTTTAAAGAATATTTTTATTAATTATGCATCCCCAGTCACAGCATTATAGACACAGACAAGACCTGAAAATAAAGTGAGCAGATGAAAGCATTTTCATTACATAAGCAAAACTAAACCTAGCTTATTTCATGAACTTAAGTGAACATGTATATAGAAAGAGAATTTTGAATTTTTATGTCAGGGCTAAATACATTTTTGGTGCTTCAAAAATGTATCAACACACAAACTTGCATATGATAATGTAATACGTGTTGAATACTTCTACAAACCATTGAATAATATGAGAACTGCTAGGGAATAATTAATATTTTCTACCAAGACATGACCACATGATTTCAGAGTAAATTACCTGTGAATGTTGTATATTCTAGTCCTGAATTAAAATATTTCACAATTTCCAAGTTCTCAAGTTCTTGATAGTCTCTTTTTCAGAGAAAACTTTGTTGAGCTTCTCTCTACAGTAGGCCCCACGGTGACGCTCTATAACAGAACTCTGCCTTTCATAATGACATTCACAATGTAGTCCTTCCATTTATGTGCTGACCTCCTCTCTCAGTAGCCTGAAGGCTCCCCAAGGTCAAGGGACTTACCTTACTATATTTTATCTCTGGTGCCCAGAATTCATTAACATTTAATAAATATTTATTGAATTAAAATGTATTTTTCCAAAAAGTCAAAAATTTAATAAAGGAAAAATGCTAGTCAAACCACTTAGATGTCTATATATTGCCAACACCTAAAAATTTATAATGATTCATTATTGATACAAGTATTCCTTGTATTTACATAATATGGAATTTTTATATAGAATCAGGAAAACCTGAAGAAAAGATTTACAGTTAACTTGATATTTGAAAATAAAATTGAAAATACAAAACAAATTTTGTTTTCATTTGTTCTACAATTTTTTTCTGAATTCATACTATGTACAAGGCACTATATTAGTTCTTACAGGAGATACAATGATAAATGAGATATAGTTTCTCCTTGGAGGAATGAGTAATACAAGACAGGTATGAAATAGAGATACTATAATTTAAGGCAGAAAATGACAGTTGGCATTCGAGATTTGCTGCAGTAGTGTTTCTCAAACTTTTTACCTCAACCACAGTAAATAAATTCATTTTATACTATGTGTGTATATCTGAAACAAATGTGTCACAGGACAATATTTTATTTTTATCTTATGCAATACCCTCTAATATTTTCTACTCTATCATATTTTTTTGTTTAATACTAGGTGTTGATTCATTAAACATTTTACAACACAATAATAATCAATATATAATTCAAAAACACTGAACTACTTGGAGAAGCAGCTTCTTCAAAGAAATGGTACTTATGCTAAATGTTGAATTAAAAACTATATAATATTTATACATGCAGCTTTCAGGAAAAGCAATTATTCTAGACACAAATAACTGCACAAATAAAAGTATTAAGAAAACATGTGACGCATCAATTAAGTAAAATCAAGTAGTTCATTTTGGCTCTGGTGGTAGATAGAATTCTAAGATAGTGTCCATGATTCCTACATCCTGATATACATCCTGTGTGCAATAGAGCAATATGCTCCTCGGGAGTGTGGCAGAACCTATAAATGTGAAGGTATATTATTCCCACAATTATATTACTTTCTTTGGAAAAAAATAGACAAGAAAATTTGCAGATGTAATTAAACCCTCTAAGTCAATTGAGTTAACCAAAAAGAGATTATCCTGGGTGATTCTGCTCTAATCAGATGATCTCTTCAAAGGGAAATTCAAACTTAGAGATGCACTATTCCCCGCTGGCTGTGTGATCAGCTTTCATGAACTTTACAGTGGTGAGGCAATCAATTCTTCAAACACCACATGAACTTAGAAGAGAACCCTAAACCAGCCCAGCCAGCACCTCAAGATTGTCAGACTCTGAACAGAGAACCCAGCAGAACTACCAAATTTTTTATCTACTGAAGGGTGAGATAATAAATGAGTACTGTCTTAATCACTAAGTTTGTGGTAGTTTCCTACCCAATAATAGAAAACATTTGGAGTGTGGGTACACAAAGAAAGGCAGTGAAAGAAATTCTTGGGAAAACAACTGAAATTCCTATCATAAGGTGCCATGAGAGGTGGCTAAGAGGCTTCTTCTTTGGGAAATATGAAGCTATAAAATATTTTGGAAAAAGAAATTGCTTGGAAAGGAAAGGAAACCACTGGAAGAGATGTCCCCACAAATATGCTATTCTCTAAGTTGTTATCTAAAGAGACTTTGTTTCAATAGTTAAGTGGTTTATTTATGAAATAGAGCTATAAGTATAGGTGTTCGTTTAGGACTAAGAGTGGGTAAAGGTACAGGTGTGGATGTTGCTGGTAAAAATAGGGTAATAGACAAGCAAATATGTCACCACACACTGCTGTATAGCCTTGGAAATCCATGCTGACTATGCTGGTGACTGATTGTAATTAAATAGAATGAGAGATGCTCTCTTCTTCTCCACAGAGTACTGAAAAACATCTGTCGCCATATAAATAGAAGCGTATTATACTTCTGCTAGACTAAAAATGACACCTCCTTCAACAGCAGCACCCCCCCCCCAGCATCAGAGAAGAGAGAATTTATCCCACATTCTATTATACTATTTGCAAGTAGTAGAAATATTATTTCTCCAATATATAAATAAAACCATTCATGTACTAATGGAGAATTTTTATAATTTTAATTTTAAAAAGAGCTAACTTCATTTTTTAATTAATTTTTAAAATAGATTGAACTTATTTTTTTATACTGAGATAATAAAGGGGAACATATAGATTATACTATGTGGGGACAAATATGTTAACACCACCATTTCTGATGATTTCTAGATCATTACTAATCTTTTACTAATCTAGATTTTGATTATCCAAAAATTAAAATATTGACCAGTTGCATCAAATTTCTGCCATTTTGAAGGTAAAGAAAAGTTTCAGGGAAGTTTGTTTCATTAATATTTTGCTTCTTTCCTTTATATAAGGGCATGGCAATATAATGATTTATCTTTTTTTTTTTTAAAGATTTTATTTATTTGATAGAGAGAAACATAGCGAGAGAGGAAACACAGGCAGAGGGAACAGTAGCGGGAGAAGCAGGCTTCCCGTCCAGCAGGGAGCCTGATGCGGGACTTGATCCCAGGACCCTGGGATCATGACCTGAGCCGAAGGCAGACGCTTAACGACTGAACCACCCAGGAGCCCCTTAATGATTCATCTTTTAACATCACATATTTTCCATCATAAGAATATGACATTTTAATTATTACTAAATAATTGAATTGGACAGTCTTGAGTTATAGAAGCCCTCTCACACTTAGAGAAAATCAGGTGGGGACTCAAATAGCCAGAATAATAGCTTTCATCCATAAACAGTCTGGTCCATTTAAGACTGAATGCCATTTACATCTAATCATTTTCTCTGTGTCCTATAATGTGAAATGCTTGGAAAGCCCTGCCTTAAGGACTATTTTGTCTTTAGAAATACAATCATGGCTTCTGCACCCCTCAGTGAACAGCTTCAAGCAGGTGACATTTTCAGAGCTCTGTCAATCAGAAAAGTAGTACACCAACTATATGACTCATACATTTGACTGTATGCACAGAGCCAAAATGTTTCCTAAAATACAGAGAATGATTTCAAGAACAAGTGCCTCTCGGGGTATACTAGCATTTCACATGTCATTCTTTTAAGATCTGCAGAGTCACTGACGATGATCCCTGCTAGTATTAAATATTACTATTTTAAAATAGATACCTTACCTCTGAACTGAATAAAAAGAAAAGAATTCATAAGTCTTTACAAACGGCAATGGTATGAAGCCATTATTAAATGCAATGTTTAAATGCAATCAAATTACGTCCTTCACAAGCACAGTGAACTGCAGTGGGATATCAAGTAGTTAAAATGCAAATACATACATTTTCCCCCACACGCCTACCTTTCCAGATTTTCTTACAGTTAAGCATCACGTAAGAAATAAGGTAACGTATATTAGATTTTTTTTTTGTCTTCTCTAAAGTCTGAAGGAGACTCTGTAACTTTATATTAAACTCTGCTCAATATGACAATACTACCTTATTTAGCCAGAGAAAGAAAGCAAAAGTACCAACCAAATGATGGCTCCTACCTACTTTATAGGGTAAACACATTGATATCTTCTAAATAGATTTCACTAGTAACATTATATCTCTTTCAAATAACCTTATTAATTTGCTCATTTATAACAATCAAACCAAACCTCCCTTACTCTTTGAAGTGTCACAGGGCAACTTCTCCCTTGTAAACCACAAGACAGTTTCTGAAATGGGCCAAAAAAGGGGTTTCAAAGCACACTGGATGGTGAGCTGGCATCTCTCTCTGTTTCATAACACAATGTTTAGGAAGTGGCTGAGCACATTTTAAGATCTGAATATGCGGTCTTAATAGTCACACCAATTCCCACTGCCTAAAATCATGCTTTAAGCACAATTTTAAATGAATAAAAGAAATAATGTGATATAAGATTAAAATTGTAGGAGGCTTCTGTAAAAAAAGTAATTCATGTAACTTTACAAATTCAATATAATTATAAAATTGGTGATGCTCTTCTTTAATATGTTGAAAATATCAGTGGCATTAATGTCTCTATTGTTGCTACCAAAATATTTTATCTACTTTACCAACAGCAACCTCAGTCAGCCCTGAAAGTATCTAATTTAAACTTTAGCTTTAGGATCAAAAACTTACGTAAGACTCCCTAATCCACGCTAGAACAATGAACACCTGCTTTCAGTGGGAAATTGTATAGAAGGCTTTTCTCATTCTAGATAGAAATTCTGTAGCTATCTTTGGTTGTTCCTGACTGTATTTTATGTATTTAATCTATCACTAAGTCTTCTTGGTTTTTTTTTCAATTCTGTATTTTTATATTATTTCTGCTGTTAACACTCTAGGTCAAGTCGTTGTCTCCTAAATATCTGGGTGATTACAACAGACCCTTAGCAATATTGGTTAATGGGCCTCTTTGTTTAGTTTCATGACTAATCTCCTAAAATACTGCTGTTCAACAAGTAAGGACCAATGTACCAAACAACATTGTCCATGATGGGAAATCTCAAAGTCACATTCTAGCTTTTCAGTATCTACACTATGTATACATTAGTTATTATTTGTACCAGTAGTCCTCCAAATGAATTCCAATGTTGTCATACTAGAATTCCTTATACCTATGTTATAGCTATGATTTTCAACAACTACACACACACACACACACACACACGTATATTAAATAATTAGATTTTTGAATAATTGTTACCAAAAAAAAATAATCAAGGTCTGACTGATAACACAAAGGCTCAGATTATCAAATAAAATGCAAAAGAACAGAGATATTTCTCAGTATCAAATTTGCAAATAATTCCAATGATAGTGATCATAAAATATAGGGTAAGCTCAGAGAAGCCTGAAAGTATCCCCATAACTCTCCAGACTCTTTGTCAGCACCTTAGAGCTGACTTTGGTCTACATATAACAAATGAGGTTCAACATGTATATGGAATACTGCTTGCACAAAATGAGTCTGAAGATACGGCATTCCTAGCAGCTCATGACCTGTAAATCTATAAATTTTAGGTTTATTTTCCATGAGCAAGTTACAGAGTCCAAGAATTCCTGTTAAATGTAATTCTTTTTTTTTAAAGATTTTATTTATTTATTTGACACAGAGAGAGATCACAAGTAGGCAGAGAGACAGGCAGAGGGAGAGGGGGAAGCAGGCTCCCCGCGGAGCAAGGAAGCCCGATGTGGGGTTCAGTCCCAGGACCCTGAGATCATGACCTGAGCCAAAGGCAGACGTTTAACAGACTGAGCCACCCAGGTGCCCCTGTTAAATATAATACATAGATTCGGATATCAAACATCTTCAGAGTTTGATATGGTCATTTCTTTCCTAGACTCCCCAGGGTATTTAATCCTCTGGAAAGTAGAGAGGGTTCACTAACCCTTTTGCTTCAGTGTAAATAGTTTATCCTCATACTTCAATATGGTCTTTTTTGTTTTAATTAATTAATTAGTTAATTAATTTCTGATGGAGAGAGAGCAAGAAAGAGCAAATGGGGGAGGGGCAGAAAGAGAACTTGAATCTCAAGCAGGCTCCATGCTCAGAGCAGAGCCCGAGTGGGGCTCAATCTCAGGACCTAAGAATGTGACTGGAGCTGAAATCAAGAGTTGAACACTCAACTGACGGAGCCACGCAGGCGCCCCATGGTCTTCTTGTCTTGACCATAAAAGTTCATTAATTATAAAATAATTTATTCAGAGACTAATTAAAATCATTTATTCAAGTATAGAAAAATAAGTAAGACATGATCTGCTATAAGCATATCAAGAAATTCTCACACTCTTAGGAAAAGATTAATTGATCCATGACCATGATACCAAGTAGTTACCAGAATTGTTTAATCAATAAATCACTCTTTTATTCTGTTTGTTCTTTAAATTTGCTCTCCGTTAAGAAATAATGAACAATAGTTTGAGCTCTGTTACTAGTGAGCTCTTGTTTCTGAATTTATTCTATCATCCTAGGACATGTAACCAAATAGGTCTTTGCATAAAATCACTGTATTAGTCCCCTGCACTGCTGTAAAAAATTACCACAGATGCAGTGGTTTAAAATAATAGAAATGTATTATCTCATAGTTCTGGAGTCCAGAAGTCCAAAATTAAGATGTCAGCACAACAAACTGGCAATTGGTCTAACTTTGACTTAGATCCATACAAAATCTTCACAAGGGTGAGCATGTCAGTTTGTGAAAAAGGGATCACTTTCTTTGTCTATAATTTGGGATCAATGATTGATGGGCTGCTAACGATATGACCCTTCTTAGCTCTTGCCTGGTTGAATAAGTTGAGGATTATTCATAAGCATACCCTTTACCTTTTCTTGTTTGTCACTGATTTGCCAATATCCAAAAGTCACATTGTCTTTCTGGAAGAAATTCTGGTTCTTTTTATGACCTCATACTATAGTCAAAACTTTTGCACTTATTTTAATGAAAGACAACATTTTTGTCTTAAAATAACAGTGGCTATTATGAGATATTTTTGACATGTGAAAAATCAATGAAAAAAATTGATTTTTTTCATTCAAAAAATTGATTTGATGATTTTCAAAATTCTTTTGATTGAAAAAATCAAACAACAGTCAGCTTTTTTAAAACCAAGTCCAAAGATAAATCTAATTCTAAAATAGTTCCTCTCAAATATTCTATTTTTAATATTCTGAAACCTACAATCCTTACATTGTTTTCTATCTCAGCTTTATCAATACAAGCCATCTATATTCCTTCTTTTATGTTTATGCTTCTTCATCTCACCTCCAAATGAACTTATCCTTTCTTTAGGTTCTCCCCAAGAAAATAACAATCATTTATTAAGTTTGTATGCCATAAGACAAATCCTTAGAAGCCAAACTTAAACCCTGCCCTAGACCTGAGTGAAGTGCTTCAGTTAAGGAGTTCTTTAAACTTCAGAAAGATGGAGAGAAAACTATGGAATCATTTAAGATTTTATCAAATGAATAATATCTTAGACTATGAGACCTTAATCAATTAGATCGCTTAATTAATAGCCTTTCAAAGGAGAGGTTGGGATGGAGGGAGAGAGGGAAGCAGGAAGAAAGAGAGAGAGAGAAATTAAAATGAATGTTTTAAATTATCATGTAGAATAAAAGATTATAAATAGCCCAGCTAGTTTTAATTTTAAAAATGCATTGAGAAGGAAACAAACGGAAATATATAATCTAAGTCCACTTCAAAAGTTTTTCATTGAAGGGCATATTCCACAAAGATAAAAAATCATAAAGAAGATTAAGATGAGAAATTGACTACAGGAAACTTTCAAAGAGTGTTCTGCTGTATTCTGGCATAGATTTAATAGCTGAGGTAAAGGGAGCTTTGGACTCTGTTTTCAGAAATAGGGAACTCAAAAAGTAAAATCTAAAGAAAAAATTGCCAATTAAAAAAAAAACACTGACATGTAGACAAACATTTTAAAAGAAATCTTAGAAAGTAAACAAGCTAGAAATCAAAACAAACTTATGGCACACCAGATAAAACAACTAGTTCCAGAAATAAAAACAAGAACAAAAAACCTTCTGTTTTTTAAGAGTTGAGAGCCTGTGGATAAGAACCTCTGTAGATAGTGCAAACAAAGGTCCATTGGAAAAAGCAAAGTCCTATGTTGCATAAGAATCAAAAAGGCAACTGTCCAGAATGTGCCCAATTATTCTCTGAGGGCAACATGAGCATTAAAAATCACCCTAATTTTTTTTCTAAGCTTCCAAGAGAAGTTTATTTATATTTGTAAATATAAGTAGACAAAAATTCAACTTTCTTGTTGACAGAGTATCACTGTCACAGAACACTAGATCTTTGGAGTAAAATTTAAAAGTATATTAATAGAAAGGAAGGAAGCAAATTAACCAGTATTAAGAGCAAGAGAAAAAAAAGAGGGGGGTTTTCTTAAAAATAAAAAAATGTCTGTGCCAAAATATGAAAGAACATAGTAAATTATAAACTTGAGAGTAGATAATAAGTTGTAGATGACTTGATAGGGAAATGCTCTGTTTGCCTTGGTTTGCTAGAATCACTCTATTAGATAAAATTTCCAACATTCCTAAATCATCTCTCAAGTCCAACACATAATTTACTGGTATCCATTAACAAAAGATGCTTCTTTCATCTTGCTACCTATATTTTATTTTGAACTTTTTTTTTATGTTGAACTTTTCAACAATTGAAAGACAAAAACAGAATGAAATTAAGCTGCCTAATACTAGACCATAAAACCACTCTTTTACCAGAAAATGAAAATAAAAAACAAAACAAAACAAAAAAAACCTCTTGTTGAAAGAGAATTAAAAATGACTATTAAAATTTAGATACTTATTAAGTTTTCTAGATAATTCTTGATAGTCTCTCCTGCAGCTTTGGCTGAAGAAACGTGAAAAAGGAAGGGTGAGATTAAAAAGAAGTTTCTAGGGGCATCTGGGTGGCTCAGTGTGTTAAAGCCTGTGCCTTTGGCTCAGGTCATGATCTGAGGGTCCTGGAATGAGCCCTGCATTGGGCTCTCTGCTCAGCAGGAAGCCTGCTTCCTCCTCTCTCTCTGCCTGCTTGTGATCTCTCTGTCAAACAAATAAAATTAAAAAAAAAAAAGAAGTTTCTATTTCCCTGACAATAATTAGTCAGTAGAACCAGTTGGTCACCCGATTAATCAATAAATTACAGTTTCATAGCTATAAAACTACCAAAATCCAATGTGAATCTCTATCTGACCAAGGATAATTTTTTCTCAGTGAACAAGGCCTCTGGAAGCCAGCCAATCAATAATACCACCTAGTTTTATTTATTTGTTTTTTAATTGGCCAAACAGGAATGGATTCATTCTAATGAATGGGCTCCTTCTGCCAACCTCAGTAACTGTCTCCCCTTAGTAAGGGTGCTTCTACAGCTCACATGAACTCACTCCAGCCTCTGAAAATCTGCCAATCTCTGAAAGAGAATGGCCTCAAAAGCCACTTGGGTTTCTTTTCTAAGCATTATGCAGTTAACTTTTTCTTTTCTTCCTATTTAGCGAAAGGATGACAAGCATATTTACTATCAAAGGCATTTCTGAATCTAAATGGTAACTCTGAAAGAGAAACTGGAGTTGGAAAAGATAAGAAAAAAGAAGTTAGGAGGTTGTTAGAATAGACTGTGGAAGTTTATTGAAGTCAAGCAGTAGGAATGAAGATAGAGAGGATGAGGTGCACATTAGAGAGAAGATAATAAATTGAGTTCATGGATAATTTGGAAAGTTTCTTTGATTCAGCTTTTATCAACACAGAGCTAGCTAGGTAAAGAGCACATAATTAATACTGTTTTTATCCTCTGTCAAGATTAATTGCTGAGACCAGAGACAATTTAGGGGTATTAATGATTACTTATTCTGTAAGAATATTCACTAGCCATTCTTTTAACTGCTTTTGAGAAATATTTCTTACAGGAGTGGTACTTAAACCCAAATGTGAGCTTTCTTTAAATGGGAGTCAAACCTTGGTATCAAATGAGAACTCATAAGGGTGAAAAAATTTAAATATTTAAAAAATAATAACCCTACGGTTCTATATTCTCATACTAAAATTATCAAATAGTTCCCCTTTAGTGATATGCTATGTATGTTCTCTGAGGCTAAGGGAAGTCTGTATATTAATTTCTAAAAACTATAGAATTTTCATTGCTGTTTCTTCCACCTTCTATTTTTGCTATGTTGTAAGATTACTCTCTGAATAATTGGATACATTAGCACCAACACAGCATCTGGTTGTCAGTGAAAACATGCATTCATAATTTCCTTGATGAAGGTACAAGTAGATGAAATAAATCACCCTGAATAGCCAAAATGTCATAAGCCTTGTTAAATTTAGAATTCATTATATCTTTCAAATTTTAATCCCTATCTGGATGACAAAAATATAAACTCCTACTGAGGGGCCCAAAATAATTTAAAATGCTTGATGCTTGACATATGAAATCAAAATATCATACCAAAATATTTAATTATTATGATAGATTATTTATAGAAAATAGTGACATTGAGCAATTGAGAACAATACCACCTGGAAAAAGCTTATTTAAAAAGAAGTATTGGGTGTATAATAATCTGTTTGGAGGTTTCCTTCTTTAAAAAAAAAACAGATCTCTATATCCTCAATGATAGCATAGCTATCATATAATAATAAAACAATCCTGTCTGTGAAGTCTTTGTGTTAAGTTCAATATGACACAAATATGAACCAGATGTGAGTCTCAATTTAAGGAACTCATAGTCTAGTCAGAGACACAGTGACATGCAAAATTTACCTGAGTACAAATGAGTAAGTGCTGTGATAGAGCTATAAAAAACAGTGTCAGCCGAAGGAAGAGAGTTATTTATTTCTTCTGGTTTATGCATTCTTGCTTTTGTTTGTTTTGCAACTGCAATGTCTGAATTGGTATTTCGCAATGCTGAATGCACAGTACAATCACTTGGGGAAATTTTAAAAAATATATATAGGCACCAAAACTAGAATTAAGAGGACAATCATTTCAATAAATGATGTTGAGAAAACTGGACAGCTAAATGCAAAAGAATGAAACGTGGACCACAGTCTTACATCACATACAAAAACTAACTCAAAATGGATTAAATATTTGGTGCAAGACCTAAAGCCATAAAACTCCTAGAAGAAAAGGTAGGCAGTAGACTCCTTGACATGGGTCTCAGTGATGATCTTTTTGGATTTGATACCAAAAGCAGAAAGAAACAATTGTGACTATATCAAATTAAAAGATTCAGTATAAGGAAACCATCAACCAAATGAAAAGGTGACCTACCAAAAGGGAGAAAATACTTTCTAATCATATATCTGATAAAAGGTTAATATCTAAAATATATAAAGAACTCATACAATTCAACAACAAAAAAAATGAAAAAACAAAAATAAATAATCTGATTTAAAAATGGGCAAAGGAGGTGAGGAGATATTTTTCCAAAGAAGATATACAGATGGCCAACAGTACGTGAAAAGGATTTCAACAACACTAATCATCAGGGAAATGCAAATCAGGACCACAATGAGATATCACCTCACACCTGTTCTTCTTTTCTATGAAAAGAAGAAGAGGATAACTAGAATGTGGAGAAAAACGAACCCTTGTACAGTCTCAGTGGGAATGTAAACTGGTACAGTTACTATGGAAAAGAATACAGAGTTTCCTCAAAATACTGAAAATGAAACCACCATATGAGCTACCAATTCCACTTCTGGCTCTTTATCTGAAGGAAAAGAAAACACTAACTTGAAAAGATACCTGCATTCCCATGTTCACTGTAGCATTAGTTACAATAGTCAAGACTTGGAAACAACCTAAGGGTTCATCCACCGACAAATGGTTAAAGAAAATGTGACACATACACGCACATACTTGGAATATTATTCAGCCATAAAAAGAAGAAAATTGTCATTTGTGAAACAACAGATTGACTAGAGGCTATGTGGCTACATAAAATAAGTCAGAGAAATACAAAAAAAAGATAACTCAACTACTACTGAAATGACCACAAATTCTAAGTCAAGTGGCTAATCAATGATACTTAAACAACTTAGCTGCGATGCTGGCAGTTCCCATTCCCACCTAATGCCATGCACTCATTGGCTCTAGGAGCTTATCCCTAATGGACCAGCATGGATGGGCAGTAATAAGAGACTCACCTGGTCGTCTGGCATCCTCACGAGGGCTTCCAGCTCATACTCCCCCAGCTGATTATTCGGCATTAACCCAAATGTACTCCTTCCCCACTACACAGAGCCTACCTTGTGGAGATGGTGCTTCTGCTCTTCAGGAGGATGAGGCTCTCCATTCCACCTCCAGCACTGGACAGAGTAGACACCTGCAGCAAAGAGCAGGCAGCCCTGAGCTCATGTGTGTGCATGTACAAATATACCAATTCACTTACTTATGATCAAGTGGGTAACAGGAGAGCAAGCACCAGGGAGGATTAGAAACAGAAATATCTGAACAACCTAGCTATACCTGGCTTTTTCCTCCCAGAGGAAAAGCCACTCCAAACTTGTTGGGTATGCACCCATTTCCAGGGAAAGAGGTTGAAAGTAGTATCTTTTTGTTTTTAAAGATTTCATTTATGTATTTGACAGAGAAAGAGAGAGAGATCATAAATACACACACAGAGAGAGAGGAGAGCAGGCTCCCTGCCGAGCAGAGAGCCCAATGCAGGGCTTGATCCCAGGACCCTGAGATCATGACCTGAGCCGAAGGCAGAGGTTTTAACCAACTGAGCCACCCAGGTGCCTCAAAAGTAGTGTCTTTCTTAATGTCACTTCAGAGAGACTATAGAGATGGAAGAAATTGCAAGTGTTTAACCTTGAGAACAGAACAATATAGAGAACTGAAAATGTACCTAGTATTAAAAAAAAAAAAAGGTGTATACCTCACCACTAGAATTATTAATCGGTGGTAAGAAATGAATCTAGATATTTTGATAAGTTTTTCACATGATTCTACTATGCAGCCAAGATTGAAACCACTGGAACACTTATATTTCTCAAGCACCACACGAAGTGAATACATATTAAAGAATAGACAAAGGATCCCATCATACAGATTCATTTTAATGTAATAATAAAAGTACGGAATAGTGAAAACAAATATTACAAAATATATGCAAATTAGCTAATCACATTTCTTACGTATCAACACGTCTTTTTTTTTTTAAGATATTTATTTATTTATTTATTTATTTATTTGACAGAGTGAGAGATCACAAGTAGGCAGAGAGGCAGGCAGCGAGAGAGAGGGAAGTAGGCTCCCTGCTGAGCAAAGATCCCAATGCGGGGCTCGATCCCAGGACCCTGAGATCATGACCTGAGCCAAAGGCAGAGGCTTTAACCCACTGAGCCACGCAGGTGCCTCATATTAACACTTCTTAACGTTATTTCTCTCTCAAAGCCCCTGTCATCTCAAAGCAAAAAGCTTTCAATGGCTCAGTATTAGTTAAGGTAATGCTAGATGTTATATCAAGTAGAACCAGAAATGTCTAATGGTTCAAATGTGGTAGATATTCATTTTCTATTTCCATATGTTTATGATATGACATATTTTTATGATGGGAAGGTGGTCCCTTCTCTGTAGTAGCTCAAGGACCCAGACTCCATGGGAGCTCAAGGACACAAACTCAATCTTGTGCCTCCACCTTCTTGAGCATATGGCTCCCACATTCACTGGGCTCTTGTTTCAAGTAAGCAAATGGGGAAAGAGTATGATGTTCAAACCTGGGACATACAGTTTATTATTTCATTTCATTTCAATTCCAGTAGAGTTAACATACAGTGTTATATAAGTTTCAGGTGTGTAGTATAATGATTCAACAATCCATGTATCATCCAGTGTTCATCATGACACGTTGGCTCCTTAATCCCTATCATCTATTTCACTCAGCCCCCCAAACCCCTTCCCGTCTGGCAACCATCAGTTCGTTTTCAATAGTTAAGAACTTGTTTCTTGGCTCATTGCTCTCTTTTTTTCCCTTGCTTGTTTGTTTCCTTTTTTAAAATTCCACATATGAGTGAGATGATATGGTAATTGTTTTTCTCTGACTTATTTTGCTTAGCATTATACTCTCTAGCTCTATCCATGACATTGTAAATGGCAAGATTTCACTCTTTTTATGGCTGAATAATATTCCATAATATCTACATATACCACATTTTTATCGCTTCATTCATGGGTAGACATTTGGGCAGCTTCCAAAAGCTGGCTATTATAAATAATGCTTCTATAAACATAGGGGTACATGTATCCCTTGGATTAGTGTTTGTTTTATTTTTTGGGTAAATACCCAATAATGCAATTACTGGATTATAGTTCTATTTTTAACTTTTTTAGGAACCTCCATACTGTTTTCCACAGTGGCTGCACCAGTTTGCATTTCCACCAGCAATGCTAGAAGGTTCCTTTTTCTCCACATCCTCACCAACATTTGTTTCTTGTGTTTTTGATTTCAGTGTGTCATTCTGGTAGGTTTGAGGTGATATGCCATTGCAGTTTTCATTTGCATTTCCCTGATGACAAAGTGATGAGCATCTTTTCATGTGTCTGTTGGCCATCTAGGTGTCCCCTTTGGAGAAATGTCTGTTCATTTCTTTTGTCCATTTTAAATTGGATCATTTGGGTTTTGGTTGTTGATTTGTATAAGTTCTTTATATATTTTGGATACTAACCCTTTATTGGATATGTCATCTGCAAGTATCTTCTCTAATGCAGTAGGTTGCCTTTTAATTTGATGATTGATTCTTTCACTGTGCAGAAGCTTTTTATAACCAGAGAGATTTTTATAGGCTAGGATTAGAACGTTTCATCTCACTTCACCTCACATTCTACTGAGTGTCAGCTACAAGGCTATATCTGATGGCAAAGAAAACTGGGAATGCAGTCTTTGTGCCCAGTCGGCGGAGCAATTCACTTTGGTGAATAGTTTGTGACAGAGGCCCCAAGGCCTCACATGATCTGATTCAACCCCAACTCTCTGACCTGCTTTCCTACCATTCTCCCCTTTCGACACTCAACATCTCCTCTTTGGTCTCCTTACTTTCCTCAAGTAACCCAAATATGTTTGATGCCATTGTGTTGAATGCTCCATTTACCTTAAGTGCCCATATGCCACACTGCCCTCAAGTTTCTGCATATTACTCAGATGTCACCCAATCAGCAAGACCTTCTCTGACTGTTTAATATAAAATAGAAATTACAACCACTAATACTCCTTAATATGTTATTTTTCTCTATAGAACTAATATCTATTTGCTTATTTAGTGTTTTGTCTATCTTTTCTACTGCTTTATCCATAGGCCCTTAAACATACAGCAATTGTTCACTAAATTATTACTAAAATTATGAATAAAAGAATGGGTTAATACACGTATCTTTTACCTGTTCCTGCCAATCTCAACATTATTTTGGATATCTCAATATTCTGATTTCTGCAAAAAAAAAAAAAAAAAAAAAACCAGGGATATATCTCCAAATGGCCCCTCCCTCCTCCATATACCCACTGACCAAACTGGCACTCCTTCAGTAGTTCTTCTAAGGGCTAGCAAGGCGCAAGAGTAGCTGGATTTTTATTTTGACCAAAACGGCCTAGGGTTGAGAGTGATTCAATGGAGTTCACACTAAGCAGATTAAATGTCTAACCATGAAACAGTACTTTATTTTAAATTAGAACTTGCTGGGGTGCCTGGGTGGCTCAGTGGGTTAACCCTCTACCTTCAGCTCAGGTCATGATCTCAGGGTCCTAGGATGGAGCCCCGCATCAGGCTCTCTGCTCAGCAGGGAGCCTGCTTCTCCCCCACCCACTCACGCCATCCCCCCCACCCCCGCTTGCTTCTCTGCCTATTTGTGATCTCTTTCTCTATAAAATAAATAGATAATAAATAAATAAAATCTTAAAAAGAAAGAAAAAGGAACTTCCACAGACTTCTTCATAAGCCATTTGGGTTGGTTTCAAAAGCCTATTTGGTAAAGTGAACAAACCTAGCTATTACTCACAAGAGCACATGCACAGCCCCCAAATGAATGCTGAATGTATCTCTGTGAAAGGGTGTGTGTGTTGCAGTAGAGGAGTGGATTTGCATCCTCCTGATGGTTTGTCTAATTCAAATTGAAATACAAGATTTCAAATGATGAAAATCTCCTGTAATGCACATCCACATTCTGTAAATCACGTGGTAAAATAATTAGACCATAATATATTGAAGAGAACATGTGTTTTTCAGCTTTGATTTACTACTACTCAGAGAAATGAGAGCTCTGTGAATGACATCAGAGTACCAGCAAATTATGGTTTCTAACATTTAAAATAATTCCTGGAAGAATTGGCTTCTAAAATATTGCTTCTAAGAACCACAGTACACTGTATTTTTATAATGCCTTTTAAATGAATATGTTCATATGATTATCATATTATTATTTCTCAAACTCTCAAGTTTTAGCTTGTCTCTTATTATGGTAATATGTAATAATAACTGGATAATCTTCCCTCTTTGTCTACACTGACAGAATCTGCAAGGAAGATATACAGGTACCTACTTTCATGAGTATGACTCAAAGACTGGCTCTCTGAAGAGACCAAATAAATGGAATAAAAATTCCATATATCTTATAATTTTAAATATATGTTTTTCTTTAATCACTTATCTGTTACCTCATTATTCCTCATAAAAAAATTTCTTAAGTTGTCTCATATGCTCATGATTTACTTGAGAATATGTAAAAAATCTTGAAGGCACTATTAACTACTATTAACTACTTCTAATTTAGTCACTAAAACCTGTCAAAGACCACTCCATGCCAAAGTAATGGGGAATCATTGAACAATTTTAGGAAGAAGGGCGACATATATAGATTTATGCTTTTGAAAGTTCTTCTTTCTGAATAAGAGTGCCTATAGGGAAAGAAGCTAGGATACAAGAAAACCAGTGTGGGCCTTGGAATAATGCAAATTTTTAAAAGTGCACAATTCCCAGGCAATTCCCATTGTAATGGAAATTGAGAAATAAATGGAATCAGAAGCTATATGTTTGTAGAAGAGAAATACTGGGTGATTAATTGAATAAGACCTGCCATGGTATGTGTCTGGCTTTCAGTCAGCCTTCATGTAGCAGACCCAAACATACTCCCACTCATAATTTCCAAAACATCTCTATCTTTTTTATCTCAGGCACAGTTTGCCCAAAGGCCTAGAAAGAGAAGTATTTTTTTCTTATCTGGTTTAAGAATTACTTCATTTCCCACCACACAATTGCCCTTTTTCCAGGATTTGACAGTGGGAACATCTACTATCTTCAAGGGAAACTCTACCCACTCACATAAAGAGCTATGATGTCCTATAGCCCTTGGGTTAAAGATAGTCAGATTAATTGACCATATGCTTCCAAGAGTCTGGATTATTAACTCTCAAATGTGAGCACATGTGGCACAGCAAGAAACAACTCCAGGTTGTACTGTGCCAAGCCCAAGGAAGTTGTTTCTCATTTTTTCTACTGGCAAGAGATGAAAAGGTACTCTAGCCTGCATAGACTCTGTCCTGCCACATGATCCCTCCTCTTACTCTCCTGAGACCAAGTGCTTACACAAGCACTCACTTGTCCAAAGAGGATTTTTTTTTATTAAAGGCAATCTAAATATGTATGTGTGGAAGAGAAGAAATTTTCTACATTCATGGTGCATAATTGTGTTAAAAAAACACCAAATTCATTTTCCTACATAAATTGTACCACATGCACCATTCCTCAGTCTGAAGTAACTGCATTTGGATTATGTCTGAGTCAGGTCTTGGGAGAAAATTTCCACCAAGTGGTTGCACTGTTGCCTTATAGGTGCAAAAATGAAAGACGACATTATAAGAACTTACATAATGGTCAGAGCATTTTCTCTCAAACCTGACCATTTCAAGCCTGACCTCAAGGAGCAGGAACTGCTTGTTTCTTTCAAAATGGCCATTTTAAGTCCTAGGTTGCACCAAGCACCCTATTTTATTAATTAACATACTCAGTTTGATTTCCAAAACTAAGAGGCATTGGTAGAATCCATGCTACCCATTACAGATACCCTCACTTACAAATCACAAGTTGTTTGTGAGGTTTGTGTGTGTGCATCCTTTTTTCCCTTTTAGGGATTCCCTCAATGATTGCATTTTCTTTGTCATTCTCTTAAAGCACTAACATAAAGTCCTGTTTACTCCTATATTTCTAGTCCTAATGGTAGTAGTCTAGAGCATGGCTTTTTAATTTTTTAAAAAATGAAACCCATATTATTGTACCAGCCTCTTAAGTAGCCTCCTTAATGTCATTTTATTCAATATTCCTGTTTCTTACCCTGCTACTTGAGTTATTTACATTAAAGCCGTTGAGATGCTGTCACTTCCATGTGCCCCATATCCATTTTACAAAAGAATGCTGAGGGTCTTCAAGGGCCTTGTCAGGTCCCAGTCAGGGTTTTGTGTGGATCAGTGAAGCTGCTTGGTGTGGTGGAGACTGCGCAGTTAAAGATCACAAACCCAGACTGTAATGATTCAAGTATTTCCGAAACAGTTTTAGGTCATGTTAAGCAACCCTGCAGATCAAGTATAGTCCATGGACCTTTCGTTTTCAATCTCTGGACCTAGAAAATCTAGAAAATCCTTCCTTGGGGCACCTAGGTAGCTCAGTCGATTAGGCATCTGCCTTCAACTTAGATTGAAGGATCCTGAGATCGAGTCCCGAGTCTGGCTCTCTGCTCAGTGGTGAATCTGCTTCTCCCTCTCCCTCTGCCTGCTGCTCCCTCTGCTTGTGCGCTCTCTCTGTCTCTCTCTTTCTCTCTGTCAAATAAATAAATACAAATTAAAAATACAAAATTAAAAATACAAAATACGAATACAAAATACAAATACAAAATTAAAAAAACAAAAGGAAATTAAAATCCTTCCTCATCTCTCTTTTTACTTCATATTTTCACCAGGCCAGACTGCCTCACAGGTCTGTCCTCTGTGTGCTCTAAGTTTTACAGCCTTTGTGCATTAACTCCCAAATGTTCTAGACCCCAAAATGGCCTGTCCATCTCTGTAGCTATAGCAATATCCGGTTCCTTTTAGATTGAGTTCAAATAAAACTCTGTCCCTGAAATAGTCCATGGTGTCAGAACTAGAATCCATTGTGCCTAATAAGGAATTCTTTCTATTTTATTCCTTACTTTTGGCCCTCAAGTAATTATTTGTATTATTTTTAATTTACTCATGCATTCTTTTTCCTCTCCACAGATGAAATGCTCTGGTTCTCAGGAAATATATTTGGTGATCTTCAGTAACTCTCATTCTCTGACATAAGATCTTCAATATAGCAGGCCCTCAGTAAATCTTTGTGAAAACAGATTTGTGGAAAAGAAACATCTGAGTGGCTAAAATACATGAATTTTAGACCTAAGAGAATTCAGGCTTTATTTATAAGATTCCACTTATAAGATGGATAAATCTGAGCCATTATCAAAATTCTCAGTCTCAATTTGCTTAGCTCCAAAATAATGATAATAAAGCAGACCTCACATAGTTGATATAAGAATTAGTCATAATCTAGAGCATATATATAATCTGTGACATGTAGTATAGTAAATGCCTAGTAAATAGTGGCTTTTATTACTATTATTACTATTTATTACTATTATTAGCCTTTGCTCACATAAAATGACTTTTCTTGGGATGCCTGAGTGTCTCAATCAATTAAGTATTCGACTCTTTTTTTTTTTTTTAAGATTTTTTATTTATTTGACAGAAACACAGCGAGAGAGGGAACACAAGCAGAGGGAGTGGTAGTGGGAGAAGCAGGCTTCCCACCGAGCAGGGAGCCCGATGCGGGGCTCCATCCCAGGACCCTGGGATCATGACCTGAGCCGAAGGCAGACGCTTAACGACTGAACCACCCAGGAGCCCCAAGTATCCGACTCTTGATTTCAGCTCAGGTCATGATCTCAGGGTCATGAGATCAAGCCCCTCATCAGGCTCTGCTCAGTGCGGAGTCTGCTTGAGATTCTCTCTTTCTCTCTGCCCCTCTCCCCACTCCTGCTTAATCGATCAATAAAATCTTTAAAAAATTACTTATCTTCCGGATTTTTCAATTTATCTCTTCAAAACTCCTCTTAATGGGATATGTCATATTGAGCTCTTACTCGTTTAATATAAATTAAGCTACTGCTATATCCAAAATACAGCAGTCTAACATTCCTCATCTCTCTTTTTACTTCATATTTTCACCAGGATGCTGTCCTGGTGATGCTGTCTAACATTGCCTGACAGAATGGACAAAATCTGATAGAAAGCCAACAATAAAATGGAAACAATTTCTAGTTGTTTGGTAGCTACAGATCTATCTGATAAACCATATTTTTACATATATTTATAATATAAATAAAATTTTTATTTTATTTTACATTACATTTTACATATATTTATAATATAAATAAAAAGAGCTATTTTATAAACTTTCATTTTATAATTTAAGGTACTTTCAATAGCAACTAACAGGAAATCTAACTCCAACTGGCTTACATAATCAAGGGGATGGTCTAGTAGCTGGGTAAACCCCAACCATGCTTAGACACCAGATCCACTTTTGGGCAGTTTTAGTTGTTCCAAACTTCCTTGTTTATCAGCTTCTTAATCAAGCTGTCTTTCTTAAAGGAAGCAAAGAACTCGAGGCAACTTTAATTCTATGTCCACATAATATTCATTTAAGAGAAGACAAAGCATCCCTCACCATTTAAAGTGCTGCTGGGGGGTGCCTGGGTGGCTCAGTAGTTAAGCGTCTGCCTTCGGCCCAGGTCAGATCCCAGGGGCCTGGGATCGAGCCCCGCATCGGGCTCCTTGCTTGGCAGGAAGCCTGCTTCTCCCACTACCATTCCCTCTGCTTGTGTTCCCTCTCTCGCTGTGTTTCTCTGTCAAATAAATAAAAATCTTTAAAAAAAAAAAAAAATAAAGTGCTGCTGGGCTCTACTCTGATCGGGCCAGCAGATGAAGACCTCCCTCTGAACCAGTCAGTGAGGTCTGTGAGGCCACCTTAAGCTGACAGCTGATTAGCTTAGGTGAACCAGCACCAGTCCAGCAACTAGAGTTAAGTCACTGTAATTAAAATAAATGGCTATTACCCAAAGGTAAGAAGAATAAAATGGAGAATACTAGGGAGATCATCACTATGTCATAAATATGTATTTTTCTGTGTATGTGTGTGTCCGCCAACACGGTCATTTAATTTTTCACTAATCAGCTGAGTTTGGGTTATTTGTAACCAGTATAATATCATTTCAACTCTCTCTCTCAAATCTTATAAAAATTTCCTTTTACGTAATATGGATGCAAAAACATTCTCAGAACATCTTTCAGTGTAAAATTCTACCTTTAAAATTCACCATTCTAAGGGCGCCTGGGTGGCTCAGTCGTTAAGCGTCTGCCTTCGGCCCAGGTCATGATCCCAGAGTCCTGGGATCGAGCCCCGCATCGGGCTCTCTGCTCGGCAGGAAGCCTGCTTCTCCCGCTGCCATTCCCTCTGCTTGTGTTCCCTCTCTCGCTGTGTTTCTCTCTGTCAAATAAATAAAATCGTTAAAAAAAAAAAATTCACCATTCTAGTTTTTTATACACTGACTTTTTCATTTCTTTTATTTAAATTTCCTTAGTAAAGGATCTGAAGTGTTTATGTGCTTTTTAACTGGTAGCTATTATGGACTTTACAAATAATATTTCACTGGAGAAACAAGTAAGCAGCTACCAGTTATGAAACAAGAAGGTACAGAAAGTTTTCCTTTTGTTAACATTAATATCCAAAGAAAACAAATGTAAAAAAATGGTATCTTTTCATCATGAGAATATACTCAGGCAGTGAAAAATCTAAGATGCAGAGGCTTAACAACTTAAGAAACTGAGTTTTGGAAACTGAAGACTATCATCTTGCTCATTTAGAAAAGTTGTGCTAAGTAAATAATAATTGATTTCAAGGCCGTTTGTTTGTTTAATTATGCATGTTCTGACCTTTTTTGACAGAACATAGTAGATCAATGTTGGTTTTAAAATTAACATTATGGACTCTGACACAGAACTTGTTTTTACATTTACCTCATAATGATAGATAAATGAGAATAAGCAACATGATATTGTTGCTTGCCTACAATATTCAACCATGATCTGAGGCCCAGCCTATGAGTATTTTAACACGTTGGTATAAATGGTTTCAATTATTGTCATTTATGGAGGGTGTGCTGCTTCTGTTCATTTATTTTCCAAGAATTAGAAAGACTTTCTGACCTTGCATGTCTGGATTTCAGAAGTGAATCTCTACTAGCATCTTTCCTAAAAAAGACTACCACCGTCAATTCCAAAGTATATATACTTGTGTAAAGAAGATGGCCCCAATTGCAAGGAAGAGTGCCAAAATCTGGAGTATGAAGAAGGATGGGAGAATCATTGCACCCTGGCTTGACCATGAAAGATTGCCTATAGTTCCACAATGGGCCGTGGTGTTCTTGAAATGTACAGAAAATACCATTTGAGTATGTTTTCTTGCCCAAATAACAATTCATTTTTTAGTGCCAAAAGAGTTACAACTCTTTAGTGCCTGAAGAGTTATATTGTTTCCACATTTTCCCAAATTTGTGAGTGTTAATTAAACCAACACACTAAGGCCATTATAAATCAAGCCTCTATTGGGGTAAGATTACATTCATAAATATTTCAGTAGTTACATAAATTAAAATATATTTAATTTTAAAATTTATTTAAAATATTTAAAGTTTAAATATTTAAATTTGTATTTAAATGTATATTTAAAATTTTATGTGATGGTCTGAAATTTGAAGAAAATAAACGAATAAATACATAAAGTTAGGGTGTATTTAAGATTTTATGTGATCATCTGAAATTTGAGGTAGTGAATCAATGAGGAAAAATCGAATTTGTCACATCAACTATAAAAGATCCTCATAGTCTCTAAGAAACAGAAAGGATTCCCAAAAGCCTGATTATTGACATTGTGTCAGTTCATTCAGGTGGTAATATTAGCAGTTCTGCTTTAGAGAAAAGGAGTTAGGATTGACAAAACACATTGAAATTGAAGAGAGAGATTTTAAATTTACTGTGCTTTAGGTAAAAGCACATTGTTTATTCATTTTTGGCAGAAATTTGCAAAGAGGAATATCCGTAGCTATGTGTGTATCTGTAAGTGCATACACACAAATACCAAAGGATTATTCTGGGAATCTTTTGTCTAAGATGGACCTATTAAATAATCATCTGGTATACCACTTTGAACAATTTACATGCCATTTTTTTTAGTAAATGAAAAGTAAAATAATATAGTAATATGACACTCCATGGGAGGCAAAGTAGGTCATTAGCTGTTACTCTAGCAATTTCTATTTAACAAGCTTCATTAGTATATTATGTTTCTGATATCTCTCAGATGAACAAGCTACCACATTTCTTTGTACCTGTGTTCATTTAAACAAAGTGTACAAAGTATAACTGCAGTTCTGTTCATCTGTGAACACAGTAAAATTTGGGGCTGTTTTAGTATTACCCAGAGAGGGAAATATTTTTTTTTTTATTAATTGTCAGTCATTCATTCAATGCAAAATGACCTAGACATGAAGGTAGTAAACTGGCTTATTTGGCTGCTAGGTGGGGATAAAGGGAAGATGCTTAAAAATGCCGCAGAGGACATGTCAGAGGCTCAGGTACTTATGCACAGTAAAAAAAAAAAAAAATGGTTTTGCAAGTATTGTTCTAACTGGACAGGCTCTCGGAAAGCCAGACTTACATAGAGAAGAAAAAAAATCTTGTATTCAATGTACAAACTGGAAATGGTTTCGCCGTCACAAGCTACAGATTGGTTCAAGTTCCCTTTATATTGTTACCTTTACTTCAACCACAGCAGCTCTCTCTCCCTTCCCTGCCATCACCACCACGGCAGGGGCATAGCTAGTGAGGTGTAGACGGGAGAGAATCGGAGACAAAGAGAATCGCCAAAGCCGAACACAGAACAAACACGAGAGAAGGAATTTCTCAGGTCTCAGGAAGCAGACATTTTTTGGAACAAGTATCACAGGAAAGTGAAGCTTCTTAAATCCGAGCATCTTGTGGATGGAAGTCATTCGGGATGAGAAAAGCCAGAGATGAGAATAATGCTGAAGAATCTCCACTTAACTAAATTCAGATGTTCGAATTATTGCATTTTAAAGGAACAGTTGTTGCAATTTCTGGAAAAACAATACATACGAGACAAGACAACTGCCATTTGACGTGAGTGCACATGGGGGACAGAAGATTTAGGGCCCCTTCAAGCACTGTTATTAAATGATTATCAGGAAAGAAACCTTAATGAATACAGAGAGATATTATAGAACCTTGAGGATGCTCCCATTTCTTGGATGATTCCATTTCTTGGAGAAAGAGAGAGAAAAATTGGTGAAGGAGAGAGAGCAAAGCAATCAATAAAGTTAGAAATGAACCAGGATAGTGAGTTTCTTTTTTTTTTTTTTTTTTCAGGATGGTGAGTTTCTGACCCTGAGAGGGAAGACTCAAAGGATCATGCACTTTTTAGGGCGGCAGGGTAACTACAGGTCACTCACCCCTGACAAGTAGAACCTATGCATACTCACAAAATTTCTATCAGTAGCCTGAGTTATGATAGATGATATTTGTTTTCACGAGATGAATGATATAGTTGCTTTAGTGTCTCCTAAATATATTTCTGAGAACCCATGATAAATCAGTCATCAAAAACAGCATATGCCCTTCTAAAGAACTTCTGAGGGCTGCTAACTATGGATGGCATTGCAAAGCCATGTGATCATGAGTGGCGCTGTATTATATGTTCCAGAACCATCCTTGCACATTCCATAGCTGTCTAAATATAATATATTGCACCAGTGGGCAAACAATGATGTGAACCAAGATCAAATATGTAGTGCGCTCCCTTCGTTGTCTTGAACTACGTTTTAGATGTGCTGTAGTAATAAGCTGAGTCTCGGCATCTGATAGACAGGGCAGCTGAGCAGGCCAGTCAGCAATCCTGGCACTATCATATTGCAGGTGCAGGAATGAAACTCAAATACTTGAGAACAGTTGCCTTTGGGCCAGCTATGAACTTGACCTCATTTCAGATAGCAGCTTTTCCTTCTCACCCACAGCACAGCTGAAGTTTAGAATAGAATTCATTTAGCTCAGCTTTCAAAAACAAATTGGTTCAAAGCCTACTTTCCTAAGTTTCTTTTGAAGACAAAATGCCATGAGTTTTTTTTTTTTCTTGGTTGTTGAAAAAGTTCATGAAGAATCAATTACCTGGATTTTTCTTTAGCAAGTGAGAATAAACTAATAAGTGCAATCGTTATTTCCAGGTACATTTAGTGTGTTGTGAAATTTTAGAAGTGTTTGTTTGGGTATGATTTTTTATTCTGATAAGATGTAGTCCTTGAATTGTTCAATCCAAAAATGTGTTCCTAGCAACTGCAAATCTTTTGTTGAGATGTATCTGGACACCTCCTCAAAATTAGAACTAACATGTATAAACATTAGCTATGTATTTAAGAGATCTGAAAAAAATGAGAAGTCACTTACTCTGAAGAATAACAACTCGCTGAAAATACATCTCCTCCCATAACAGGGAGAAGTAGTCAGTGAACTACTTTATTAAGCCAAAGATTTTACATCATTTACAGGTGAAAACAGTCATGCCAGGATAAGCTACTCAGTTCAGATCCTGAAGTGATAAAATGGAAATGGCAATAGGAAAATTCTGAAATGTCATTTTAAGGGATGATGAATGGGCTTGGATAAGACAGGACATGGTCCTCATGATTCTGTTTAGTGAAAAAGTAACTTTCCAATCAAAAGCATTTGGCCTCTATCTTATCCCTCTTAACCCTTAGTATACAGAGAATACTGGATATGCCCGGGAAGAGAGATACCAACATCTTACTTTTTATTTTTAATTGATGTGGTATTGCTTCTTTATATGTTTGCCACCATTTCTGTCCATATATACCCACAGGGACTCCCTCTTACCTAGCAACCCCCGCCCCCTGACTCATACCTATGACCACCAAACCTATCTCACAGTGGGCCTGATCATGTTCAAAGTCTATGTCATTAAATGAGGAAAATTTACCTCAGGAAATAATGTCTTAGTCCCCAGTTTGTGAAAAAAAAAAAAAAAAAAAAACTGAGCTAGGATTTGTCTGTGATATAAAGATAACTAAGCTCTCTGCTTCCAAAAGGATGGTCCACCAAAGAGAAGATAACATATACACAGATAGTATATCAAAAACAAAGCATTTAAAGGGACCATGAGATAGGGTAAGGGAGATTACCTTGATTCATCATGATTCTATGATGTCATCATGAAGAGCTTCTACATGAATGGGTGCTGAGGGACTATATCAAGCTGCCAAGCAGGAATTGAGGGGGCAGCGAGGGGAAGACCTTTCCAAATAGAGAAAATAGAATGATCAAATGCTCAAAAGCAGAAAGAAGAGCAGGAAAATCTGACACTATCTAAAAAAGAGAGGAACTTCTACGCTTGCTAATCTCTGCTGATGTTATCTTTTTCCTCACCCTACTCATTCTTTAGGACTTAGCTCCTAAATCACCTCCTCAAAGAAGTCTCAGAAAATAGATACCACCTGTCCAACCACATATTTCTGTAATGATATATTTCTGTCACACACTGTATTGTGTTATAATCTCAGTACATAATTGATTTAGTAATTATATTGTAAATCCTGAAGGGACAGAATTTGTGGCTTAAAAATCTCATTTTCTTGAATCAATAGTCCAGTGCCTGGTACTTTGTAAATATCTGTTGAACTAATGAATGACTGAATGCTCAAATACTTTATATTAATATCCATATTCATAGCCATCATCTCACTTAATTCCTATAGCATTTTTTTCAAGAGACAGATTTTATGCCATATTCAGAAAAACTTTTGTTCAAAACAAGTCTCTACTCTCAGAGATGAAGAATTCATTCTACATCTACATCAATTGCTTGTATAAGCATAGTTCTAGACTAAGTGCAATAGCATGCCAATGTTAAAACACTAACTTTATATTGAAAGCTGTATTTCTAAGACATAATGCTCCACATTAAGGCTGCATTCAAGTTTTCTCATGCATCTATTCCCCCTTTGGGATTCTGAATGTTGTAACCCCTCTTTTATCCAGTACCACTTACGAGACTATGGTAACAGTAACTGACATCAGAAAAAATTCAACAAAACTGAAGGCACAATGTCTTGAGAATAACAATATTTGGAATTATAGGTTAATGTGTTGATAGCTAATTTCTTCTTTGAATAGGATGTATAGACCCTTCTGTTTCAAGAAAAAAAGAATCTTAGAGTTTTTTATAACATCAATACTTTATATTGTTAGGGACTTTTTTTTTCTCTCCAGAGTTAAAGTAACCTGAACTGTACTGATGACTCATCCCTTAAATTTAACTTTTAGTTTTTGACTTTTACATTTAATCCAACTTATATTGCTTTAATTTTTAATTATGCAATATTAATATTTATTAACATACTTTAATTGTAAAGTGTTTAAACAACACAGACACGGTGAATATACCCTTTGATTATTTCAATTCAGTGCCTTCCCCCGGATATAAACATTAACAACATTTTGTTGTATATCTTCCAAGAATTTATTTCAAATACCTTCACAGGGGACGCCTGGGTGGCTCAGTCAGTTAAGGATCTGTCTTCATGGGGCGCCTGGGTGGCTCAGTGGGTTAAGCCTCTGCCTTCAGCTCAGGTCATGATCTCAGGGTCCTGAGATTGAGCCCTGCATCCAGCTCTCTACTCAGCAGGGAGCCTGCTTCCCCCTCTCTCTCTGCCTGCCTCTTTGCCTACTTGTTATCTCTCTCTCTCTCTGTCAAATAAATAAATAAAATCTTTAAAAAAAAAAAAAAAAAGGATCTGTCTTCAGCTCAGGTCATGATCCCAGGGTCCTGGCCTGTACCTGGCTCCTTGCCCAGAGGAGAGCCTGCCTTTCCCTCTCCCTCTGCCTGCTGCACCCCCTGCTTGTGCTCTCTCTCTCACGCTCTCTCTGACAAATTAATTAATTAATTAATTAAAATCTTTTAAAAACTAAAAATTTGAAAAAATGAATGTTTCCATAGTACCCACAGAAAACATAGTTTGCATGTGCTGTCAAAATGTAGATATTATTCTGTCCTTGGTTGTTTTTTACTTAATGTCTTAGAGCTCTTCTCATCAATACATATAGATCTATCTTCTGTTTTTTACTACTGTTTAGTATTACAAAGTGTGGCTCTACCATACTTCACATAGTCATTTTCCTGTGATGGATATTCCCATCATTTTGATTAATGGTAGATTAAATGAAATGTTTATTTATGCCAAATTACCCTCCAAAATCTTTATCAATTTTTAATCCCACTTGACAGTCTAGGAAAGTATTACATTAAAATATTAGTCGATTTTCTGTTATAAATATTACAACCATCTTCCTCACATACTTTTATTTGTCCTTTAATTATATTGATGGAATATTTTCTTCTGCCAATTATTAAAAATTTATGTAATTAAATGAATACTTTCTTTTCCCATTTGTTTTGATATTTTGTAGTTTAAGAAGACCTTACCTACTCCCAGATTCTATAGTCTTGATTCCTTTTAACACTTTTATGATTTATTGCATTTTAAATTTATTTTTTAAAAGATTAGGATGGGGTACCTGGGTGGCTTAGCCAGTTTGGAGTGTTACTCTTGATTTCAGTACAGGTCATGACCCCAGTGTTGTGAGACTGAACCCTGCATCAGGCTCATGGGCTGGGCGTAGGGTCTGCTTAAGACATTCTCTCTCCCTTCCCCCTCTCTAAAATACATACATGTATACATGCACACACATATGCATAATACATACATACATATATACTTCCTTCCATCCCTTGATTATTTTAAGGACATTCTTTTGGATGAATACTGGTCATTCAAATTATTCTCTTAAATTCTCTTTCGTTTTTCTCATCTGAGACAACTATTTCAGTGTACTGATTTATTCCTTACTTTTTCTTATCCTTCTAGGCTATACATTGTCCTATTGCTCCTAGTGTTCACCCCATTCTAGCAGGTTGGTATATTTCAGGGACCAGCCTCTTCAAGTGTGTCACAGTCTGCTGTCAATAACTAAACCATTCATCACAACACTGAATCCTGCTGAAATTGCTGTGATTCCATTACCCTGCTTTCCTGTGAGAACAGAATGTATAGGCAGGGTAAAAAAGGGAAAGTGAGATAATTATGCTCTCATTACATAAGTCATATCTTTCATTCTAATTTTAATCCTATTCAGTTCAACAATGACCCTTTGATAAGTCTAGATGGTTTTGTGAATTTTGTAGAAATGTGCAGAAACCAAGTGTGTGAAAGGAAAGTGTCATGCAATCACAAGTGCAGGTGACAGCAAGTGACAGAAATTGGAAAGAATATTTGATTGTACTTGAGCTAATGGTGATATTGATTTCATGCTCCAATAGACCCTAAAGGACAAGGCGGCATAATGGTATTTCATTTCCATTTAACATTATGGGTGTAATACAAGTCAAGGTACTTTTGCTTTTAAATGCCTTTTTTTAAAGTTAGGTGAATGGAAGATATAGAAAAGGATCATATATAAATCACATTTATCTGAGGTGCATGAGTGCTTCTTCACAGAAGTGCCATATAAATTTGCTGCCATTATTATTAAAAATACTTCACACAAAAAAATACTTCACAAAATAACTTCTCAAACAACTTGATGCAAATTAAGAAAGTTAATGTGGATGAAAATAAATACATGCATAGGCATAAAATAACAATATTATAATAAGTGTAGACATTGTGGAGCTCCTTACCTTTAACAGCAATATAATTAAAATATTTATTTAGGCTATTATGCTCTGGGTACTGCAGAATGAGTGAGAACAAAAATCATCAGGGGCGCCTGGGTGGCTCAGTGGGTTGGTTAAAGCCTCTGCTTTCAGCTCAGGTCATGATCTCAGGGTCCTGGGATCAAGCCCCACATCGGGCTCTCTGCTCAGCGGGGAGCCTGCTTCCCCCTCTCTCTGCCTGCCTCTCTGCCTGCTTGTGATCTCTCTCTTTCTGTCAAATAAATAAATAAAATCTTAAAAAAAAAATTATCACTCTTCTCAAGGAGCTTAAGGTCTACAGATAGAGACAGATATTATTCAAATAATCTCTCTCTCTCTCTCTCTCTCTCTCACACACACACACACACACACACACGCACGCACACACACAGGGCATAATTACAAACTGAGACTGAGTAGAGTGTTAAGTGGGAAAGGAGCATTGCATATGATAGTTTTTAACTAAAGAACCAGAATGGGCAAGGGTATCAGAGCAACCTTCCCTGTAGAAAAGTTACCTGAGCCAGGCTCAGAAGGATGAGTAAGATATGAATAAGAGAAGGGAGGTTGGTGAGAACTCTCAAGGCTAGGTATGGTAGGTGTAAAGGCTCGGGGGCAGGAAAAAATGAGAAGAAAACTTTAAGACTGGAGAGGAATGAGACAGCAAGAGAAAATGACACAAAAGGAGATTGGCAGCTAGGCAAGAGCTCTGCAACACTAGGTACTTTAGACTTTTTCCTAGAACAATGAGGAAGAAGTGAAGTGATTTCAATCAATTTGGTGGGGTTGTGACAGCATCATACTTGTGTCCAGAGAATAGAACAGCAGTCCTACTCTGTAGAACACATGAGAGAGGGGCCAGAGTAGACAGTAGGAAATCTGACCAGGGGATACCGCAATGATCTGGATGAGGGAAAATAGCTGCTTGAATTTGTGGGGGTGGGGAGTGGGGGATGGGGACTGGGTAGTAGATAAATAGGAAATGTATTGAAGATGTAAAACTGTCAGAAATTGATAAAGGAAAACTTTTGGAGAGAGAAGCCAGTGTTGATAATGTCCATGTTTTGGACTTGTGCACTTAGATTGCAGGTGTTGAAACTTCTTGTTATTTTGGGAGAGGGTATTTATAAGATCAGGAATTTAGTCTTGGGACATACTGAATTTAAGATAAGACTGAAACATCCCAGGGGATTGGAAATTTTGAAGGCAGTTTGATATACAGGTCTGGTGCTCAGAGCAGAGATTTGATCTAGTTATATACAATGACGAGTCATTATTTCATAGATGACAAATAATAACAAGGAAAAGGATGAAATTCCCTTAGAGAGGCAGCCAAGTGAGCAGAAAGAGAGCCCCGAAAATTCCATGGATTCTTGGGGTCACTTATGCTGACTCTTTTGAGAATGAGATGAGACTTACAAAGTAGAGGAAAGACAGGAAAAGTGTAGTGTCATGCATGCCTATAAGAAGAAAGTGCTTTAGGAATGAATGATCACTTCAATCAAATGCTGATGAAAGGTCAAATCTCAGAAGACTGAAAAGCATCCTTCAGATATAGAGATATGGAGATTATTAGTATCCCTGGCATGAGACGTTTGGTGGAATAAGGAGTATGAATATAAAAAATTGGAGTATCTCGATGAACACTCAAGGCAAACTTACACTAACTATTATTTCCTCCCATATAATTACTGTAGAACAAAGATTCAGTTACATCTTGCTCAGGTGTCCATAGCTATGTCTGAATCAGCATTTGAATTCGAAGTCTTTCACTCAACACACTCCACATACAAACCTTCCAGGCAAGTGATAGAGATTGATTTTTAAAATTTGGGAGAAAACAGACAAAATAGAGGAAATTACTCATATTCTTATGTTAACCACAGATCATTCAGAAAAGAACAAAACCCATTCACTAATATTTCTCTTGCCTGCTTCCCCATGTGTGATATATACCGTCGCTCCATCTGGTTAGTTCCAGGTAAGTTCTATCATTCCTCTACTGGTCAACAGACCAAGGAAGACAAACTCTTCTAGCCTGAAACCATGAGAAACTTGAAAAGAACAACGAGATAGTCGCTTACTGGAAGAATTAGTGGTAACAACAAGATGGAAACAAGATACTAAACAAGATACTAATCCTTTAGGGAAAGAAAATAATCACCTGGAGGCGGAAAAAAAAAAACTTACAGAGTAATCCAACCCCCGATTAGCAGGCCTCAGTTTACTCATTTTTCCATGTTTTGTAGTCGGCCAAATTCCAACCAGTTTCCTTCCTGTAAAGAGCATTTGTACAGACCTCAACGACATCATTTATATTCTTAGCATCACAATTCACAGAGACAATCCGAAATAGATGGAAATATCTAAGAATTATTTATATCTTTTTGCAACTCCTGAACAAGTATATCTTATGGGAACTACTGTTCGCTGAATAAACTTTCAATGTATATTCTAATAATACTATTATTGAAAAAATCTATATGCTACATTTCAACAATAATTTCTAAGTGTGGAAACGTGCTACATATTTGACAGAGTACTTTCATATACACTGTAGTAATGAGTAACATCTGCCCAGCAATTTGCAGTGAACTTTCACATTGTCTAATTTAAGCCTCGTAACAACCATGTGAAGTGGCTATTCATATCTCTGTTTTGCTGATAAAGAAATTGTGACTTGGAGATGTTAAATGACTTGC
>CM053603.1:83282452-83339435 GCA_028646535.1 Procyon lotor | reverse complement strand
AAAAAAAAAAAAAAAGAGCAGATTTAATCAGAGCCTGGTTTTCATAAAATTTCTGAGGTTCACTTTTAGCAGCTGGGATAAGGCCATACAATGTGTCATTGAAAATAACCATTCGAATGTCTTTAATAAACATGCTGAAAAATATTCTTAAAAGAATTCTGAAAGTAGAACATCACCTAATATACAAGTTACAATCCTCATCATTCACAGATTTATGGGTTTTTCTTTAAAATTTAATTTCAAACATTCTTCACACAAAGTACATCATCTCATAATTTCTAACCATAACCAAGCTATACTATAATAAGAGTTAATTAGACTGTGATTCTCCCAAAGAAATTTTAAGTGCATTTTTGGGACAAAAGTTTTCATTTTATAAAATTAAAAGCATTTGTATCCACAATATTTTATTGAATTTCAGTAATGGACTGGGAATATTTAAAAAGGGCATTAGTCTTTATTGAGGGTATACTATGTGCCAATAAATGTACTAAGCACTTAAAATACAATATCTAATAGGCAGACTCTATTTCTAGAGTTTTATCAGCTTTAGGGATTATGTGGTAATAAACTTCCATATTACAAAAAATGAACTTGTTAGGTATTTTACTATGGTTAACTTTAGAGGAATACTCAGATGATTTTCCATTTACCATCCCTACCTGTCCAAAATAAACACGCGTGCACGCGCGCGCACACACACACACACACACACACACACACTATCGGTTTTCTATTTTAGCTTTACAATTATATATGCATCACTTATGGAACTGGTTTGGCACTTTATTAACACTATCTCACTGAATACTCAATGGCACCCCTGAGAGGTGTGAATTTTAATCCCAATTTACAGATGGGAAAAATGAAGCTCAAATATACTAAACGATCCTGCCATGGTCATCCAGCATGTGCATTTACATTGGAAATGTGAACGCAGTATTCCATATAATTTGCCTGGTAAACACTGTAATGTATTGCCTCGTGCCAGATTTTTAGCAGGTTCTAGGAGTAAACTCTGTGAATCATTCGGCCCCTTCACCTATAGACTGGCTCCCTTCTCCTTAATAATGGGGAATGCAGTCCTAAGGCTCAGCTTTCTCTCTCTTCAAGCTGCATTGCAAAGCTCTCTATTTCTATCCTGCTAGCTTTTTATACATCCCAATTCTTTTTTTTTTTTTAATTCTCACTAATTTTCTAAATAGGGTAACAAAGTTTCCTAAATTTAAAACATGCCAAGGAATATTCAGGAACTGGGATTCAAAATCTGGGAACCATGCTAGAAAATATATCTCTTCATATATGTAATATTCTAGGCCCTGATTTAAATATTTAGTGTTTATCTAGGAACAAAAGTATACTTCTATTTGAAGTCATTATTTTTTTTAGATTTTATTTATTTATTTGAGAGAAAGAGAGAGAGAGAGAACACGGAAGTAGAGCAAGAGCGCCAGAGAGAAGTAGAATCTTCACTGAGCAGAGAGCCTGTTAAAAAACTTGATCCCAGGACTCTGGGATTGTGGCCTGAGCCAAAGGCAGATGCTTAACTGACTGAGCCACCCAGGTGCCCCTGACTTGCATTATTAACTCAGTATATGATTGTCACCATATGTACAAAATATTTGTCTTTGCCTATATTTTGTATTAAATACCAATGTCAATAATGTAGGAAAATGTTTATATGAGTATTTTTCTTACAGCACAGTATATACATTTGTTATTTATCTTAAAATCAATACCATCAGGGGTGCCTGCGTGGCTCAGAGTGTTAAAAACTCTGCCTTCGGCTCAGGTCATGATCTCAGGGTCCTGAGCCAAGCCCCACATCAGGCTCTCTGCTCAGCGGGGAGCCTGCTTCCCCCTCTCTCTCTGCCTGCCTCTCTGCCTACTTGTGATCTCTCTCTCTCTGCCAAATAAATAAATAAAATCTTTAAAAAAATCAATACAATCAATTTAAGTGCAGTTTTACTCTTTTTTGTTTTCTTGAGCCAATTCAATGGTAAATGACAGAGATAAATACTTAGATCAGAATTATTTAATGTCTGTGGTGGTTTGGTTGAAGGGATTGGAAAGTATATTTTGTAGGTGCAGATGGTTCCAGAACCAGATGAGGGTCTATGATCCCTTGGGAAAATAATACAACTCAAAGAAATTGTTGGAAAATAAGATTCTGTAAATGACCTACAATCGGTAGGTATTAAAGTTGAGTGGAAACATAAAATGGATAAGAGAAAAAAAATAAGTGTTTCAAGGAATTGTGGCATACAGACTCTGAGATGACCCCCACTTATCCCTGCTTCCTCTACCCACATCTTTGTGCAGTGGCTATCTTCTAACTGACAGAATGCAGCAAAGGTGATAGGATATCACTTTAGTGATAACGGTACATAAGATTTCAACCCCTGTATTGCTAGAGATGCTCTCTCTTGCTGGCTCTGATGAAGTAAGTGGCCTTGCTGGAGAGATCTCCAAGACATGGTAGCAAGGATGACCTCTGGCCCAGAACTGGCTAGAAAATGAGGGCACCCTCTGGTTGACAGCCATCAGAGAGCCGGGGCCTCATTTCAAAAGTCCACAAGATAATGGAATTCTATCATGATCCACATTAGCTTGGAAGCATTCTCTCCCCAGTTGACCCTTGAGACTGCGGCAGGCACCCTGACTGCACCTTTCAGATGAGATCCTGAAGCTGAAAACTCTCCAAAGCCATGTCCAGATTACTAACCTACAAACACTGTGAGATAATAAGCATGTTTCGAGACACATGGGTGGCTCAGTGAGTTAAGTATCTATCTTCGGCTCAGGTCATGATCTCGGGGCCCTGAGATCGAGCCCCATGTCAAGCTTCCTGAATGGGAGGAACGGGGGGGGTCTGCTTCTCCCTCAGCCCCTCTCCCTCCGTTCCCCTATGCTTTCTGCTTGCTCTCAAATAAAATCTTTTTTTAAAAAAAGATAATAAACATGTTTTGTTTTAATCTACTCATTTGTGGTAGTTTGTTACAGAGTAATAGGTCATTAAAATGAAGAGTGAATATTTAGTGGGTGGGAGAAAAACATTGACTTTCTTAGGATCTCCTATCAGACCTGCCATCCTAGGCAACAGGCAGATTAGGATTAGGTTTGACTGTGTATACCAAACATGCCAAATAACTTGGCTCAAACACAAAGAGTTAAATTTTCTTGCAAAAATAAATGTAGATATAGACAGTCTCCATTGTCCATTTCTGGGCTCCATAACCACTTAAAATACCCTCTCATGGTCAAAGAGGGCTACTTAAGCTCAAGGTAGCAAGTGGTAAGAAATAAAGGGAGCAGGAGAATTATCAGAAGCCAGAGACAGTTTTCTTTACATTTAATATGGCAAAACTCAGTTATGTAGCTACGTAGCTTCTAGAATGCTATAGTAATCTAGACTCTTAACAAGGCTCATTGTCATCCCAAATAATATTACAGTTCTATTACTAAGGAGGAAAAGAAGGCTGGAATTCTGGGAGTCAATTAGCAGTCCCTACCATATAATTAAATTTCTACAATTATTAAATCTGGAAGAATGCTTTAGCTATAAAATTAGGTGGCTTAGATAAAAGTGTTCCTGAATTCTATTTGTAGCAACACAACCATAGTCTGAGTTAATGATGAAACAAGATAAGTAGCAAATGACACCATTTAATTTATGATAATTGTATTATAATAATCCATAACTGTACTCAAACCTCTGCTTTTAAGTTGTCAGATTTGCAAAAACACTAGCCTAATGACAAATAAAATCAATACCAACCACTCAAGATTTATAGATGGGCTTCAAATAACTTTGAATGAGAAAACTGAGATTATAAAAATATAATCATGGCCCTAATGTGTCATGTTTTAAATAAATCATTATTAGTAACTGGGTCCGTTTCTTTAGCACTCTTTCTAATTTGAACTCATCAACTTTGGATAATCTCTGTACATTCGACCGAAGTAGGACATCAACAACAAAAATAGGGAAAGAAAAGGGAAAAGTAGCTGATAAGGATACAATTAGATATGACAGCTTTTCTAGGAGACCAAGCCAATTCAAATTATGGAGCAAATGGCCTGTCCTGAATACTGTATTGATCTCTGAGAGTTATTCTATCACATTCTTTTACTGTTTTAGTTGTCAATAATCTTAAAATGTAAGTCTTTCTATGTAGCAATTCTATTTCTAGACATTCATTTTTTTGGATAGAACGGATGGTATTTTCATTGCTGCAACATGCATGGCAACATAAAAATGTCAATAAAGCATCTGTTCAGCTATCTTGAATTAATAAATACTTTATGGCATAGACATAATAAACACTATTAAAAGATGGGTGGGAAATAATTAAATTATATTTAAAATATATCATTTGTTTAACAAAGATGTATCAAGTGGTTCTTTATGGATTATCTTTAGGAAAATCTCCCATCATTAAACTTAAGATACTCAGTGTTCAATATTTAAATATAATAACCTGTAAATATAAAGGTTGCTACTAACGTGTGATCACTTTTCCATCATGTGTCACTACGACTTATTATGAAGAAGATACTCATTAAGGAAGAGTTAGTAGTAAATACAAAACCTCTGCTTAAATGTGTTATCTTTAATTATAAATTTTAGTAAGCCCAAATGTGGAAAATATTGGCTCTAGTATGAACAAATTGAACAGAGTAATGTAATTTCTTTTGGGGCTAAGTAATATTTAAGTTGAAACCTGAAGAAGTTATAGAAATTTGACAGGAGAAGTTTAAAAGAAAGAATATTCTAGGCTCAGGAAACAGCACGCGGTAAGGCCTGAGTCACAAAGCCTTGGTTAGCAGAGCATATGTGCTCTGTGATCCCACTGCTGTAAAATTTTGTAGAAAAAGGTCTGAAAGGATAATATCATCCTTAAGGGATAGCTTTATAACTTTGTGTTTGTTTTAAATGTGTCTTCAGTTTACATATATGGGTATTTGGATTGTGTTTCATTGAATCTAAGTTACTTTTGTACTAAGAAAAATATTTCTTCAGGGAAGCGTTTCTTGTAGTAAGGAAACAATATTCAACATTAACACAGAGTGGATGCAGCTCTATAGGCTCTGACAGAGTTATGCTTCCTCCTGGCATAGCATATATCAAACCATTAAAATGAGCACTGCGTTCATCTGGTATCACTAGGAGACTGTGCAGTCCCCGGGGATAGAGACAGAAACCGTCTATTCACCCCGAGGCTGCCATCCTCCCTGTAGCTAGCATAATCACTGCTTATACTTGTCCCTGGAGTCAGAGGTTAGTCAGGTTTGAATCCCACAGTCATCCTTTATAGTAGCTGGGTGTCTCTGGAAAATTCCCAATCTTTACAAGGCCTTGTTTCCTTTCATGTAAAACAGAGGTGACAGTCAAGCCTATTAAGTACGTATGTTCTGAGTATTAAATGAGATGAAACAGAGAAAGAATGATACGTATTAGTCAGTAAGTATTTTCAACTATCACAATTGTCATCAGCATTGATCTAGAGTTTAAAAAGACCCATGAGGGGCGCCTGGGTGGCTCAGTGGGTTAAAGCCTCTGTCTTTGGCTCAGGTCATGATCTCAGGTTCCTGGGATGGAGCCCCACATCGGGCTCTCTGCTCAACGGGGAGCCTGCTTCCTCCTCTCTCTCTGCCTGCCTCTCTGCCTACTTGTGATCTCTCTCCCTCTGTTGAATTAATAAATAAAATCTTTAAAAAAAATAAAAGACTCATGAATAGCCTCTGAGAGAATGTTCAGAGCTACTCCAACTCCTGCTACTACTGCCATTAAGACCTAAGGCTCCATGGTCATCCTCCTATTAGATTTCAATGTTTGTCTTCTATGATGAACACATATTCCCACAGTGAGGACTTTCAAAGAAGGTATGGATTATATGCATCCCAGAATTTTTACAGCATGGAAAATATTTAGCAGAAGAGGTAAGAGAGCAAGAAAATAAAAGCGATTTGTAAAAGAAAAAAAAACACATCCTCTGTACCAAATTCTGTATTAATTGACTTGTGTTTTATTTTTATACATTTATTTTGAAAATTACAAAACATACACATATTAAATTTGGAAAATTTAGAAACACTAAATATATAAAGATAAAAATTCAACTTATCTACAGTTGTAACCATCAAGTGCCTACCAATCTTTTGCTACATGATAGAGTGAGAGCATAATTGAAAGACAGAAGTTTGGTGGCAGTTTCATGGGGCCACAACTTCTCCATAAAGAGGCAAATAGGGATACTACTAAATAAAATAATTAATTATTAATTAGTACTGAAAGAACTTGCCACCTCCAACTAAAAATTAGCACAATGTGAATGAATAATTAACAAGAAAACAAATTTCAGTAGAAAAAATATTAAAAATTGTGCTGCGTTACATATTATGAAAAAGTAAAATGTGCTATATATTTGGTTATTAAATAATAAAGATATATTTTATAGACAATTCTGAGTTGTCAAGGTCCTATTAATAATGGTGATCAGTAAATACTAAAAATTTGTTGAGTAAATGAATGACCAAATGATGGCCTTGCAAATGGCAATAATTTCTGAAGGAAGACTTGGCAATATGTCTCAAGAACTTAAATATGTCTCAGATGCTTGGACTTAGCAATTCACAAATTCATATACATTTTAACTTAAGGATTTTGTGTGTGTGTGTGTGTATACATATATATATATATATATAGAGAGAGAGAGAGATACATAACTTGTTATGTTATGTATATAACTATATAAATTTTTATATAGGATTTTGTGTGTGTGTGTGTGTGCCTGTGTGTATACATATATATATACAGAGAGAGAGAGAGATACATAACTTGTTATGTATATAACTAAATTGTTATACATCTATATAAATTAATAAACCTACACAAAATATATTCTTATATATAATTATATACATATAATTTATATATTTAATGTGATTTAGAAAATCATGTCATAAGTTACAAATCAATAAATTATCAGTAAATGCACTTGTATAACCACTGTCCAGATGAGGATATTAAACATTACAAACATCTCAGAATCTTCTCTCATATTCTTCTCCCTTAAAACTACAAACAGTCATCCCAGATGATCGCTAGAGTTGAAATTTAAATCTAATTTTGTCTGATGCTGCAATCCATATTCTTTCCATTATCTCATCCTACTTTATGTGTGTCGGGACTATTTAATTATAAATCCTATCACTACAGATTTTATAAAATAAATTTTACATTGTAAAATGGATATCTGGTACCTGCAATTGGATTTCTCATTTTGTCAGTGAATCATTACACAGATCAATAGTTCAATAAATATTTTTGAGCACCTCCTGGTCAAGCCACTAGTCTGGATGCAGGAGATACACAGGAGAACCAGAAAGGTGGGACATTGCCCTGGGAAACTTGTATTTTACAGGCCATAGGACGAAAATAAACACAGAATAAATAAATGAAGCTGAGTGTGTAGTGAATGCTATAAAGGAAGTAAATATGGCTATGTGATGGGAAGTAATGAGAAGAAGCAATAGAGGGGGGATGAGTAAGGAGGCCAAGCATGCAAAGGAGGGCAGCCATGCGCCAAGACCTGATGAATCACTCTGTGGAAGGGCAAAGGCACTAAGTAGGGAAAATGCCTCTGAGTTTTCTCAGAGAAAGTAGAACGGGGCAGTTGGGGCCCAGCAAGAGAAGGGGAGAGGCTATCGAATTACACCTGAGAGACAAGCAGAAACCAGCTATGTGAACGCATGGGGAGATGGAAGGATTTAATTCTGTGGTTTTATTTAGGAATGTCTAAACTGATATTAGTCTTAACAAGATCAGTCTCACTGCTATGTGGAAAATGGGCTACAGCCCAGTGAGAAGGGAAGTGAGAAGCCCAGGGAGTACGTTGCAATGTCTTAGGTAAAAGGACGGCAAGGATGAGAGTGTGGTGGCCTTTGACAGGGGAAGCAGGGGAAGCTACGTGCTGAAGGGAAAGCTAGCTACAAGGCTGAAAAATTGGAGGGAGATCAAGTGGGAGGAATTAAGGATGCTTTCAGGGGGTTGGGCTGGAGTGGCAGGACGTATGACTCTCAGGGGCCGCACTGTCATCTAGTGACAAAGTTTACATCATTCAGGAGGCACTGTTAGAACAGATACAAGCTACAATTTTGAAATAATTTGCTTTTTACAAATTAGACAGTCACTGAAGTTTTCCTATTAACACCATCACCCTTAATTCACATTAACGCTGACATGTTCTCTGAAGAGAGAGTAAGGGTTAGATCTCAAAGCAGCAGGAAGACCGCTGCATAGGTGTCAGTGCCACTCATGGTGTGTGGAGTAGGCATAAGAGAGGGAAAGAAAGGGTTACGGTGAAGGGGGAGGGCAGAGAGGGAAAGAGAGAAGGCTGTGGAGACAGTGTATTTGCTGGAGTGGGACGGACTGCTAGTGAACAGCTGGCCTAGAGGTATCAAACAGTGATTTCAGTGGATTGCAAGTTCTGAGCTGAATCTGGATGCAGCTTTACTGGGTACAGCATTTATGCTTTCGATTTGAAATATGGTTTGCTGTGAGTCAGAAGCACATTCCAGTCTCACCACAGGATTGTGCCTGATGCTTGAGGTCTTATTCTGAAGTGAAGAATAACAGTTTGCGGTCTAGAATCTAAAGTACAGATTGACGATAACTTGCATTTACACAAGAATTGAAGAGTGAGATAGGAGACAGCCCTGTGCAAGAAAGAGTGTTATCACTTTAAAGTTTCTCAGGATGTTGCTATTTCCAAAGGTCGTGAGGCTGCCTCGTCAGAACAACTTGAGGTTATTGGTGTCTCAGACAAAGTTTGGTGTATTAGGGTAATTGAAATAAAGTTAGAGGGAGTAGATAGGTGTAAGACAGTGTTTGTTCTCAGTGGTACACAAGTTGGATCCCAAATCACAGTATTGCCAGAGAAGAGTTGAAACCAAGGCTTTCTCTAGAAACTACCTAATACTACATTCAACTTAACATAAAATGACACACAAACATTAAGCATTAAAAACACCTTAGACATGATTTAGACCACGACTCTTTTGATACATATGAAATTACAGTGAGATCTGTTTTCACAGAATAAAACATTAAGTTCATTTTGGTACAACCAACCGGTCTAGCTTGCTCATAACTCCTCGGATTACTCGAGTCCCAGCTTACCTGCTTCCCCAAGACACCAAAATTACTGCTTGATTTTATCAACCTTTAAAACATTTAAACTCTTCACTAAGCGAAATTGATCAGTCAGTTCAAGAAAACATCCACTTGCGGCGACCCAAGGGAAGTGCCAAATGCAACCAACCAAAGGCAGCCAAGCATAGTACCATGAATAACCGGCAAGACTTTGCCCTCCTCCACCTCTAGGTCCAATGCCATTATTAAAATTAATTAATTAATTATTTTCAAAAAAGGAAAAGAAAAAAGGCAGCTAAATGACAGAGGCCATTGAGCATCCTGCAAGAGATAGAACAGAAGTTCTTTGACGATGACTCATCAAAAAAGTAAAAGAGAACCTGCCTCAGGTTTCTAAGAATGTTGATTTTCCTCCGATAATCTGAAGGTTAAGCCTCATTCATTTGATGTGACAGAGAATGGCCAGTAATTATTCCAAACCGCACAGTGCTGGAGCTAAAAGCCAATTTAATTAGCATTTTTATCTGGCCGCTTGGACTTTCACTACTCTAGAACAAGATTTTGACACAGCAGTGAATCCTTTTGGAAGTTCAAAAATAAATACTTTTATTCTCTTGGCATGTTAAGTCAGTAAACTGATTTTTTTTCTTACTTTTAGTTTTATCTTCTAAGTTTATATCCTATATCCCATACTTTCACGTGTTCAGGTTTTTTTTCCCCCTTCTTTATAACACAGAAGCAAGAGAAAATAAAATGTGAAAATAAAATCTACCCTAGATTCACTATAGGCATGTTTCAGGTGAATTTCGAGGATTGCCTTAGTACAGAAACAGAGCTGAGTTTGGCCAGGGATGCAGGGCATGGACTCTAAGAGGGGCACTGAGGGATGTTCTTTCAGATGGGCCAGAGGGAGGCACCATTCAGTCTTTTCCTATATATCTAAGTCCAGTTCCCTCACGGGCCATCCATAATCAGCACCAGGGCATTGCTTCTCAGGATTCTTTTCCAATAAAGTCACTTCTGTTAACTTTCTCTACCCACATCCTCTCTCTGATCTCACTCACTCCTACAGGCCAGTCATCACTTCCATACCGATGACCTTTCTTTATTTCTTTTGAGAAGGGGAGAGAGGTAGGGGGTAGAGGGAAAGAGAGAGAGAGAGGATCTTAAGCAGGCTCCATACCCAGTGCAAAGCCCAACACGGAGCTTGATTTCAGGACCCTGAGATCATGACCCAAGCTGAAATCAAGAGTCAGATGCTTAATAAACTGAGCTACCCAGGCGTCCCCCTTGATGACTCTTACATACAGATTTGGGTTAAGTTTCACGGTGTTGCCAATTCTACAGACCCAGTGCCTGGAAGACTTAGATATAAAATCATACTAAAAACTCAATGTGAATTATGCTGAACTCATTGTATTGCCCCAAACTTAATACCATCTACCTAATCTTGGCATATCACCATGCTTTTCAGAACCTAGACTAGATAGAGAATTCTTTGTTCTGTTAGTTTATAGAGGCAGTTCTTCCTATGTTCTAGGAAATAAACATATATCCCTTTTTTGGCAGAACGCCTTTCTCCTTCCATCACAAGGCCCTGTTCTCTCCATGTGAGTCAGCTCACACAGGAGTAGAGACGTATAGGGTTAGTACTGCTCGTGAGGTGGTGCATCAGAGCTATACTCACACCCTATTATTTTCTACATTCTTATCAACAACTTATAAGAAAATAAGGAAGTGACAGGAGACATGGACCATAGAAGTCAGGATTTGGAAAAAAATAAAATGATACATAATCTGAAAAAGCCTAATTTCAAGGTGCAGATTTAAAAGGTTAATTGCATAAATATGGAACAAATGACCTGCCTTAACAGATAAACCTGGACTATTACTTGTTCATGGTTTAAAATGCTAATATATACATATTCAGTGTACTATGCATATCAAGAGTGATAGTGGTCCCATTAAGTTAGGAATTAATTAGTTCACTCTGGAGAATTATATCCACGTGTAGCAAGCACTGTCCTTTCAAAGAATGCCTACAAATAAATGCAATCCCAAAGAAGACAATCTGAATGCTTGGAGTTTGGGAAGAGGGTATCAAAGAGATTGATCACGATGATAATGTATGCTTTTTCTGGAACTTAGTATAATATGGGGAAGGCCTGTCACATTTTTTCTTTTTAATATTTTTAAAGAATGGCTGGATTTACCCAGAGGGCAAGAACAGGGGTGGATATTATAGGATGGCCCATTTTTTCTTATTAGGCAGATATTTTTTAATATTTAAAACTTTTGAAAATGAAATGGGCTGCTTTACAGTGAATGAGCTTTCTGAACAGGGAGTCTGAAACTGATAATAACATGTCAGATATGCTATAGAGATGGGTCTTGAAAGAATCTATCATTTCTTAAGGTTTTCTGAAGCATGACCAAGAGCCACTCTCATCTTCATCATCCTTCCACTTTCAGTCATTGCATAGCTAGAATACCACTAGTCCAAGACTATAAATAGCCCAATTATTTTGGTATCTTTACTTTTCCATGGAGATTTTTCCCTAGAGGTGGAACCATTTATAGATGACAGAGGGAAGCTATCTGTTTTTGTGCTTAACAGTGGTGACCATTTTTTTTTTTAAGATTTTATTTATTTTTGTGAGAGAGAGAGAACATGTGCAAGAGAGGTGGGAGGAGGTTGGAACAGAGGGAGAAGCAAACTCCCCACTGAGCAGGAAGGTGGATGTGGGGCTTGATCTCAGGACCCTGGGATCTTGACCTAAACCAAAGGCAGATCCTTAACTGACCCAGCCACCCAGGCGCCCCTAGTGGTGACCATACTGATAGCTATGAAATCTTCACTAAACTACAGAGGTCAAGAGGCTACAGGTTAAGTTGCTAACTGCAGCCATGTGCCTCCTCCTTGCCCCTGTGTTCAATGTTATAAGTTGAATTCACAAGTCTTCCTCTAAAAACACTCTCACATTTATTCAACAAATATGCTTGAATACTTAATTGCTCAGTGGTAGAGTAGCTCTATTTTCAATTTTTTTAAGAACCCCAAAGTGTCTTTCCAGAGTGGCTACACCAGCTTGCATTCCCGTCAACAGTGTAGGAGGGTTTCCCTTTCTCCACATCCTCATCAACATCTATCATTTTCTGACTTGTTAATTTGAGCCATTCTGACTGGTGCAACATGGTATCTCAATGTGGTTTTGATTTGTATTTCTTTGATGCTGAGTGATGTTGAGCACTTTTCAGGTGTCTGTTGGCCATTTGGATTTCTTCTTTGCAGAAATGGCTGTTCTTCTCTTCTGCCCTTTTTTTTTTTTAAAGATTTTATTTATTTGACAGAGAGAAACAAAGCGAGAAAGGGGACACAAGCAGAGGGAATGGTAGCAGGAGAAGCAGGCTTCCCGCCGAGCAGGGAGTCCGATGTGGGTCTCAATCCCAGGACCCTGGGATCATGACCTGAGCCGAAGGCAGACGCTTAATGACTGAGCCACCCAGGTGCCCCTTCTGCCCACTTCTTGATTGGATTATTTGTTCTTTGGGTGTTGAGCTTGATAAGTTCCTCATAGACTTTGGATACTAGCCCTTTATCTGATATGTCATTTGCAAATATCTTCTCCCATTCTGTCCATTGTCTTTTGGTTTTGTTGACTATTTCCTTTGCTGTGGAAAGCATTTTATCTTGATGAAGACCTAATAGTTCATTTTTCCCTTTGTTTCCCTTGCCTTTGGAAATATGTCTAGCAAGAAATTACTGCAGCCAAGGTCAAAGAGGTTGCTGTCTGTGTTCTCCTCTAGGATTTTGACCGATTCCTTTCACACTTAGGTCTTTCATCCATTTTGAGTCTATTTTTGTGTGTGGTATAAGTAAATGGTCCAGTTACATTCTTCTGCATGTGGCTGTCCAGTTGTCCCAACACCATTTTTTGAAGAGACTGTTTTTCCATTGGATATTCTTTCCTGCTTTGTTAAAGATTAGTTGGCCACAGAGTTGAGGGTCCATTTCTGGGTTCCCTATTCTGTTCCATTGATCCATGTGTCTGTTTTTGTGACCATACTGTCTTCATGATTACAGTATTGTTATAGAGCTTGAAGTCCAGAATTGTGATGCCACCAGTTTTGGTTTTCTTTTTAAACATTCCTTTGGCTATTCGGGGTCTTTTCTGGCTCCATAAAAATTTTAGGATTATATTTTCCAGTTCTGTGGAAAAAGTTGATGGCATTTTGATAGGGATTGCATTGAATGTGTAGATTTATCTGAGAAGCATAGACATTTTCACAATATTTATTCTTCCAGCCCATGAGCCTGGGACACGTTTCCATTTCTTTATGCTTTCCTTAATTACTTTCATGAGTGTTCTTTAGTATTGGGAGTACAGACCCCTTGCCTCTTTGGCTAGGTTTTTTCCTATGTATCTTACGGTTTTGGGTACAACTGTAAATGGGATTGAGTACTTAATTTCTTTTTCTTCTGTCTCATTGTTTGTGTATAGAAATGCAACTGATTTCTGTGCATTGATTTTATATCCTGCCACTTTGTTGAATTCCTGTATGAGTTCTAGCAATTTTTTGGATGGAATCTTTTGGATTTTCCACATAGAGCATCATGTCATCTGCAAAGAGTGAGAGTTCTTTTTTTTTTTTTTTTGCCAATTCAGATGTCTTTTATTTCTTTTTGTTGTTTGATTGTACTAGAAGACTGAGACTTCCAGTACTATGTTAAACAACAGTAGTGATAGTGGATATCCCTACCATGTTCCTGATCTTAAGGGGAAAGTTCTTAGTTTTCTTCATTGAGAATGATATTCATTGTGGTCTTTTCATCTATGGCTTTTACAATGTTAAGGTATATTCCCTCTATCCCTACACTGTGAAGAGTTTTAATTAAGAAAGGATGCTGTACTTTGTCAAATGCTTTTTCTGCATCCATTTAAAGGATCATATATGGTTCTTGCATATTTTTTTCTAATCTTGCTGTCTCTCACCTTTCAGTTCGCACAATTTTATAAGGGCTCTTCATTTGCTGCAAAATGTCACCAATACTGATAAGGCCACCTACTTTTTGCAAATTTCCTTCTTCCTTTGCACTGAAGAACAAGAGTGTAGAAGGCTATCTCATCTAAACAATTTCATGGGCAGTAAGATTATAAAAGCAATACAACTTTTAATAGATTTTACATATTTATATGATAGAGGGATTTTAAAAAGTGATATATAGCATCTTTAGCTACATGGCATTCTATAAGGTTCCAAAGATTAAATCTATAATTTAAGAAAACTGTGAGATTTTTGTTTTCATTAATGTTGAGCCCTCACACTACATCAAAAACGTATACAAGCCCACAAAAATCATACCATTTAAACTATTTCTATGAACTCTAATTCAAACCTTTTGACACACACACACACACACACACACACACACACTGCCTGAATTTGGTCTCTTCTACAGAAATTAAACTGTTGTTGGATCCAGTTCTCATTTTTATACCTGTCTAAATATGTACATTGTGGAAATAAATGAAGACCACCAAAATGTACACAGAGGCAATCTGAGCTTGTTGTCACAAGAGAGTGAGTCCTATCAGTTGTGTTTGGCAGAGGCTCATGACGGGGAACAGGAATGGTTTACAGTGGAAAAAGAGTAAAGGCTTCCAGTACATCCAACTGGAGGTTGCTGGCAGTGTGGAGTTGAAAGCTTGCTAACTATAAGTGGGGCATCTTGTGTGATTGATTTGGGGAGTATATTAGGTTTTCATTATTTGGTCTTGAGTTGGAAGCAGGGAGGTGAAAGGAAAGCTGGCAATCATTGATCAGGTCCTATCAATTTGGGGCTGATTTATACAGAGGTTGTTGTTTGGCTTCCAGGCTTGGTTGTTGCAGGGGTTAGGAGCCACAGAGAGCTCCATTTTCACATATGGTCTGGCCATTGTCCATTTGAATATTGAGTTTCTCAGTGTTATATCTAAAATAAAACAGTCTTAATTTGTCAAGAACATTTTTTCTCATTAAGTACCATAAAATATATCTCTATAAAGTATTGTTGGGAGGCAATTCTTCTGAGTCTCTTGTTTTTCTGTACATCTTGCAAGCAGAGGCATGGACATTTTTTTCATTCCAGGTTTTTTTTCTAGGATGTTTGTACAGGGAACAGCCTTGGAACACAGAGATAGTAACTTTCTCCAGAAAAGAGCACAGGTGTATCTATAGCCCAGTATAACAAAGATAATGTGTCCCTCCAGGGAAAAGTCTGGGCAGGTTTGCTTTATAAAACACTTGAGTAGTCTAAGTTTAAACTTCCTCAACTAACTAAACAAACAAACAAACAAACTTCCTCAACAGTAATGCACAATCACAGTGTGTGTAACTTGGAGCATTCCATGTGTCTTTGTGGGACTTGGAGGCAAGGGGAACTGGAGCAAACAGGAAGCTCAAGTCCTTTGTCTCTGCCCAATAGTGTCATGTCTTCTCCAACATTCCACAAACTGTGTAAGGATAACTTGCTAGCTTAAAAGCAGGATAAAATCTCAGATCTTCTGCTCTTCACAAGTACTAGGATTTAACACCCAATAATCATGTAAGGGAACACTGTATGTTCTTCTCTGTAATTTGAGAACATAACCAGGATTATACGAATAATGCACAAAAAATGTAAAAGGTACCCTGGGAAAAGCTCACATAAGTTAATTCAGTTTAACTTAATTCTTTGGTAAATTGAAACAATTTAAAGCTCAAGGATAGGTGGAGCTAATGAAATAAGGTTTCTGATTCTGTTTATCAAGATACATGTGTAATACTATCCCTCGGGTGGTTCAGATTTAAATAATGCCAATCATCAAAACTTTAAGAATGCAAAAGATTAAATGCTTAGATTTATGTTTAATACTTAATACATTAGCTTTCTCAAATCTCATAAAAGGTAATTGCAGCAAAGGTAGCAAACATTGCTACTTCATGATAAAATGTCAGTGCACCTGGCATATCTAAATCGTTTACTTATAAGCTGCCAACATTTTCAACTCAGTGAAAATAGATCTAATTAGAAAAATTTGTATGCTTAAAATATATCTAAATAATCATCCTTGGCTGGAAAAATAAATGATATTTTTCAAAATGCTCTTAAGATAAGCTTTTAAATCCCTGCTGTATAGTTGGAGCACATAAGACTATCCAGCATTTTGTCGAGTCTTATGATATATATACACTGATGGGTCCTTCTGTAAGTCAGGTTATCATTTATAAGGGATTTTTAGTTGAATGTTTTGTTATCTGAGAATTTTTAAATAAATTCTTCTAATTTGCCCAATAAGAAAATTTGAGACTGCATAGATTATATACTTTCGAAAAAATAACCCAGGGCTTGGATTAGAATATTTGGCTTCAGAGTTTACCATGTGCTAAAAAGCCACTGGGGAAAGAACATTTTCAAGACTGCTGGAAGATTACATTTTCTTTTTGAGAAGTAAACTTTAAACGTCCAGGCAAACTACCTTTAGAAATAAAAACTAAGTGCATGAGGAATGAATAAATAAATTTGAATGTATCCATCACATACTATTTTTCCTTCTTGTAATGTCATTTTCAGGAATTGGGAGAAGCCCCAGGCAAATATACATCCTGAACATAAGTATACATCCAAAAGGAAGGTTTGTGAATGTATTGGGACCTAAGTATCTCCTGGTTTTAACCAAGAAGACATGAGTGTCACACCAAAACTCTATCATATCCAAGTGCCTGGGTTAAGAGTTGTGCTGCTATAACATTTCTCATACAATTTAAGTGAGATCTAGAATAAGAAACTTACAAGGAGAATTAAATTGTTTCCTGTTGTTCAGCAAATAATTTCAATGGCTAATTCTCAGAGACCAGTATTAGTTATTTCATCAGGAACATTTTTAATATGAATCACAGCAAGTCATCCATGTCTGATAATTTGATAAAAATACTTTGAGCACATCCAGCATCCCTTGTCCTGCTCCACACTTATAATGACACCTCCAGATTTATAATATAGTCTCTGGAGTGGTAAAGATAAGAGCTCTTTGCAGAGGAACAGCCCTAGTTCTTGAGTCAAGTGACCTAATAATGTGTTATTTTCGTCTATTACATTGCTGTGAGTTTATCTCCCAGAGTCCGAAAAACTACAATCATACAATTACTTTTCTCAACCTGGAAATTTGAGGGCCAGATCCTGGACCATAGTGATCCTACACAATTACTGGTGGAAGACTCTAGCTGAACCAGCTCACCTGTTTCTCCTTTCTTGGCATAATGACCTTCTGAAAGAGGTTTTGTATAAAACATAGCCCTTCATTTGAAACTCAAAAAGAAGAGAAGCGGGGGTTCTGAAGAAAACCCCAGCTGAGAAGACAGTCCCTCAATCTGGACAGGAGTGACTGTAAACTGCAAACAAATATGTTTATAGGAAGTTAATGTTCTCTCAAATCTCAAGACCAGCGCTTGTTTTTGGAGGTGAGATGACTGACAGAACTGAATAAAAAAGGATAGCTTTGAATGCAAATTCAAGAGCCCGGGAGGGTCTGATATAGCAACAGATCTGATCCTGGGGAAACCATCTAAGAAGAGGTGAAAAATCCTAGAAGCATTGTTCAACTCCAGACAAGGGCTGGAGAAGAGATTCTGTCACATGGCCAGCAAGAGGGCTGTCCAACCACTAGCATGTGGCATATGCACAGAAGCCTAGTCAGATAGCACATCTTCCAACACATTACCAATAAATGGTTACCATGCAGTAGGGCCCTAAGTCCTGAGCCTTTTGACGGCATGCAAACTTCTATTTTAGTCTTGTTTTATTTCCAACTCCTTTAAGGTAAGGCCCCCAAACTCTTTGGAACAAAGTTTCTATTATGGCTAAGACTTTGTGTCTGGGGTTAGCAGGTTAATTGACAATTATTTACATCATCCTGATATCCAGTAAATATGAGACTAGAAGAGAACGTCCTCTCAGCACTGGTTCTTATTTGACCACTTAAGAAGATGGACATGGAATTTATATGTATTGCTACTAAGGAACAGGTACTTAAAGGCAGATTCGGCATCCATTAATACTTACAATATAGGCAAGTCTTGGCTATCTTCGGAGAATCTCAGCAGGGGTTATATGAGATGCCATTAGATAGGTAAAACAAATCCAAGTAGAATCTGGCCAGAGAAAATTTCAGGCAAGTGGGAAATGGTTGTCATTAAATAAGGAAATCTATTGCAGTTAATTATTAGGGTAAATTGGTCTGGGGCTCAAGTTACAGAACTCCAGCATCCTAAAGGACTGGCATATCTACATAGGATCTCAAAATGAAAGAAGTGCGATTCTAGGTAGATCCAAATCTCAGGCTTTTAGGTTGTTTACAAAATCCAGCCACACTGTTTGAATTTTTCCTACTTATGGTCAGAATAACCAAACAAAAAATGGCCACATCTGTTCTGTATTTGCTGCCTTGTAACTGATTACTTCATATTTATTTGTTTAGCACATTAACTGTCTCTCAACCTCCTGCTTTTTTACCCAATATGTAGTTTTTCTTGCCCAGAAAAGTTCTTGGATATGTAAACTCAAAGTTGATTTCCTATTTTAGCTTCTCAGTTGACCATACTGGCTTTGGCAACCTGTTCTCTATGGGTGTTTTCTGATTCACAGACTAGATCCACTAGTTTTGCCACATGATCTAGTCTTAGGCCCCAACACATGGCTACCACTCCTTAAGAGAATCTTACTCCATGTGTGGTCCAGTACAATCAGGATTTACCTTTATTCAGCTTCTCAGCTGAGAATATCATGAATGTATAATATCACATATAGTGAATAGATAGAGACCAGGTCGCTAGACTTGGAATACAAGGGTAAATATAAATGAGTTAGTTACCATAAATATATGATCAAATTGTGTGGACTCATAATCAGCATCTGCATAATTGGACGATTCTTAATCCCTTGTAGTGTCCGCCCTCCTCTGTATGTATTTCTGGAAGGCTCTGGAAGAGTGACTTTTAGGTACTCCATTTGCATGGTTTTCACACTCAGGCATCAGGGACTGAAGTTCCTGCTGACAGTCTATGGAGCAGTTCTCTGCCAGGAGCCATCTCAGCGGGCTGGGCACGGTGGGCATAACCACATAGTGTACCATCCCACTATCAGGGATGGTCACCTGTTCTGTTTGGAAGTCCTACTTTTTATTGTGAGCACTGCAGCTATTTCATATCAGCTTCCAAATATTCAAGTCTGCATCTGGGAGGCAAAAGATGCAAGTAAAATTTATAGCAAAACTGAGATAATACATTTTTCCCCACTGGGTGACAATGTTTTTCACAAATCCCAAAAAAAGAGTTTCTGTGTTGCATACATAGCATAGCAGCAGGATTTTTTGTTTGTTTGTTTTGTTTTGTTCTGATTTTTCATTTGTCCTCCCAACTTGTTCCTTTCCTAGGACTTTAAGGGCTGGCCTGAGGACAAATGCAGTTTATAGAGACTCTGCTGTGTCCAGATTGCATGGTCCCCTCAGGACAATAAGAATTAGTCACAGAGACTCAATGTGCTGATTCCATCCCATAGAATGTGCTCAACCAGGCAGACTCACACTTTGAGTGTGATAGACTCACACTTTGAGAGATAGAATATGTTCTATCTCTGAACTGGGGACTTGAAAAAGCAGGTGCCCAATTCTGGGAACTCGGTTTACCTTGAGTTAACAGAAGAAGACTGACTTGTTGGTAGGCTGCTGATTAGGGTGTAAGCAGAATTTCTTAAATACACCATACTACAGAGGTTCTCAGGCCTAGCTATATACAAAAGTCAGAGTTTTACAATTAACAATGAGGTTCAGGGAGTTTACAGAACTTGTATAAAATCAAATAATAAATAAATAATGGTCTGAGATGGGATTTAAAGTTCATGCTGTTTCTACAGTGCTACACTGCTTCCCTCTGAGATAATACACACACACACACACACACACACACACACACACACACACACACACACATTCCTACTAAGGAGTTAATTTAGATCCAAAGAAACATACAGATGCAACCTTAAACTTGAGTTATCAGAGTTTTTCATCATACTGTGAACTGCTTCATTTGAAATGTTTCCTGAGGGACATAATCATAATATCTAAATATCATCAGGGCATGTGAATGCCATATATTATATATTTATGAATGTGATTTATAAAAATAGAATGTTGACCATGAAAATATAGACATGATTCTGATGATTTATCATGAAAATGGCTTTTAAATTGATGGAAAGTTGCTTAGAATATAAAATTGCATACATAATACAGTTTGATCTTGTACTGCTGATTAAGTTAATTCCTTCTGATGGGCTGAGAGAAAATGTAAGCAGACAGACAGCTTTGTGACACAGAGCACATCATAAGAGTTTAACTGAATTTTTCACCTGATTTGAGCTGCATAAATTACTAGATCACTCAATTTTCCCTTTGAAACTCTCCCATTGGGGATTCCACAAAGTCCCAATTAACCCTAACGAGAGAGCCAAGCTAACTAAAGTGCATGTCTGGAATATGTTCACTGTTTTGTTACTTTACTGCTTGGGGCTCCAACTTCTACTCAATCCTGTTCTTCCCTCTTCCTTAGTAACAAAACCCAGGTAGCACTCTAGGTAACAATTTTCATAGCTAAAGAACTGCATTTCCCAGTCTCCCATGAAGCTGGAGATGACTAAGAAGAAATAAGTGGACGTTGGTGGGTAGGTTTAGGAGAAAGCTCTTTTAGAAACAGCCAGATCTATCAGGTACCCCTTCCTTTATTCCTGCTGGTTCTCTGAAATGCAGATATGATGACTAGAGCTCCATCAGTCATTTTAGATGAGGAGGTGATCCTGAAGATGGAGGACCCTTGCAAAGAATGGTAAAATTGAGAACAAAATTTGGCACTTCACCGAATCATCATGTAGAGTCAAATTAGCTCTGCACTACACACTTCTAGTCTTCCAGTACAAGAGTGAGACAAAGAGAAAAAGAGATAGGGAGAAGAAAGAGTAAGAGAGCAAGAACAGTGAGCGAGAGAGAAACTTTTGTCATATTGAAGCCAGTGTTATTTCTGGTCTTCATTACTTGCAGCCAAATGCCATTCTAAGCTATACATTGTTCATTCCAACTAGGGTCAAATGATGCACAATGAAAAAAAGGGTCTTCTAAGCAGCGGCTATAATGATATGTCTAGGATATTGAGGTGCTCACTCTTAAGACATCATCTTTTATCTATTCTGTCATAATTCTCCATTATTTGAAAGTTGTGTTATCTTTCCCAAATGAAACTACAGCATTTAAGTACAGAAAATTGACTTTGAGGGGATATTAGCGGTCAGCATGGTATGATGGAAAGGGCTTGGGATTTAGAATTCATGAGTTTTGAATTCAAATTCCAACTCTAACATTTATCAGCTGTATGTCTCTTATGCAAGTTACTTAGTTTCTTGGGGATAAAATGACAATAGCAAGAACCACCTTATGGGACAGTTGGTTAACATAATGCTATTAAGTATTATAATACTCAATAATGGCAGATACTTTTATTATTTAAGTTCTATAACAAATCCTTTCTAAAGCATAGGAATAAATTATTATGGTCTCTATAAAGTTCTCTAACATTATTATTAATCTGACTGAATCATTGTTTTTACAATCCTGAGGTACTCTTGTGTACTTGTCTTTTTTTTTTTCCTATAGATTCTAAATTCTTTATATCTCAAAACACTACCAGAGGCCCTTCTAAACAGTGACTAGTCAAGAAATTTTTGAGGCTGCTGCTCTAACCACATCTGTTCTCACAAATACAGAAAACATATGGAGGATATAGTAGGATTGTAGCAATCAGAATTCAGTTATTTCTTTACCGCTGAAATTATATGTATTTTAAGCCATGAATTAGCAGCATAAGTAGTAATAAAGGCCATTTTGACAACTTATATCATGTGAATAGACCTTAATTACTGTAGTTACACATTATACCTTATTCCCATTCTAATGAAATTTATCTATACTTTCTGAAATAATTTTTAGGACAATTTTGTAGCTGTACAGAATGCTTCTGTGCATTCTCTGACACTGAATCCTTTAATCACCAATGTCATAGGTTATTTCATGGATATTTTATGATGGCTTTTGGTACCACATTAGAAAATAGGCAAATCCAATTTTGTATTGGTTGGGGGTGTCAGATCAAATTCAAACTGATGGGGCACCTGGGTGGCTCAGTCGTTAAGCGTCTGCCTTCGGCTCAGGTCATGATCCCAGGGTCCTGGAATCGAGCCCCGCATCAGGCTCTCTCCTCAGCAGGGAGCCTGCTTCTCCCGCTACCATTCACTCTACTTGTGTTCCCTCTCCAGCTGTGTTTCTCTCTGTCAAATAAAAAAATCTTTAAAAAAAAAATTCAAACTGATTTGTTAGCTACTAAATCAACAATCAACTAAAAACTTTTTTTGGTTTTCTTATTCAATAGTATGTGAAAATAACCTAGTCAGCCATTTCTAGTTAGAGTCATTATAATTTTAGGATGATGTCAGCATTTAGAAAGATAATTATGTAATTAGTTTTAAATATCAGTACATATTAATCATCAAAGAGGTATTTTTTTATTATTTAAAAGATTTTATTTATTTATTTGTTAGAGAGAGAGAAAGCAAGAGAGTGGCAGGCAGAGAGAAAAGCATATTCCCTGCTGAGCAGGGAGCCGGATGTGGGGCTCCATCCCAGGACCGTGGGATCATGACCTGAGCCGAAGGCAGATGCTTAACTGACTGAGCCACCCAGGTGTCCTCAATGAGGTATTTTTAATACTCAAATCAATCTGTCTTTGAGGAGCTTATTCTAGTAAATTTGTTAATCATGGTTAGTGTCATTAAATTCTAATTTAAAATGTTTCATAGATAGATTATTATATGTAGGTAACAGCAGACAAACATAATCAAGCAACTGCAAAGCTAAATACTAGTACAAAATACTAATGCACCTATGTACCTTACTAAGATACTGTTCCAAAGTACATTAGTCAAGTAGTATATTCATGTCATACTTCATATTTAACGTATTCTCCTATTGATTATCATGTTACACAGGCAAAAACATGGACGATTATCTACACAGGAAATAAATTTATATACTTTATGAATGAATCGGTGACAATATTTCATACTGAGAGGGAATGCTATGTATACTCATATGTATAAAATTCACCTTAGTTAAACTAATATACATTGAAAATAGTCTATGTTCAAGTATTGAATTAGGTCTTAGGGATTTAATTTTTTTAATTTTTAATTTTTTATTTAAATTAAATTAGCCAACTGAGAGTACATCATTAGGTTCAGGCATGGTGTTCAGTAAATTATGAGCTTCATATAACACCCACTGCTCATCACATCATGTGCCCTTCTTAATGCTTATCATTCAGTTACCTCATCCTCCCACCCACCGTACCAACCATCAGTTTGTTTCCTATAGTTAAGAGTCTCTTATGGTTTTTCTCCCTCTGCGATGACTTCCCATTCTGTTTTCCCTCCCTTCCCCCTGGGTCCTCTGCCCTGTTTCTTATATTCCACATAGGACTGAAACCATATGGTAATTGTCTTTCTCTGATTGACTTATTTTGCTGAGCATAATACCCTCCAGTTCCATCCATGTTGATGTAAATGGTAAGTAGGTAAGTATTCATCCTTTCTGATGGCTGAGTAATATTCCATTGTATATAATACCACATCTTTATCCATTATCTGTCAATGGACATCTTGGCTCTTTCCAGGTCTTAGGGATTTTAATGTTACTTATATGTATTCCTTACATCCAGGGTGCTCACAGTCTAATGAGGTATAATTATAAATGTGATATAGCAAATTTAGTTACACACACGCAAAAGCACATTCACATGTGCACACACACACACACACACACACACACACACACACACTACTGTTTGTGAACTGATAAAGGACACTTACCCAGGTGCCAAATTTTGGGAAGGCTTTTTAGAGCATATGATACTTAAAAAATCAAATTTAGACTGACCTTCAACATCACACTAATTTGCTTTTTGTGCACTGTTGGCTCTTCAATTTGATGTAATACTCTCCATCAAGGACAAGCAGAAGTTTTCAAGGGAAAAGGAGCAATGTGAATGCAGACATCATTCCTCTCCCCCTACCACTTTCATTCTGAGTTACCATCAACAAAAGCTAAGGAAAGGACTGACAGAAAACACAATTAAGAAATATCTGAATTAATGGTAAAAACCAAAAAAGATGGCACACATATGCTACAAAAACTGAAGAATTTGTTCTAGGTGAAATGTATGTGGGCCTGAGTAATTTTCAGACTCTAAGCAAAGCAGTTTATCTGCAAGTTGCTGCTACATAAGATAATTATGTAAGAGGTACTGGGAAAAGCAACAATAACTCTCGAGATATTTTGAGAACAAGCCAAAGATGAGAGCAACTTATGGGAGAGAAAGATGTCCACTACATTTGGAACTTTTTTTTTTTTTTTTGTAATCAAGGAAACAATTATGTATCTACTGGCAACTGTGGACAACTTCAAGTGGATTTATTGAAAAAAATACATTTTTAATGAATTGATAAATTCTATGCACCACAAACAGTTTTTTCTTGTTTTTTTTAAGATTTTACCTTTTGAGGGGTGCCTGGGTGGCTGAGTGGGTTAAGACTCTGCCTTCGGCTCAGGTCATGATCCTAGAGTCCTGGGATTGAGCCCCGCATCCAGCTCCCTGCTCAGTGGGGAGCCTGCTTCCCCCTTTCTCTCTGCTTGCCTCTCTGCCTACTTGTGATCTCTCTCTCTCTGTCAAATAAATAAAAATAAAAAATAAAAAAAATATTTTATCTTTTGAGAGCAATTTAAAGTTCACAACAAAAAATTGAGGGGAAGGTACAGAGATTTCCTGTTTACCCCCTGCTCCCATATATACTTGGCCTTTCCTCATTATCAACATCTCCTTTTAAAAATGGTACATTTGGGGGTGCCTGGGTGGCTCAGTGGGTTAAAGCCTCTGCCTTCAGCTCAGGTCATGATCTCAGGATCCTGGGATAGAGCCCCACATTGGGCTCTCTGCTCAGCAGGGAGCCTGCTTTTCAAAAAAAAAAAAAAGGTACATTTGTTATAATTGATGAACTTATATTGACATATTATAATCATCCAAAATCCATAATTCACATTAAGGTTCACTCTTGGTATTGTACTTTCTATGGGTTTAGAAAAATGGATGACATGTATCTATCGTTATAGTATGATCCAGAGTATTTTCCAGGCCCTTAAAATCCTCTGTGTTTTGCCTATTCACCCTTCAATACCCACTCCCAACTTCCACCCCAAAGTACCGGCAACCACTGATTTTTTTTTTTTCAAATCTATATCCATAGCTGTTCCTTCTCTAGAATATTAGTTGGAATCACACCATATGTAGCCTTTTCAGAATGGTTTCTTTCTTTTTTTTTTTTTTTAAAGATTTTATTTATTTGACAGAGAGAAACACAGCGAGAGAGGGGACACAAGCAGAGGGAATGGTAGCGGGAGAAGCAGGCTTCCCGCGGAGCAGGGAGCCTGATGCGGGGCTCGATCCCAGGACGCTGGGATCTGACCTGGGCCGAAGGCAGACGCTTAACGACTGAGCCACCCAGGCGCCCCTCAGAATGGTTTCTTTTAGTTAGTAATATGCATTTAAGATTCCTCTATGTCTTTTCATGGCTTGACAACTCATTTCTCTTTAGCACTGGATAACACTCCATTGACTAGATTTACCAGTTCCCACTGAAAATATCTTTAGTGCTTCCAAATTTTGACAATTATGAACAAAGCTGCTCTAAATATCCATGTGCACATTTTTGTGTAGAAATAAGTTTTCAATTCCTTTGGGTAAATATGAAAGACCACAATTGCTATATCCTATGGTAAGAGTATGTTTTGTTTCGTATGGAATGATCAAATTGTTTTCCAAAATGGCTGTACCATTTTTGTACTCCTACCAGCAATGAATGAAAGTTGCTGTGGCTCCACATTATCCTCATCATTTGATGTTGTGAGTGTTCTGGATTTTAGCATAGGTATGCAATGGCATCTCATCATTACTTTAATTTGTGTTTCACTGATGTCATATGAGATGTGGCATCTTTTCACATCCTTATTTGCCATCTGTGTACTTTCTTTGGTGAGGTGTCTATTAAAGACTTTGACCTACTTTTTAATTGAGTTGTTTGCTTTCTGACTCTTGAATTGCATAAATTCTCTGCATATTTTAGATAATAGTCCTTTAACAAACATATCTTTTACAAATGTATTTTCCCAGTCTGCTGCCTGTCTTCTCTCACATCCACTTGACATTGTCCTTCACAGAGCAAGTCTTCTTTTTATTTTAATAAAGTTCAAATTATCAATTAATTCTTTCATGGATTGTATTTTGGGTATTATATCTAATTGGACATCACCTACTCAAGGTCATCCGAGTTTTCTCCTATGTTACCTTTTAGGAGTTTTATACTTTGGGATTTGACATTTGTTACTGTAATTTATTTTGAGTTAAGTTTTGTGAAGGGTGTAAGGTCCGTCTTGCTTCATTTCTTTGCATGTGGAAGTCCAGTTGTTCCAGCACCATCTGTTGAAAAGGTTACCTTTCTTCATTTTATTGTCTTTACTACATTGTCAAAGATTAGCTGACTGGATTTACAAAGACCTATGTCTTCTTTTACAAAGACCTGTCTTCTTTTGTTAGTATCACACTGTCTTGATTACTGTTGTTTTATAAGAAGTAATGAAGTTGGGTGCTGTCAGCCCCCTAACTTTGTTCTTGGGATTTGGCTGTTGGTGCCTCTTCATATAAATTTTATAATTTTCTTCAAGGTCCACAGAATAATTTACCAGTTATTTTATTGAAATTGCATTGTCTCTATTATTCAAGTTGGGAAGAACCGACATCTTAACAATATTGAGTCTTCCTATTCATGACCAAGAACTATCTCTCCATTTAGTTATTTGACTTCATTCAGTTTTGTAGTTTTCCCAATATAGATCTTAAATACATTTTGTTAGATTTGTATCAAAGTATTTTGTTTGGGGGGAGCTAATGTAAATAATATTTGTGACTTTAATTTCAAATTACAACTTGATTATTGGTTTATAGAAAAGTGATGAATTTTTGTATATTAACATTGTATCCTACAACTTGCTGTCACTACTTATTGGTTATGGGAGTTTGTCAATTCTTTCAGATTTTCTACATTTCCTATAGCTGATCATGTCTGTGAACAAAGATAGTTTTAAGGCTTCTTTCTCAATTTTTATACGTTTTATTTCCTTTGTCTTATTGCATTAGTTAATACTTCCAGTATAATGTTGAAAAGGAGCTGTGAGAGGGGACATTCTTGCTTTGCACCTGATTTAATGGGAAAGCTTCAAGTTTCTCATCATTAAGTATGATTTAGTGGTGGATTTTTGTAGTTATTCTATATCAAATTGCAGAAGTTCCCCTCATACTTAGTTTACTGATTTTCTATCCTGAATGGCTGCTGAATTTTGTCAGTGCTTTCTCTGCATCTATTGATAAGATCACATGATTTTTCTTTTTAGCTTATTGATGTGATGGATTGCATAAATCAGTTTTGAAATGTTGATCCAGTCTTGCCTACATGGGATAAATTCTCCTAGCCATAATATATAATTCTTTTTATACATTGTTGGCTTAATTTGCTTATATTTTGTTGGGGATTTTTGCATTTATGTTCATGAAAGATGTTGGTCTTTTTCTTATAATGCCTTTGATTTTGGTAATTAGGTAATACTGGTCTCTTAAACTAAGTTGAAAAGTACTGCCATTATTTCTATCTTCTAAAAGAGATTGTAGACAATTAGTGTAATTTCTTCCTTACATGTTTGATAGAATTCACCAGTGAACCCAAATGGGATTGTTTTCTTTTCTTTCTTTTTTTTAAGATTTTATTTATTTATTTGACAGAGAGAGAGATCACAAGTAGGCAGAGAGGCAGGCAGAGAGAGAAGGGGAAGCAGGCTCCCTGCTGAGCAGAGAGCCCAGCGGAGCCCCATCCCAGGACCCTGAGATCATGACCAGAGCTGAAGGCAGAGGCTTTAACCCACTGAGTCACCCAGGCGCCCCTGAATGGGATTGTTTTCTGTTTTAGAAAGTTATTATTTATTGATTCAAATTCCTTTAATAGATACAGGCTTATCCAAATTTCTAGTTCTTATGTGAGTTTTGGCAAGTTGTGTTTTCCAAGGTCTTGGTCCATTCCACCCAAGATTTGTGGGCACAGAGTTGCTCACTCTATTCCCTGATTGCCCTTTAATATCCTCTTCTTGCTTATGGATCCCAAAAGAATTGCTGATTTTTCAGTTTGTTCAACTTTTTATTTGCTGTTGGCTAGGTAGTAACTTCTAAGGTCTTTAAATGTGGAACCAGGAACCAGAATTATTATTATTGCTCTTTTTAAAACATTTAAATAGACTTTTTAGCATATTTATTTTACTTTTGTAGTTTTTTTGGTCTAATTGTTATGTAAAATAACACAATTGTATATATCTTTTTAAACGTTTTCAAGAAGAATTTATTCTTTTTTCCAGATTTCTGGTTTGGAAGATTAATTTACATTTATTCTTGTAGACATTTGCTTTTCTGGAAAAAATATTTTTACTTCATTCAACTTATTATAATGTCAAAATTTCCACTAATTATATCTGTTCTGAAAATTTGTATTCTGACAATGTAATTTTTGTCAGAAATAAAAGATTTAAAATGAGTTAAATACCAGCAAATAAATGCAACAGACAGAATTAAATGAAAATGAATGATAATTTTTAGGTCTGAAAAATGAGTAAAAATATTATAATACATATGAAATATATGATTGTATCATACTATACAGCATTAACAAAATTTCTTCAGAAGATAAAAATTAAACAAAATACAAATGGCACAAAGGAACTGAAAAATATTTTTATTCCCTACACTGATCCAAACAAGTTGTTTTAAAACAAATGATGCATTCTCAAAACTGCTACAGCAACAAGAAGTGTATGGAATTGTGGCTTTTCTCATACTCAAGAATTCCCTGAAATAAAAGGCTACTTGTTTGACATTATAAGCTAAACTTGATAGGTCTCAGGGAGATGTCAACAAAGGAAAAATATAAGATATGATGGTTTATGTATTGATGACTATCTTTTGTTTTAAATCAATGCTTATATTTCCTACTATACTTAGTATTAGCTGCTGGAAAGCAAGAATCATGCCTGCTTTTGTATACATTGGAGTCTAACATGGTGTTTGATGTGAGGTATGGGCTTAATACATATTTTCAAATGAATGGACACTACACATTGATAGCAGATTCCTTTTTTTTTTTTTTTAAGATTTTATTTATTTATCTGAGAGAGAGAGAGATCGCAAGTAGGCAGAGAGGCAGGCAGAGAGAGAGGGGGAAGCAGGCTCCCCGCCGAGCAGAGTCTGATGTGGGGCTGGATCCCAGGACCCTGAGATCATGACCTGAGCCGAAGGCAAAGGCTTTAACCCAATGAGCCACCCAGGCACCCCAACGGCAGATTCCTTCTTATTTATGTATGAGTATTTTTATGTAGGAGTATAGTATCTAATTCAATTCATATCTGCTTTCTTCAGTATAATGTTGCTTTTGGTTTTGGGAGAAGGGAGACAGAGATAGTGAAAGGAAATTATCTCAGGAGGATGTCTCCCTCCTGTTGATAAAAAGATTAAGTAAGGTTTAAAGGAGCTCTACACAGCATAGATTAATGGTACCCACTGTTCTTTTGTCTTACACAATAGAGGACATTCCAAAAGAACCAGCATGTGTATGAATGCATCTATTTTATAGCTAATCCCATATTGCTTATGGAAGTACAATCAAGACAGAAATGCAAGCCATCAAAACAACCTAAAGATTGCAACCCATGGGGGACCTGGGTGCTCACCGGGTTAAGCACCTGTGTTTGGCTCAGGTCATGATCCCCAGGTCCTGGAATTGAGTCCCACATCAGGCTCCCTGTTCGGCAGAGAGTCTGCTTCTCTCTCTCTCCCTCTCCCCTCCCCAGTGCTCCTGCCCATTCTCTCTCTCTCTCCCTCCCTCTCTCCCCCTCTTATTCTCTCTCAAAGAAATAATTAAAACTCTTAAAAAAAAAAAAAAGATTTCAGCCCAGGTGTGGGGCTTTTTAGGATTGCATGGGGAAAACTGCATATAACCAAAGCAGATACATTTTTCCGAGTATAAATATTATGTAAAACTCAACGTTTGATATATTACTTGGAATTGAATAGTTCATCTTGGTCCAATAGAGATATAGTAGCAAGGCTTAATGTTTCACGTATCTCCTTAATATTCATCCAAGTCAGCTAACCATTTGGGAAAATCATACATAAAAAATTCCTTCTGCCAGTTTTCTATCTCATTCATTATAACCAGAAATTAGAGTTTCAGAAAATAACTACGCAAATGAACAACGTCTTCAATAACTGAATCTAAACTCAGAATAAGAAAATGAACTTTTCTTTTATAGAATCTAACTGCAGATATAATCATGCATTGATACAGAGGAGGCATTAGTGCTTAACTGCTTGAATGTGGCATACTAAAGGGTCTGAACAAATACACATTTATGATTAGATTATTATGAAAGAGACTGCTTTCAAAGAGTAAATTTGAGTTTATGATCTGTTAGCAAGGAGTTTATCACAGCATAATCCACATCAGCACTCCAAAGTCCCACAGGCACTCTGAATTCAACATGTCTGGTGCTAAACTCATTTTTACTTTATCTTTTTCCATACTTACTCTATTCTTATTTATATTATCTATATCTAAGGAAACAGCAACACCAATCACCCAGTCTCCCAAGCCAGGAATATAAGAGAGACTTTTTATCATTCCTTTCTCTCAACCTGCACATAAAATCTTTCAAAATGATTAGATCATTCTTCATCCTTCATATCTCTCAAATGCTTCCCTGTTTCTCAAGTTCTTTGGACAATACCTATGTTTCAACATTCATCATTTTTTCCTTAATTTTGTAATAGCCTCCACTAGCTGCTATGGCTTTTAGACAAAACCAAACTCTTGCCCATAACACTGTGATTCTCATATATATTTCCTTAGATCAGTAGTTTTTTCATCTTCCTTAAGTTCACAACTTCAGCATCTCATCCCCTGAACTGAAACACAGCTAAAAGCTGGTTCTTTGAAAAGATATACAAAAGATAAACCTTAGGCAGACTTATCAGGAAAAAAAGAGAAAGGGCTCAAATAAATAAAATCAAAAATGAAAGAGAAGTTACAACTTAAAACACAAAAATACAAAGGATTGTAAGTGACTACTATGAACAATTATACCAACAAACTGGATAAATCTAAAAACAAAACAAAACAAAAGGATCAATTTCTAGAAACATATAGTCTTCTGAGACAGAATCAGGAAGAAATAGAAAATATGAACAGATTGGTTTTTAGCAATGAAACTAAATCAATAACCAAAATACTTGGTCAGTATTCTGGGTCAGGACCAGATGGCTTCACAGGTGAATTCTACCAAACATTAAAAGAAGAGTTAATACCCAATCTTTTCAAACTATTCCAAAAAATTGAAGAGGAAGGAATGCTTTTGAACTCAGTCTATGAGGCTAGCATTACTCTGATACCAAAATCAGAAAAAGGCACTATAGGAAAAGAAAATTATAAGAAAATAGGCCTTAAAACTTAGATGCAAAGATTCTCACCCATATATTAATAAACTGAATTCAATGATACATTAAAAGGATCAGATATCATGATAAAGAAGGATTTATACCAAGGGACAAGCAGGGTTCAATATTTGCAAATGAATCAATGTGATAAACCACATTAACAAAATAAGGATAAAAATCATATTACCATCTTCATAGAAGTAGAAAAACATCTGATAAAACTTAACATCCATTTGATAGAAACTCTTACCAAATAGAAGGAACATAGCTCACCATAATAAAGGCCATATATGACAAACCTACAGCTAATACAACACTCAATGGTGAAAAGCTGAAAGGTTTTCCTCTAAGATCCAAAACAAGAGAAGGATGTCTACTTCTGCCACTTTTATTCAGATGGTATTGGAAATCTTAGCCACAGCAATTTGGTAAGAAAAAGAAATAAAAGGCATACAGATTGTAAAGGAAGAAAAGTAAAACTTAATATTTATAGGGGACATGATAGTATATATAAAAAACCGTAAAGTCTCCACAAACAAAAAACCTATTAGAACTAATAAATGGATTCAGTAAAGTTATAGAATACAAAATCATTACCAAAAAATATTGCATTTCTGTACACTAATAATGAACTATCATTAAGAAAAATTAAACAATCCCATTTATAAATGCACCAAAAAGAATAAAGTACCCAGGAATAAATTAACCATGAAGGTGCAAGACCTACATTCTGAAAATTAAGACATTGATGAAATTGATGACAATACAAATAAATAAAAACATATAATGTGTTCATGAATTGAAAGAATACTGTTAAAATTTCCATAATCCTGAAAACCTACAGATTCAATGTAGTCCTATCAAAATACCAATAGCTTTTTTCACAGAACTAGAATAGCAAAGATACAAAAGTTATGGACTGTAATGTCCATCAATAGATGAGTACATAAAATGATGTGATATGGGGCACTTGAGTGGCTCAGTCAGTTAGGTGACTGACTCTTGATTTCAGCTCAGGTCATGACCTCAGGGTAATGAGGGCTCTGTGCTCAGCATGAAGTCTGCCTGAGATTCCCTCCGTTCCTCTCCCTCTGCCTCTCCCTCCACTCATGTGCTCTAAATAAATAAATAACCCTAAAATTCATATGAAACCACAAAGACCCAAATAGCCAAGAGAAAGAGAACAAACCTGGAGATATTATGCTCCCAGATTTCAAATTATACTACAGAGCTAGGGTAATCAAAACAATGTAATACTGGCACAAAAACAGACATGAAAATCAATGAAACAGAATAGAGCACCAGAAATAAACTCATATTTATATGATCAATTAATCTATGACAAAAGAGGCGAGAACATACAAGGGAAAAGATAGTCTTTTCAATAAATGGTGATGGGAAAATTGGACAGTTATATGCAAAAGTATGAAACTGCACCACTTTCTTTTACCATACACAAAAATAAACTCAAAACAGATTAAAGAATTAAATGTAAGATTTGAAACCATAAACTCCTAAAAAATAGGCATATTGTCTATAAATAAAATCTTTAAAAAAAGAGGATGTGATACATATACACACAAACACACACACAGTGAAATACTAGTCAGCCATGAAAACTTCGAAATACTTGTCATTTGCAAAAATATGCCACAATCTAGGGAGTATTATTATGATAAGTGAAATAAGTCAGACAAATACAAATAAGAAAGACAAATACTATATGATTTCGCTTATATGTGAAAATAAAATAAAAAGAAACAGACTCAAAAACAAAGGACAAATAGATGGTTGTTAAAGGGGAAGGAGTAGGGTGATGGACAAAAGAGGTGAAGGGAATTAAGAGATACAATCTTCCAATTATAAAATATATGACACTAATAATGTAAAGCATATAGTAAAAAATATTGTAACAACTTTGTATGGTAACAGATGGTAACTAGACTTGCTTTAGTGACTATTTCATAACGTATACAAATATCACATCTCTATGGCATATACCTAAAACTAATCAATACTATATATCAATTATTCTTACATAAAAATATAAAATAAAATCTTTTGTTCTTTTGAGAATTGAAAATTGTCACATTATCTATCAGTTTTCTTTCATAAAAATGTTCTCTCTCAATCCTGAAAATTTTAAATACTCTCTAGAAAAGAAAGAATTGTTTATGTCTGTCAATATACATAGATCCTTTTGGCTATCCTTATTTAGACAAAGAAAAATTTGTTTTGGTAAAGCATTTAGTATTTTTGTCTAATAGTTAGATATTTATGTATACTATGATTTTTAATTCTTAAGAGGAGTGGGAAATAAAAGGAAATGACATTGTTTCAATCTGTACTATACCAGGTATATTATATATATCTTACTTAGTCATGAATGTTTAGGAAATTATAGTTCCCACACTTAATATTATATAATAAGATGATCTCATTCCACTGACTCCCTAGAAGGAAGCATTACTGATATCAGATTAATGAAGTAAAATTGCAATAACAAAAATAAAAAGTAATTTAACAAATAGCACCAAGATTGTGAAGTAATCAATTTTACATATTCATTGAGAATAGTCATTAAAAAATAAAAAGTTTTTGTATGTTCAAGAGTCTGTGTAAAATGCTATCACAGGGGCGCCTGGGTGGCTCAGTGGGTTAAAGCCTCTGCCTTTGGCTCAATTCATGATCTCAGGGTCCTGGGATCGAGCCCCACATCGGGCTCTCTGCTCAGCGGGGAGCCTGCTTCCCCCTCTTTATCTGCCTGCCTCTCTGCCTACTTGTGATCTCTCTCTCTCTGTCAAATGAATAAATAAAATCTTTAAAAATAAATAAATAAAGGTTTATCCCAAATTGTGCCAACTCTGCTTATGTTTGTCATTCTGCCAAAACAGCCAGCCAGGTAACATCTGTATTTCTATCTTGGTCAAAAGCTAAGTTGCTGAAGGTGCTCCATCTTTCTGTTTATTCTTTATCATCTCTTTCTTTATTCTCTCCTCTAGAGATGATAGAGATATCATCTCTACTTTATTATACTTTTTATTTACAACCTTCTACTGAAATAATTGTTATTTTTCAAGTTACTCTTTTCTTGTAATTCTTAACAGACTATTTCATTTTTAGTCAACAGCAGTTTGTAGAAAGTTTTCTTGCTGCATGCAGTTGAACCAGATACCTTTTCTTCTCTCAGTAATAAGGGAGTCGCACCTATATCCTGTACTATAATGGGAATCAAAAAGTGTGTCATTTTCTCTTATTCCGATGGAAAAAACTCAAAGTCACAATTATCCTTGCTATTCCATAACAACTGTGTAACAGAGCAGGCTCTGTAAAATTCTCATATGTTGTACACGAGATTTCTATGAAAAACACTTCAAAGATCAAACAGATTGTCAAGTGTATAAATTTTATGTAAAATGAATATAGGAGTACCCTATAAAGACATTTGGTATTGGTTTAACAAAATAGCCAAAATCAATGGTTTTTGTATTTAATTAGTTTATTTTATTTGAGAGAGAGAGAGAGAGATAAACAGCATGGAGAGAGGGCAAAGGGAGAGGGAGAGAGAGTCTTATGCAAGCCCACGCATGGGTTCATCTCATGACCCTGAGATCAGGGACTGAGCTGAAATGAAGAGTAGGATTCCTGAAATGAAGAGGATTCTACTCTTAGAGAAGGATTCTCTAGGAGTAGTCAGTCTTAACTGACTGCACCACCAGGCACCCCACCAAAGTCAATGTTTAATTATTGTTTCTTTTTTATATTCTACTTCCATAAAATAAGAAAATTGAGAAACTGATAAAATATGAAACTAACTTTAAGATAAATTTATAATATTTTCATATTGAATAACTTTCTAAAATGATGACTTAAAATATATGATTTACAAGAAAATAAAATAGGATTTCCACAAATATTTATGAAAACATATTTCTTTTAGTGGCTTCATTTCCTAGCACCAGTTACATAAATTATAATAAATTTCTTTGATTTTTGTCAAAATGCCCAAGCATCTTCTTTTTTTTTTTTTTTAAAGATTTTATTTATTTGATAGAGACACTAAGAGAGAGACCACAAGCAGGGGGACTAGGAGAGAGAGAAGCAGGCTTCTTGCTGAGCAGGGAGCCCAACGCGGGCCTCAATCTCAGGACCCTGGGATCATGACCTGAGCTGAAGGCAGATGCTTAACAACTAAGCCACCCAGGCACCCAGAATGCCCAAGCTTCTTGGAGTCATTTGCTATGATAACTAACAATATATAATTGTGAAATTCTCTATTATAATCAGAAATAAATGTGAAGATAATACTGTCAAAAATTAAATTGGGGCACCTGGGTAGCTCAGTCAATGCCTGAGCTCTCTGCCTATTTGTGATCTCTCTCCTTTCTGTCAAATAAATAAGTGAAATCTTTTAAAAAATTAAATTAAATTAATACTCATTATAGCACAAAGTCTGTTAGCCACAATTCCAAAATTATGTATCCTTTAAAACAGATGTATTTGTAAATTGTGGTGAACTTAGTTGGAGTCAAAACCTGATTTAAATCATTGTGAGGCTCTATATCATCCTCAGTTATCTCACTTTGTGAAATACTTTTTTTCTTTGCTGTTGAGATAATATAAGTTTAATTAAGGCATCATACTTCAGACTCTGTTGGCAGTGATACACAACATATGGTTTATAAGGCATCTTAAAGTTCCAGAATCCAAAACTTTTGATATCAAAGGCTCACATGGCCCCAAAGGTTTGAAAAATGCCTCATAGAACTCTGTCATGACTCTAAATCTACAGTTTCCTTTTCCTTTTTTTTAATGAATATTTTATTTATTTACTTGAGAGAGAGAGAGAGAGGGAGGGAGGGAAGGAAAGCTCAGAGGAAGGATAGAGTGGGAGAAGCAGACTCCTGCTAAGTAGGGAGCCTGATATGGGGCTGGATCCCAGGACCTGAGCTCATGACCTGAGCTAAAGGCAGACACTTACCCAACTGAGCCACCCAGGAGTCCCTCTTTCTTTTTCCTTTTCCTTTGCTTTGTAATCAAATTATTTAAGTATGTTATAATACAGATCTGTATAGTATTTATATAAGCTGCCAAAACCATATTCTCCTTTGCTGTCATAAGTTTATTCAGTAGTATGAAAAATGAGATTTTATTCCTTTTTTTCAGAGAAGATATCGAGAAGCAAAATGATTAGTATTAAAGTTGACAATGAGAATATATTAATATGTTAAATTTCAAACATCATTTTGGAAATAATTACATCTAACCTGAAGAAAAAAACAAGATCCTTATCTTTCAAAAAAGATGCCTTTTCTTCTAGCTTAGTAATAATCTCAAAAGAGAGAGAGAGAGAGAGAGATAAAGGTGAATAAACATAGGTCAGAATAATACCACTTGGAAAAGCAAGCATCTGGCTCTTTTCCTATATATCCTAGGTCATACACCCGTACCCAGGTTATAGAGACCAGCTAGACTGGTCATGGAATTAAGCAGCTTTCTGAGACTGGAGCAGAGGTCACATGGCAATATTACTCACTAACTGAAGGGAGATCTTAGAAACTTGAAAAGAGTAGACATACAAACAAACAAAGAAAAAAGTGATTAAATGCAAATATATGCATAGAATTTTTGAGTACTGGAGAGCAATTGCTATAGCTATTGAATCTAAGTAGGTCAAGGTAGTAATTAAATCATATCATTTCATGCCTACTGCCTCCTATATTGTATTAACTTGTTAAAGTGCTGCCATAGAAGGCAAGAGAAAAGTTGGAAGTTCTCTCTCTTGGGTAGGTAAGGTGGCTAGGCATCAGAGCAAAACAAACAATATTTTCAAATCTAACCCACAGTAAAGAATCATTTAATGAATCACCAAGAGCCATGACCTACTGCTTGAACAGTACCAATTTAGATAATTTCCCAATATCTCTGATTTCTTCTAATGGTCACCATTCTGCCAAACCACTACCTTGAAACTCTGAAGTCCTCTTGAGTTTCTAATAGTCCATTGACATTTGTGTCCAATCATTCTGATTGCATTGATTTCTGCCTTTCATTCTAAGATCATTGCATTACAATTCAATGTAAGAAACCTCCACTATGGATAAGGTGCTGTGGGATATAATGGAGAAAATGTGGGAAAATATTAAAAGATTTTTCCAAAGCAAGAGTGCAATAATATATTATAATGGAATTCTAAGTGTTCTAGGACAAACTTGTTTTTATAATTGAATCCTACCATGAGAAATGGGTGGGGCTACTAGGGAAGAGAAAAACAAATCTTCATTCCTAGTTATGCAATAAAGAATTTTGTCTAGGGGCGCCTGGATGGCTCAGTCGTTAACCATCTGCCTTCGGCTCAGGTCGTGATCCCAAGATCCTGGGATCCAGCCCCACATCTGGCTTCCTGCTCAGTGGGAAGCCTGCTTCTCCCTCTCCCACCCCCTCTGCCTGTGTTCCCCCTCTTGCTATGTCTCTTTCTGTCAAATAAATATTTTTTTAAAAAAAGAATTTTGTCTAGCCCCAAAAGTCTGACCTTTACCTTTGGCTCCCGGGAAGTTATCTATGCTATCCCTGCCAGGAGTGTCTTTTTTTTAGGTCAGAGGCCAACTACACAGAATCTCAGGCTAGAGCTGGCCATGTCTGATATTCTTACCTTGAGGTAGGCCATGCAGAAATATCAAGCATGTGATTTGGAGTGGAGGCTTTTAGCAATGCTATATCAGTTATCTGAGAGCTGAGATCAATCACATCTATGTGAAGGAGCTCAACAAAACCTCTAGACACCAAGGCTGGGGTGTGTTTCCCTGGGTAGCAATATTCTGTGTGTGTCGTCACACATTGATGCTGAAAGAGTAATGTACCCTGACTCTATGGGAGAAGACTGGAGAAGCCTCGCATTTGAAACCTTCCCAGACTCTTCTCCATTCATCTCTTCCTTTGTTAGATTTTGATTGTATTTTTTCCTGTAATAAACCATAACCATGTATATACAGCTTTCAGTGAGTTCCATGGATTCTCCTACTGAATTACTGAACCTAAAGGTGGTTTGGGGAATCCTCAAACTTGCAGTTGGTGTCAGAAGTGAAGGCAGTCTTGGGAACTATGCCCTGAACCCTTGAATACTGGCCAACTCCAGGACAGCTTCTTCAAAAGCCCAGCTGATAGAATTCTGCAGATATCATTTTTTTTCTCCTTGCTTATGAAAGGTACTTTTAGAAGTTTAACAACAACAAAAACATTTGTTTTCAGAAAGCAATATACAAATAGATTTGTAAAATTTCAAATTGACTAAATGTACCTGAACTCAAAAGTATGTCTATTAAAAAATAGTATACCTGCTCAAACATTTTTAGCCTTTCACACCAATTATTACCAAAAATATCAAAAGTATTAAAATACTGTTAAAAGACCTGGGAATGAATAAGAAGTGAAAGTCTAGGAAAGAGGAGAAATATTTTAAAAATTCCCGGTAACATGTCAGAGACTGTTAGTTGATTTACATGTACTTTTCTAACAATTACTCCTTATAATTGCATATAAGGAATTATTTTTATTAGTATCCTATTTGTACATTTGACAAATTCAGGATCTAAAAGATTGAATAGCATACTAATTTCATATAGGCTAAGTGGTGGAATTGGGAAGTTAAATGTTATTTGCCTAATTTGAAAGACCAGGTCCTTTTGCTTTCCGAATCTGCCTCCATTAGGTAATTATGAATCATCAGAGCACAGGAATTTTGAAATTACAAGTACCATGGCTCTTCCATGTGACATGGATAAAACCTTTCAAAATCTATTTGATTCAGTTTCCTTCTTCTGTGGAAACAGAGCAAATAATGTAAATGCAAAAACAAAATAACCAAAGGAATTCATAAAACAATGCTGAATAGCTACACAAATAAGCCAAAAGCCAAAAGTGCATTATCTCTTCCCAAAAGGTCATTACTTACTTTATCTTCATAAGATATTTTCATAAGATCTATTTTCATAAGACCCACGATCTAGGATTTCTACTTTTGGCTTTAATTTTAGAGCATGAGTAAAGGCAGCTGCATTAGCAGCAGGGTGAATAGGAGATACTGAGCTGAAAGGCATTCAACATAAAAAATGTCCTCTTATTCTCATAGGGAGTGTTGACATCTAAACACCAGAGAGAATAATGCCTGGACTACTTCTTCACCGTAATCCTTTCCTTATAAAACCCTTTCCCCATCCCAAGTCTTAATCCATTTTAGAGTAACAGGGATAAGACCTGCACTTGCAAACTGAAGATTAGAGAAAAAAAAATCCTTGCTTTCTTCCTTTTTGCACACAAGCTGACTTAGAAGGGAGAAAAGCATTGATTAATGCATCCAAAAATGCTAAGCTTCTATCTCACTTTCTGTATCCACCCTTCTCTGTGGTATGTTAAAGTAACAATCATAGTTCTTGATATCTGTAATTGGCATGTAGATTCTCTTTTTCAAAGAAAGATTTCCACTCTACTCCTGATCTATTCCAAAAATGCAAAGCATAGAATAAAAACATTTCAGCCCCGAAAACTAAATTGCACTTATGCAAAGGTCAGAGTCAGCCAAAGATGCAAATACAGACTATCAAAAGCACTTCTGATACAATGATTTGTTGATGCCCATAAGTCACAAAAATCAGACCAGATTCTTACTTCAAGCTTCAAAATCCCTCAGGCGAAGAAATTGTTACATTATCTTTATTTGAAGACTAGTTTAGGCTTTGCAAACTTTATACAGCAAATAATTCAGAAGAGGGGTGGTTCCCAGAGAGGCCCCCCAAATTGAAAACACTACAAGATTACAGAATTTAAGAACTGAGAACAACCTGAAATAATACTCCATCCAATTCATCTCGCAAATGTAGATACTGAGTCCTAAAGATTTTAAATGACTTTTGTAGGATTGTGGAACAAATCAGTAAAATGAAGACTGATGGTTTCTTCACTTTGCATTCAGAGACCTAAAGATTTTTTTTTTTTTTTAACAATTATACTGAAAACAGTTCACTACACTGATTCCATATGCATAGCAGGATTCCTGGGAACTCATTTGCTGAGGTGGAGCATCAAGTAGAATTGCTATTTTCTTTCTAATGTTTCTAGATCGAAAAAAGAAAGACTTATTTTACTACATAAGAACATTCTAAAGTACCATGGAGAAGAGAGAACTTTCTCCAGTAGGTCCCAACAAGGGAAAAGAAATACGTGATAAAGTGTTAAAGTTTAACTGTTTAACTGGGGAAACTGACAATACAGTAGACATGCAGTTCCTGAATAGAGATGATTTATAAATAGCCCATGTGCATGAGAAATAATTGGTATCTTTACTGCTAACATTGTTATTCACAGAACCAAAGACCTTGTCCTCAGAGTCCCTGAAAAAAGCCCTATCCCAACCATCTTAGGGCATGTATAACTGAAGCCTGAGTTTTCTACCACTAACACCAGTAGACACTGAAAAGCATTTGGCAAAATCCAACATCTGTTCTTGATAAAAATTACTAGCAAATGAAAAATAGAAATTATCTCAATCTGATAATGGGTGTCTATGAGAAATCTGTGAGAAGATTTATAGTTAATAGTCTTGCTAACGTTAGAAACAAGACCAGGATGTCCATTTTTACCACTATTGTTTAACACTGTTTTGGAGCTTGTATCCATTATAATTAGTCAAGAAAAGGAAATACAAGAAATCCAGTTTAGAAAAGAAGTCTTTATTTACAGATGACATGATTATCTATATAGAAAATCCAGTGGAATCTATATATATTTTTTTAAAAAGCTACTAAACATAATGCATTTAGTAAGGCTTCAGAATATAATTTCAATATACAAAAATCCAATCTTATTTTTTAAAGACTTATTTATTTGAGAAGCAGAGGGGGGTGGAGAGGGACAAGCAGACTCCCTGATGAGCACAGAGCCTGATGGGAGGGCTCTATCACCATCCTGAGATCATCACCTGAGCTGAAGCCAAGAGTTGAACATTTAACTGAGCAACCCAGGCGCCCCCAATCTTATTTCTATATATTAGAATCAAATGAACAGAAGTTGAATGAAAACAATAGTAACACTTAAAACATCATCACAAATATGATATAATTGGGGATAAATCCAGCAAAAGATGTATAAGACCTATATATTTAGTCCATAATGATAAAAAGTAATTAGATTATTTCTCAAAGTTGTGTTTCCTCCATTATAGGGCTTCCCTTTCAAGGTACTTAGCCTTTTTGTAATCCTTTGGTTTCCTCTTCTGTGAACTGAGGATAAAACCTCATTTTATAACTGAGCATTAGGGTTATAATGTTGACTCAATGAGTTAAGACCAGAATGCTCTTAAAACAGTATCTAGCATATCGTAAGTATTCCAACTCTTATTATTTAAATTTGAAAAGTTTGAGTTAAAGTGTGAAAGAGTTAATGATCAATCTTTCATAAGAAACATACATGTTCTTTAGATGATTATCAATTGGCTTCAATCTCCATCACTCCTTTTCACAATTGTGGAAAGGAAAATACAATTAATACCTTACTAAATTCCTTTTACTTGACCTATTGGTGACACTTGTCTTATTGATCATTCCCTTCTGAAAACTACCCTTCACTGTTTTTCATTACACCACAGCGTTCTAGTCTAAGTCCACTTCCATTCCTTTTTAGTCTCTTTTTTGGGGGTTTTAATTCCTTTAATTAGCTTTCTGTATGCTGATACTTCCCAAGGCTCTATCTACTACCCTCCCTTCTCCACCCCTCCTTTCTCTTCCTCTCCTCTTCTCATCCTTCATTTGTCTACTATGGACTATTTGACTTATGTATTAAATTTCTGTTTTAAAAACCTCTTTTGATGTGTGATGGGTACTAGGGAGGACACTTGTGATGAGCACTGAGTGTTGTATGTAAGTGATTAATCATCAAATTCTTCTCAAGAAACCAATACTGCACTGTTTGTCAACTAGCTGGAATTTAAATAAAAACTTGAAACAAAAATTACCAAAGAAAAAAGTAAAAACCTCTCTTTTGAGCTGCAGACACATACAGTCATTTTGTCGGATATCTCTACCTGAAATCTTGCCTCATTTCTCATTCTTTTTCTTCAACCTATTTGATTCAACAATAAAACTCTCTAACAAAATTACCCACTTTCCCCTTTTTTGATGCCTATGACTCAGTGATAAGTCTTGATAGAAGAGCTAGTGCTTGAGTGTACTCTGAAAAAATTATAAATCAGTTAGGTAGAAAGACTGAAATGAGAAATAGTTTAATCCATAAAATGGAATAAGAAAAGTTACAGAGGGGCGCCTGGGTGGCTCAGTGGGTTAAAGCCTCTGCCTTCGGCTCAGGTCATGATCTCAGGGTCCTGGGATCGAGCCCCATATGGGGCTCTCTGCTCAGCAGGGAGCCTGCTTCTCCCTCTCTCTCTGCCTGCCTCTCTGCCTGCTTGTGATCCCTTTCTCGCTGTCTAATAAATAAATAAAATCTTTAAAAAAAAAAAAAGAAAGAAAAAGAAAAGTTACAGAAATGTAAACTACAGTTTGAAATCTTCAGGAAACTGCATGCAGATTTCTACCACTATATGTAGGAGGCGATGAAGTAAAGAGAGAAGTTTGTTGATAATAGTTCCATGGACAATTTTATACAACACTCAGTTACAAAGGAAATGTGTTATAATGTTAAATTAAAAAAGAATCAAGGTAGAATAAAAGAATTCCAGCTATAAAAATATGAGTCATTACACATTTAAGGCATTAAAATATGTCAACTATAATGTCAAATATTTAAAACAGTTGAGTGGAGGGGTACCTGGGTGGCTCAGTCAGTTGAACTCCTGACTCTTGATTTCAGCTCCGGTCTTGATCTCAGGGTCTTGAGGCTCCATGCTGATTATGGAGCCTGCTTAAGATTCTCTCTCTCCTGGTCCCTTTGACCCTCCCTCTGATCACTCTCTTTCTCTTTCTCTCTCTCTCTTTCTAAATGATAAAAAAAATAGAATAGAATAGAAAAAAATAAAATAAAATAAAATAATAAAATAAATAAAAACAAAACAGCTGTGTGAAGAAATTGCTTCCTGTGGAAGAAATAAACCAAAATGTTTACAGTGATTAAAATGATGAAATCTGAAATTATTTTTCTATTCTTTTCCAATTTTCTGAAGTACTGTTTTTTCCAAATATACATTAACACGAAAGATAAAACAAAAAATAATAAGCTTTCAAATAGGTTTTTAAAAACATCTATTCAACCTTACAATTTTCCATCCTCATCCCTTTGTTTCTCCAATTTAATCAAAACAATTCCTTTTTTTTTTTTTAAAGATTCTATTTATGTATTAGACGGAGAGAGAGATCACAAGTATGCAGAGACGCAAGCAGAGAGAGAAGGGAAGCAGGCAACCTGCTGAGCAGAGAGCCCAATTTGGGGCTCGATCCCAGGACCCTGAGATCATGACCTGAGCCGAAGGCAGAGGCTTTAACCCACTGAGCCACCCAGGTACCCCTAATCAAGACAATTCCTACACCATTTTCCCAACATGCAGTTCTTGTACTGTTTCTCAACTTGGCATCTACACCCATGCTTTTGAAAATGTCTTTCCGTGCTAACAATATCAGCAACTGCAGTAGCAATTCAAGTAATAAATTACCATTTATTAATTACTTATTCTGATAAAAGCATGATACAAAGCTCTTTAAACCATTTCAATGAAAACTGAAAATATTATGAAGTGGGTATGGTTATTTAAAGTACAGTTCCTGGGGTGCCTGGGTGGCTCAGTGGGTTAAAGCCTTTGCCTTCAGCTCAGGTCCTGATCTCAGGGTCCTGATCTCAGGGTCCTGGGATCTAGCCCCGCATCAGGCTCTCTGCTCATCAGGGAGCCTGCTTTCCCCTCTCCCTCTGCCTGCCTCTCTGCCTACTTGTGATCTATCTCTCTCTGTCATTTAAATAAATAAAATCTTTAAAAAAATAAATAAAGTACAGTTCCTGATCTTAGAGAAAAGCTCTCAGTTTTTCACCAGTTAGTATGATGTTAGTCGTAGGTTTTACATATATGACCTTTATTATGTTGAGGTATATTTCCTCTAAACCTACTTAAGAGCTTTTATCATAAATGTATGTTGTACTTTGTCAAATTATTTTTCTGAATTTATTAAGATAATCATATGTTTTTTTCCTTTTCCTTGTTAATGTAGTGTATCATGCTGTTTTGATTTGTGCATATCAAATCATCCTCGCATCCCTGGAATAAAACCCACTTGATCATGGTGATGAATTTTTCTTAATGTATTGTTGGATTCAGTATGTTAACAGTTTGTTGAGGATGTTTGGATTTATGTCCATCAGAAATAATGACCTATAGCTGTCTTTTTTGGGTGGTGTTTTTACCTGGGTTTGGTATCAGGGTAATGTTGGCTCATAATTTGAATTTGGAAGCTTTCCTCCTTTTGTTTTTTGGAATAGTTCGAGAAGAATGTATTCATTCTTTTTTAAATGTTTGGTAGAATTCATCTAGATCCTAGATTTTTCTAATTACTGATTCAATTTCACTGGTAGTGGTCAGTCTGTTCAACTTTTCTATTTCTTCCTGATTCAGTTTTGGGATCTTTCTATTTCTAGAAATTTATCCACTTCTAGGTTGTCCAATTTCTTGGCATATAATTTTTCATAATATTCTATTATAATCCTTTTTATTTCTGTGGTGTCAGATGTTATTTCTCTTCTTTCATTTCTGATTTTATTTAAATCCAATCTTTTTTTGTTAAGTATGGCTGAAGTTTTATGAATTTCATTGATCTTTACAAAGAAACAGCTCCTGGTTGCACTAGTCTGTTTTATTGTTTTGTTTTTGTTTTGTTTTTTGGGTTTTTTGGTCTATATTTCATTTACTTATGCTCTATTCTTCATCATTCCTTTCCTTCTACTGGCTATGGACTTTATTTTTTCTACTTTGTCTAGCTCATTTATGTATAAAGTTGAAGTTTTTCTTGCTTTTCAGGTAGATAGATTACTGCTATAATCTTCCCTCTTAGAACAGCCTTTGCTGCATCTCAAAGATCTTGGACCACAGTGTTTTCATTTTCATTTCTCTCTACGTATGTTTACTCTTACCACTTTTACTCAGCACAGTACTGAAAGTTCTAGCTTCAGCAATTAAACCATGAAAAGAAATAAAAGACATCCAAATTGGTGAGGAAGAAGGAAAACTCACTCTGCAAATGACATGATATTATATATGGAAAACCCAAAGATTACACACACACACACACACACACACACACACACACACACAAACTAGAACTGATAAATGAATTCATGGATTTTGTTATTTTTTTGTGGGAATAAATAAAAGCCTTATAAATAATAGTAATAGGGTAGAGAAATTGAATTTGGACTCTATGATTTCTTTCACATGAAATCTTATTTAAGCATATGGAAACAACTGGATTTGGGAATAATATTTTGGATTCATTTGAATACTTAGGATTACTGAATCTTTTAATGAAACACAGTTATAAATGATGTTTGGTTTCAGTTCTATTTCAGACTTGACCCTGCATGAGAAAATAATGGAATCAACAAAATGAGAAACAGCTGTCAAAATGTCTACCAACTGATCCTAGCTCTTAGATGTGAAGTTGTGTAAATTCAGCTAAAAATATGGAGTTGTGACAATTATTAGAAGGGAAAAGAAATTAAATTGAGATCAAAATCTTGATGACTACACAACATGAAAGGGAATACATTATTTAGAAAACATTAATGATGTATGTAATGACCTTGGAGAATTACAAGAAGAAATTAGTGATAAAAATGAGTAACTTGTGTGCATAGTTTTCCAATGAAATTGTCCAAACACATACTTAACTTTCAGTAAGAATTACTTAAATTGAAAGAAAACACGTAACATTAGTCTTTAGAAATGTACATTGTTAAGTAGGAATTTGGGTTGGAATATGGGTTGTCTCTGTATACAACTTGAAAGGGATTCATTTAAAATGGGTGCTTTTGGGATGCCTGGGTGACTTAACTTGATTAAGTGCCTGATTCTTAGTTTTGGCCCAGGTCATGATCTCCGGGTCATGAGATCGAGCCCTGAGTAGGGCTCCACACACAGTGTGGAGTCTGCTTGAGATTCTCTGCCTCCCCCTCTCCATCTGCTCCTTCCCTGCTCAAGCTCTCTTTCTCTCAAATAAATATACTTTTTTAAAAAAAAAAATATTTTATTTATTTATTTGACAGAGAGAGAGATCACAAGTAGGCAGAGAGGCAGGCAGAGAGAAAGGGGGAAGCAGGCTCCCTGCTGAGCAGAGAGCCTGATGCGGGGCTCAATCCCAGGACCTTGAGATCATGACCTGAGCCAAAGGCAGAGACTTTAACCCACTGAGCCACCCAGGTGCCCCAATATACTTTTTTTAAAAAAACCTGGGTGCTCTTTAGATAAATAAGACTTCATATATGTAAGTTGTGAATGACTTATCTGAGAAAATCTGCCTGCACTTAATGCTATTACCACACACACACACACAACTGTACATCTTTGGAGAAGAAAATTTTAGGGCGACTTTTGAAATATTTGAAAAAAGATCAATATTCATAGCTGTTTCTACAAAAATAGAGCAAAAGTGTTTTTAGTCAAAATCAAAAAGGAAGATGGAAAAGACTTAGAGGCAAATAACATAAAAATATAAATTTTGATTGTCCATCAAAGAGCTGGAATGGGGCTGTGATGACTGGACATTGTGACCAATTTGTAAAGGGGTTATGTGGGAATTGAAGCACATATATATTAAAAGCTAAGAATGAATATGTAGCCTTCCTAGGTATCTATAGACACCTGGGATTTGTTAATCACATCGAACAAAAGGCATACATTCTTTTTTTTTTTAACTGTTAATTGCCCTATGGCAACCTTCCGTAAGATTATAGTTTTTATCAATCCTTTAAAATAATTTAAGGCACTATTATAATGCCTGCATGGCTACTTTTAGACTTCGAAATTAAACCTGGCCAAAAATATTAAATATAGATAATTTTAATGTTTTTAAATTTTATTCAACTACTTTGATTTGTTTTATGATTGGAAATGTAGATCAAGATAGTGGGTAATTCACCTGTTCAAAAATTATAAATAATTTTATTTATGGTTAGGAGGAAAACTAAAACCATGTACAGAGAAACAATTACAAATGTTACATGATGTAGTTCATATAAAGTATGTATTTTCATGTTTCATCTTTGTATACATAAGGAAGTCTGTATTTCTAGCCCATGCACCTTGGTAATTTTAGTGCAATTGTTCTTCACATAAAAAGGAATATTGAGGAGGGTGCCTGGGTGGCTCAGTGGGTTAAAGCCTCTCTGCCTTCAGTTCAGGTCATGATCTCAGGGTCCTGGGATCAAGGCCCGCATCGGGCTCTCTGCTCAGCAGGGAGCCTGCTTCTCCCTCTCTCTCTGCCTACTTATGATCTCTCTGTCAAATAAATAAATAAAATCTTTTAAAAAAAAGGAATATTGAGGAAAAAACACATGATGCTAAAATCTCATTCTAGTAATTAGTGTAGCTTTTGTGTGTTAATCTGGGAATTACTCCAGCTTCAATATTCTCTGACAACAATAAAATGCTTTGATAGTTAACGTGTGGTTATTACCCTCTTCTATAGTTTAATACATTCTGTTTTGAAATTTAAGGGATTTTTTCTTCTTTCAACCTTTGGATTTTCAGGTATTATAAAAGGCACTTTGATGGATACTCAAACCAGTCAGTTCAGAAAGATTTTCTGGAAAAAAAAAAAATTGACATGAACATACTTGATGCCGTATGAGCTCCATGGAAACTGATTTCCATTTTTTCTAAAGTGAACTAACAACACATGCCATCATCCACTCTAAGCGAGCACTGTGCTTCAGCATATAAGCAATAGTCCAACTTCATTTTCTACAGATGTTCTCACGGTATGTTCTTTACCTGTTTGGCATAAAAAAATATTATATTGTTTCTAACTTCCCCATACGTAGAGGATTTTATGGGACTCGAACATTCGCAGAAATAAGATTCTCCAAAAGAGAACATCACACGTAATGTGACACATTGCTCTTCATCCTGTGTGAGACCAGCACAAAACCAACATGACTAATCATGGATTCCTTCCTATTCTTGCATAGATGAGAGCCTTATGAGAAAACACAGGTTCTGACTGCAAATAAAATATCAATTGTCTCTGGAAATATAGTGACTGTCAATGAGGTTTTCCTTGAAGCAATTACTTGTTTAAATTACAGATGGTGAAACATAAAAGTTAATAAAGATAATGGTGATGGCAAATGTTTTAATTTTTCATTGCTACCATAACAAACTACCAAAAACACAGTGTTTTAAAACTACAAATTTAGGGGCGCCTGGGTGGCTCAGTCGTTAAGTGTCTGCCTTCGGCTCAGGTCAGATCCCAGGGGCCTGGGATCGAGCCCCACGTCGGGCTCTCTGCTTTGCAGGAAGCCTGCTTCTCCCGCTACCATTCCCTCTGCTTGTGTTCCCTCTCTTGCTGTGTTTCTCTCTGTCAAATAAATAAAAATCTTTAAAAAAAAAATAAAATAAATAAAACTACAAATTTATTATCTGACAGTTATGCGTGTTGGTCTGACATGGGTCTCATAAGCTTAAATCAAGGTGCTGTCAGGGCTGTCCCTTCCTTTTTTTTCCCCTATTTATTTCAGAGAGAGAGCAGAGTGGGAATGAGAGAGAGAAAGAGAACGCACATGAGCAGGGGCTAGGGGCAGAGGGAGGGAGACAGAAGAAGACTCCCCACGAGCAGGGAGCCAGTTTGGGGACTTGATCCCCGACCCTAGGATCATACTAAGCCAAAGGCAGAGGAAAGCAGACACTCAACCAACTGACCCACCCAGTTGGAGCTGTTCTAATGATTTTAAGGGAGGATCCATTTCCTTGGTCATTCAGATCCTTGGCAGAACTCAGTTCCTTAAAGTAATAAGGTTGAGATCCTTGGTTTCTGCAGGCTGTCAGCTCAGTCTCGGTCCCAGTTTTTACAGGTCACTTGCATTCCTTGGCTTGTGTCTCCCTTCTTCCATCTCCAAAGCCAGCAATCTTTGGGTAAGCTCTTTTCATGCTTCAAATCTCTCCTTCTGTCTCATCTCTCTGACCCACTTTTCTGCCTCTACATTTTGCTCTTCAAGGCTCACATAATTATCTTGGGCCTACTGGGAGATTCTACGATAATCAGCCCATCTCAAGGGGTGCAACATTAATCACATCCACAAGTCTCTTTCTGCCATGTAAGGTAACATATTCCTAGGTTCCGGGGATTAGGATATGAATATCTCTGAGGGACAATCATTCTGCTCACCATAGTAATAATAATAGGAGACACTAACACTATATGATAAGCCCTTTTTAATATCTTAAATATAATATTTTTTAAAGATTTTATTTATTTATTTGAGAGACAGAGTGAGAGAAAGAGAGAGCATAGGAGCAGAGGCAGACAGAAAAGCAGATTCCTCTGCTGAGCAGGAGGCCCAACATGGGGCTTGATCCCAGGACTCTGGGATCATGACCTAAACTGAAGGCAGACACAACCTACTGAGCCACTGAGGTGCCCCAAGCGTCTTACAAATATGAACTAAGTTAAACTTTGCAGCAACTCTATGAGAGAGATAGTACAGTTATGTCCATTTTACAGATGATAAAAGTGAAAAAGAGATCCTATAACTTGTGAAAAATCACTGAGCTAGAAAGTTAAATGGCTTTCCCACAGTCATACAGTTGTCAATCTGGAATCCAAATCTGTCTTATCTGCGTTCACAGTCAGATCAGTTTTTTGTTTGTTTGTTTTGGGGGTGTTTTTTGGTTTATTTTTCCCCTTCTCTGCCTTCTAGGGAGTTAAGTCTTAGTGTTAAGCAGAAGCAATTAAGGTAGAAAGGCTTAAAGTACTTCGGTAATAATTCATCCCAGGATCCTGCCCAAGATCAATATGAGAGTTACTACCTCAGCATTTGTAAATATATTCTTTCCCCATTTAAAAAATATAGAAGGAGACTGGGGTTTTTCCACATCAAGTTCTCAAGTAGTTTAACTATCTCCAGTAATTCCTAAAAAGCACCATCCTATCTCATTTTGAAGCTCTTTCAAAATCAAGATATTTAATCATGTAGAATACTGATTGAGTGAGGAGACTCAAATTATCTTCAACTAGATGCCCTCCAGGGGGGGTATTTACTAAGAAATAGAAACTTCCTAGTAAAGTGATCATTATTTATTTATTTTTTTTAAATATTTTATTTATTTGACAGAGAGAAACACAGCGAGAGAGGGAACACAAGCAGAGGGAATGGTAGCGGGAGAAGCAGGCTTCCAGCTGAGTAGGGGGCCCGATGCGGGGCTCGATCCCATGACCCTGGGATCATGACCTGAGCCGAAGGCAGAAGCTTAATGACTGAGCCACCCAGGCACCCCAAGTGATCATTATTTTTGAAGGGATTGTGACCCCAGAGGGCAAAATGATGTAAAATTTCAACATTTGCTGGGACTTGACTTGTACAGTCAGAAATCATGCATGTACATTTGTGGATGTGTGTGGGCACACATGGTAATCCAGTAGGCAATTATAAACTGACCACATTTCCAGGAAAAATATTAAGTAGCATTTTTTTTTTTTTGGTAAAACACTCAAGAAGTATTTTCCTCTTTCACTACAAGAGAAGTCTCTTTAAATAAATCCTGTGATTCAGGATTGTCACCATTAACTTTGAAATATAGAAATTGTTCTATATGAGTAGGTGTTAGTAAATAAACATACTATCACACATATTTAAATATTAGATGGTTGAAACACAAACCAATAAAACCCAATAGATTCAAGGTTAATTGTGACACATTTCACCTTTAGCTTCCGTCTCTACAGTAAGAAAAACACGCCCTAAATTATTTCAACTATTTACCTATAAATTGCAATAAAAACTCCATTACATAGAATGGAGTACACCCTTATGAAAATCAATGAAGTCAATATGCCTTTAAAAATAATCTTATTTGCAAACCAACTAACATCACTGTATGTGAATCCTATATTCTCTGTGGTGTATAACTAGATTTTATTACATTACCAACAGAATAAAGTAAATAGTTTATGGATGAATATATTTGCAACCATGAAATATTTTATTATTTTCTTAGCTAACATAATGATGGTTTCTTGATCCTCTCTCCTTGCATTTATTCTGGAAACATATTGACAGCAACAAACATCATTCTTGAGCAATTAAAGAATGAGGAGTGTAGCAAAGCGATTGGGTTAAAGGAGGAAGAGAGGAAAGAAGGAAAGTGAATCGCCAATATTTTGTGCTTTAAGAATAAAAGATTATATAGCCTGATGGTAAATATAAGTCTCGGTTTCTTTTAAACATAATGCCTTCCACTCTTTTTCTCGAAAGAGAACAAAACCACATATTATCAGCCAATGTGATGTTCTATTCCCAAGAATTCATTTTCCAGAATTAGACAAACAATTGAAATGTTAGGGTAAGATATTCCCAAGGGATATATTATCGTTTTAAGATTATTTTATCATGAATTGCTTTAAAGTCTGTAAATACCAGAATTACATTTGTGTAACAACCAATGTTCTTTTTTCCTATCCTACTTACTAAGACTCTTCCAATAATATCTCCTTTAAACCATTTTTTAAAGGCTATTTGCTTTTAACATGTATTTTTAAAGGTTTTTTTTTTTTTAATTTGATCATTATTTGTCTAAATAAACAGAAAGTGCTTTATAATTTTGGATAGGAAAAGAAAAACGAGGTTTATGAGCCTTTCTGACTATGTGCCATGGTAGTAAATAGGCTGGAATTTCTAACTAACAGAAAAACATAAACGTCTTGCTATTTTCTATTTCCTTTTTTTCCCCCTTCCTTTCTTAAAGAAATCTCATGTGATACCAATACGAGCACCACTGAATTGAAAGGTCAAGTTATTAGCAGAAGCTGAGCACTGTAATGTTTCTTTGTCTCAGAAGAAAACTGAAATGACTCCTGGTGTTACTCTGAGGGAGATAATGGTCATCCCAGAGAATTAAGAAACTGAAATTAAAAGGTCATAATATCCTTAGGGATGGTGAAAAGGCAATGTGGTGCAAGGGGTCATCTTCTACTCAGGCTCAGGCCTGTCTATAAATGCAGTTCCCTAAAGGAAAGGCTAATTCAGCATCAGAATCAAAAAGGGCATTTTAAAAACTACTTCCTGTCCTGGTGACTAGTTATAAGACCACTCATTTGGGATTCAAGACAAAAGAACTGATCTAAGGTCTGTCACATAACTGTTGTATGATCGTGGACAATTTGCTTTATTTCTGGGCCTCAGTTTCTTCCCCTAAATGAGGATTTGGTGTGGAGTGTTTGTCCGCTGGTAAACAGGGACAGTTCCTTATTCCACTTTCAATGTCTAAAATATAGAATTTTAGATGGGGTACCCACCCAGAGTGCGATCTGTTAGAAACAGTAAGTTAGCTGATCTCTAGAATTCTCTCCAGTTTTCACTGTATGACATTAGGCCACATGAATGTCTCCCCAGTCTGTATCTTCTATATTTCATTTTCAATAGTCATGTGTCATTTATCTTCTATGTATCAGAGAACTTTGCAGAAGAATTACTAAAAAGACAAAGCCATATAAGATATAGATATAGATATAGATATAGATATAGATATAGATATAGATATAGATATTACATCCTTCATGGAGAAATAGAGTCTGGCAAATGGAGAAAGACATGTGAATAAATAAGTGTGATAAATAATTGCATGTGCACTGAGGGAGCTCTTCAATTAGAATTAGTGAATCACAGAAGAAATCTAGCTTTACCCAGGGCATTTCTAGGTGACTAATCCAAAAATATTTTATATTAAAAAGTGTTATTTGATATTTTTGTGAAACAAAAGGACAAGGAGCAGGTCAGGTGTTTAGAATGAAAGCATTCCCAAACCACAAAATAAATAAATAAAATACAACAGCAAAAGCAAAAAGGCTCCATGAAACAGTTGGGCATGTTCATTTTAACCATAAACAACTCAATAGGTTTGGGGCATAGACAATAAGGGCATAGAAGATGAGGAGGATGGGAACTATAATTCTTTCTTAGATAGTATGGTATTTATCTTGTAGACAAAAGGTTTTAAGCTAATGGCACCATGGATACAGTATCAGATGTGGGTTGTACAGAAACCTGTTTCAGGAGATAGAATATTAAGAAGGTATTACTGATTTGATATATGGATTGAGGGGTGCTGAAGTATAATTTTGCAAAGGCAAAATTGTGAAATTTATGCAAACAAAAAATGAAAGCAGTAAATATTTTGTCCAGCTACTTAAGAGGAAAATATTAACATTTGAGAAACTAGCTATTTATAGGCAATTCAAAAAAAGAATGTTAAGTTAAAATGGTAGCATTAGTTTTAAAATTGTTTAATGTTTAAAAGGGAAATAAACTCTAACCTTTGAGTTATTTGCTCCATCAAGCAAAAATTGGATTTCTATTGGATAAAAATCAACAAAGTCATATTTAACTTTACTAAATGTGAGACCTTTAGTTAACAGCATGCAGTGAATTGAAAGGTATATTTCCCTAAAATTGGTGGTGGGGGGGGAGTGCTTTATTCCTGTATATGTTGAAAATGCATGCCAGCTACCTTTCTGCCCTATTTCCAATATCTGGAAAATTATTTCTTACCTGGAAAAACTATATCATCAGTATTTTAGTATGCACTGTCCCTTTTGCTAAGTTTATGTACCATGTAACTGAACGGTTTAAAATATGCATACATAAATGCTATTATACCTTATCATATTGTGTAACACATTTTAAAATTTCAATCTAAATATACCAATGAAAAATATTTCTTATCTCTAGAATATTTATGGAAAGCACTCAATGCTAGGCTTTCAATATTTTAAAAACCTATTTCAAGAATACCTGTTTTGAAAAGTCTATCACACTTTTTAAGGCAACTCTTTGTTTCTCCATTGTAATCAATTAGTTCACCATGCAAGTTTGTATTGGATAAATTGTAATCCTGGGTTTCTTTAGCCAATATTCTACCAGAGAAGCAGGTTGGTTTTAGGCACTGGTATTCCGTCATTGGTATCGTTTTGCTCACCCAATAATTCTTAATTATACTCAAGGTAACAAAGAGGACTCGGGACTTTTATTTGGTTTTTCTTGGATATGGATTCTGAGGCTAGGAATCTGGTAAGTGCCATGCTGAATAAACAGACTATTGTCCCTGCTTGTGGATACGGAGGCTAAACTGGTTTTATAAAGCCAATTCTGTGAAATCAGCATTTTGACAACGTCTAATAGGATAATATTTTGTAAGAAAAGCCAAATACTTAGTATCCTTGATTCACTCCAACGTCACTCAACATGAAATATGAGGATAAGCAACGCTTTCCCCCTTCATATACTGATAATGGCTTTATTTTTACAAATTAGGATAATGTGACCTTGGTTTAAAACATAAATAATCCATTATGTACTATGCAGAAGAAAGTCTGGGTATCAATTAGTCTAAACAAAATATAACTGTGTTGGGCAAATGTCTTTTCAGTATTTAACTGGCTTACATCTAAAGACCTCGTGCAACAAGTCAACACATTCTTCTTCCTAGATGTTTATATTCTAACCCTTTTGTCTCAAAGAGTAGACTTGTGTTACACAGCTGAGAGCTAATTTCATTTGTTCATACCACAAATATTTACTAAATCTCAGTAAGTTCCAGGAACCTGAGAATCAAAAGCCCCTGCCTTCAAAGATCTTACACTGAAGTGGAAAAAGTCAGATGATAAGTAAATACATACATGCATAAATAAACAAGAAAATTTCCTGTGGTGACAAGTGCTTTGCAGAGAAATGAAATAGATTCATGTGATAGTGACTGAGTAATTCTCTAGATTAGGAATTCAGGCAAAGATTGATCCAAGGAAGTTAAATTTAACATTAAAGTCGAATGACAAGGAAAGCTCACCATGATAAGATAAAAAGAAGAACATTTACGACCAAGGGAACAGACAAGGCAAAGAGGAGAATGCATATGCATACTTCAAAAACTAGAAGAAAGCCAGTGTGCAGGGAACACAGGGGCAGCGGAGAAAGGAGAATATGATGCTGTGGAACATAAATACTACACTAAGATTTTGGTTAAAGCTTGCAAAATAAGCACTTTATGCCATGTAATTTGAGAACTTGCCCATTCTGTTATATGAGCCCCAAATTTATACATGAACAAAATACCACAAAGCTGTTTACAGTGTTCGGTATATTTCTGCAGAGAGGCTGGTCGTGCTGATGCAGCTGGACTCCCTTAGCTCCAGTGGGAATGCTTCACAAATCTGTGTGTGATTCTTGTCACATCAATAAATTATGCACTGTGTTGTGCTAAGACTTAAGTAATACTGCCTGGTTTGCAAAGTTACTGGTCACTTTAACTCTGAAAAGAAAAGAACATCAACAAGTATGAATCTCCCTATTTTCTGAGACTACATGGGACACCAGGAAAACATTTTTGTCCAGAAATACCCATCAGATGTTATGGTACATAATATGAGATATTAAATGCAAAGTAGTTAGCACAACCTAGGCAATAATCATATATTCCATATTATGGATTATTATAAGCAGTAGCAATTTTATCCTAGAATTGCCAGAGACTCATTTTATTTTTTTTAATTTTGTTTTATTTTATTTTATTTTATTTTATTAATTTTTATTAACATATAATGTATTATTTGCCCCAGGGTACATGTCTGTGAATCTTCGGGCTTACACATTTCACAGCACTTAACAGCATATACCCTCCCCATTGTCCATAACCCAGCCACCCTATCCCTACCCCACCACACCCCCCGGCCACCCTTAGTTCATTTCTTGAGTCTAGGAGTCTCTTATGGTTTGTCTCCTTCCCCATCCCTTCCTGTTTCATTTCTCTCCCCCACCCCCCCAAACTCCTGCCTTGCCTATCAAGTTCTTCATATCAGAGAGATCATGTGATACTTGTCTTTCTCT
>CM053603.1:83225238-83273822 GCA_028646535.1 Procyon lotor | reverse complement strand
GAGCCTGCTTCTCCCTCTCTCTCTCTGTCTGCCTCTCTGCCTGCTTGTGATCTCTCTCTCTCTAATAAATAAATAAAATCTTAAAAAAAAAAAAAAAAGGACATTATAATTACACCTTTGTAGGCACAGCAACTTTTCCTCTACACTGAGTTACCACTTTAAGAAAGCATCACCTGGGACCTCACAGAAGCAGCTGTGCATATGCCAGAACCTGCTGTTGCCAGGTGGCAGGACATTGTGCAGCCAGGCAGCTCCAGGCAGTGCTGGTGCTCAGTAGTTGCAGGTGCACCAGTCTCTGTCACATGATCAGACACTCAGGAAATGGAGAGGGAATGACTATCAGTATTTTCCTCTCTGAATGCTCTTTGGATTAGAGGTTGCAGATTATAAATATTTATATTCCCAGAGCCTAGCAAAGTGTCTAGTAGATAAATAACTATCAATCTGTTTAGTAACTGAGGATAAAACATGAATGGAAATTTTGTTGCAAAAAAAATGGGCATTTACGGATGTGTGTGCAGAGATAAGAGCAAATCCATATTTGTAGCCTTGCTTGTTCATATTTTCAATCAATATTATTTTATGTACTTTTCTTTGGAACAACATTTAAGGTCTTATCAGTGGAAAGCCAATATGAAAAACACCACTAAGACATTTTGAAACTATTATTTTATAAGAGAGTAGCCTTCAAAAATAGGTACCTAAATATCCAAGGATACACAAAGATTTTCTAGTAGGTATGTGGCCATAGACATAGATAGCGTCTTCAAGAAATCAATTTCCAGACCCTCAACTTAGAAATATGTCCTTTCCAAAAATCACTCTGCCAGAAAACATCTGTGATTTGCCAACATTTTTTCATTTCCCCTTTTAACACTATACAAAAGGGGTATATCTCACCCATCCCACCTAATGAGGTACATTGTCACAGGGCAAATACACACGTAGGCATCAAAGGAGAATTTTAGATCCATTGCTTTTGAGGAGAGTATCATAAGAGCAAAATAAAGAGAAAGATATGAAGAGGAAACATTCTATTTTATCCAGGTAATAAACGAAGGGTGGGGTTTTCTATATATTTGATCCAATCTACTGATCTAATTTAATAGACAGACTTCTGTCGCGGGCATAAAAAGTTGATTAAATTGAAAAGAAAGCAGATAGCTATTTTTATGGAAACTCAGTCTGATTTTGGCTGATAAGAACTACCTTTGCTGGAGCGCCTGGGTGGCTCAGTGGGTTAAAGCCTCTGCCTTCAGCTCAGGTCATGATCTCAGAGTCCTGGGATCAAGCCCTGCATCGGGCTCACTGCTCAACAGGGAGCCTGCTTCCCCTTCTCTCTGTGCCTCTGCCTACTCTTTCTCTCTGTCAAATAAATAAATCTTAAAAAAAAAAGAACTACCTTTGCTATTTATGTTATAGAATAGACACTTTCCAAATTTGAAAAGACGGCATTTGAAGCTTTACGGTATTGACAAAGTGAAGTCCCACCCTACCACTATAAGTGAAGTTCAAAAACTCAATTGTACTAAATGCAGGGTTGAATTATTATAACCTTAAGAAGTGACAGAGTGAAGTTGCTATGAAGGGTGGAAACCAACAGCATGACATCTGAGTTTGTAGTATCAATAGGTTGTATTGTGTGCTTAAAACAGGATCCAATCAATAAAATGCCAGAATCCTTTATACTGTATAAAATATCAATAATAAATTATTGATGTTAAGTTTAAATGTGCAAGGGCATACAGAGTTTTTCTCAAAATTCTTTTAGGAGGTATAAAATGAAAAAAGTTTGAATATCACTGCCTAGTGTTCAGGTTAGTTTCCAATTTTATTCTTTTATTTGTATGATAGCTTCATGAGCGCTTAAAATTCCTATCCTGTCCATCGTCCAGAATTCACGGTAGAGAGGAGGGTAGGGAGATCTGCATTTACAAGAGGATCCGTAAGAGTTCTGGTTCAAAGTGCTGGACAGGATACTTGAGTTGGCCTACTCTACTCTTCTGACTCCATTAATATCACGATCATAAAAACAGAATTCATGTACATCCCCACAAAACAGTGCCTTTCTCAGCATCTATTTGCTATAAATGATTTTTTTTTAAAGAACTATTTTTCTAATAGCACTATATGGATTTGGCAAATCTTGTTCCTTGTTCTTTTATAGTTACAATCAGCCTTAATTCTCAAATCTCTGACTCAATACATATTTTAAGATTTTATTTTAATATTCATAAAATTATTGGTTAATCCTCACAGGCTAAAGTGATTTTTATAATGCTTTTTAATGCCAAAAGACTTGTACCAATCCTTATTTGACTAGGAATTTTTGCTCATTTTTTAACATGTCCCTTATACTTCCACATGAATTAGAAAAATCTAATATTTTACACTTCCTTAACAAGGGAGGAGAGTTTGAATTACTTCACAACCTTGCTAATCAACTATTCTTGTTGTCATTTTAATTTTAGCAATTCCAGTAGATATACCATGTTGTGGTTTTAACTTCTATTTCTCTGAGAATAAATGATATTAATGGTTTTCTCACTTGTTTATTGGCCATCTATAAACCTTTTGTGGTTCATATGCCTTCTTTTGTGAAATATTGGTTCAAATCTCTTGGCTAAGTTTTAATTCGGGTTATTTGACATTTACATCAATTTGTATGAATTATTTCTAGATTCAGCATATATACTTTTGTCATGTATGTATTATAAAGATTTTTTAAAAAATCTGTTTCAAACATTTTTCAATATTTTTCAAACTTCTATTGAAAAATAAAATTCTTCTCTCAATGATTTTCCCTAGAACTTTTTCTAAAATCAATTGACTTTATAAATGTGATTTTTCTACTCTGGATTTTCCACTCTGTTTTGCCTTTGATCTGTTTTTCTACTCTTGCCCAATAGTATATTGTATTAATTATTATATGTTTATAAGGTTTTGATATCAACTAGTGTGTGTCTTTACAACGATCACAACTATTATGAGTCTTCTAAGTCCTTTGAATTTCCATATTAATACTTGAATAAATTTATCAAATTCTTTCAAAGGAAGATTATTGGCATTTTTATTGACACTGTACCGAAATATGCAGCAATTTGGAAGAATTGACATCTTGACAATATTAGATTTTCCAATTTATGAGAATGGTTTATTTCTTCTCCATTTATTTAGGTCATCTCAACATTTTGTACTTTTCAGTGTAGAAGTTCTAATTTTTTTTGTATTCCAAAAATTTATTTTGCTTGTTTTGTTATTTGTTTCTATTACAAACAGATTTTTTAAACCATTTCTCTGATTTGGGTTTGTTAATTTCTTCCATTTCTCTTTTCTATCTCATTGAATCTTCTTTGATCTAAATTATTCTCTTTCCACTTTGAGTTTAACCTCCTCTGCTCTCATTGGATTCTAAGGGAAAAATTTAGGTCACTGATTTTAAATATTTATTTTTAAATATAACTCCTTAAAGCCATAAATTTCCCTCAAACACTGCTTTATCTCAAAAACACATGCAGTTTTAGATATTTCGTCATTTTTGATCTATGGGCTCTATATTCTGTTATTTTCATATCCAAAGACTTAGACACTTTAAAATAATCTTATTATTATAAATTCCTAATCTATTTCCATTGTGAAAGAGACCATGATATGTGAAAGTTCCATCATTACATATACTGTGGAAAAGAAAGTTTGCTTTTTGGTTATGGAATGGTAATTCTTTTTTTGGTAATGTCAACTAATTTGTTTGCTAGTCTATAAATATAATACGCATTTTGTGACATCTTTATCTAGTTCTATAAATTACTATGTGAAAGGTGATAAAAATCTCCATATATTATTGCAGAACTACATATATCTGCCTATAGTTCTATCGATTTTTGCTCTATGTATTTTGAAGTTTTATTAGATGAATGCACACATTTTATCATCACATGTAACTTCATTTTCCTGATATTACTCTGTCCTCTTTTGTTTGATATTTGTAGTGACGTTCCAGCTTTCTTATGTTTGCATTTCTTGTTATTTTACATCCAATCTTTGTTTCTGTGTATTTAAACTGTCTATTCTTATAAATAGCATATATATATTTTAATCCCAACAATCTCTGCCTATAAAATGGAGTATTTAATTCACTGCATTTAATATACTTATACACTAAATATACATTTAATATATTTATATATTCAGATTTAAGTCTACCATCTTGCTATTTGCTTTCTAGTTGCCACATCTTTTTTTTTCTTCCTTAATTCCTCCTTTCATGCCTTCTTTTTGGTTAGTTAATACTTCTCCATATGCTAATTTAATTCCTCTGTTGGCATTTCAGCTATACCTCTTTTTTAACTCTTTAAACACTTCTTCTAGGGTAGGGTTCTCAGTATTAGCACCATTGACATTTAAGGCTGAATAATTCTTTGCTGTGAGTGGGCTGCCTTATATACGCAGGATTTAGTGGCATCTTTGGCCTCTGCCCTCTAGATGCCAATAATGTTTCTTTGTATCTTCGAAAGTCTTTTCATGTACTTCCATATGTCTTATGAGGGTTAAAAAAATCACAATTCGCTTAGAATTAGTGCTATAGGGCTTATAATATGCAACAACAAATTACTACTATAAACTTAAAAATAACATCATACGACTTCATGTAACATGCAAGAACTTAACGTTAACAAAACTTTCTCCATATTTGGTACTATAGGCACATTTATTTTATACATAATAAAGGTTTAAGTATCACAATAAATTTTGGTTATTTTTACTTCAAATATTCACTTTTCTTTAAAAAATTAATATACATAAAAGATTATTTTTCATATTTACCCACACATTTAGCACTTCTGTTGCTCTTCATTTCTTCCTGAAAATATAAGCTTCCATATGGTGTCATTTTCCTGAAGAACTTCATTTAAATTTCTTATACTACAGATAAGCTGGCTACAATTTCTCTCCATGTTTTAATCTGCAAATGTCTTGACTGTGCCCTCATTTTTGAGGAATATTTTTTGCTTTTTGCACTTTATTTTTTTAATTTTATTTTTTTACATTTTTCATTATGTTCAGTTAGCCAACATACATCATAAGTTTTTGTTGTAGTGTTCGAACATTCATTAGTTGTGTATAACACTCAGTGCTCATCCCAACATGTGTCCTCCTTAATGTATAGCGTTTTATAGTATTCCACTGTCTTCCCTTTTCCATTGGTCTGATGAAAAGTCAGTCATCCTATTTGTACACAGTCCCAAGTATTGTGTATAGCTACAATTTATGGCTATTTTTTAAAATTTTCTCTTTATCTTTATATTTTAGCAACTTGCCTATAATGTGCCTAGGTATATCTGTGTATTTACCCTGACGCTTAGGGGTTTACTGAGTTTTTTATATCTTTCACAAATATTTGGGAATTTTTAACATTTATTTCAAATATTTCAAACATATTTTTTCTCCTCCATTCTCTTGAACTTCTTCTCCTGAAATTCCAATTATAGTTATGTTATCCTGCTTGATATTGTCTCACAAATCACTGAGACTCCAGGAGTTTTTAACCATTTTTCTCATTTTTCTTTAGACTAAATACTTTCTATTACCCTTGCTTAATATTTCTCAGTCCTTCTGCAATCTCAATGCTGATACACCAGTTAGTAAAATTTTTGTTTCAGATCTGATGATTCCGTTCAATTGTTATTTTCCTTTTTAATAGCCCTGATTTATCTGCTGAGATTCACTACCTATTCACTTTTTATAATTACACTCTCTCCAAATATTTAAGACTGTACTTTGTAACTGTTTCAAGTTTTCATCTGAGAATACCAATGCTTTTGCTGCCTCAATGCCTTTTCCTTAATTATGGATATTTTACTACTTCTTTACATGTCTAGAAATTCCAATTATATGTAGGACATTGTATATAATGATTATAAAGATTGAGATTGTGATATTTTCCTTTAAAGGGTATTAATTTTTGTTCTATCAGGCAGTTAACTTACTAGTTGAAATTTTGGTCCAAATACATTTGGTTTTATTTCTGGTTAGAGAGGATTGACTCTGGTATTGAACTTAGTCCTAGAAAGTGACATTTATTTTAGGGCATGGTTCTCCATGAGACTTAACTTGGTGCTGAGGTGCTAGTCAATTTCTCTCTACTCTGGTGTTTCATGGCTCTGGTATCACAGTTCAGCTTCAATCCAACAGGTGAACTCAGCTTGGACTTTTGTGGTTTGTCTTCTACATGTACAGTCTAGCCTTCACTCAAAAACCTACAGTAAATACAACTCATAGAATTTTGGAGACTCCTTTTAAGAGTTCTCTGTTTTTAACGATTGTGCTCAGAGGCTCCATTAGTAGGAGACCAAGTCACTTTCTCCTCAAATCAGCAGAACTACCATAATTTGTTTAGGCTCTACCTCTCTGGGCCACAGCAGGAGATGCCACCATGCTAAGAACTGAGATAACAGGATTCGCCTCATGTGGTTCCTTCTCTCAAGAACCATTGTTCTGTGTTCCTTGTTTTCAACACCCATAAACACATGCCTCATATATTGTAATCAATCTTATAGTTGTGTCAGTAGGTCAGTATGCACAGTTGTAGAAGTAATGATTTCTATATCAATCAATATTTAGCATGATTCTCTTTGTCTCTTAATGCAATATCAAATGTACTTTTTTAAAGCCATCATAGATCAAATTATTTGTCAGAACCAAATACACATGGCAGAAAGATAGGCCACATGCAGTAAAAAATGAAAACTGTCGAACAAGGTCAAATCACAATATTTAAAAACCACACTGGCGGGGCGCCTGGGTGGCTCAGTTGTTAAGCGTCTGCCTTCAGCTCAGGTCATGATCCCAGGGTCCTGGGATGGAGCCCCGCATTGGGCTCCCTGCTCGGTGGGAAGCCTGCTTCTCCCGCTACCATTCCCTCTGCTTGTGTTCCCTCTCTCGCTGTGTTTCTCTCTGTCAAATAAATAAAATCTTAAAAAAAAAACCACACTGGCTCACAGCATTTACTTTATGGACACTCAAACTCATTAGCCATGAGAAAATAGCAGAGACCACTTCACTAGCTATCATGGAATTACTGACTGAGTGAACACAATAGCATATAGAACACTGAAAGTCATATACATCTATAGTACAATATAATGTTCTATTCATGCACATAAAAACACACATATGGAAAACCCAACCAAAAGTATCCAAAATAACTTTAATGATGCTATTATTTTTTAGTGCTTACCATATGCTAACATTTACATGTATTGCCTATATTGATCTCTATAAGAATTTTATGCCATATACATGATCAATATCCCCATCCTCAAGATGGGTAAAGTAAGGCACTGAGAAGTTCAAGAACTTGCCTAATGTTAACAGAGCTAAAATCACTATAAACTATTGATTCTTATTAAAAATAACCTCTTTTTTATTGTCTACTACTTTGAATTATTTATAATTTGTTTTAAGAATCTGTGAACTAATTCCCTGACTTCGCTTTTTATTGTTTTTACAATTAACACCTTGTTAACTATGGACAGGTTTTTCCCATTGGGGTACTGAGCTCCAACCAGGTGTTAATGAAAAGAAACAAGAAAGTTAGGTTAATAAGACATGGGAAAATTGCCATGTATCTGAAATAGGACTGTAAATTAGCTTGTTCTATCAAGGGAGAGACGTTTTTTTCTTTTAAAATCTTACCCAGTTTTCTACAAAATTTCAAGAACCTTTAGTAATTATTTGATTTTCACTAGTTTAAGCTAATATAAAATTTGCTTATTTGATTTATGTAAATATAGCCTTGATTACTGACTTGGTATCAGAATGAATGCTTTGTGAGCCCCTTATGAATACTCATTGTTAAATTTTAAACCTTGTAATGAAGAAGTTAAAAAATAAACAATGGAGGATAGAGCAATGTATATTAATACTATTTGTGACAGAACTAATAAATTTTTCACAAGCTAAACTTGTTATTTTAATCCTTTGATATACATACTCATCTGACTAGGTAATGTCTTATGACCCTCAGTGAAATCTAGTTCATATAATATTTAGGATGTCATAAAGGAATATTGGAATTTCTTTTATATATCCAAATATAATTATGCATGTTTAAGGAAAAATGGCTGGGCACCTTTTCACAAAGATAATGGTAGGTAAGTATACTACTTCCCCCAAGCCAATCCCTGCTAGGCATTTAGATAAAATGGCCAGAATATCTGTTTTAAAATATAAATAATAAAATAGCACATTTATGCATATTTGCTTAATAAACATGAAAAGTATCCATCAAGTGTGGAAAAGTGAGTTGTGTACTTTTACATAGATTTGATGAAAAACAAATTGTTAAAATATATCAAAGATGTTTAGGGTAAGATGGTAAAGAAAAGGGAGGGTATGGTAATACACCTTAATATATATCAAAAGATAAATAAAATCCCACTTTTATATTTAGCATTTTTATTACATAAATGTATACTACTGAAGTAATCTGAGATGTTGAAAAGTTTACATTATTCATTTTTTATTATTTTTTAAATGAACATATATTATTAGTTTTAGAAGTACAGTTCTGTAATTCATCAGTCTTACATAATACCCAGAGCTCATTACATCACATGCCCTCCTTAAGGTCAACCCCCCAGTTACCCCATCCCTCCACCTTTTTCCCCTCCAAAAACCCACAGTTTGAAGAGATTGGGAAGAGATTCTGGCCAGAGATCTAAGATCCAGGTGGTCTAGGGAACAAAAAGAAAATGTTGAAGTCTCAAAGGAAGTCATAGGAGCCAGAGATTCCTTATGGCAATCCATGATGAAGCAAGAGTAAAGCGATTAATGAGAACCAGGATTGAGGTTTCATCCAGCAGACACTGGGGTGTTCTGAACAAAGGTTTTTGGCTTATTGTCCATCCTATTTGGTCAGCTGTCTCTCATACCCATGTCAGAAAGATCTGATCAATATTATCACTCCCACTCAGAAAACTGACATGAAGAAGCCTGGGGCATAATAAGGCAGCATAATGAATGCAAGAATCTTTAAATTGTTAGAAAAATTTTAAACTTTAAATATATTCAAATGTATGTCTTCTAACTTTCACTTAATCTGGGCACAAGCTTGTGAGTGGGTCTTTGATGTTCTCCAAAAAAAATAAACTATTTGAATCCAATTACCATATTGAAAATATTCCTCCAAAGTTTTAATTCCCTGTCATTTCTTCTCCATTTGTCTGAAGCTGCTATTCAGAATTTTAAATAACTCATTTACATAAGAATCCTTTTCTTAGCTCCAGACAGTGTGAATATTTTTATGCAGAGTAAAGTAAATGTACTCATATGAAAACTTTAGGGAAAAAAAAACCCAAAAAACAAAAAATAAATTCCCAAAAGCCAAAATTAGATTATAAATCTAATAAGCTGCAGTGAATTCATATGTGCTCCAGCTGCTGCAGAGTGTGAAAATGTCATCAGGTAGAATGAAATTTAGATAAAATGTTCTGCTGTGTATGTGTTTATTATTTCTCTTTATCCTGGGATAGGAATTTCATATTTTACATATCTCCCCAAACTTTAATGCATTGTGTAAAACTTCTCTAAGTTCAGATTTTGCAAAAATCATTGTAAAAAATATGGATTATCAAGTATGGGAAAATGCAAGACAATTTCCTTCCTGCCTAATGTCCCACTAGCCAAATATAAGAAAAAAGTGTAATGAATTTGAAAATAAAAAGCTAACATATTCTACTCCCTTAAGCACTGTAAATTTTCTAATGAAGGAAACATCCCCTGCTGAGTTTCTCCTCAGAAAATCCAATAAAATTTTTATTAAAATGAACAGTCACAGAAAAAGAAAGTTTAAAGTAAATTTTCTGTATAATTTAATAAGATCTTTTCCTCATAAACAGCACTGAAGTCCTTCATTAAAAAGATCAATAAGACACTCAAAAATATAGTTTAGTGCAATACCCATTAATTAGGCTTTGAAGAATATTGTATGGCTAGAAGAAATCATTAATATACGACCAAAATGAAAATAGATGCCACTTGTGAATAACTTTAAAATAAATAATGGCTTCATTATACAGTTCAAGCATATGACTTTGGACTGAATATATGTGAACCAAAAAGTTATCAAGAAACTATGTAGGAGAGACTTCCTCAAGTGATCTAATCTTCAGCCAGATACTCAATAGCAGAAAACTATTTTATTCACAAACTAGTGAAGACTCTTCCACTACGACAAACATGGTATTAAGCACCAACTCGATTTTGAATAAGCCAAATAAGTTAGTATTCAAACAGAAGGCTCATGTCTTCAACTACTGCAAGAAACTCAGAGGCATCAATCCCTCTCAAATACCCTAGGGGTAAGCATTTGGAGAACACTTTCATATCCTTTCTTAAAAAAAAAAAAAAAAAGGAACTTTGTAATTGACAATCCTGCACAAAACTATTAGCAACAATTAACATTTTACCTAAAAAATAAATGCGAAGCAGAGAAACCAGTTAGATAAACATGCACATTCTGCTTCTTTCTTGTATTAATATTGGGAATTTAAAAAAAAATAGAATCCTTCAGTTAACTGGCATTGTAAATATTAGAAAAATACTAAGTATTTTGTATAGGCTATGGGGAAGGATGAGCATGTTCTTAAATTATCTTTATGCATGACTTACATATAATTAGATTTTTTAATTTAGGTTTTGGATTTTGAATATTAAGTCATTTTCCACAAGGAAAATATATTCCTCATACATCGGCAATGGGATCATGTCTCACACTTTCCTGTTACCTAACTGTTCCACGAAATGCCTTGACGTGAGCATTACTGGGTATATTGATCACACTCTGAACTGATTAAATGTTTATAATGTCTCCTTTTTGACACATCCTCCAGTAATAACTTCTCTTAAAACTAAAGGAAGATACACAGATAATATCAACACTTAATGTGCAGGTCACAGTCACTAAAAAGCACACAGTGAGAGATCAATAGCTTTTCCCTTTGCACAGCACTGAATCAATTTTTTTGGCTTAAAAGCTAAGTGTCTAAGAAATGTTCAATGCATACCCCAGACCTGTTCCCAAACCTATCCCTCCTGCCTTCATCATCCTTGTATGGCCTGATGATCCTCAACTCTAGGCAAAGAATCAAAACAAAACAAAACAAAACAAAACAAAACAAAACAAAACACCCATCATTTTCTTCTTCCTCCTCCCAGGACCTCCCCCTGGAATTTCCTTTGTTTCTTCTTGGTTTAGAAGAATTTTTGACTACAAGAGATTACTCCCATCATATTCTCTTCCTTTAAGAAAATCAAGGTGGAATTTTTGTTTGTTTTAACATACCTGAACAGAACAGTGCTAAGGTTCAAATTTCTGATAAACTCATTGGAAAATCATGGACTGTTAATTGCTCAGAGGAACATTAGACATTATCAACCCCGACGTCTTCATCAGTCTATGAAGAAATCTGAAGTTCAACATGTTTAGGTCTCACAACTCCTCAGGGCAGAAAGGGCTAGGATCTAGGTGTGATTTCAAACTCAGAGCTTTTTACAAAGTGTGATTTTAATACATACATCCATCCAGTGAAAGCATGTGTATTTACAAAGAATGTATATCTATCAGTGAGAATTGGGATCCATGTTTTGTTTGTTTTTGTTGTTGTTACTCAACCATTTATGGGTAGATAAACCTGTCCTCAGAGAATCTGATGACTCATTGGCAAGTCTATACACTTCACACCATTCTGGAATTCTCCACACCACCAACCATAAACTTTAACTCATTTTATCTTAATTTTATAGTATGAAAAGAAATGTCAGATTCTGAGATTTGGCTGGGTAAAGATTAAAGACTTGGTATCAAAGGTAGTGATACCAAAAGATTAGGTTGTTAGTGAATCCACATCCACAGTGAATCTTTTGTCCCCAAGACAAAAAGAACATGTTCCCTGTCCTCACTATTGTGTCTACTAAATAACCAAGATTAAATTTAAAAGGAAGAAAAACCCTCTTGCTCTCCAGAAAACAAGCACTGTTATCACATCTAGCATCCTCAAATAAGTTTAAAGGCTTGACAATGAAAATTAGAACCCAGACCTATTTAAATCAATCAAAATGTAATTACATTCACATTGAATGAATATGTGTATGCTTTACACTATTAGTAAAGTTGTTAGCTTGCTAATGAAATCAATTTGATAATCACAAAAAATGCTTTTATCATGTGATGGACTGAATGTTTGTGCTCCAACAAAATTCCTGTGTTGAAATCCCATCCCCAATTTGATAGTATTTGGAGATGGGGCCCTTGAGAAGTAATTAGGGTTAGATGAGCTCATGAGGGTGAAGCTCTCATAAGAGGCTGTGGCCCTTATAAGAAGAGTTACCAGAAACCTCACTCTCTCTCTCTCCCCATGAATACATAAAGTAGTCAGTGGGCAACCAGTGGGATAGGAGATACTCATGAGGGAAGAGAAGAGGCCTCATAATTAAACCTACATTACATGCACTCTGATCTTGGACCTCTTGAAGGTACTTTAAGCCACCTAGTCCCTGGTATTTTGTTATGGCAGCCTGAGCTGACTAATGCATATCACAACATCAATTGCCAAGAACATATAAGATCTGAAAATTGTGACGATTCTTGGTTTGCTTCCGGAGGCAGAAAATAATTTTAAAAAAAAGAAAAGAAAAAGAAATAAGTGAACCTGAGATTTTAATTATGTATTAATTTTTCTTTTAATTATTTTATTATGTACTTGCATGTATAGTTAGTTCTATTACTTCCCCTCCCTGCCTCTCTAATGATTGCATTCAATATTTTCATTACTGTTATATAAATTATAATAACTTAAAGAAATAGGAGATTCTGCTGTGTGTTTATTTACTCTTTCAATTGCAAATACATTCTATTTATAGAAATTTTTCCATTGTCATCATACAACATGGATTTGTGATAATTTCACAAGTATTTTCTATGTGAAACAAAACAACAAGCAGTTAGATAGCAGACTTATTTTTAAGATGATGCCTTTTTTAATTATATTTCTCTTCTGCTATTTATGTGCAAGCCTCTTTCAAAATTCAGACTAAAGCTTAACATAATCGTTCTTTGGGAGAAATATTCATTAGTGTTCACTTTTATTTACCTCTTCTATAATTAATATACTTAAGCATTTAGAAAAATGCAACAAATTCTAAAAATGAATTTCAGATTTTCTGAGTCTTTCACATTAAGACTCATAATATCTTCAAGTCAGTTATTACATTTATACTTATTTTCATTATGTAACTGCCCAGTGGAAAAAGAGAGTTAGTTATGTTAATCAGTATATAGAAGAAAGCCATTGATTTCTGCCTATTTTAAAAGATAAATATGTTATTCTATCTTATTCTCTATTACATAAATGTCTATAACAAAAAAAAATAGTACTCATCTAGCCTAGTAGGGCTTTCTGTTTTTCATAAATATCTCATCATAAGCATATATTCAGTGAATCAAAAATATACAAATCTAAGAATTTGTGATTCTCTAGTCCTCTTCTACTAGATGCAAATAGCTGACTCAGTTTCAAAGATCACAAATAATTTCCTGACAGGAGGGAAACAAAAAGCAGAAACAAAGAGAGGTTCCAGGCAAGTCTGTCCTCTTTCCAAAGAGCTTTCATGTATATAATACTAAATAATTTCTAATTGCAGTGCATTGACCAGAACTGTGTCTAATAGTCATCTCCTGGCTTAAGGGATGTTGAGAAAATTAGTTTTGTAGCTGGGGATTTTTTGTTGTCTAACAAAATTGAACCAACAAAATTGAGGTTCTGTCAATATTCTCTTCTGAATATTGGCAGTTAGGCAATTCATATCATGTATCTTTTCAAGCCACAATGGTATGAAACTAGAAATTAATAAAAGGAAGAAAATTGAAGAAACTCATAAATATGTGAAAATTAAATAACACACCCCTGAATAACCTAATGGGGAAGGAAAGAAAGAAGAAAGGAGGAAGGGAGGAAGGAGATAGGAAGGGAGGGAAGGAACAAGATTTTAAAGTATCTTGAGATAAATGAAACTTTCTACACAACATACCAAAACTTACAAGATGCAGCAAAAGCAGTTTTAAGGGGAAGTTTATGGTGATAAATGTCTACATTAAGAAAAAAGAAAGATTTCTAATAAACAAACTAGCTTTTTACCTCAAGGAATTAGAAGAGTAGGCCAAACCTAAATTTAGCAGAAATAAGGAAATAATTAAGATCAAAAAAGAAATACATCAAATAGAGACCAAAAAACAATGAAAATATTAATAAACCTAAGAGTTGGTTTTTGAGAAGATAACAAATTGGCAAACCTTTAGACTAATTACAAAAGAGTCAATGTCAAATAAATAAAATTATAAATGAAAGAGCAGTCATTACAAGTGATAACACAGAAATACAAAAGATTCTAAGAAACTTCATTGATACTTACATGCCAACAAATTAGATAACCTGGAAAAATGTATAAATTCCTAAACATATACATAGCCATTCTAACAGCTCTAAGGAGGCACTTTTATATGCTATTTTGCTAGAATATTTTATAATTTCCTCTCCACTTTTCCAGCCTCCTCAAGGCAATGCCACATGTTCAAGGTTTTTGTTACGGCAGCACTCTTACTCTATGGACCAATTTCTCTATCAGTTAGCTTTTTCTGTATAATAGATTATCCCAAAATTTAGTGACTTACAACAACAACCATTTACTTGGTTCATAATTTTGTGGATCTGCAATTTGGTCTGGACCCAGCTGGGACAGTTCTTCTGCTAGGATCATTCATATTTCTGTAGCCAGCTGTCAATCATCTAAGTGACCCTCCTTTGAAGGGTTGGCTGGCTTTCAGCCAAGCAGCTGGATGACTCCTCGTTTGGAGCAGACTGGTCTCAGCTGAGCTCCCATATCCATTAGCTAGAGAGGTGGTTGTGACTCCTGATTTATGATGGCTTTAACCATGGCTTCACTCTTTGTAGTATCATTATATGTCAGCTAGTCCATATATGATAGTCTTCCTCTCAACCCTGATCTGGAATGCACCATCTCCATTAATCCTCTTAAGTATGTGATTATATGTTGCCTTACTGAATGAAATTTAATCTTATCTGAGTTCTTCTAGTTCTTCTTCACATCCAGGGTGTAAATCCTTTGGTCCAAAAATATAAATCTCTTTTAACATCTCTGCTATCATGAATCTTTAAACTTTTCCATTTTGGATCAAAGCAAATTTGGTATCCTCCCTTGAGGTAACTGACATGTCCAAGCTTTAAAGAGTCATCCCAATAGCGTAGTAGGACTGATTACAAGAATTCTTACCAGGACTTTAAACTTTGACTCATAGAAGAGCATCCCAATGTCTTTTTTTTTTTTTTTTTTTAATTTATGGCCTTTTATGAAGGTCTCCCTGATCTAATACTCACAAGAACCACACCCAGTTGTATTCCCAAGTTATCAGCATATCTGCAGTGAAGTCCTATAATTCTTTCTGGGTATAATATATTTACTTCTGGAGAAGAAACTACATTCCCCTTGCTCAAGTTGTGCTGTGACTTCTCTTTGGCTACTCTTTGAGAGGTGAGTAGTACCCTCTTTGAAGTAGAAAATCATAACTTATTGAGTCACTTTCTTGAACGGATGTCTCCGTATTGTCTCCAAGAGGAAACTGCTTTCCTCTAACTGGAAGAAAGAGATTTGCCAATTAGTTTGGAATGTTTATGAATTGGAGATTCTCAAACATGTCCACACAAAGAGACGAACGGGCACAGAGTGTCACTTTTTCTCTATCAGGCCCACAATCTGGCAGAGGAGAGTTGTTCAGTCTACTCATAAGTCTCTTTGGTGGCTTTGCTACCCTTAAAATTAGATTGTGGTTTTAATTTTCAATATCGTTTGCCTAGAAGGTGAAGAAGATGACTCTGTTTAATAATGAGAAGACTCTTGGCTTTCTCAGTAGTCCTTGAAGTGATAAAGAACTTGAGCTTACAAGGGTAAAATCAACATATATTAATTTACTCAATGACTCAAACATTTAATTTCCCTCTATCTAGCCTCAGAAAGATGTTGTAGAATATGTTACATAAATTGAAGGAGTAAATAGAAACAAAGAATCACTGGATCCTGGGAACAGGAGAATCCACATGGAAAGGAGAGGAAAAGCATTCTTTAGGTGGTGGTAAAGGGAAGTCCTGGGACAAGTGCTCTTCAGCAGGTCTAGAAGTCAAGTCTAATTTGGAGAAGGAAAGAGGATTCTGTTTTATCTGATTAGATTGATTAGACACAATAATTCTGTCAGACAATTGGAAGACTATATAAAATGGATAATTTATAAAACTGTTCAAACAAAGTATTAGCAACTATTGACTCCAAGGCAGGGAAGAAACTATTACTAGGAATGGAACTTAATTACAGTACACAGGTGACTAAGCCATGAACAATATTTACATAGTTCTAATAACACAAACACTGAATATTTATAAAGGACAAAATTATGGTATAACCACATTAAGAGTATGATAGGAAAAGTGTATGTGTTTGAGTGGTGCAGTGAAGAAAGTAACGTTCTCTTATTTTTTCATAGAAAATCAACAGATAATATCTAAAATCAAAAATAAAAGTGGAATAATCATGCTCTAGAAATATGAATGTAAATACCAGAAGTATCAGCTAACAATATAAAATACATTTACCTCTGAAAAGCAGGAACCTTATGAGGAGGTTTGAGGCACGGGACTGTTCCTTACACATGTTATTAGACATATTACAAAGTATGTAAAGTATTACTGTGCTAATCAAATTTTAAAATAATAAATAACAAAAGGAAAAGGGAAGGGAAGAACACATCTTTACCTCAGTAAGGAACATGATATGGCTATAATTCCATAGAACATCTGTTCTATAATTAACCAGATTACCAAAATAACATCCATTTCTTGGTAATGGAACCCACAGACATGGTAGTATTGAGGAATCAAAGTGGATCTTCTATGAAATGTAACAGATGGATTTTACTCTCAACTCTGATATCAAATAGCTGTGTGGTCTTGGATAAATTAGTCTCTCAAACCTCAGTTTTCTCATGTGTAAAGAACTGTCACAGAACTGGCATGGGACTTTAAAAAAATAATCCTTTTAAAATAGTCGCCATTCTTCCTGATATTTAATAGCAATATGAGAAAATATAGCTATTTATTATGCTCTGGGAATCAGATTAGATAGTTTTTAATTGTCAAAATAACAATCTGTCAGTGAAGTTACTATGCTCATTGCATTCACTGAATTATAGTTAAAGAAAAATCACAAATACAAATAATTAAGTTGAACTTTTCTGTTCTTAAGATTTTCCAAGCTGACATCAATCACTGCATTAGTTTTTTGATGCATTTAGCTAAGTCAGACATGGTCCATGCACAGGATTACCAAAAACTAGCTTAATTATTCTGAGTAATTTTTCTTAAAAATAATGGAAAATGCAGTAAATGCCTTCAATCCATAGCAGAGACAGAATAATAACTGAAGATTTCCCTAAACAAACTGATGTTTGCTTTGTGCCTCAGTGTCATTTGATATGGGTATCATATGTCAATGTTCAGCAAATGTCAAACAGAAATACAGTTGTGGGCTTTGCACTTCTTCAATGCGAGTAAGTGATAAGCAGAAAAAACGTGTTCGGTGTCAGTGCTCCAATGTAAGCTGGAAGTTAGAAACATAAAAACGCTAGTGGGAAATGTAATGTATGGAAATTGGTTTGCCTAACCCTACTTTCTGACAGAGAATGACGGTTCCCCTCCACTTATCTATTTGAGATCATAAACTGCTTATCTCAGCTGCAGGGTTGCTATCGCTTTGCATGAAGCAGATGGGGAATCATGGCTGAATCTAAATTGCAACTGTTTTAAATATAAGGAAGTGCAGTTTGTTTGTCTCCCAAAGAAGACACTCCAACAAACATGCATTTTCCTCTCCAGTAACATCTGAGTGAAGCTATTTTAAAATGTGTTTAGTCAAGAACAGATTTTCATGATTTCTTTATCAAATTGTTCTCTATTATATACTCAATTGAAAGAGAAAAATGGACCTTAACTATATAAATAATTAGCCATTTATACTTTACATCCATCAAATACTCCAATGTTATAAGCATTAGGGTATGTGTTTACAGTCTTTTTATTGATAGTTCTTTAAAGGACTACACAGTATTTTGAAGAAAACTATTCATTGTTATTATCATCTAAGTAATTTTCCAACACTATAAATATCATCTTGAAGGATACCACAGGAGTGAGGCAAAGCAGGCTCAGGGATTTTATTTTTTTAAGGAATGAACACCAGAAACACATAGTCAAGTAAAAGAAATCCCTTCAAACCAATGAGAGGAAGATTTTTGATAAGTGTTATAAAAATATAAATGCTGAAGGAAACAGTGAAAAGATAACAACTCTCAGATGAAATTAGCTAGTTCTTGAAAAGAAGTTGTTTGACAGTGAAGTAGATACAATGAGTATATTCAAACATATTTTTCCACATATTTATTTATGAAGAGTCTAAAAATCATCACTAGGAATGTCACACATAGTGCAAAGAAAAATTATGAATTTGAGTCACAAGTCCATAGTTGACTATCTGTTTGATTAGGCCAGGTATTTAACATATTATTTGTAAAACAACAATGATTTAACTTATATTTCATAGGATTGTTTGGTTATAAAAAGATATAATTTATGTAAATAGACATAACATAATATCTTATACAATGTTAGTACTCAACTATCCTATTTCCTTTACCTTCCCCACTTTTATCATCTCCTCAAATTGCCCTTTTCTGATGAAAATGGCATATTCTGAGTCAATGTTTAAAAATGCTTAAAGAGTATTTTAAATAAGAGAAAAGATCTCCTATCTTAGCAAACAGATATATACTATGTTAACCTTCTATCTATCTCAACCCTGAGTAGTTTTCTCCCAGAGGAATTTGGAAATTATTGGAGTCATTTTTGGTTATCACAACTGTGAAGATACTACTAGCATCCAGTGGCTAGAGGACAGCAATACTGCTAAACATCATAAAATACACACAATACACAGGTGAGCCCCAACAAAGAATTATCCAGCTCAAGAAATTCAACAGCACTGAGGTTGAGAAGCCCTAGTTTATGTAATGACACTGGTCCCACATATTTAATAAAATGTTTTAAATGAGTATAGAAATAGTCCATTTTCTTTGAGAATAAGAGTTGCCTTATAAATTTTAGGACACAAGAAAATAAGAGTAAAAGATACACAGCATAAAGCAGTAAAAAAGAGCTCAGATCTTTCTGAGTCAAAGACATAGGTTTGTATAACTGATCCCAACAAGTACAATCTATGAAGAAAGTTACCTCAATGTCTCTGAGCATCCATTCCTTTAGCTAAAAAATTGAAATAATAGGGGCACCTGGGTGGCTCAGTGGGTTAAAGCCTCTGCCTTCGGCTCAGGTCATGATCTCAGGGTCCTGGGATCAAGCCCCGCATCGGGCTCTCTGCTCAGCAGGGAGCATGTTTCCCCCTCCTCTCTCTCTGCCTGCCTCTCTGCCTACTTGTGATCTCTCTCTCTCTCTGTCAAATAAATAAATAAATCTTAAAAAAAAAATTAGGGATAATAATACCTTCCTGTATAGCTGTGAAAATGTAATGAAATAAAATTTCTAGCAGAGTGTATAGCAAAAAGATGCTCAAAGAATAAAGACTGATTATATGCAGGAAAGGCCAAAGATAAACCATATTCCAGAATAAATGTATTCTCTTAACCAAAATTATCTGATTTTAAATTTACTGTGGAAGGTTGTGTCCTGACCTCAGAAGCCAAACGTTTACACATTTTTACATTAGATCAAAGAGCACTGACCATATTGCTAACCAATCTAAATCTCTGTCAACCACACAACAGTGCTGGCATTTTCCTATGACTATTTTTAGTTCCTGTACCCAACATTCCAAATATTTAAGATTAATGCCATGTAGAAACTTCACATGAATAACTTTCTTCATTTCAATTTTCAATTACTATATTTATCTCAAATAAACTATTTCCTCATTTTCTATTAATACATTGGTTGAAAAAAGCCAAGAAGAGAAATAAGAGCATTCACCACAGAACACCAGTCCATAGTAAAGAAAATCACTGAAAACTCAAATCCCAGTAAATAGAGCTAATTACAAAATGGTCAGGCCATGTTTTCTTCTAAAAGAATCTAATGTGAAAATTGACTTCGAAGTGTTTTAGCACTTTAAACTTTCAAATTATTCTCAGAGAATATCAGCCAGAGATATGTGTTAAATCCTAAGGAATACAATGGAACTGAGGGTCCTAGGTGTATTGCAGGGAATTTTTAATGACACATAATCACTAACAAATAGAAAACTTGGGCAAATGCTACTTCAGAATTCAAATGCTAGTTAAAATCCTATATTATTATTATTGTTTTCTTATACTAATATTTCATTATATGCCCAATAACAGACATATTAGAAAACATTAAAAATTTTGCCAAAGTAACTCAAATAAAAGGAACTTTTTTCTCTGTGTTTTGCTGTAACTTTAGAAATTATGTTTGAAATGAATAAACATCTGGTTATTGGGGGCCTACCAACATATACAAATGTGGGCTTTGAAAACATCTTAAAATTGGCCTTTAAATGAAACTTCAATGACAATGTGAAGTATTAATAGCATGGAATTCTTACATTCCTTGCTACAATAAAAATAAAACTTAGGTTTACCTTAAAACTAACCATAAACTAAAGTGGAAAATGTCACACATGTTAATAAGTAATAAAATATTGCTTTGAAAAACAGTGAATGCTACAGAAGTTTCAAAAAGAGGGAAAAATCTATACTAGATAAACTAAGTAGAAATTATTCTTTAAATTTTGAATTCTGGTTTCTTATAAGAGACCATGGGCAGACAATGATTTATTCTTCTGACAATAAAATTCATAGCTTATTCAGAGATTGGTTCAAACTTTCTGAGTTTCAGGATTGCAAACTGCAAACTGAAATATCCAAAGAAGTAAAAAAAAATACAGGGAGGAGATTTTCTAAGTAGCCTGGATCCCGATGCAGGGACAGAACTCTCGAGATCAAGACCTGAACTGAAATCAAGAGTCAAACACAACCAACTGAGTCACCCAGGCACCTCACAGTCATGAGAGTTTTTAATTTTCTTTTTTAAGATTTATTTATTCATTTTAGAGAAAGAGAAAGTACAGCAGGGAGGAGTGGTGGGAGAGGAAGAGAGATTCCTAGCAGGCTCCGTACTGAGAACAGAGCCCAACACAGGGCTCCATCACATGGCCCTGAGACCACAACCCCAGCCAAAACCCGGAGTTGGACCAATCAACAGACTGCACCACCCAGGAGCCCCAGGCATGAGATTTTTAAAAAGATAAGAGTAAGGTCGCCTGGGTGGCTCAGTGGATTAAAGCCTCTGCCTTCAGCTCAGGTCATGATTTCAGAGTCCTGGGATCGAGCCCCACATTGGGCTCTCTGCTAAGCGGGGAGCCTGCTTCCCCTTCTCTCTCTGCCTGCCTCTCTGCCTACTTGTGATCTCTCTCCCTCTGTCAAATAAATAAATAAAATCTTTAAAAAAAAAAAAAGATCAGAATAACATCAAACGTTGTTATCTTCAAACATATATGTTACCGGTAAACAATATAGTTTATAAAGTTCTTAGAGATTATTCTGCATGTAGGACCATTTCCTCTGGTAAAGTATCAATTAAATATAACCAAAATAAATACTGGCTCGGAAGTTCAAGAACTTAAAAAATTCAATTCCTAGATATTTTTTCAGGAAAAAAAGTATATATAACATGCATTGTAGCAAAGCAAACAAAAGTATGGAATCTGAAGAAGATGTAAGGTAAAAGAACTAGATATGAAAAAAACAAATGTTGATGTGAATTTTCTAAACTTTGAATTGAAAATGATTATTTCACATAGAGCACAATGAATATTACAGCACAGTGTGATGCAAGAGAAAACAAAAGCAACACATAAACACAGACAGCAAAATATAACCCTCTGAAGTCCACTGGGTATATGATTTATCTGCCACTACAAAAGAGATGGGGCTTCCAGCTTCTGCCTAATAATATGGAAATCTAGAAGAAGCACTGCTCCCCACCTTATGACAAAAACAAACTGAATCAATTTCAAATGTATAACTTGTTTTGAACCATTCAAATTGTCAGCAAAAAAACTGTCCCAAATCTGAGGATTGGGTACCTGCACACAGGGCACCTGGGGCCGTGTGCTGGACACTGGTAAGAAGAATCCTGCTAGAATAGCTAACAAATGGGTGAAGACTAAGTAGACTATGGAACAGTGTGAAACTTCCATGAGACCAGGGAAGTGAGGAATACATACCTTTTTCCATGTTTTTATTCTATCAGTGGCACCAGGTATTCACAGAGAAGACTGGAAATAGACTCGGGAGATGGGGCAACCCTATGGGAAGAGAGCAACCACAAGGTGAGAGGGAAAGAAATTCCACAAATACCCCTCTCCACTGCATTATCTGGCTGGGCCGTCATAGCAAAGCACCACAGACGAAGTGGCTGAAGCAACAGAAATTTTTTTTTTTTTTTTCTCACAGTTCTGGAGATTAGAAATCTGAGATCAAAGTCTCAGTTGGTTGATTCCTTCTGTTGACCACAAGGGAGAACGTCTTTTCTGCCCGTCTCTTAGCTTCAGCTAGTTTGCTGGCAACATTGGCATTCCTTGGCCTGTAAACATAACCCCTCAATATTTGCCTTTGTGTTCACATGAGGTTCTCCCTTTGTGCATCTCTGTCTCAATCTTTCCCTTTTTAAAAGGACATGAGTCATATTGAATCAGGACCCACTCTAATGACCTCATTTGAAATTTTACTTCTGTAAAGATCCTATCAACAAATAATATCACATTCTGAGATACAGGGAGTTAGGACTCCCAACATATGTTTCTGGAAGGACAAAATTCAACTCATAAAATTTCCTGTTTACACTATAGAACATGAGCTTTAATCCATGGCAGGGGCAACAAGAATTGCTATCCTCGGGGCACTAGTAAAAAATTCACTACAGCTGGGACAAAGATTGGGAAAATAAGCCCAATCTGGATGGGACTCTGGATGAGAGGCAGTTCTGTGCTGAGCCTACAATCATACTGAGAGAGACACAAAGAAACAGAGGGCCACACGGCTTAGACTAAGTGACACAGTAAACATCCAGGACTGAGGTTTAGTCAGAGAAGAAATGAGCACATCCCAACACAAGCCAACAAGCAACAAATGACAAGTGACAGCAGAATATTGCCGGCAGAGTGGCAGGACAGGAACAACATGTACAGAGGCTCTCATTAAGGCTCAGCACAGATGGAAGATCTATACCTCAGAATCAAACAGACATTTCTTTGGTAAACCATCCTCCATTCTAAACATAATCTATCTCCACAGAAACTTAAAATCTGATATGCAATGAGAGTAACCATAGCAACAATAACATCAAACCTAGTGCAACTCCTAAATATATTAAATGAAACTCTGCTCTAAAGTCCTATAGAAGAAAAATGTATACATATCTGGATAGGAGAATTATCTCAGTCTCTTCTGACCCACAAAAAATGTCTTGCATCCAAACATGAGACACAAAAAATGCAAGAAAAAAACAGAGCTTGAAGAGACAGAATGATCATAGGAATGAGACTCAGATATGACACAAATTCAAAGAATCTGATAAGAAACTTCCTAGTTATGACTAATGAGTTTAAGGCACTAATAGAGAAGGTGGGCAACATGCCGTATCATTTGGTATGCAGAGTGTCATAAAAAATCGATGAAGGGGTGCCTGGGTGGCTCAGTGGGTTAAGCCTCTGCCTTTGACTCAGGTCATGATCTCAGGGTCCTGGGATCCAGCCCCACATCAAGCTCTCTGCTCAGTGGGGAGCCTGCTTCCCCCTCTCTCTCTGCCTACCTCTCTGCCTACTTGTGCTCTCTCCTCTCAGTCAAATAAATAAATAAGATCTTAAAAAAAAAATTGATGGAATTCCAATTTTAGCAATGAACAATTGGACTTTAAATCTTCTTAAAAAAAAAAAAAAGCAGTATCATTTACAATAGCACCAAATGTTTGGGGATGAAGAAACGAAGGAAGTCAAGGCAGCAGAGGTGTTGTGGCTGAATCATGTCACTCCAAAAATTCATGTTGAATCCCTAACTCCCAGTATCTCAGGATGTGACTGTACTTGGAGTTAGGGACTCTAAAGAGGTTATTAAGTTAAAATGAGGTGGTTAGAGTGAGTCCTAATCCAATGTGATGGCTGTTCTCATAAAAAGAGGATGTTAGGACACAGAGATTTTTATTAGGGAAGTGTGCTCAGAGAGGGAAGTTCATGTAAAGACAGAGGGAGAAGGCAGCCATCTGAGACACAAGGAGAAAGGCCTCAGAAGAAGCTAAACTTTCTGATAGCTTTGACCTTGGACATTTAACCTCAGAACCACAAGAGAATAAATTTCTGTTATTTAGGCCACCTTATCTGTGATACTTTTTCCCCCTAACAAATCAGTATGGAAAGGAAGGAAGAAAGAAAAGTAAAAGCACAAGAAATGCCAAGATATAAACCCAACAAATTATCTGTTGAATCTGTATTCTAAGAGTGGGATGATACATTGAGGAAGAAATCAAAGAATGCCTAAATTAATGGAGAAAGATACTATGTTGATAGACTGGAAGCTCAAATATGAAAATTAAGGCTTAATTATTTAACTAATTAATTATTATCAAGAGGCCAACTGTACCCAATTTGATCTATAGATTCAACATAGTCTTAATCAAAATTCCAGTTGCATGTTATAGATATTAACAGAATATCCTAAAATTTTCATAGAAAAGCTAAAATAGCTAATTTTGAAAAAGAACAAAGTTGAAAGATTCCGTTACCGATCAATGAAGATCAAGGTAAGAGAATAGAGAATCCAAAAAACATACACATACACACACACACACACACACACACACACACACAGTAAGAGTCCACAAATTTTTTTAACAAATGTTTAAAGACAACTGAAAGAAAAGACAGTTTTTTAACAAATGGTGCTGGAAAAATTGGACACCTATAGTCAAGAAAAATGAGTCTGGACCCATTCTACAGTATACAAAAGTCACCTCAAAATAGATAATAGGCCTTATTTGTAAAACATAAAGCCATAAAGCTGATAGAAGAAAATTTGCATGACCTTGGCTTACATAAAGAGCTTTTGACTACAATACTAAGAACATAATTTTTAAAAGAAAAAAATTGACAAATTGGACTTATTAAAAACAAAAACTTTTGGTGTGTGAAAGATATTGATCGGTAAGTGAAAAGAAAAAAACATTCCACAGATTGGAAGTAAATGTTTGTATATTTTTTATGGGAAAACCTGTATCCAGAAATTATAAGGAACTCACAAAATTCAACAATTAGAAAAGAAGAAAATAATTAAAAACTTAATGATTAATTTAAAAAAAAATAGGCAAAAGGTCTCAAAAGATACTTTACCAAAGAAGACAGATGAATGCCAAAACACACACACATACTCACACACACACACACAGACACACACGAAAGGATGTTTAATATCTTTGGTCATTTAGAAAATAAAAATTTAAACTATAATGAGCTATTGCTATACACCCACTAGGATGTTAAAAAAAAAAAAAAAAGAAACCAGCAATAACAGGTACTTGTGAGGACAGTGAGCAATTGGAACGCTCATACATTTGTGGTAGGAATGCAAAATGATAGCCACTTTGAAAAATACTTTGGCAGTCTCTTAAATAGTTCTCACTTACTTTATGACCCAGCATTACACTCCTGGGTTTTTAAACCAAGAGAAATGAAAATTTATGGTCACATAAAAGCCCGTATGTCAATGTTTACAGTAAATTTATTCATAATTGCCAAACACATCCAAGTGTCTTAACGGATAAATAGATAAGCACACTGTGATACATCCATACAACAGAATTCTACTCAATAATAAAGAATGAACTATCGATGAATACAACGACGTTAAATGAAGCATAAATGCATCTTGCTAAAGAAAAGAAGCAAATTCAAATGGCTACATATTGCATGATTTGATGTATACGTCACTGTGGAAAAGACAAAACTATTAGGAGAAAAACAGAAAAACATCCGCCAATCTACTGGGTTGGGGGGGAAGGTTTGTTTATAAAAGGTACACGGGGGAACACATGGAATGATGGAACACTTGTTTGGTATGCAACTGCAGTAGTGAATACACAACTCTATGCTTCTGTCAAAATCCATAGAACTGTACACCACAAAAATGCATTTTGCTATATGTACACTAACTTAAAAAAAAAAAAGTATACAGAGCGGCACCTACCTGGGGAAGAGCAGGCAATTCTTGACCTAAGGGTCATGAGTTTGAGACCCACATTCAATGTAGAGATTACGTTTTTAAGTAAAGTGAACCCCTTTCAAAAAAAAAAATAGTATATGGAGATAAGCTGGAATGCAGACCTTAATGAATGAATCTAATTGAAAAACAAAACAATCACTTAATCACCCTGAAAAGTATGAGGAAGGAAGGAGTTAATCCAACTAACTTTGGAAAACAGTGCTTTGGCAGGACAAAGCTAAGACAAGAAGAATTTTATAAAACACATTACGGTTACAAAATTTTTTCTTACAAGAATATGGATTAGGAATTCTGTAGCTACTGTACTTGAATATTAAATTTGAATAAATAAATTAAGGTATTACAGATCATGAGGGCCAGGTTCTTATTGTTAAAACTTTTTTAAAGATATAAAGAAATGAAGAGGGCTGGTATAAACCCTCAGACAAAGAAATAAACTTAGGTGTATATATCCATGAGTTAGCTTATTGTATGTTTGCCTCTCTATATAACTTAGATCAACTAAGAGGGGTTGGAAGCAGTGACCCTCCATTAGAAATGAGAAAATACAGAGCCCATGATCTTGGTTTCTACATGCTGTTCTCCAATACTAAATGACAGGGCTCTTGGGTAATTGATTCCATGGTTGGGATATGAATAATACGAGATAAATCTGGAGCACCTTCTGATTTTCTGGTGCCAGAAAGTAAAGAAGTGCTTAAAAAAAAAAAGTATGGAGGCATAGCCAAAGAGTACAAGAGCCAAGGTGAAGTGTCCGTGGACAAAGTTTCAATAACCTGAGCGACAAAATACATAACCATTGTTTCGGGCTATATACCAAGGCATAAAGTAATCACCCAAGAATCAGTACTAATAGAATGAGTAAATAGGAAAATAATAACAATTCTTCTTTATACAGGTTCAATTAATAAAGAAATTAAAGACATGGAAAAAATACTACTAGAGCATCACAATAATAATTGCTGACAGCCAGATCCCACCAATGCTGAAATTAGGAGGGGAGAATTTAAGCAGAAACAAGATACTTATTTAGTCTCAGTATTTCCTGTAAAATACTTAGCAATTATAAAAAGAAAAAAGGGAAAAATTACTGTGGAGTGCGTTGGCAGCTTCCACCTTCACCAAGTGATGAGCACCACCAGTAATACAGAGGTGTATTACATAACCCCTGATATGATATACTAAGAAGGGAACATATCTTTCTTTGTATTCTTCGCAACAGCTCATTCTCTCGATGTAGTCATAAGAAATTATCAGGCAAATCCACATTGAGAGACAGTCTGCAAAATAACTAATTAGTGTTCTTCAATAATATCAAGGTCTTTAAAGATGTGGACAGAATGAGGAACCATCTCAGATTGGAGGGTGCTAAGGAGACATGACAAGTAAATGCAGTCTGGGATCTTGAACTGCATGCTGGAAAAGAAATGAGATGTTAGTGGGCATACTGATAACATTCAAATACATTCTGCAGCTAATATATTTCACCAGGGCTAATTATGTAGTTTTGATAAACAGTCTAAAGATATACAAGATGTTGTCATAAAGAGATGCTAGCTAACCAAGGGTATGTGGGAATTCTACCTAGGATTTTCAAGATTAATTTTTAAGTCTAAAATAACTCAAAATTAAAAAAGAAAAGTAAGAAAATATGGGCTCTTCTTTTCCTTTTTCTTTTCCCTCGGCCTTCTCCCGGGGGCTGGCTGCACAGCCAGAAGCTAGGGAGTCAGCCACGTCTGTGAGGACGTGAGGTGAGGAAAACGCAGCTGCAGGGTCTAAGGTGGAGCTCACCAATGAGACAGCCCTCTTCAGCTCTCCTCCAGCTGCACCACCTGACGGTTATTTGTTCAAGCACACCTTCTTTTATTGTTCTTCACTGGATTGCACTTTGCAGATATTGTATTTCTTTACAAATTGAAGGCTTACAGTAACCCTGTGATGACCAAGTCTCTTTGTGCCATTTTTCCAACAGCTTTTTCTCACTCTGTGTCTGTGTCACATTTTGGTAAATCTTGCAATATCTCAAACTTCTGCATTATTATTATATTTGTTATGGTGATCAGTGACTATGATTCACTAAAATCCTAGGTGATGGCTAGCGGTTTTTAGCAATGAAGTATTTTCTAGTTAAGATAGGTTTTTTTTTAGACATAATATTATTACATATATAACAGACTACAGTATAATGTAACCATAATTTTTATATGCACTGGATAACCAAACACTCATTTGATTAATTTCATTGCAATGTTTGCTTTATTGTGGTGGTCTGGAACCAAACTAGCAATATATGCAACGTATGCTTGTGTTCACATCTGCTGATTTTAGCTCCCTGTTTTCAGTTTAGGATACCTGCTAGAATCAGCCTATTATTGCAAATTTCCAAACATAAGCCTCAGATTGAGATTGACATATGGTGACAATCTCCCAGTTGACCCTAGGGAAATGCATGGAAATCTCTGATGAAACCTCTGCATCTTCTTTCATTTTAAACTTAGAATTTCCAATTTGATTTCACTTTATACTCAGGAGATGGAGTTCCATATCCTTATCTGTCAGTAACATATAGGTAAAATGAAAGTTTTAGCTGAGACTTCATAATAATATTGCATATGCAAATTAGTTGTGACTCTCCAGGGCCAACAAGAAATGGGTGGAAAGAAACCCATTAGACAAGTCTTAAACCTTACCTATACTGCACTGATAAGTATTTACAAAGAGGAGAGAGAGAAAGCTATTTGTGAGGGGAGTTTTTGAGGGAATAACTGATATAGAAAAAGAATGTGCCTCATATCAAACCAGGTGAGAGGCACTTAAATGGATCCCTTGGGAGAACCCAGTATGTGTCCCTATAGATGAAGGGCAGAGTGGATTGGCCCCTGTCACCAAGAGATTTGGAGATGATTATTTCTTATGGACCAGATATGGCCAAGCATGAGAAAAAGCCATCATGGAGTCATTTTCAGTCCAAATGACCTAGAGAGTCATAGGGTCATCAGCAGAGAGAAGCTAAACGTATTGCCAAATTCCTAGGGGCTATAGACTGTATGAGTAATGAGCTAGAGTGGAAATTTTTCATCTGGGCCAAGGAAGCTGTGGGTGAAAGAATCCGGTGAAAGGATATCTCTAAAGAAACACTTACTAGAGACAGCTCTAATCACCAGCCAGATCTAGAGATTATGACTCCAGCTCACAAGAGAGTCTGACAACTTCCTGTCTCCTCTCCTTTCACATTTCCCAAACTCTATCACCTGGCCTGAGGGGCTGAAGCCACAGTAAGCAAGCTGGATAGGATGGACAAAAACTGATGGGTCTATGTGGCAATTAAAAGAAAATAAAGAAAGAAAAGGAAAGGAAAATCCACAAATGTCCCCATTCTCCTATGATCAGTTCCCTATCTGAAATAGGCCTTGGATACTGGAAGAAATAAGACATCATTAATCCAAGAGTTTTGCCTACTCCACGAGACCAGACATTTAAATTACTTATTAGAGAACCTTGTATCAAGGAGGAGTCGAGGGATTCTTTGGAAAGGTGAGCTCTATCTCCCTAAGAAAGATTACTTGGGTTTCTCCTTTTGTAACCCTTGTGTAACTTATGAGAAGAAAAATTGTACTAGAGATAGAAGTAAAGGGGATTCCAGACCAAGACAAGAGTTTTCGCAGGATGTAACGCACAAACGTGCGTTTGAAGAATGGGAAATATTTCAGGGGCCCAGAGCTGGGGAAGTAAAGCATAAAGAGTTGATCTTGAAAGAGTGAGGCGTTTAAAGAGTACCACAAACAGTGGGGCTGAAATAATTAGATCTATTTAGAAGACAACTCAATACTAAGCGCATATTGGGTTAGGGTAAAAGTGGAGACCAATTACCCATCAAGGTGTTCCAATATGTATAAAATCATGAAGAAAAGCAAAGTCTTTGTAAATGAAGAATGGTAATGTGGATTTGAGGTTCATGATAAAGATCACAGGCTAGAAAAATAGGTATCGGTTATAACTGAAGCAATACAAATAGCTGTCGTCAGCCAGGACTTGGGGACATAAAAGGAAAGGAGTATAAGCAGAACTTTGGGCAATGTCATCACACAATGGCACTGGCAGGGAAACAGAAGATGGAGAAAAATTGAGAACAAGAACAAGGAAAAAGCATTTGCTATAAGCCAAATAGGAGAACATCAGGAAGGTCAGATTCAGCTGAAAGATCAAGCAAGAGGAAAGACAGCACAGGTTATTAGACTTGGTGATTCAAAGCTCACACATAATTTTAAGGGGAACATTTTCAGGGACTCAACTTCCTTAATTTAAACCCTGGACTAGTAGAAATAAACTTTAATGCTTCCTCCAGCAATAATAGTTCTGTTCTCTGAGATGTAGGTTCTGAATCTAATTTGAATTATAGCATGTCTTAAATACATGGTTTCCTTCAGTTGCAGAAGTGATATGTTTAAGCATTATTACCAAAACTGACCATATGTGTCTATTTGTATGTACCCTCAAAATGTTTTGTTTATATAAAATGCTTTGGCAGAGGGTGGCATCTAGGGTAAAGAAAAACACACCATAGTTCTGTTTTTATTAAAAAGATCTCACCTAATAGTATAGGCAAAATTTGGTATTGGTCTTCTTTTTATAAAACAGATATTGGTAAGAGATAAGAATACAGTCAGTTAAACTAAGATAATCTTTAATAACTTTCTATAAAGTTCTTCCTAATGGTATCTGATTATAGGAAAACAATTTTCATTAAAAAATGAACTTAATCACACCTGTGTGGTTACCATGTTTTTGTTGTTTTTTGATTTTTTTAAGATTTTATTTATTTATTTATTGGAGAGAGAGAGAGAGAGAGAGAGAGATCACAAGTAGGCAGAGAGGCAGGCAGAGAGGCAGGGGGAAGCAGGCTCCTTGCTGAGCAGAGAGCCCGATATAGGGCTCGATCCCAGAACCGTGAGATCATGACCTGAGCCGAAGGCAGAGGCTCCAACCCACTGAGCCACACAGGTGCCCCAGGTTACCATGTTTTTAAAGACATTGGAGCCATTTGTTATTTAAGCAGAAATTCACAATATTGAGTCAGGAATAGGCTTTGTCATTTTGTATTAATAATTTGATGCTTCCTACTCAATTCATTTCAACAATAGTCATTTTCCATTATGAACAACTATAATCGCTTATTAGTTCCCTTTATTACTCTCATAAATATAATATTTATGATATTTAGCATATCAAATGCAAGATGAATTTTAAATATTCCACACAGGAAAACTGAGAATCAGGAGGTCTCTTTTTTCTTGGAATGATATATTACAGAGTTTATTGTGGTACAATTGCTTTTGGAACTTTCTAATACATTCCTCCCTTAATGTGTAGATTTTTTGTTATCCTACTATAAATAAACAAATGTTTTAACAAATTATAAAATCCAATGGATGTATTTTTTTAAACTCACACTGTGTTAATAAAATATTTTAATTAATTTGCAACATTTAAAAATTGATGCCCTTCGGGGTGGCTGGATGGAGCAGTTGGTTAATGGTCTGTCTTAGGCTCAGGTCATGATCCCAGGGTCCTGGAATCAAGTCCCGCATCAGGCTCCTTGCTCAGCGAGAAGCTTACTTCTTCCTCTGCCTGCCTCTCCCCCTGCTTGTAAGCTCTCTCTCTCTCTGACAAATAAATAAATGAATAGAAATCTTTAAAAACTGATGCCTTTCATACAAACATCTACATTTGTAATTTATTTGAAAAAAATTGGAAGGTCTAGTGTGGCCACATAAAGGCTACTCTCCTGGCTGATGGAATCTAGAAGAGAAGGCAAGTGTTCTGAAGTTCAAAATCCCCACCCAGCCCCACTGTATTTTGAATAAAATCTTTAAAAAGAAAAAAAAAATGTGTTTCAATTGACTTTCAATCCAGCTTTATCTTTGAAAGTTTACTTATTTCAAGTTGGGTAAGAATTTGTAGGTTAAAAGCCTCTGAGAGAATATATATTTGAGCTTGATATGCACTACTACATTCAAATTTTATCTAAATTCTGCCCATCTCACAAACCCTACAAAAAACATGTCTTCCTTTGTCTGGTGAGAGGTCCCTGACCTCTTCTGATAAAAAGTCTTTCTTGGTACAGCATATTTAAATCCCTGTATTCAAGTCATTTCCAAAGGTATTTATTAAAAACCTATGGAACTAGGACACCTAGGAGGCTCAGTCAGTTAAGCATCTGCCTTTGTCACAGGTCATCATCGTAGAGTACTGAGATTGAGTCCTGTGTCAGGCTCCCTACTCAGTTGGGAGCCTACTTCTCCCTCTCCCTTTGCCATTCCCCCTCCTTGTGCTTTCTTATCTCTCGAAAAAAGAACCTAAGGAACACATGTAACAAGTTTAAGGTAAAATGCTGGAAGAATGTGGCAGAACATTACTGGGCTGTAATCAAGTCAAACAATGTTACGGTTAAAGTAACACCTATCAAAACATGGAGTAAAAAAAGTACTTGGGAAAACAGAAAAGGGAACTAAGAGAGTTTGATCATATATTAAAATTGCCTATAGGGAAATAGTATTTAATCTATTTGCCAACCCTATCTATAGCTTATCAATTGGTGAAGAAGTTCTGTTTGTAATTTTCATAAAGCATTTTGGAGGAATGCCAGCAAAAAACTAAATAATCATCACCATAATAGTAAATTCTCAGTTGGTCAAGAGTATCTTACATTATCTTAAAGTTCTGTCAGAAATCTTTATTTCCTATAATTAAATGAATTTATTAATTAAAAGGGTTCTCAACAGGAGTTGGCATGCCCCCACGGGGCATTTGGAAACGTGTGGGGCATTTGGGAATGCTGCTTAGTGAGCAAGCGGCACAGATATATTATAGATGCAATGAGTGGGCCAGTGCTCTAAAGAAAGAATTATCACACTCAAATGCCAAATGTATGCCCATAAAAAAAACACAGCACTAACAAGTCATGGGCTTAGCTTCTGAGAACAGTTTTGCAACTTGGCAAGTCACTGTCTCTCAAAGTCGTAGCTTTCTATGTGTTCCAAGGAAAGTACCTTCTTGCTTATTTTTTGATTGGTTTATCCAGAAAACATTAATCTCTTCCTTTTCTAAAGGCCTATAACAATTAGAGTTTTAGCAACATTGATTAGTGTGTGCGTGTATGTGTGTATGTACAAGTAGCAAAAGATACATACTACATATTCCCTTTTGCATAAATTATAAATCCAAATTAGATTTTCAACTTCTTGAACACATAAACTTAGAAATATGTAAATATATAAAATAATATATTAGTGGCAAAAATTATTTTTTTTAATATTGCATTTATTTATTGGAAAGAGAGAGAGATCACAAGTTGGCAGAGGCAGGCAGAGAGAGAGAGGGGGAAGCAGGCTCCCTGCCAAGTAGAGAGCCCAATGCAGGGCTCGATCCCAGGACCCTGAGCTCATTACCTGAGTCGAAGGCAGAAGCTTTAACCCACTGAGCCACCCAGGCGCCTTGTAGTGGCAAAAATTATTGACAATTATTAAGTACTTAAATACTCATAGGATCTACAAGGCAGGAAAGAATATCCAATGGAAAAAAGACAGTCTCGGGGCACCTGGGTGGCTTAATTATATGTTAATTAAAAAATACAAAAGTACTCATAGAATCTATGCATTCTCACTCAAGTTTACTGTAATAGAAGTACAAGCTATTCCTTCATTGGGGGAAGTATATTTATCATTTTCTATAAAATTGTTTTTTCATTACTTTCTCATAGTTTTTCTATATGTTAAAATAATTATTACTTGCAAAATAATTTATGTTTACAAATTTATGATTTCCATAAAGTGATAATGTATTGATAATGGGTCAATTCACTGTTCTAAGATTCGTAAGAACAATTTTTCATGATGGGTAATTATTAGTTTACTAAAGTTTTGAAAAATTATTTCTGACTGTGAGTTGTATAAGTGCAGAATCCATTTAATCTTTGAATATAATTTTTCATTATGGTATTCTCATTTTGAAAAGATACTCCAATATCCTAACAGATTAAATCAATTGATATAAGCCTTTTCTAAACTTCTGCCATCTGATTAAATTCCTTGTAAAATTTTCCTGCAACTCAGATATACTCTTAACTTATATAAACTACATTAATTTTAGATATCTGTGAGAAAATTAGAATAAAACATAGCTTAGATATGCTAATACTTATAAAAATTATATATCTTTTTTGCAAACTCTTAAGCTTGAGTCCTACTCATTACTTTAGGAGGTTTTGTTTTGTTTTGTTTTTTCTCTTTCTTTGTTAAGATCTTTTAGTCCTAAAGATTAATGACATTTTCAAACCATTTTAGACTTCCTGTGAGGTACTAGAATATATATGTATATATGTTGATCTCTACCCTAAGTTCCTGGCATTGGGCTCCTAAAACCCTGGTAATTTATAAGTGATAAGAGCACAAGGATCATCTCTTGTTCTAATTAGGCAACTCTGGGTGGGCTTCTGGATGATTCCTGGATGGGTGTAAGTCACCAGGAAAAAAAGGCCATAACGAGAAGTTTAGAATTTTTAGCAATCCCCAACCCTCATCAGTCTCGTGAGAAAGGAGAAGGGCTTAAAATGAAGTTAATGATTATTCATGCCTGTGCAATGATTGAAGCCTCCATTAAATCCCAAAGTCTGCAGTTTGGAGAGCTTTTAGGATGGCAAACACATTCAAACCAGGAGAGTGATGCATCCCAACTCCACAGGAACAGAAGCTCCTACACTCAGAACCAGGCCTCTCCCTTAGGGATCTCTTCATCTGGCTACTCATCTGCGTATCATATCTTTTAACAAACTGGTAAATGTAAGTAAGCATTTCCTGGAGTTCTGTGAGCCGCTCTAGCAAGTTAATCAGATCTGGGGGCGGGGGGGCAGCCAAATCAGATAGAAGTTGTACGTAATCCGGGGACCTACTATTTGCAGTTGGCATCTGAAGTGTGGTGGAAAGCAGTCTTATGGGACTGAGCTTGGAAGCTGCTGGATCTGACACAGTTTCTAGAGATTGCGTCAGAATTAAGTTAATTGATAGAACATTTAGCTGGTGTTGCAGAGATCGGAGTGTTGTGAGGAAAAATCTCAACAAATTTGGTGGCCAGAAGTGTCCAAAGTAGAGTTTTGTGTAAAAGTAAAGGACACACTCACAGGGAAAAAAACTCACAGTAGGAAAACTGGTTTTCCCAACACAGAAGGAGGAAGAGCTGAGTTTTCCTTTACAGTTCCTAATGAGCCTATTAAAATACCTCTTCATCCAAGAAGCTTTAAACAATTAAACTCAGTCATTTTGCTTTTGACTTGTTATTCAGAAGAATTTTAAAGCTATTTAAAACAACATTTCAGTTATCATTTAGCATTCTGCTAAATTTGAGCAATGAACTATGTAACAACACTGTAAGAATAAATAGAGAATACATAATTTCTGATAAAGCCTATTTCAACACATCCTTTAATTGTTAATTGGGCTTTCCTGGAAAGCACAGATAATTATGTTATTATTACTTTTTTTCCCCCCATTTCTTAATATGCCTTCTTTCTTGACTGACCTGCCTGAGAGAACATAATATTCAAGCCAAGGAAAGAGAGGTATAGAGATTAGGGATGGCTGCAGTACCGAGTTGTGAATCATTTCAAAAGCATTTAGAGGTACTGAGTGCCAAGTTTCCTCTAGAAACAACTCACATACCTTGAGTAGATTTGTTTTAATGGAATAAGTTTAAAAGAAAATCCTAGCAGCATTACATTAACTGAATGGTCGGTAACAAAAAGATTCCCTTCATGTGGGTTACTACGTAGGAAAAGTGATGATTTACTCTTCAGTCAGCACCCAGCAAGTAGTAAAGAAAAAATCTGATTAATGCCCACCGTTTTAAAGAATGCCATTCCCCCTTAAAGCATGAACCCAAGGATAAAAACACAATGGAGACTAAGGACCTCTCTTTTCGCAAATCCATTAGAAACTTTTTGTCTCAATTTTATTTGAACATCCTGCTTTATCTGGCACCTTTCTCAAAGCTCATCTGATAAAGTCCACCAAGGACTAACCTATAAGATCTGGTAATACGATTAAGGTAATACCTCCTGAACACATTTTAAATGCCAAGGAGTTCATTTTATCCTGACAATAACCATGAGATAAATAATGTTACTATTTAATATATTAAAAGCCACACTAGAAAGTGAGTATGTCATATTGATTAAAGCAACCAAATATTGTTTGTTGGGGAATTAACGGCTCATTTGCTTTGTGCAGACAGGCACAGCTGAATTGGCCAGTAAGGGAAGCAAAACTGCCGATCACTGTACATTAGTGCAGTGCAGATGGGCTAATCTCCAGGTTTGGATTTATAAATGGTGCCTTATTCAGCTGAACTAACTTTAATATATCTTTAGTGAAGTCTGACGATTAAAAATATTTCCACCTTAATATCAAATTACATAGTTGTCCATGAAAAGGACAAAGGGAAAAAATGTCAAAGATGAACTTCTTAAAATTTGAGGAGTAAAAACTTGAGTTTGTGGTTGTAAAAAATCACTCATGGTGGAAATTTAGTATTTAACAGGACATTCTTCACACATCTTACAATTGTACATGACACCAGAATAATAATCAGAAGACAAATGGGATAATTTAATATCACTCAGAAGTGTCTAGATAATTAACTAATAACAGCTTCTTACAGTCCACTGAGAATTGCATTACTAGATTTATTTCATGGAGTCTGCTATGGGTAACTTATTTAACAACTCCAATCAGTCTGAATGGAACTGGATTAATCTGCATTCTCCGAAGCAAAAGGGGAAAAAACAGTAGCAAAAGGTAGTTAAAGCTTCAACTCAAGCATGTTGAAATATGTCAGATTAAACAGCCCCAAAATATGCAACCATGTAAAACTATTTAGCATGATGCCCTGGTTTATGAAAATCTCTCCCTCCAGGAAACACACTTTAATTGTCTAAGGTTAAAATACAAGAAGGAATAAGCAAGAATTAAAGCATTATTATAAAACTGAGCAACAAAGACTTTATGTTTTATTTATCTCAATTTCCTTCACTTTCTGTTTTATTTATTTTTTTAAGATTTCAATTATTTATTTGGAGAGAGAGAGAGAGAGCGCACAAGCAGAGGGAGTGGCAGGCAGAGCAGACAGAGAATCAGGGGACCTGATGATCAAGGAGCTCAATGTTGGACTTGATCCCAGGACCTTGGGATCATGACTCAAGCTGAAGGCAGACACCTAACTGACTACACCACCCAGGCATCCCACTTTCTCTGTTTTAGAAGATTCTTTAACAGTAATTATTGGGAAAAATATTTTCTTCTTTGATAGTTTTACCAACGTTACTGCCCCTTCCTTATTTATACAAGTTCAAAGCATTTCAATCTTTGTCTGTTGATGATACTTAAATTTGCTTCTGATGGGTCATTTATCCTATTAGGCAGCATTGCCTAAACTATCTCAAGTTGGAAGGTAACAGTGGGGGAACTGAGAAGGAAATGTCTCTAACATTTATTGTTGAACACCAAGAACTGTGCTAAGTACCAGAGAAGCACACATAAAGCAGATGTCATTTTAGCATTTAAGTTTTCCAAAAAGCTCAGGAAAGACTTCCTTCCGGTAAATGCTGCATCTGACTCCCATTATATACAAGTTCTGTACTGAAGTAGCACAGAAGAGGTTGTGATAAGCTTTCCCTGATAAAGTCAGCGAGGATCACAGAGGCAGTAACAAAAAAGCTTTAATTTTAACCATGAATGGGATTTTCCATAGTAATAATAATAATAATGTGAAAAGACAGATAATGCTTGGCTAATGATAAAGTTGTGACTGTTGAGCCATAAATCTATAAATGAACAACGAGGCTGGCTCTGAACTGCTTTATTTCTCCACATTCGTCTGTTCTAAGGTCGATCCTAATCTCTCCCCACCAGTCAGACTACTCTTTGTAGTCTCCATGCCCCATGTTCTTCCAAAACTCTAAACCTTTGTTCGCTCTGCTTTCTCTGATTGGAATGCTCTCTACTCCAGGTCTACCTGATGAACTCTATTCATCTTTCAAGACTCAGTTTAGAGCAGGCAATTTTATGACACTTTTCCTTCCCTGGTTCTTCCAATTTGAGAGTAAAAAAATTATTCATTTTATGTTCTAGCCGAATCTTACCTTTATCTCCATTATTCATTCATTCATCTATCCATTCAATAATTCACTCACTCACTTACTCAAGATGTAATTATCAACGCATTATTATGTGCCAGGAACAAAGCTAAGCACCAGAGATATAATTAATGGGAAATGAAAGGGAAGTTCTTATGTTAGAATGAACCGGGAATTTTATAGCCAAGAGTAAATTGTATGTTCATCAGTATTTCTCCATATACAAGCAAACAAATGTAAGAAGTGGTAAGAAACTCAGAGATAATAAAATAAAGAGTAACTCTGATGAGAGGAGATTGTTTTTTTTTTTTTTTTTTTGAGAGGAGATTGTTTTTAAGAATCATGATCAGGTACATTTTTCTGAGCCAAATCTTTGGAAGCAAAATCTGAGCTACCATCTTAAACCTAAAAGGGAATAGAGAGAAGCATTGCAGCTAAAGAGAAAAATGCATATTAATGCTTGGAAGTAGTAATGTGCTTGGCTAGTTTAGGAGAAAGATGTAAGCCCATCATGTAGGAACTTTGATCTGTTCACCTTCTAATGTTTAGAAAAATGCCTAACACACAGTAGGTACTTGGTGAGTATTTGTGGATTAAATAAATGGTGAGAAAGAAGATAAATGGTACTGGACATTAGAAGAACAGGGGAGTGATGTAGGAGTGAAGAATTGGGTGGGGTAATTTCATGGCAAGCTATACAGAGCATGATAAAAATAGCTGGATTTGGGGGCGCCTGGGTGGCTCAGTGGGTTAAAGCCTCTGCCTTCGGCTCAGGTCAAGGTCTCAGGGTCCTGGGATCGAGCCCTGCATCGGGCTCTCTGCTCAGCACGGAACCCGCTTCCCCTCTCTCTTTCTGCCTGCCACTCTGCCTACTTGTGATCTCTCTCTCTCTGTCAAATAAATAAATAAAATATTTTAAAAAATATATACCTGGATTTTATTACAAATTTATGGGTCAATTGCAGGAAAGCAAGTGTCTGCTAGACTAACCAAACACAAATAACAAAAGTGAGGCTGAAACTAAAGAATAAAATAAAATCTTATAGTGATTAACTTGTTTAGCATTTTTAACACTAACAAGATTGTCAAGCATGGGGTAACAAACTTGCTTGTAAAGTTCTGATGCACTTAATATTGTTTCAACTCTGTGCCATCCAGGAAAAGTAAAAACTAGAGCAAGTAAAAAGATCAGTGGTTTCCAGGGGCTTGGGAGGAGGGAGAGGTGAAGAGGTAGAGCACAAGAGATGGATTTTTAAGGCAGTGAAACTATTCTGTATGTACTGTAATGATGGATATGCGACATTATACATTTGCCAAAACCCACTGAAAGTACAAGAGCAACTCTAAAGGAAACAATGGACTTTGGGTGATAATGATGTGTCAACATTGGTTCACTGATTATAAGAAATATACTATCTGAGTGGAAAACGTGGTGGTAAGGGAGGCTGTGCCTGTGGCAGAAGGGGGCAGGGGGGCGTGGAACTCTGTGAACTTTCTCCTCATTTTTGTTGTGAACCCAAAACTCCTCTAAAAAAAAGTCTACGTAAGAATAATTGTTTTATCACTTTTACTGTTTTCTATTTGACATTATGTCTCTAAAACCATTAAAGTATTCATGTAATTTTATTCAGGAAACCCATTTCTACATTATCCTTCTACAAAATAGAGAGGTACACAGAATTTTTGTTTAAAAGTTTTCCTCTCATAATTGTTCTTAATAGAGAAACTCTGAAAACATCCTCAATTTGTTATACTAGTGGTATGGGGAAACTAATTATAGAACATCCAGATACATTTTGCCATCATAATAAAATTTTAAAGAACTAATGGCTATACTTACAATAAAATGCCAGGTAAAAAATTGCTAGAGTATAACATATGCAGTACAAAATTAATGATAAAAAGTACAAGACAAATACACATACCTGGGGGAGTGAAGGAGGCTAACGAAAAGAAAGACACTAAAATGCAATAGTCAGGGTCTCTGGTGGGTAGGATTTCTAATGAATTGTATTTTCTTCTTTATACATAGTTGCATTTTCACAAATAAAATGTCAAAGATTAAAAAGTAAATACCTAAATAATTTATCAAATAAGAAAAAATTGTTGGAGTAATGAGGTTGAGAACTGATAAAGGGGTAAGTTACAATAGCTTGGTATAATTGCCTAAGGAACATTTAATTTATTTATACATTAGCATATACCAAAATGTGTTTTCTACAGTTCCAGGCCCATGAAATTCTCATGAGGAGGCACGAAAAATAATGAAGTCAAAAAAACACTAAATATTATTTCACCCTCTTTGAAACTAGCAACATATTTATTATGTTTAAGGTTCTAAGAAGTCCTGTGTTTAAGAAGCTTGTTTAAATTTTTTTAACCAATATCTCCCAAATGTATTTGACTTAAAGCATTTTAAATGCAATTGGCATTAACACTCTGAAGAATACACTTTAGGAAATGCCACTGTAGGCATTCAGAACAATCAATAGTTTTTAAATTATTTTTTTTACTTTAAAATATCCCTAAAGTAAAAGCCCTAAAAGAAAAGTAACCAAAAAAATGATAATTATTTTCTAAACAATCTGAAAGTAAGTTGCCATATTCACCTTCCATTATTCCTGAAAAAGTCCTAAAGTATGGGCATGTATGTTCAACAAACAAGGATATTCTCCAATATAATCATTAGAGGACCATCAAAATAAGTAAATTAAAATGGATAGAATAATTTAAAGTAATTCTCAGACCCCTTTCACATTTTACCACTTAGCATAAAAATGTTTTTTTGTAGCAATGGGTTTTAGCTCAGAATTATGTGATTCATCTAGCTGTCTTTAGCCATCGTTAGTTTGGAACAATTGCATTGCCTTGACTTTCATGACCCTGACACTTTTGAAGATTACAGGGCACATAGTTTTAGAAAATCCTTCATTTAGACTTGCCTGATGCTTCTTCATGATTAAATTCAGATTATATATCATTGGCAGAAAACAGTTACAGAATTGATCCTATGTTCTTTTCATTGTAGTCTATAAGCTGTCACACAATTTCAGTCTGTTGCATGACAGGGTAGATTCACTTTGATCACTTGATCACTGGAGTCTGTAACAGGCTTCATCTACTGTAAAGTTACTCTTTTTTTTTCAAATTCTAATTAAGAAGTCATTTGTAGGATGGTACTTTGAGCTCCGTAAATACAGCTGACCTTGAATTAACACAGGTTTGAACTGCACGGGTCCCCTTGTATGTGGATTTTTTTTTTTAAGAGTTTATTTATTTGAGAGAGACAGAGAAAGCTAGAGACAGAGAAAGCTAGAGAAAGAGAAAGAGCAGAGGGGGAAAGGGAAGAGGAAGGGCAGAGGGAGAGGGAGAAGCAGCCTCTCTGCTGAGCAGGAAGCCCACGGTGGGACTCAATCCCAGAACCCTGAGATCATGACTTGAGCCAAAGGCAGACTGACTGAGCCACCCAGGCACCCCATATATGTGGATTTTTTTTTCAATAAATACAGTACAGCACTTTAAATGTATTTTCTCTTCTGTATGATTTTTTAATAGTTTTTCTCTAGCTTAGATTACTGTAGGAATACAGTATATAATACATATATAAAATGAGTGTTTATATTACTGATGAGGCTGCCTAGTCAACAGCAGGCTATTAGTAGTTAAGTTTTTGGGGAATCCAAAACTATACATAGACTTTTGACTCCATGGGGGAGGGATCGGAACCCCTAATCCCTGTGTTGTTCAAGGGTCAACTCCATTCTGTTCCTCATATGGTAAACAAACCCTACAGTCATCCCTATGATTCCCACCTTTTGCCATTCATGCCTCTGTACCGTCTCCTCTATAGGAAAAACACGTGACTTGCTTCTAACCAGAATATGACAGAACTGATGGAATGTCATTCCCGTGATATTTGTTTTAATATATATGACTTTGTGTTGCTACCTGGCTCATTCTGGAGTCCTGCTCTCCATGGTTGGCCTCAGGGAACACGAAGCCAACACTGCTACAGCCAGGAGGAAATGAATTCTTCCAACAATCTGAATAAGTTTGGAAGCAGAATCTTCCCCTCTTGAACCTCCAGATGAGAATCCAGCCCTGACTAACTTAGATTGCAGTCTTACAGAGAACCCTAGATATCCTGGATAATTAAGAACACCTTAATTGGGGGCACCTGGGTGGCTCAGTCAGTTAAGCGGCTGCCTTCAGCTCCGGTCATGATCCCGGAGTCCTGCATCAGGTTCCCTGCTCAGTGGGGAGTCTGCTTCTCCCTCTCCCTGCTGCTCTACCTACTACTTGTGCTCTTTCTCTCGCTCGGTCAAATAAATTAATAAAATCTTAAAAAAAAAAACAAAAAACACCTTAATTGTAGCCTTGCAGAGAACCCAGTCATTCTTTGCTCAACCTCTGACCCATAGAAACAGTGAGATAATACATTTTTGTTGTTTAAAAGCTGCTACATTTGTGGCAAGTTGTAACAGAGCGCAGAAAAATAATATACTTAACTGAAGTTTCAATTAACTAATTAACTGATTAATTTTAGTACAGACTCACATTTTATTCCTATTTTATTCAATGGATTATAATCTGATATTATCAATATTTATTTTGATGCTCAAATGATTACAGATTTGCAAGAGGCATTTATTATCATTTTGATATTATACCATCAGTCTTTGAGCACTTTCTTATTTTCTGGCACAACATGATTTTCTAGGCTCATCTTGTATTATCTGGCCCCTGGGAATAAGCCATTTTTCCACTGAGCACTGATTTATTAGTAGGGAATATTTTAAAAACAAGATCTATTTTTTTTTTTTTTTAAGATTTTATTTCTTTATTTGATGGCGAGATAGAGAGCACAAGCCAGGGGAACGGCAAGGGGAGAGGGAGAAGCAGGCTCTCTGATGAGCAGGGAGTCCAATGAGGGGCTCAATCCCAGAACACTGGGATCATGACCTGAGCCAAAGACAGATGCTTACCTGACTGAGGCACCCAGGCATCCCAATATCTATTTTCTAGAAATGATTATTGCTATGTGGTGTCCCTGCTACCAAGCAGAGGTAGAGAGGCACATGTACACACACACACACACACACACACACACACACACACACACACACCCCACACACATATGTACATATGTTTTTTTCATATACATAAATATATGTCCACAAAAATACATATTTTATTATATATGTATCTTCTAAAAACCATGACTTTGCTCACAGGCTTCCAGTTTAGTCCAACACCACAATTGATGCTAATTTTATCTCTTTCCACATTTATAATTCCCATCTTTGACAATAAGGAAACTGGCACCTATTCTTCAAGCATTTACTTGAAGAATAAACTTGTTCAACTTCCTGGAAGAAAACAATGTCTGATCCCTACTAAACTCCTCATCTTCCTTTCCTACACAGATGCCCTTTTCATCTGACTTGGGCTAAAAAATTCCATCACAGGCCATCGTCACCACCCCACCGTTTAGGGGACATTCCTCATCTTACTCAGCCTTCAATATCCCACACCAGGCAGCCCTCCCATGCAGACACTCTCCACTCCCTGCTGGGGCTCTGATACCACACAGTGCTCTGCTCTTCTGTAAAGACACTTCTTCAATCTTCTTGGGCTTTGACATGACATGCCAGATGTCCCCCACCATGAACAACCTCCTCAAACAGCTTGAGTTTTGATGTCCTACATTGGGTTGTATTTCCTCTTTATTCAGCTCTGACTGAACTACTCTGTGTTGGCTGTCTTCCAGTTTGACTACTTTCTTCACTATCCTCAGGCTCTAATACCACATGCTGGGCTGGTTATAGTCTCTGAAGCTTAAACTAATAGTCCATTATTCAAATGGAATGATATTAGCTCCACAATTCTGAAAGAAACAGTCAGCAGCCAGGAAGACTGATAGAAACAAACAGAAAAAAAAAAAACAAGAAAACATAGTGATATTTTTTTTTTAATGTACTGGTGGAAATCAGTACATTCTGCTATACGATATAGAGGAGGAAAGTGATCACAGCTTCAAATGTAAAGTCACATAGTTTGCTTGAGCAAAGTAATGATTTTTAATGTAGCTTATTACAAATTTTTAAGTGCCAGATCTTCTAGATTTTATAATTCTAACATTATATGTATGTACATATATATATTCAATTTTCCTCATATTAACAGCTTAAGATCCTGACTACATGTCAAGTGACTTATTTTTGCTAAAGTTTAAGTATATACATTTAATTAACATTCTAAAAAGAAAAATCAACAAAAAGACACATGTACATAGCAGTAACTTTATGAAAAAGAAGATAGCTTTGCATAAGTCTACAGATAGGAGCAAAGCCTTTTTAGATGGCATATCATAATTTCAAAGGACACGTGGTCTTACTCTGTCATGTTAATAAATATATTAATTTGCTAAATATTTATTAAAGTATAAATTATCATTTAAAAATGACAAAATGAATTTTCATGTAGTTTTAAAGCTGCAAATGAACTGAGAATTCACTAATAAGTATGGCAGAAAGATAAGTTAAAGACTGTTTTCCAGGAATTTATATTCTACTCAGTGAGGCAGAAAGTAAACAGATCATTATAAAACAACAGAAGACTTTTAAAAAATTGTGATAAAATAAGGAGTTGAGAAGAAAACACAGAAGGAATAATCATTACTTCGAAAACAATATTTTAATACTTATTTTTCAGTGAATTTAAGAATGAGAAAATCTAAATGACTTTCCCATAATCCCAAATACTCAATGTTAGAACAGCGACTGGAATAAACTCTTCCTCATGTGTCCTGGGTTCTTTTTCCTTATTTTCTGATATGTTATAGAAAATTTAATAGCACAAATTTTTAGATATAAAATATCTTGGAATATAGTTATTTTTATGCTAAGTAAAAGCACTTCACAAACAAAATCATCAAATGTTAAGATATAATCCCAGACCCAACAGTTTTATTCTTTTTCCTGTGGCTCAAATAAACTATGGAGATATAAACCATATGGATATCTATAAAACATTTTATATATACAAATGTATACATATATACACACATATTATACACACACACATACACACACACACACGAACACGTATATATCCATTATATGGATAATATACAAACACACACATACTCTGAGAACAATAAAGAACTGGCTTGCAGTGAAGCATTTAATAATAAAGGAGCACAACTTCTGCACACTCAGCATTTCCCCATCTGAGATGTTAATGAGGCAGAAAATTAAAAGAAATAACAGCACATGGGCCTTGCAATATTTTCCAAACCCTTAGTCCTCTGGTGTTTTCTTTCTCCTAATTTTGTTGGAAATGTTCCTTATACTATTGATATAAACATTTATCATTGAGTAAGTGAGAAGGTATAAATTCCTACTGATTTCTTGGCTACACTAACACCCACCTGGAAAGATTTATGAAGACTAATTTTTCCTTTTATAAATATCTGACATCCCAGTCTTCACATTTGATAAGGGAAGAACCCCCGTAATAACCTTCTAAAGTTTTATTTATGTATTTACTTATTTATTGATGAGTGAGTGCTCTATAAGCTTTTAGCTCAACATCCACTAGATAAAGAAAAATGGGGCAGAAAATTGAGAATTTAAAAATGTTGGTAAGTGGGGTTAGGAGACTGAAGTGTTTTCTACTAAATTCAGTCATTCTAAAACTACTATGTTACAATAAATTCCCAGGCCAAATTCATAAGTGAAGCACTCTAAGTGGTTAGACTGAGCAAACCTAAACATATATATCTGCTGCAAAGTTATGGTTATAGGCAGTTATATTTTAAGCAGAGGATGATGATGCAGGCAAATTAGCACCAGTTAGAATCAGATTTTATATTTACTAAAGCATGTGTTCCACTTTTACTGCTTCATTGACTACCTTTCCTAAGTAGTCTGCATAAACTAAAAGAGGTAATCATCTTTTTTTGAAGTAGTCATAAAAATATAGGTCGGAGTGGCAATATTCAAAGGATAATTCCTTAAAAAAAAACACAAAAAATAAATTATCTTCAAAATTTTAACAGATCTTAAAAAGACATTAATTTCTATTGCAGAGTTGACCCAGAAAACAGGACACATATACATTTATGTATAAGTCAATTTAACTTATGACCCTTTATCCCACACATACTAAAAAGCAGTTGATACAGGAAGCCTGCGTGGCCCAGTCAGTTATGCATCTGTCTTTAGCTCAGGTCATGATCCCAGGGTCCTGGGATAGTGTTCTGAATCGGGATCCTTGCTCTGTGGGGAGCCTGCTTTTCCCTCTGCCTGCCACTCCCTCTGCTTGTTTGTTCTTTCTCTTTCTCTCTCTCTCTAAGATAAATCTTGGTAGAAACAGTGAGGTCTGTGGCATTTAAACTAGTTCCATTCCTATCCCCTAGACCTCAGCTCCTCAGTACCCTTGAAAACAGTCTTACAATACTGGTAGCCACGAAGGACAACAGACTAGTAGACAATACAGGGGGAAGAATGGGTTTGGAGCTCCCCAAAACTTTATCCCCACAGAATGGTTATTATTTTACCTGCCTGGCAGCTCCCTGGAAAAATCTCATCCTCAGAACATGTCTTTAATTTTGACTCAGAGCATACTCAGTGAAAAATCATATCCCATCCCCCAGGGCATTTGCCAAAAACAATCAGCAACAATCAATCCTTTGGCATCACAGATGTCTAAGGTGAATACCAGTTACGGCAAGCAGGCTGGTCTAAAAACTTAAAGTAACTCTGGGGAATAATATGTCCTTAAAGGACTTTGAGTTTCTGGTTTGGCAGGTAAGAAGCTTAGAAGTTCCAAACTACATCTTAAGAATAAGTAAAAGCTGAACAAATTGAAAAGTCAACAACTCTCCTCACATGCTTCAGAGGGTGGAAGTCACAGCACAAAGTCCTGCCCCTAAAACTGGAAATACCAACAAGCAGATACAGAAAATCACAACTTTCGACAGCAGAAACCCTCTAGCTCAAACTTCCATGAGAATCAGTGCCAAGAGTAGGGAAAATTGAATTGCAGTTGATAAATTGTCAAACGCTTGTATGAGTCAAGTCTGAGATATAAAAACATCAGGGAGATTCATCATTAGAGGACCCACACTTGTGAATTTTATCCCGTGGACCTCTAGCAGGTCCTCACAGTGAATGTCAGGGGAAAACAATCCCCTAATGCCTCAGCAGGGGGAGAGGAAAGGGAACCATTCTGAAATACACTGGAGCATTCTGTCTAACCTACTGGGGTTTTACCAGAACCTAACTGCCTTAAGGGAATGAAAATATCCACCCCAAGCCCACTCTAGTCATCTTGTCTCACCTGAGTGAGAAGAAGGGGGAGGAATGAGAAATGGATATTAAGTTCACAGTCCAAAGCAGACAGACTCATTAAATCACTGAGACCTAACCATGGAACTGTAGAATGTTTGCCCCCTCCCTCCACACACATATCTTATCACCACATTACTAAAGGCCTATTTATAGCAGATCCTTTTATCTAGCACATCATGTCTGGCTATCACAAAAAAATTGTAAGGAATACTAATAGACAAACAAATAAACAAAATCACAGTTTGAAGAGACAGAGCAAGCAGCAGAACCAGACTCAGATATGGCAAGGATGTTGGAATTATCATGATTTTTTTAAAATTATGATTAGTATGCTAATGGCGCTAAAGAACAGATGGACAATGTAAGCAGAGAGATGGCAATTCTTAGAAAGGATCAAGAAGAAAGGCTAGACATTAAAAACACTTTAACAGAAAGGAAGAAGGCCTTTGATGGGCTTATTAGTAGACCAGACACAGCTGAGGAAATGATCTCTAAACCTGAGGATATCGCGGGGCACCTGGGTGGCTCAGTGGGTTAAAGCCTCTGCCTTCAGCTCAGGTCATGA
>CM053603.1:83181506-83224738 GCA_028646535.1 Procyon lotor | reverse complement strand
AAGAAAATCACAACAGAGGTCTGCACTAAAATTTGTACACGAATTCTCATAACAGCACTAGTTATTATGGTTAAAAACGCAAAAGGCCTAAATATCCATTAACTGAGAACAGACATACAAAATGTGGCATATGCATACAGTAGAACATAACTCGGAAATAAAAGGACTGATGTGCTGATACCTGCTACAATATGGATGAACTTTAAGACAGTACAGCACAAGAAAGAAGCCAATCACAAGAGCAAACATATTAGATGATTCAGTTTATACAAAATCTCCAGAATAGAGAGGGACAGAAAGTAGGTTAGTGGTTGCCTCAGGCAGGGAGGATTGGCGGGAGCACAGGCTGTTGAAGCAAAAGTAACTACAGAAGAGAATGGAGTTTCTTTTGAGGGTGATGAAATGTTCTAAAAGAAAATTATGATGATTACTGTACATCTCTGTGAACATACCAAGAAACACTAAAATATATACTTTAAAACAGTGCATTTTATAATTTCATGATATGTGAATTATAGTTAATGAATGTTATAAAAACACATTGCTGACATTCATTCATATTGCAGCATGTGGATACACTGATTTATTTTGATATCTGGATTCCGTTGTGTTTTTCACCAAACCTCTGTTGATAGGCTTTGAACTATTTATGGGTCTTTGCTAATATTAATAGTGCTGCTGTGAGCATTCTTGAGCTTATCCTCAGCTACATATATGCCAGACTCTCTTTTGGGTACACACTTACAGTCAGAGTCCAATTAGAACAGATAAAACAGCTCCAGTTATTTCAAGCAGAGAGGAATTTAATAATGGGAATCAATTTAAAAAGTTGTGTGGGTTTTTTGGTTTGTTTTTAAATATTTCATTTGTTTATTTAAGAGAGTGAGCTAAAGCAGAGGTAGGGCAGAGGGAGAGGGAGAAGCAGGCTCCCTGCTGAGCAGGGATTCTGACAAGGGGCTCCATCCCAGGGCCCGAGGACCATGACCTGAGTCACCAAAAGCAGATACTTAACCAACCAAGCCATCCAGGCACCTTTTGTTTTTGTTTTGTTTTTAAGATTTTATTTCTTTATCTGAGAAAGAGAGAGAAAGAACAAGCAAGAGGCTGCAAAGGAGGGGAAGGAGCAGAGGAAGAGGGGGTAGGAACAGAGTGAGAGGGAGAAACAGACTCCCAGCCAGAGCAGGGAGCCCGGGAGCTGGATAGGAGGTTCTATCTCAGGACCCTGGTAGAATCATGACCTGAGTAGAAGGCAGCTACTTAGCCAACTGGGCCACCCAGATGCCGCAAGCTGGGCAAGGTTCTTAATGAAATGAATCAAATTTTCCCCGTCAAAAAAGCTAAGTCATTAGCAGAACTGGGTTCTTGATCTGAGTTTCCTCTCTTGGTTATATATAAACTGGGATGAAATGAGCCAAGCCAATAACTTCTTTGTATGAGTGCTGATTAAATGGCAAGTGGAATCTCTACTTTTAGTTAGAAGCAACCATATACGTGTCCTCTGGGCAAAGAAAAACTTTGTGGGGACTCAAATTTTTGAGGAGGCAGCAGCAAAATATTTGCAGCTGGGTTGTGATGTGTAAAAGTGAAAGTATCTATTTCTGTATTCAGGCTTTCATTCCCAGAACTGAATATTCAGTCCCCCAGAAGAAGTGGCATTTGGTGGGGACATTCTTCCAAGTATACAAAGAAACCCAGAGACCTGGAAGGAGGAGGACTGGTAAGGCAACTGTCTTACATATTCCCACAAGTTTTACTGCTTTCTATAGTTCCTTCTTGGAATAGGGCTTCTTACTGCTGAGGTTTTATTTGTGAGAACTCCTAAGTTACTACTAATTGTCCCAAGGCAACAGAGGTGGAAGAATCAAGGGAAGATTTCAGTTTCTTTCTGATTTTATTATCTCACTGCTACAATGGCCCTGCCCTGTTCCCAGCGAAAGAAAATCCCTACTCCACTTCACGATGCTTCCTACCTACTCATTTAGAACAACTCTATCATCTCAGTGGACTCTTGGGGCTTTTCCTACTCTTGATGTTTTCTCTCATGTGTCCCTCTAGGGTTTATTTTTCTATAGCAATCTGTGCTGGTAAAACATCTTGCTAGTAGCAAGACGTGACAAATGTAGGAATGTGTGATCAGTCTGTAGTGACCACTGAACCACTGGCTTATGGTTTCTTTTCCTGCTAATATGAGGAATGAGGTATTTAAATGAGGTATTTAAATCACATTATTAAACATCCTTTAAGTAAATATTCAAGAAGGAAAGGCCTTGGGAATCTTTAGGCACATTCCTTATGTTACCACAGGTCAAAACATTTAAAACACCTTGTAGAAACTGATAAGAGACAGAGTTTTAGTATCACAAATAAAATCAGTTCATTTTCTAATTGTATCTTGTTTTTAACCAAAAGAATTATTACCCTAGGTTGAGTGCTGTTCCATTCACTAGACATGGGCTTTTAATTATTTACTAGTATTTCCAGAGAGGAGGAGCAAGATGGTGGAGGAGTAGGAGACAGATATCATCGGGTCCTAAGAGTTCAGCGAGACAGTTATCAAACCATTCTGAACAGCTACAAACTCAACTGGAGTGAGAAGAGAAGAAGAGCAGCAATTCTAGGAACAGAAAATTGACCACTTTCTGGAAGGTAGGACATGCAGAGAAGTGAATCAAAAGCAACAGGAAGATAGACCATAGGAGGAGGGGCCAGCTGTTGGCTGGCGGTAGAGCAGTGAGCACAAAATCAGAACCCTCAGAGTCCGCTCCACTGAGGAACTTTGCTCCAGAGACTAAGTGGGGGTGAGGCCCTCACGAGGATAGTGTGGTCCCAGGACCCTCTGGTCACAGAAAGACCAGGGGTGTCTGAATGTGGCAGAGCTCCCAAGTATTAGAGCGGGGAGCCTGCAGTAGAGACAGAGCCAAACAGTCTTGGGCTCTAAACTTGGGGTTACCTTAAATCGTGATCTAAGGCACAGTCGGGGCACTACTCTTTCAGTGGGGACCCAACAGCAGCAGATTCAGGAACACTCACCTTCCTCCTCCCGGAGGAGTTTGGGGGAGTGCTGCAGGAATCTGCTGGGTTTGGAGACTCCAAACAGGGCATGTGCCAGAGACAGAAATGCTCGGTCACAGGCCAGGTGAGCTCAGAGTGCAGCTGGATACCAGGGAGACGAGAGTGATTGACTGCTTTTCTCTGAGGGCATCCTGAGGAGGGGGGCCCCAAGCACTGGGCTCGTACGGCCGAAGATTGAGAGGCTGACATTTTCATTCTGGTCGTCCAAAGCTGTACGGAAAGCGTTCAGGGAACAAAAGCTCCCAAGAGCAAATCCAAGTAGATTACTTAGCTCAACCCCTGGCAAGGGCAGTGCAATTCTGCCTTAGACAAAGACATTTGAGAATCACTACAATGGGCCCCATCTCCCACAAGACAAGCAAGAATATCCAGCCAAGACCAGGTTCACCGATCAATTAGAACTGTGGAACTCCAGAGCTAAGGGAATACAGCACACAGAATTCATGGCTTTTTTCCCATGATCCTTTAGTCTTTCAAAGTTAATTTTTTTAATTTTATTTTTTTCTTATTCTATTTCTTAAATTTTTCCTCTTTCCTACTTTAATGTTTTTTTAACTATATTATCTTATCAATACCTTTTTAAAAATCTTTTTTAATTTTCATTATTATAGTCATACTTTATCCTTTCATTGTATTTAAGCTTATTTTTTGTACACATATAGGTTTTTCCTTTAATATTTTGGAATACAATTTTTTCTAATAGATTAAAATATATCCTAAATCTAGCACATGGCTTTGTTCTAGTCTCCAGCCTGATCACATTCTTTCCTCTTTTTCTCTCCTTTTCTTTTTTCAACCAATTTCTTATCTTATCAATTCCTATTTTATAATCTTTTTAACTTTCATCTTTACGATCATATTCCATCCCTTCATCATATATGTATATGTACACACACGCACACACACACACACACACACACACATTTTTCTTTCTTTAAAATTTTGGGATGTAGTTTCTTCTAACAGACCAAAATACACCCAAGATCAAGTGTGTGGCTCTGTTCTATTCACTAGTCTAATATAGTAGTCTATATTGTATATAGTACAATAATAGGAGGGGACTTTAACACCTCCCCTCACCGAAATGGACAGATCATCTAAGCAAAAGATCAACAAGGAAATAAAGGCTTTAAATGACACAATGGACCAGATAGACATCACAGATATATTTAGAACATTCCATCCCAAAACAACAGAATACATATTCTTCTCTAGTGCACATGAACATTTTCCAGAATAGATCACATCTTGGGTCAAAAATCAGGTCTCAACCATTACCAAAAGATTGAGGTCATTCCCTGCATATTTTCAGACCACAATGCTTTGAAACTAGAACTCAATCACAAGAGAAAAGTTAGAAAGAGCTCAGATACATGGAGGCTAAAGAACATTCTACTAAAGAACAAATGGGTCAACCAGGAAATTAAAGAAGAATTTTAAAAACTCATGGAAACGAATGAAAATGAAAACACAACTGTTCAAAATCTTTGGGACACAGCAAAGGTGGTCCTGGGAGGAAAGTATATAGAAATACAAGCCTTTCTTAAGAAACAAGAAAGGTCTCAAGTACACAACCTAACCTGACATCTAAAGGAGCTAGAGAAAGAATAGCAAAGAAAGCTTAAACTCAGCAGAATCTGTACTCAGAAAACTATAAAGTACTCATGAAACAAATTGAGGAAAACAAAAGAAATAGAAAAATGATCCATGTTCATGGATTAGAAGAACAAATATTATGAAAATGTCTATGTTACCTAAATCAATCTACACATTTAATGCAATTCCTACCAAAATAACATCAACTTTTTTCAAAGAAATGGAACAAATAATCCTAAAATTTCTGGAACCAGAAAAGACCCTGAATAGCCTGCGGAATGTTGAAAAAGAAAACCAAAGTTGGCAGCATCACAATTCCAGACTTTAAACTGTATTATAAAGCTGTAATCATCAAGACAGTATGGTAATGGCACAAAAACAGACACATAGACCAAAGAAACAGAAAGAGAGCCCAGAAATGGACCCTCAACTCTATGGTCAACTAGTCTTCAACAAAGAAGGGAAGAATGTCCAATGGAAAAAAAAACAGTCTCTTCAACAAATGGTGTTGGGAAAATTGGACAGCCACATGCAAAAGAATGAAACCGAAGCATTTCCTTACACCACAGAGAAAAATAGACTCAAAATTGATGAAAGATCTCAATTGAGACAGGAATCCATTAAAATCCTTGAGGAGAACACAGGCAGCAACCTCTTTGAGCTGAGCCACAGCAACTTCTTCCTAGAAATATTGCCAAAAGCAAGGCAAGCAAGGGCAAAATGAACTATTGGGACTACATCAAGATCAAAGCGTTTGCACAACAAAGGAAACGGTCAACAAAACCAACTGACAGAATGGGAGAAGATGTTCACAAATGACATATCAGATAAATGACTAGTTTGGACTAGTATCCAAAATCTATAATGAACTTATCAACCTCACACTCAAAGAACAAATAATGCAATCAAGAAATGGGCAGAAGACATGAACAGACATTTCTGCAAAAAAGACATTCAAACAGCCCATAGACACATGAAAAAGTGCTCAACATCACTCGGCTTCAGGGAATACAAATCAAAACCACAATCAGATACCACCTCACACCAGTCAGAATGGCTAAAAATAACAAGTCAGGAAACAAAAAATGTTGGCAAGGATGTGGAGAAAGGGCCACCCTCCTACACTGTTGGTGGGAATGCAAGCTGGTGCAGCCACTCTGGAAAATAGTATGGAGATTCCTCAAAAAGTTGAAAATAGAGCTACCCTGAAACCCAGCAATCACACTACTGGGTATTTACCCCAAGGATACAAATGTAGTGATCTGAAGGGGCACCTGTACCCAAATGTTTATAGCAGCAGTGTCCACGATAGCCAAACTATGAAAAGAGCCTAGATGTCCAACAACAGATGAATGGATAAAGAAGATGTGGTATATTTATACAGTGGAATACTATGCAGCCATCAAAAAGATGAAATCTTGCCACTTGTAATGACATGGATGGAACTAGAGGGTATTATGCTAAGCAAATAAGTCAATCAGAGAAAGACAATTATCAAATTATCTCTCTGATATGAGGAATTTGCAAGGCAGGGCAGGGGGATTTAGGGAGTAGGGAGAGAAAAAATGAAACAAGATGGGATTAGGAGGAAGATAAACCATAAGAGACTCTTAATCTCAGGAAACAAACTGAGGGTTGCTGGAGTGGAGGTGAGTGGGAGGGATAGGGTGGCTGGGTGATGGACATTGAGGAGGGTACGTGCTATGGTGTGTGCTGTGAAATGTATAAGCCTACTGATTCACAGACTTGTACCTCTGGCACAAATAATACATTATATGTTAATAAAAAAAAATAGTATTTCCAAAAACCAAATTTAGTCTCAAAATATGAACACCCACAATCACTGATGACAGGCCAGAAGAAGGAAAACAAAACAAAATAAAACATAACCCCCCAATAAATGCCAACAATGAATAAAACCAGAAAATTTGTAAAAGAGAAACAATGAAAACCATTAAAAATATGATTCAAGGGAATTTACACGAAGATTGGAATTTCCAAAACAGGTTTCCAAACATTTTATTTTTTAAAAAGTACATAGGATTCTAAAGTCACTTTGAAATACTTTTAATGGTATCATTTGTGATTTTTGGATTTTTAAATTATTTTATTTTGAAATAATTATAGATCTATGAGCAATTATAAGAAATAATACAGACTGGCCCTATAGAGTCTTTACTCAGTTTACTGCAATAGTAATAACTTCGAAACAATAACACAATATAACAACCAGTATATTAATATTGGTACAGTCAAGATGCAGAACATTACCATGACCACAAAGATCCATCATGTTAAGGGGTTAGGGCCACACCCACTTCCCTCCTTCCATTACCCAAGAATGGCAGGTAAATAGAATCATACAGTATGTAATCTTTTATGATTTTTTTTCCCCCCAATTTTGGCAGTTCCTACTAGTTGAGGGCAGTTCTTTGGGGAAAGTTGATGCGAGGGTTACCAGCCATCACTCCCAGCAGCTAGAAGAGAGATGTACTTGCTTTGTAAATAGGCAGGCACAACAGCATCTCCCTTGGTCACAACTAGAACAACTCAGGAAATGGAAGACAGCAGGTTTAAGTCACTCATCAAATTCTTACTACTGGTAAGTGGCGGATCTCCCCTTTGAACATAACCTCATGGACTGTCAACTAGATCCAGAGTCCACGGCCAGACACCTAACCACCATGATATCCCAACTCATCACCAACATACGCCATTTAGGTCCATCAACAATGGCAACAGAAATGACACACATGATTTCCAAAGAAAGTAAAGCACATTTTTCTAAGCTTAGAGTATTAGTTTTTGTTTGTTTGTTTGTTTTTTATCACTGCTTTAACAAATCACCAAACCTTAATGTCTTGACAATACAAATTTATGGTCTTGTAGTTCTGTAGGTCAGAAGGTTAGTGTGGATCTCACTGGGCTGAAGTTAAGGTGTCAACAAAGTTGCATTCCTTGCCAGGGGAGGAAGTTACATAAATATAGTCTGATTTGACAAAAAGTGCAGTGCTGGTTAAAGAATTAGATTTGGGCCTCACTCTTATGACTCTGAGATTGAACTGTTAGTATTTCTAGAGCTATCTTCAAATAGAGGTCAGTAAGCAATCTCCACCAGGCTCACAAAATACAAAACCAAACCAATCCTTATTGTTTGATAGAAAATTATGTTTTATAAATGTAAACACTTGACACAAAAGTATGCTATGTGATTAACCAGGAATATCAAAAGACTTTGTAAAACAGAATCTAGGGGCTCTTCAGGCAGTAATTTAAGTTACAATTCTTCACATCTCGTTTTGTCAATATGATGTCAAGAGATTTTTGAAAAAAAAAGAAAGATTTTTGACAGTTGCTTATACATAAGTATGGCATCCCTCTTTCTTCTTTTATTCTAGAAAGTGTCAATAAAATAACATCTAGATCCATGAAAGACCTGTTAGCACATGAAATCTAACATTCAGTATATGATTTATTCAATTTTTCATTACAAACAATAGAAATTAGAGAACTGAGCATATGAGATATTTCCATTGAAATCATTTGCATCTAAAAGCCTCACAGATAAAGTATGAATAATGATCCTATGCCTATTTTCTCCTGTGAGCCATATGATCACAGTGGAAGTGACACTAAGAGACATTTCCATTGAATCTTTGCCTATTGAGATAGAGCCTTAATGGTACTAGGATGTTTCTACCTTTTAACATCTGAGTATATTATTAAGTCACTGAAAATGTACCCTATTAACATCTCCTTCTCTAAATTTTGCACTATTCCCCTCTTCACAGTAAAGTATTACTATTCATTCTTGGTATTCTTTTACACATGAGGCAAGGATTCATAAAGCTGTCATTTAAAAAACATAGTGAAAGACTAATCATTGAAACGAGTTTAAAGGACAAAGTGCAAAACAGCTTGCTCCCTACAAAATGCCATGGACAAATAATGACTTAACATAAATTATATAATTATGCCAAAATAGATATACAATACAAATAGTAAATGATCAAGTATGAATTTTGCCACAGTGTAATTAAATGATTAGGCAGAAAGAGTGGGAAGAGATGTGGTCTGGCACAGAAAAGAGAAAGCTATTGTCCCGAAATCAATCCCATGCTAGAATATGAACTTGGAAGGATCATCATCCAATCTTCCCTTAAGACATTTAAACAACACTTAAAGGATATTTCAGAATTGAGAAGAAGAAAGGAAATGACAACAGACATGAGCAATTGTCAAACAAAGAAAAATTAAAAAACAATCTAAAGCAACAATAACAAGGAAACAAAGTATTTCCATGAATATGATAAAGAATAAAACAAAAAACTAATACACATCATGGCGTTTTGTCAAAAAATAACTAATTACATATAAAACAGTTTTAACACTATCTACTACATTGTAAGAGACTAAAAATTTTAGTAACAATTTAATGAAACCAACTGACTGGGTTTCTTAAAATTCCAACTCCTAGATCTATAAACCTAATATGTCATTTTCCTTCCTTTATTAAAAAAAAAAAAATAACACCAATGGTTGTGCCCTCCCTCCTGCCTTGGAAAGGCATAGCTACTTTCTTCTCTAGCCGTAAACCTATTCGCAGCTCAAACGGTAGCTCATCTTTTTCCTGTATAATCAATCACTCATGTCTTACTGGATTTTTGGCATCAGGGAGACATGCTCTCCTAATCCCCCATCTAAAAATATATTCTTTAAAACTCCCACCTCTACATAGCAACAGGTTGGAATGACTTGTCCAATTACTTTATTACCATTCAATCTTATAGTAAGTCAAAATCTGCTTCTCTATCCCAGTTCCCCCGAAACCAATGTAGCGTGGTTCTCAGTTAGGTACTTCCTCACGTACAAGCCTTTCAACAGACTTCAGCTTTCCCGTCATAGAGTTTGTCTGATGTTATGCTATTTCTGCAGCACATTTTTTATCATTAATTCTGAAGTCAAGCCTCCAGCCTACCTCCCCAGAACTCCCAATAAGGCTCTTAGAGGAGAAGTCTAAATTCAGGACAGGGATATAAGTCTCCGGATAGAATTTATAGCCCCTTTGTCTAGACTGGTAAAATCAGGAACAAAGGAAATTCTGAGGACTCTGGGAGCCTAGTACAGACTAGAAGGCTGTCATTCTATAGGTGTAAACAGGTAATAACCAAGGGTTTATGGGGTAGTAAGGTACCTGCTAAATTTGGAACTCTCACCTAAGTAGTTTCTTCAGGTTGAGCGGGGCAGGAATCAGTACATCACAAGGAAAAAAAGGTAAAGTTTTATATTTTTAAGTTAGTAACTCTGCTCCAACATGAGAAAATTAATCTTTGTTTTTATGGACCTCTCTTTAGAAAAGAAGTTGTTACCTTGGAGATTTATGATTTCTGCAAGATAATTGAGTGGGGAAAAAAATGATGCTCAGAGGACAAGAGCTTAGAAATTACTTTTTTTTACTTGGAATAATCACCTTGTGAGTATAAAAGGTAAAAATGCTAAAGTGAAATTTTCAGTGGTAAAAATATTAAAAGGAATATTTCATTTTGAAACCTCACTTTTTAAAGATTTACTAACGTATAATTTACATAATATAAAATACAACTATTGTAAATGCACACAGTACAGTGATTTTCAGTAGATCATGGCATGTGCAATGATTACCATTGTTCAGCCTTATTTTCATCACACCCAAATACTTCCTAGTGCCTGAGGTTAGTGGTCAGGCAATGAATGGGTCAAGATTGTGTGCAATCACTATAGCCCATAATGCTTCCCTCTGGGGACTGAACTTTGTGTGTGTGTTAGGGAACACATTCAAAGTTTGGGAAATGTTAGTATCTGCCTCAGATTTTACTGTCAGGTTTCTGTGGCCTCACACCCTACATTTCCATAGTTCCCCGGTTAGCCATGGACCAACAGAGGGTTTATCTAGTCCTGATAAGGATCCTTCAAATCCAGCATCTCCTCATTAAATTTCTGTCTGTCTGGTCTTCCAGTTGCCTCAAATGGTACAGCAATCTCAAACTAGTTGAGCTGTAGTTCTCCCTTGTTTCCTACTGAATTTGGTACTTTAAATGAAATTTTTACTAGACACAGATGTTTGCCCTCCATTCCAAAGCATGTCAGTTCCCACAGAAAGCAAATCTACTAGTATTCATGGTCAACGCTGCCCTGATAAGATTCCCTTAGCTGCGGAGCTCATCCAGGCAAGATGACTCCCACTCCCACTGCCCTTACCAGGAGTTTATGAATAAGTACTTCTCATTTTGTTCCTTGCCCTTGGTCAACTTCCAAAACCCTGAAATGGCTGTTTGTAATAATTGGTCCAGCTTTATACTTGTTTTTGTGGGAGAGGTTTGTTTGCCAGCTTCTAAAGTCCTCCTTAAATCCCCCAAATTTCTTCTTTTAAGAAATTGAGACTATACATGTACTTGATGTCAAGAATGAATGTATAACCTAAAATATGCTAAAAAAAGGTATAAATAATGAATAACTCCAAGATAACTAATGGTGCCCGTGCATTCTTTATCACTATGGTCACAAGAGTTTAAAAAAAATATTTATCAATTTCTATATTACAGATATGACGTTAAGGAAGAGACGGGACTGGAGCCAATTGAGATAAAAGGAAAAATGCACCTTATTTTTCCAAATTTGAAAATCATCTGAAATAATAGATTTCCCTTATAGTGTTACTTTGGGAAATGGATAGTAAGACCTTACCAAATAGTGAGGCTGAGCCCACATCCCACAACTCAGCTCTTAAATAACTGTAACCAATCTTCTATTCCTCAGGCAAAAGTCTGGAGGATTACTCTTCTCCAGAATAGTTGAGCAGTCTCAAATAAATGCCATATAAACTCTGACATTTTAGCCTCTCCATAAAGTAGTCAGATTACCTATATATAGACTGCAGTTATGTAGGGGAAAAAAAATACTTTAATACTTTTAAAAAATAACACTATATTATTATAATATATATTATAACACTATATTATAAATAATAAAAATAATATAACACTAAAGTATATATAAAATATGTATTATATATAACATATATAATACTATATTATAAATTTAAAAAATACTCCTAATGCTTTGTTTAAAATACTCAGTTTGGGACACCTGGGTGCCTCAGTGCATTAAGCCTCTGCCTTCGGCTCAGGTCATGATCTCAGGATCCTGGGATCAAATCCCACATCAGGCTCTCTACTCAGCAGGGAGCCTGCTTCTCTCTCTCTCTCTCTCTCTCTCTCTCTCTGCCTGCCTCTCTGTCTAATTGTGGCCTCTCTCTCTGTCAAATAAATGAATAAAATCTTTAAAAGAGTCACATATTAAATAAATAAATACATAAATAAATAAAATATTCCGTTTTAAATACTATATTAAATAAACAAATGGAGAAAAAGAATAACAGATAATTTAAGTCTCTAAGCAAACAACTGAAAAAGCAAAATAAGAAACTATTAAGAAAAAAAAAACACAAAACAACCAATCAAAAGAACTAACTGAAAATATATGAGCATAATGTTGGGAGCAGAAGAGAACTATAAAAATCAGTAATTATAATTAATAACCTCACAGACCTAGAGGAATTCATTATACACATGCCACTAGAACAGAAAGTTCTAGTTATTCTATAAGAGCCTACACAGGCCCTTTGAAGGGGGAGCATTACTGAACCAAGCTTATTCCTGCTAATCAGAAGACTACCGTTAAACAAGGTGCGCTGGTAGTCTGTGGTAGTGGCTGACTCATCACGTTTCCTCCATCTCCCTCGGTTCCAGCTATTAGGAGGCCCTCTTTTTCCTCTCATCATATACTGCATTTCATTTTCCCTCTCTGCTTTTTTTTTCTTTTCCTGGCTTTTGTAGTTATTCTAAGCCAAGAGGAAAATGCAAGTTGATATTAATAGAATCAAAGGGACAGTCTTCTCCATACTAATATACTTCTCACTAAACTACGCACAATCTGAGGTTTAGAGATCTTTTTCTGTCATTTTGTTGCAATCTTTACCACTCAGTACAAATCAAAATAGGTCAATATGATGTGCTGGCCAGTTTGCTTGAGATGTCAACATTAATTTTTTGAGCTATATTTTGCCTTAATATAGTTGCCTATACTTATAGTGTATCTTAAAAGTTTCTCTATGCTAATATAGGACATATTTCTTGAGTTCTCTAAACACCAAAACACAGTGTTGCAGCTATAACATTGCCAATCACAGAATAGTTAATAAAATATGAACTAGCAAGCATATTTCAGAGTTGATATAAAATAATTTAACTCATAAATTAAAACAGAATGTAGTAACCAAAAAAGAAGATACTACTTTTTAGTTTAAAATTTATTTTCATACATATTAAGTGACAACACCAGTTAATGTCATCTCAGCAAATATAAAAACCCAATTACAATATTATTCTCATCTGAAAAATTAACAGAGTAGATACAAAAAGTTTGAATGAAGCAGAAGTGTGCAGATAGGTAAAAAGAGCAGATATGGGACAAGCAGATTTTCTAAAGTCAATTCCATATTCTTCCTACCACATGCTATTATTTCCCCGTTTGGATACAAACTATAAAATTATAATGATGCCATATTCATATAAACACATAGCGATGCATAAACAAAACACCAGCTATATTGAGGAACTAATTTTCATCTGTTTAGCAGTTTCATATATTCATTAGAGATTAATGTTAACTCTAAGCAATGGCAGAAAAGACAGTTTTCGTAGTCTCTTAGTTGGTAATGTTCATTAATACTGAGATTTTAACACCTCACACTTCATTTACCAATGCAGTGATATATCTGCTTTCTATACCCCAATACATAAAGCTTGCTAAATGCTACTGGGTTTAAAATTTACATAAGGTTACATACATCAAAATGTTTTAAAATGTAATTTAATTGTTGCTACAAATATAGTTAATTAATTCACTAATTAGTTTATACTTTCCTTCCTTTCTACAATTTCTTATTAAGTCCTTCCTTGAATTGACTATTTTAGCTTTCCTTCTAATTAACTTTGACATACTTTCCTCACTCAAAACAATGCATTCCTCGAATATCTATACAGATATCTGTATAGCAGTGAATTAGTAGGAAGATAAAAAGACCTGAGCTTTTCAATCTATCTCTGACAGTGGCATCCTTGAGATCATGCTAACTTCAACCCAGCTGTGCCCCTTAGGTTCCTGCACTTCTAGGTAACAGGAACAACAAGGTCATTTGGTACCTACAACACTCTAGTCCCACCCACCATGGAACTCCCCATTCACATGGAGCCCCAGGACTACTGTCTTAGCATGTACAACAAAGGGAAACTTTCTGATCCTTGGTCGTTTTTAATTTACGTTTTTTTTTTCTCTGTTGGGATAAAGCTTCAGACCTGTTGTTGGATTATTACTCATTTTCAATTCTAAATATATTTTGGTCAAGGATTGACATTTCTTAGATGCTCCATCTTTGCCTTCTTTGGCTGACTTTCAAGAGCAGATCATATAAAGTCTTGGAATAAATTTCTTCTGCTACTTCAAATAAACTGCCAGCAAATGGCTACTTTGGTCCTTAACTTTATCAATAACATCTTAGCAGAAAATTGCTTGCTGAAAGGAAAACGCACTTGGACACTGCTTTTCAGTTGCATTAACATCATTTAAACTCTTATTTTTTTTTTCTTGCCAGCATTTTCTTGCCAACAGACAACTATAACTCTAAATGCCTTTTCTCTCCAGTTTCTCTTTCTCTCTTTTTTCTTTTATGGCAGTCTAATACATTTTTATGGGTTTTTCTTTCTTTTTCAAGACTTTTCCAAATTCTTCAGAAGACTACAGTTCAAATTATCTGTTAGCATTGCTTTAGAAATCAAGATAAAGAAATCAGAAGGACCAGGACTCCACACCCTTGTTAAGCAAACTTTTCATTTACTTAAATTGGAAATCTCTTTGAACATTCATACAAATGTATTACTTATGTAGAAAATACACCGGGGAACATAGAAAATATGCAGTAATAAAACTGTCCATCATCTTAGAATTAAATGAAATTAATAACACAAAATTTCTGAAACTCAATACTTTGATTTCTAGCTTCAAGATGCCTGTCATTGAAAAGAAATCTGTAGATTCAGAATAAGAAATTCTAGATCTATATTGAAATGACAGATCTCTATGTCTGTATGACATACTATATTTGACTAGACAATACTAATACCTTCAGAATCAAACTACTCTTAAAAGAGAGCAAAGGGACTATAAATTCAGAATAAAAGCAAAGGTTGGTGACAGTAAGTCAGACATTATAATGATATACTATTTCACAAAAACTTTTCACGGCTTCTTCTAAATTCCTAAAAGTTTTAGACCTGAGAGAAATTTCAGGAAAAGGAATATTATAGTTTAGTTAAATCATTAAGCGTTTTCTATTTTCTTTTCTTTGCATATGAAGATATTTTTCAATATATCTTTAAAGTAATCACTTCTAGTTTTCTTTATTCAAAACATTGAGTTCATAAAAAGTGACTATAAATCCATCCTCTTTTCTTGAGTTCAGAATCTTTTGTACCTAAGAACAACAAAGTAGGAATACTGTTTTAACAAGGTTTTCTCTTGGTTTGGTATTCATCTTTTGAGAGGAAGGGACAGGTACCTTCTGGAGTCAAAGCAAGGCCAGGTTGCCACACAGTCTCTTGATTAAAGATGAAGAGTGAATAAGTCAGAAGTGGATAAGAGCACTGGATAATTGGATTTGAAGTCAAATACCCAGCTTCAAATCCTAACATCCTCAGATGTTGGTATTGCAAATGTTACTTACTCTTCTGAACTGATTCAGATTAAAAAGAGATAATATGAACAGAATGTTATGACAAATAATATAATGACAAAATATTTTAATCTATATTTTTATTTTTTAACTTTGAATTTTTTAATTCAATTGTAGCTTGTGAAGACTGGACATCAGGTAGCAAATTCACGGTACTATATTTCTCCTGGTATGTTAGTTTCTTTCACTATATTGAATATGGAAAAGCAGATGATCAGAAGAAGACTTAAGGCAGTAGGCACTCTGTAGTGGCTAAAGCCACTGTAATCGCCCATCTCAGCTTTACCACACATTGTCTGAATTTGGACAGATGACATATCACCTAAGCTTCAGTTTCCCCATTTGTAAGATAAGCATAATAATAGCCCCCGGCATCCTGGTGGTTAACAGATGAAGGATGACCATTTTTCCAACACACACTTAAGATTGCAGGGGCAGAGCATCCTGTTAGATTCCAGAAGAAGAAAATGATGCCTGCCATCAAGGACCCTATATTCCCACATGGAAACAGCAGATCTACCCATAAATCAAGGTTTGTAAGAAGCAGTGGAGACAGCTAAGTGGAAGACAGGGGAAATGGAGGGTGCCCAAAGGGGGTTTCTAATAATAGAGAAGAACACACGGATGGTTCACCCTGAGGAGAGAGGAGACAAATGGAGTCATAGCCTCTCCATTCTTGTGTCTTTAACCCAAAGATCTCAACCTGGAAGCCCTTGGGCCAATTCTAACTCCTAGATTTGGGTGGCCCCCCAACAAGATTTTATAGTCTTTTCACATAAACATTCTGATTTCTGGCTTCTACTGAAAAATAGGAAGATTTAAAGGGCGCCTGGGTGGCTCAGTGAGTTAAAGCCTCTGCCTTCAGCTCAGGTCATGATTCCAGGGTCCTGGAATCAAGCCCTGCATCAGGCTCTCTGCCCAGCGGGGAGCCCGCTTCCCTTCTCTCTCTGCCTGCCTCTCTGCCTACTTGTGCTCTCTCTGTCAAATAAATAAATAAAATCTTCAAAAAAAAAAATGAAAGAAAAGAAAAATAGGAAGATTTGGCATCTTAGGGCACCTGGGTGTCTCTGTCAGTTAAGTGTCTGACTCTGGATTTTGGCTCAGGTCAAGATCTCAGGGTCCTGAGATGGAGCCCTGCTATTGGACTGCATGCTCAGCAGGGAGTCTGCTTCACTCCTTCTCCCTCTGCCCCTCCCCCGTTCCATCTTTCTCTTTCTCTCAAATAAATAAATCTTTAAAAAAAAAATTTGGCATCTCTGGGCCATGTATTACTACATGGGAACTATCATCTGAAGTGGCATGATTATGACACCGTTAGACATTCTTTTTGCACTGTTCTGTTTTACAAACACAGGCTTTATTAAATGCTGTTCAGACCCCACTGAAGATCTTTCATTACAAAACGTTTTCATTACAAAACATTTCCACACAACTGCAAGATACTGGAATGATACTCTGGTAACAAAATATGTGAGAAATACCTGACTAAGGAAAAACATATGAGCCCTCTCCACAGTCAAAAAAAAATTTTTTTTTTTTTTTTTTTAGAACTCCCCAAAAGAAGCCTACTGCATTTTTCAATAAAGCCAGGCAGTGACAGCGCTCTCACTGTCACCACATTTTGGGACTCAAAGTCTTCTCTGGGTCAACAGAGACGGGATGAAGAACAGGTTGGGAAGACTGGAAAGCCCCTGCCTTCAGCCTTTGGAACAAAGAGGAGGGATGAACCCAGAGGCAGGCTGAGGGTTCACCTGTGCGGCCTCACTGAAGGAATAATTTGGAAAATTTGGTTTACTTTCTCAGGTTTATTTATAGGTTGTGCTTTATATGGCCTAGAGATTTCAGTTTTTACTCAAATTCCAGAGTAGGGTAATTTCTCCAATGAAGAAAGGCTTAGCACAGCTAATTTTCCCATCATATTTCTGGGAGAGATAAAGGGAAGGGTAAGGACTATACCTTAGCTTTATTTTAGGAAATATTCTTTTTCTCAGGATGTAACTAAGGTATGTAGCAATGTGAAAAGCACATTAAAAAAGGAAAAAATATACAGAGCAGACTACTGTATCTTTCTACAACACAACCAAAAAAAAAAAAAAAAAAAGAATTCGAGTTGTAATTCTTATCACTTCCATAATTATCTCACTATCATAGATGATAAAGTTCATTCATTTCCATGAAACTTCAGAAGAAATACAATAAAGCAGCGATTAGACAAAGGTTACCATATACTGGGGTCTGCTTTCATAGCAAAAAGGTAAGTTTAGTCCATGTACTTTTTTTTCCTTTATAGTTGTCAAAAAAATGGCCTTTTATTTATTTATTTTTAAAGATTTTGTTTGTTTGTTTGTTTATTTATTTGAGAGAGAGTGAGTGAGAGGCAGCATGAGGGGGGAGAAGGTCAGAGGGAGAAGTTGACTCCCCGTGGATATGGGAGCCCAATATGGGACTCAATTCCGGGACTCCAGGATCATGACCTGAGCTAAAGGCAGTCACTCAACCAACAGAGCCACCCAGGGACCCTGGCCTTTTAAATAGATAATACTGTCGAGAGGTTTGTTTCATACTTTTTACATATTTCAAAAAAGAATACAAAAATGCCTCTCCAACGTAGATGGTAGGCTTTTTTTTTTCCTTTTTTCATTTGTCACTTGTATTGGTAAGAATACTGTGCATGTTGTACATACCGTTCTTCTTTTCCAGACCTTTCTTTAGCTTTAGTTCCTCTACTTTTTTTAGAACTTGTTTATGATCTGCTTTCGGTAGCAGTGCAGAGCCACTGATAACACTTCCTAACATTTCAAGGACTTCAACACCGTGGAACGACGCTGTCTTGTATATAAACCTGAGGAAAATGCTGTTTGTTTTCTGATAAATGTTCTTTTAAAAAAAAAAAAGATTTTATTATTTTTTTGACAGAGAGAGAGAGAGAGCGCACAGTAGGCAGAGAGGCAGGCAGTGGGAGAGGGGGAAGCAGGCTTCCGGCTGAGCAAAGAGCCTGATGCGGGGCTCGATCCCAGGACCCTGAGATCACAACCTGAGCTAAAGGCAGAGGCTTTAACCCTCTGAGCCACCAAGGCGCCCCTCTGATAAATGTTCCTAATCCAATAAATTTCCCATACATCTGATGCAGAACACCTTTTTGCGTTGTCTTTGGCCACAGTCCCCATGCCTGCCCACCCTAACACACAGAAAGAACCTGCCGGGAGCTGGCGTCTCTGAGGAACCGGAAGGGAGTTGAGTGCAGCAGGAGGAAGCTTGCGCTGCTCCCCTAATCTCAAGTCTCACAATGTGTTGCTCCAGATACATCCAGGATCCTACAGAAAAACTCTAAAAGCTCATTCAAAACAATCTGGGAAGGAAGGAGTGAATTTTACAAGGTTCCTAGTTTTCTAAGGGCTGAGGATGGGGGAGGGAGGGATTTATTTGTTTTGTTTTGTTTTGACCCAAGCTCACTTATGAGGACTTCATTAATCTTCACTCTGTAAAATTATCTGAAAAAAGTATTTTCAGACTCTTGCAGGAGCTCGAGTAATTATCATAAAACACAATCTGGCATCTCCTTTTTAATGCGTTTGCCAACTGCCGTGCTCTAGATCTTCATTCTCACCTACTACCAAAACAGCCTCTTGCCTCTTTCCATGTTCTCCTCACTCAATCTGTCCTACACACCAGTGCCAGAGCTCCCTCCTCAAACAGATCAGAGAGAGGCAGAAGCCAGGTGGGCCATTTCATTCCTCTGTATTTTGCCTGTTTTTGGAGACAGCAGGAGAGAGTTTAATATGGACTTGCATAGATCTTTTTTCCTAAATCCTTTAAGTCAACATGTTATAAGTCATTTCAGGATAGGAGTTCCAAAATAATTACCCATGTTAAATAAGAGTTCAAATGTCACGTTTTATATATTGTATTGCTTAAATTATTTTGTGGCCAATCTCCCTTCGGTTCAGAGCAATGATGTTCAAACGTGTCTGCATGGTCACATCACTGGGGGAGCTCTACAAAAATACAATGCATGGGTCCTATCCTAGACAGATCGTCTTTTAGGGATTGAGGCCCTAAAATTGTTATTTTTCTGAAACGATACCAAGGCTGTTCTAATGTGAAGAGAAGCTGGAAACCAGTGGTTTAGTATTCTATTATTATATTTGGAAAAAATTATTTTACATTAAAATGCGTTGTCGTAGCAAGACAGAGTCAGTCAGGGATATGCCATAAGAGGAGAGGGAGAGAAGGGCCTGGGATGGCCAATTAGCTCAGAAAGTTATAAAGTAACCATTGCTTTCTGTCTTCCAAAAAAATCTTTTTTCCTCCTCTTAGCTACTTTTTTCCTACTTTTGGCTACTTCCTAATTTTGACCACAGGAAGAAGGACGACTTAGTTCACTGAATTTTAGAAATGGTTTGCTATATCCATGGGGCCTCAGCTCCTTGGGGGTCTTTCTTTCGGAGATACTTGTTCCCAAACTGACCAGCTTCTCTTCTCACTCCTGAGTCAATATGATAAGAACACCTGACTTGAGGCCCAAAACAGGATCAGAGGCCACCAAACAAGTCGCAGGGCCTAGCACTGGGGATCAAGGTAGGGCGTGAGTCTTCCTGGAAACTTCCTTGAAGCTATATGGAGACTATGCCGTTAGCTCTCCTCTATGCATCCAAGAATGTGATGTGACGTAGGGGTGGAGGAGATAATTCGGAACACCTTAGATTATTCTGTTTCAATGCTAATGATTTTTAACTTTATCTGGGTCCTGTATAGGATTCATTACTGACAAATAAAGGGATTTGTTACCTTTTGAAATCCCAATAGAAATATTCTCTCAGGGAAAAGAAAACAATTGGAAGGAGGGAAGGAAAGAGGGAAGAAAGGAAAGAGGAAAGGAGAAAGAGAGGGAGCAAGGAAAGGAAGAAGGGAAGGAGCAAAGCAGAGAAAGATTTATAAGCTCTTTGGCTGTGGGGTCCATGTCTTTATCATTCTCCTCCATATGATTCAATAATCTTTACTGAACTTTATACAACTGAATTGTGAATAAATCTGAAATATATGGCTTAAATTACCATCAAAACCTTCAACCAGTTTAAAAACGAGGTGTGAAAGGATGTATCACAATGCCTTTATTAGTCATTCCATAGAGTCTAAACTAATGGATTTTTTAAAAATCAGATGAACTCCCTATCTATAAATGGATTCTCTTTTCCAAAAAAGTTCCTGTGTAAAAACATACTTAACTATTATGAACTTTTATCAAAGGTCTCCAAAGCTTTTAACCAGGACCTAGTTTAAAATTTGGGAAAATCAACATTCCTTCTGAACCTATAGTCCAAGTGAAGTTAGTGCCACGATAAATAGATTCTTTCTTGATGCATTAAGCAGAGTCATCACTCAAAAACATACCTAATTAAAAATAAACTCTTGTAACAGTGACTATGGAGAATTGGAATGTGTGCATGCCTACACACACACACATACACACACACACACACTCTCTCTCTCTCTCTCTCTCTCACGCCACTCTGGAGCTGAAATAGACAATAATTCAAATACTTTGCTAGGAACAATATGTTTGGATCTGAAAATGAATAAAGGGAAACTGCACTAAAATGGAACAGGGAGGCTAGCAGAGGGAGCACAGTACCACTCAACATTAATTATAGGAAGAACTGTCCATTACAGACCCCAGTGGAAGAATCATCACCAGTAAAGGATCATCAATTTCAGGCCCCAAAAGGGAAAGATATACATTGCATTTCCTACAAGAAAGAGACTACTCCTGCAACTCATCCAGTGAGTAACCCTCATGGACATGTGCTTTTCTCCACTGGACTTTTATTCAAAACAACCCCTCCCAACTTCCTCCTACTTTCCCAGAAAATAACATCCCCCCCTTCATTTGTTGGGTTGGACTACGGTTTTGCCATAACGTGCATGCCCCGAAATACAATTTTCTGTTATACCCAAATAAATCCATTTTTGCTTGGAAAAGAGCTTTCATTTTTAAAGTTCACAAATCCATTTCCTGAGTTTAGTAAGTATAAGCTACCATTCACTCTTCACTGTAATTCTGCCTGCCGCTGACTTCATAGATGACCCCGGAAGAAGCATTTAGCCTCCTTTCTTCTCAGTTTTCCTTCTATTTAAAATAAAACTTACAAACATTTCTGGCATCACAGAGGCATTTCTGTTGCATTTAAGAAGTAGTTTACTATTAATGAAAATGTTCTCTACACTGAAATTTCACTTGTGGTAAATGCAAATGTAGAGAGGACTTACTGTAATTCCCTATCAAAATTAGTTTTAAAATAGTAATTGGTGAAAACAGTTGAAAAACATTCAGTATTATATATTTATACGTATGCTTTACTTTCAATGGAGAATTAAGCCCTTTTTTTCTTTGTGAAATATGTTTCTCTAGATTCTCCACATTTCATTGGGGTATACTATACATTATGCTTGCTTGAGATTTTTACCAGTCAGCATTCTATTTTGACATAATGGACTAAATAAAGCACAGGTGAAATTTATTGTGCTCTTTGAGGCCGTCTGGTTGTGTACTGGTTCCTTAAAATTAGTCATATCCTTCAAAATTTCAAGTACAAACATTAATGCAGAACCTGATTTATGATAATCATAGTACAGTGATGCCTATGGTCTCACAGCTTTACATTTATAGGTTAAAATTACAAGATAATTATCCCTCAGTAAAGGCATTTGGACCTATTACTTGGTGAATTACTTGCTGTTTTCTCCATTACATATGGCCATGTTATACATACAATTGAAGCTAGTGGTTCTTAAATATTACTGTGTAATAAAAAAAACTAGAAAGCTCTAAAAATACAGTTTTGTGAACACCAACTCTGCAATTTTATTTAATATGCATGGACTAGGCCCTAGCAATATGTGTTTTGGCAATCATCCTTAGATTTTTAAAGCAGTTATTTCACGTGTCATAACCTGAGAAATACTGCTCTAAACTACACTTAAAATTACCAGTGAAAATTATTGGCATGAGAAAAACATTTCCATTAAAATAACTCAAATGACAATGATTAATTAGAAAATCAGTTATAGTATCAAGTAGTAATGTACTTATATAAAATCCACTAACGTTCTCACTTATCTTTAATTGTGATCATGCTTTCACACCTTAAACTGACCTCCATGTCCTAGTTGTGTTTAGAATGTCCCTCTATAAGTGACTTTTCATTAGGGTAACCCATAACTCTGGGGCTTCATATCTACTTGTCATCAAATCCCTCAAACTTCTCAATGCTGCCACTTTTAGTTATTTGGGTAAAGGAGTCTATCCTGTGATTTCCTTACTGCTGTTCCTGGAATAATTCTCAAAAGCATTCCTTTCATTAAAAGTCAATAGGGTCAGGGTGCCTGGGTGTGGCTCAATGGGTTAAAGTCTCTGCCTTCAGTTCAGGTTGGGATCTTAGGTCCTGGGATCGAGCCCCGCGTCAGGATCTCTGCTCAGTGGGGAGCCTGCTTTCCCCTCTCCCTCTGCCTGCCTCTCTGTCTACTTGTGATCTCTCTCTGTCAAATAAATAAATAAAATCTTTAAAAAAAAAAGTCAATAGGGTCATCAGTTTAGCATGAGCAGATTGGGATTCCCAAAATTTGCTATGATTCCTCCAGGTGTAATGTTGTCTTCATTCACTTAAATTCAGGTATTTTGTTAGCAGTACTTCCTTCTTCATCTCAAAACTTTGGGAAAATGGAACCTCTTTTTCCAGAAATCCAGCTCCCAGCTATTGAATACCCACCTGGTCAGTCTGGTAAACCTTTAAAAAGTATCCTTTTGCTACTTTTTCTGCCTATATTTTTCTCCTCTGATCATAAAGAAGTGAAACACATTCCCAAATATTACTCTCACCATAGTTCCCCCACTCAAAAGGAAGTTAGAGAATAATACCATAGTAAGCCTTAAAAGATCCAAACATGTTTTATAAATTTTCCATTAAACATATATTTAGAATTTTTTTAAATACTAGATTATGGCTGAACATATTTTTTTCTGTGAAACAGTCATTTTTAGATATTTAAAATGGTCTTACAGCATTAAGAATAATGGAGAACTCTATAATGGAGGTCATTAAGACCTCTAAATGTTCTACACTATGTAGCTCTGGCACTGGAAATATGAATAAAAAGAATAACTTCTTAACTTCTTTTATAATAAGGGAGATACATAGCACCTTTGTACGATTACAAATCTAATCTGGTTCGATTGTGAAAATGAGGTCACAGTTTGCCATTGGCTTCAAAAGGAAAATAAAACTGATGATTTCAAATGTAGGTTTCATTTTCAACAAGAAGTATAAGTTTGTTCAAGATTTAAGCTTAGACTCATGGTCAGATTATTCATTATTAATCAAGGTTATAGTAGTGTTCCGTCTCTTTCTATTGATAACTCTTTTACCTTATGGCTTAGCTATTCCAAAATATAGGCTAAATAAAATTGTGACTTTTCATAAGATATTCTTTAGATTAAATCTCTGACTTACATGAGGCTACTTATCGTCTACATTACTTTTGGAGCAATGTGTTCATTTATGGAAAAGGAGAGAAATAGATTAAAAACTGGTAAGTTACAAAAAGATGTCATAAACAACCAAACATAAATATATTGGAAGACAATTAGAATAGCACAACAGTTCTTAAAATAGAAAATGGTGTTTTGTACAAAAGAAGGTTAACTATGGCTTTGAAAAATTCCCTTTTATAAGCAAAGTGGCGAAATCAGAAACATCTATGTGAAAGTTGCTTTCATTTATTGAATGAAAGAAGTATTAAAAGTGTTTCAAATCATATACAAAAAAATACCCTGAGAAGCTTAAAAACATATGTGTAATGGAAAAAATTGAGGTACCTTAACTGAATCCAGTCAAATGAAACCAAATTCTTAACTCCTATTGGAAAAATGTTGGTGTATAAACCTTTTTTTTTTTTTTACTGTCTTATAAATCTTGAAAATTATACTCAAGCTCAATACTAAAATGTAATGATCACTGTTTCATATTTACTTTTTATGCATGAACTGGTTCAGTCTTACTGAGCCTAAAGATGACTGGATGATTTTAAATATGAAATTTGGTATTTTTTGAAAGCACCAATCAACTTCATAGTAGTGAAATACAAGATAGCTATTTGTTTTTTGTCTGTTTTACAAGATGGCTATTTATAATTATATGATGAATCGAAGCACAAAAGCTAGCTTCAATAGGAAAAGACGGAGTACCATAATTTGGAGGAAAAATAGCTAAATAATATTCAAAGTGACTTTAAGCACGGGTATTCTCCCTCTGCATAGCCATAGTCCAATTGCCTTGCTGACAGGGATCTGCCCCTGAGATTCAGAACCTGAACTGCTCTCGGGACATGAATGGTAACCCCCACCCCCACCATCAGTACCTTCTCACCACTGTGACAAAGTCACGTCACTGAGAACCGAGTCTGCACCTGCCACACGGGGGATCATTTTATACGCCGTGGTCAAAAGATGGAAGATACCCACTATTACAGATACTATCTCTGTTTTACAAATTCAGAAACCAAGGACCTAAGAGGTGAAGTATGCTGTCCGAGGCCAGAAGCTGGTTGGGTGAAAAACCAAATCCTGAACCAGACTGAGAGACCAAACCACAGCACCATTCTATTAAATCAATGTATTATGAACACCACCTTTTTATTACTCTTCTTTTCCATTTACAAAATGCTCTCATGTACAAGTCTGTGAGTTAGCCATCATTTCACAGAAACCATGAGCTTCAGAAGCCTAGCCCGCTTGCCAAGGGTTGTCTGACTGGCAAGATTGTCTGACTGGACGGCCGTACGGCCAGCTGACCGCAGCCCAGTGCTCCTTCACTACACTCACCGCTCAGACGCACATGACCTCTCACCCCAGACTGTCATTCGCATTCTGTCACGGCTAGCAAGTGCTCAGCCTGAGATGTCCCCCAAAGTAAAGAACATCAACTGTATAATAGAATAATAAAAGGTACGGACACAAAATTTCCATGCATATTACCTATTTTTGCTAAAAGAGGATATCACTACTTACCGGGAGAAGATAAGATCTTAAAGAAACATTTTTTTTTTCTTTTCAGATTCATTTATTCTGTCATGTCTTTCTGTGCTTAAATGAAATACTCTCCTTTAGACAGCAATCCTTCCACAATAAGCACCATCATTCCTCTTGCATTTTTTTTCCATTGACTTTGAAATACAGAGAGTCTATTTATATTAACACTCACTGTATGAGGCAAAATTTAAAAGTACATGCAAACACTAAATAAATACATGTCAAATTCTATATATTTGTTTAACAAAATTCCTTTTGTTAAAAAAGTTTGTATGTCAACTACATTTATTTGCTTTTTTAACGTATTCACTTATTTACTTAGCAAATGTCTCTTCTGTCCCTTTTAGAAGAAATTTTTCTTTTTTTACTTGAATTTGCTTTCATGTGACTTCATATATCAGCAACGTGATAACTCAAACTCTCCAGAGTGGATCCAGCATTTTAATGGTGTCTCATCAATTTTTAAACTTTTTAAATTATCTATTCACTTCTATCATTTCTTCTGATTTTATTGCTAAGTGTATGTCACTGAAAAAGTCAAGACCCCATGTTTATTTCCTTCTAAGTTATTAGCTTCCTATAAAAAAATCAATTTTCTGGGGCACCTGGGTGGCTCAGTGGGTTAAAGCCTCTGCCTTCGGCTCAGGTCATGATCTCAGGGTCCTGGGATCGAGCCCCACATCGGGCTCTCTGCTCAGCGGGGAGCCTCTTTCCCCTTCTCTCTCTGCCTGCCTCTCTGCCTGCCTGTCTGCCTACTTGTGATCTCTGTCAAATAAATAAATAAAATCTTAAAAAAAATCAATTTTCTGACACACGTTAGCCCACTAAGTCCACACAATCAGTCATTTCTACAATTTTACTGTCTCAAGAGGGCATGACAAATACGTGACTGAATCAGCTAAACATATCAGTAGCCTCAAAGGTTGCTGAATTACAGTACATTTCTGCATCCTACAAACAGATTATTTTAACATACTTTTATATTACTCTCTCTTCCATCTGGTTCTCTGTACTTGTAATATAACGTAGGCACACCATCCAAAACGAAAATGCTCTGAAAAAACTGTTTTTGTCAAGTATGCCACAAAATCATTTGACAGAAAAACCCGATTTGTTGAGATGCCATTTATCCCACCTAATATAATTTTCTTTTGGCTATAGAAATTATGTATTTGATGACAGGGTTCTACATTAGGCACTTCTGCAGGTGACACATAATATATAGTACATGCAAAAATCACCTTTCTGAAGTATAAAATAGTGTGATTTATCAAATTCAGGAGCTTTACATAAACATTTCTAGACCCTCTCTAAGATTTTTAAGAAGCCTAGCAAAGCTCTGATATGTGCAAGTAGAATCTCTTAGATTGATGAACTTTTAAAATCTCTACTCACTTTGCATTCTCAGAGTTAGCTTCTCTTTAAAATCAGTTCATGGGTGCCTGGGTAGCTCAAATGGCTAATATCTGCCTTCAGCTCAGGTCATGATCTCAGGGTCCTAGGACAGAGCCCCCCCATGGGGCTCCTGGTTCAGCAAGGAATCTGCTTCTCCCTCTTCCTCAGCCTCTCCCCCTGCCCGTGCTTCCACTCTCTCTCTCCCTCCCTCCCTCTGTCTCAAATGAATAAATAAAATCTTTTAAAAAAATAAAATAAAGTCAGTTCACCAAACAATAAAAAAAAAAGAGCTAAACGTTATAATGGATATTGAAAATATAAACATGATTTCCTTAACTGATTCTTGCCTTTGACTAAACTCAGGTTAATGTTTTTGAGTTGTCTTGATTCTTTGAAAATACGTTACCTGTATATTAGGGGAATTCATTTCAAGGCTTTAATTATAAAACAAAATAAAGCATTTTGTACATACTTGACATTAAGTAGATTATCAAAAAATAATAACTATCACTGTATGATCGCCTAAATTTCAAATATGTATTTCTGTAGGAGGAATAAAATCTAATTCGTGGAGTAGTTTTCCCCCGCCTTTTCAGCAAATGAGTGTACATTTGTCAACTTTCCTCTATACCCACAAAACAGAAGGCACCAAATGGAAGACCCCCCAAAAATACAATGACATTATCACTCTGCTCAATAGAATTCTATGCACTCCTGGGGCACCTGGGTGGCTCAGTAAGTTAAAGCCTCTGCCTTCAAGCTCAGGTCATGATTTCAGGGTCGTGGGATCCAGCCCCGCCTTGGGCTCTCTGCTCAGCAGGGAACCTGCTTCCGCCTCTCTCTCTGCCTGCCTCTCTGCCTACTTGTGATCTCTCTCTCTCTCTGTCAAATATATAAATAAAAATCTTAAAAAAATAATAATAATTCTATGCACTCTTTTTTTATGTTCAAGGCTAAAATAGAAACTAAGCTGTGGATCAAAGTAATTTTCACGCCTGAAAATTAAAAACACAATATTATACTTTTCAACTATCCTGATGAAATATTCTTCTCCCGAAAAAAGAAAAACAAAAACTGAACTCTTTGGAAATTGAACTAGTGTTTGACTACAGCTATGTTCTTTCCTGTTATAGATTATTTTTCTACCTGTGCAGTATCATCGTTTTTTTTTTTTCTTTGTAAATCCAAATGCCTCATTTAGAACCTATTCTCTTTATAGCTCTAGCCTCTATAAAAATTGCTTCTACTCTGATTAAAGCAACTTGCAAACTTTAGATACCATTTCAGAAGCATAACATCAGTTAGAACGTCAGGATTATATATTAGAGATGAAAGAGAATCTTCTAAGTTCTATATCCCAAGACTTTATTTTTTTTTTAAAGATTTTATTTATTTGACAGAGAGACACACAAGAGAGGGAACACAAGCAGAGGGAATGGTAGCGGGAGAAGCAGGCCTCCTGCAGAGCAGGGAGCCCTATGCGGGGTTCCATCCCAGGACCCTGGGATCATGACCTGAGCCAAAGGCAGATGCTTAATGACTGAGTCACCCAGATGCCCCTATATCCCAAGACTTTAAATTTACAAATGACATATCAGATGTTCAGAGAACCTTCAGAGAAGGTTCCAAATCTTTTAACCTCTTTCACCTATTTACTGAAAAAAGCCAGAATAGATTCCCAGCTCCCTAACTCAAAGTTCAATGTTCTCAATATTCCACAGTATCATCCCATTACTCTCCCCCCCACAGTATAAAATCCCCACACACCCTTATATAATATTTGCATAATAATAATCCAATGATTATTACTTTCAGTAGTACCTTAAGTCAGATTTTAGTCAATGTCTTCGCTTTACTCTCTACATACAAAATGAAGGTTTTGAGATACTGTAATTTCAAATCCGTAAGAAATTTTCTCTTTTGAAAAATTTAACTTATAAAGCATTATGACAGTTGAAGTTTTCCCAAAGTAATGCTACATAATAATGAGTACATGGACAAGGCTCCATTACATTAGCAACAAAAAAGAGACAAAGGAAGTCCTATGGTGACTCAAAAGTACATTTAAACAGTCACAAAGACTTCCAGTTAAAATGGTAAAATGAGCCCATGCTTTGATTCACCACTTTACTGCAAAGACACATGGAGAGACAAGACTGAAAAAAAGAATACCAAAACAAAACTGCCACACATAAATATAAAACAAACATCCCCAATAGTCCAGACATGGAATATAAATGCTGAGCTATGATCAGTACTATGACATTGGAAACAACAGATTCAGAGGTCACTATAATAGTTGATTCTGGACAAAGACCGTGAGTGGAGACAGATGGAGGCAACTCATGAGAGATGGGGAAACAAAGCAGTGCAACAGAGAGAAAGTAAATGAATAAATTAATAAACAAATCAATTGCAATGAGCTAGCCCACACAAATTATAAGTCACCTGAAGCAAAGTAAGGCTAAGAAGTATATCCAACCTATATGCAACACATTTATCCCTGATGCAACTAATTAATTATATGGAATAATGACAAAGTATGTTACACAAATACTTGTAAAATGGTGAGAAATACTGAAAATTTAAAGCACAAAATGTAGTAACAAAATCAGCTGAAAGAGAAAAAAAAAACAGGTGGTGTGGGAAATCTTGGAAATTAAAAATGTTATTTAACAAAATGTCAATAGAATAGCCACAGTTTCTTAAAATGTTGCTAACCGGGAAAATACTGATTGATTTACTATACATTAATAGTTTAAATTTAGAGTTTCATCATATGTCTTCAAATAGGCTTTCCAGAAGAAGTCAACTGAACAAGTGACTAAATTTTTACTTTGCAAGTATATTTGTAAGAAAGAGCAGAATAAAGGTAAGCTCGTATCTTGACACAGCATAGTAAACTGCATCATTTCAGGAATAAAAAGAAAAAAATGTAAATCAACAAAAATAAAAAGTCTAACAAAAAGTAATTATGAAGAGTGCCTAAGTCCATTGGCAAAACTGCTAAATGACACATGCAGGACATAACGATAAAATGCTTTCCCACTGCTTTGGAAAAGCAACTGTCATCCCCAAATATTATAACCTGCCAAACTATCATTTAATCGTGAAGACTTATGAAATAAGAAACCAGAAAGAATGTTGAGGACAAAAGAGGACAAAAATTAATACAAATATGTTGATAAAAATACTTAATACAAGACAACTAATCTTTATGCTTAAAAAAACTCAAACTACATTTCAAAGCAATGATGACAAGAAGGCTATGACCTACTGTCAGATATGCAATGGATGGTTAGAGTGCAATAAGAACCTTATCAGATTTAGGCTGACATATGACATAGTTACACAACAGAATAAATTGAGATTTAATGAAAAATCAGCACTACTTATATGCAGTAAAATATACACATAGTTTATAGCTTAATAGCAGACCAAAAGGGAAGAGAGTAAGGGAAGAAGAAAGGAAAGAAATAATGAAAACAAAAGTGAAAGAAGTAATAGGAAGCTTGATCAATCTCATGGAAGTTAGAAAGGGGGCTAAAGGAGAAAAATGATGGTACTCAATAAACAACAAAAATACATGATTTAGAAACAAACCTAAATATTTCAGCAATATAGATGTTCACCCCTAAGAAATTACAAGTATTTAGATTACATATTTTTATTTTTTTTAAAGATTTATTTATTTGAGAGACAGAGAGAAAGTGAGAGAGAGCATGAGGGGAGAGAAGGTCAGAGGGAGAAGCAGACTCCCTGTGGAGCTGGGATCCTGATGCGGGACTTGATCCTGGAACTCAAGGACCATGATCTGAGCTGAAGGCAGTTGCTTAACTAACTGAGCCACCCAGGCACCCCGAGATTATATATTTTTAAATCAAGCTATATACTGCTTTAACAAAACACATCTAGGGACACCTGGGTGGCTCAGTCAGTTAAGACCTGCCTTCCTTGGTTCATGATCCCAGTGTCCTGGGATCTAGCTCCACATCGGGCTTCCTGCCCAGGGGGAGGCCTGCTTCTCCCTCTCTCTCTGCTGCTCCCCCTTGCCTGTGCACTACTGTTCTCTGGCAAATAAATAAATGAAATCTTAAAAAAAAAAACCACATCTAAAAGTGAAATTATACATTAATTTTCAAAGAAAAGCAATACAAATAGCTATGGCACAGATATGTCAATATTATCAACCAAAATATAATTAAGGGAGAAAAGCAATAAAAATAAAGCAGGACACAATCATAATATTTGATATCACAGTAATATTATGATGTAAATAGTATTTATGATACAAATATTTAAAATATAAAATACATATCTATAATTTATGCAAATTTAGAAAATATGTTATAAAAATTATGAAAAATATAATGCAAGAACACAAAATCATGACACATTATATATAATAAAAATGAACTCATAAAGAGTTAAAATAAAAACACAAATAACTGAAGAAAACTGTACAAAGAAATTAGCAAATCTTGACATTTAGGATTTTAATATGCATACTTTTATCATATAAGGATAAATCAAGCAGGCCAAAATTTTTAGTAGGAATAAGAAAATTTTAAGTAAATATTTACACACGTTTTGCACACATACACACATATACACATACTGTACCAATCATAGCAAGAATGTATTTTTCAAGTACATGTTATATTTACAAAAGAAATAAAAAAATTTGACCATATCAGAGACTCAATCTCATCAAATTTCAAATAATTGCTACCCTACCAACAAAAAGCATCAACCAAAATAAAATTCAATAATGTATCAACAATAAAATCTATAGCTAAAACTCATAGCATATTTACAAATACACTGTAGAAACCATATGTTTAGAAATTGAAAATGCAACCCTAAATAATTTATGGTTTAAAGAGGAAAGTACTAGAGAAATTACATAGTAAACAACAATGAAAGACTCATATAAAAACTTAAAGAATACAGTGAAAAGAATACCTAGAGGTAAATTTGTAACTTTGAGGGAAAAATTTAAAAGCAAGAAAGACTGCAAATAAGTAAAAAGAAGCTGTCAAAACAAAGTGGGAAGGAAGAAGGCTTGGGAGGAGGGAAGGATTACTCAAACATTGCCAAAATATGAAGAGGCAACCAAAATCTCTCCTTCAAAAGTTCACTAGTACCGGTCAGGTTGTTGAGGGTTTTACCAAATGAAGGAGTGCATTTTTATAATTATCAAAAATTATCTCAGGATATAGAAGAGTAGATAAAGTTAACTAATGCTTCTGTAACACTAATAATTTTACATCAAAAATCAATATATACAAGTATTCTAAGTTTTTAAAAAAGAAAAGGAAACTAGTACATCAATTTCAGCCATTTGTAAAAATTTCTTAAAAAAATTAAAAAGCAACATAGCTAAATACAGTTCTTCAAAGCAAGTCAAAGATATTCAATATTAGAAGATTTTATTGACAGGGGCGCCTGGGTGGCTCAGTCGTTAAGCGTCTGCCTTCGGCCCAGGTCAGATCCCAGAGTCCTGGGATCAAGCCCCGCATCGGGCTCTCTGCGTGGCAGGGAGCCTGCTTCTCCCGCTACCATTCCCTCTGCTTGTGTTCCCTCTCTCGCTGTGTTTCTCTCTGTCAAATAAATAAAATCTTAAAAAAAAAAAAAAAAAAAAAAAAGAAGATTTTATTGACAGAACACAGTGATATATTAAAGGTGAAAATATGTGATCATCGCAACAGATTAAGAAAAAAAAATCAATCATTACAAAATAAATAGCACTAAGCAAATTTCTGACCCTGATAACCAATCACAAGATCACCTTAATGAGGAAACTTTAGACATGTGCCCTCAGATGTCATGATCAGATAATGATTCTCCAATCTCCATGTTTACCATCATACATATTATCATAGTCAAGGCAGTATGACAAATAAAATTACCAGAAATTGAAGGAAAATGATAAAAAATTATCTCTAATGGTACAGAGTATGAATATCTCCAAAGAAAATCTAAAAGATGAAACAAATGTAGGGCACCTGGGTGGCTCAGTCAGATAAGTGTCGGCCTTCAGCTCAGGTCATGACCCCGGGGTCCTGGGATAGAGCCCCAGGTCAGGCTCTCTGCCCAGCAGGGAGCCTGCTTCTCTCTCTCCCTCTGCCTGCTGCTCCCCCTGCTTCTGTTCTCTCTCTCCTCCCCGCTTTGTCAATAAATAAGTAAAATCTTTAAAAAAAAGATTAAACAAACATATAGGGCCTATAAAGATTTAAGCAAAAATCTTGGTTTTAAGATGCACATCTAATAAATTAAAGAGAAATTGTTACCAAAATCAGAGAAACAAAGTAGAATATGTAAATTCTGATTAGCCCAATAAGATTTACTGTAATTTTTAAAAAAATATTTATTTACGTGAGAAAGAGAGAACAAGAGGAGGAGCAGAGGGAGAGAGAGACAGACTCCCCATTGAATACAGAGCCTGACACAGGACTCAATCCCAAGACTCTGAGATCATGACCTGAGCCGAAATCAAGAGTTGGAAGCTTTAAATTTTAGAAAAAAATGTAAAGATTTCTTTTTCTGGGGTGCATGGGGCGCATATATGTATACACACACACACATACATATATTTTATATATATATATATATATTACATGTAAGTTCTATATTTATATATCAATGAGCAAAATACAATGCAGAATAATATATACAATATCATATTGATAATATAATTTATATATATATATTAAAATGCCACCTAGTGTTTATAAATACTACAGTAATATTACAAACATTTACAAAGAAATGATCATACAATTTAGATTTCAGTAGGAAAAGAGAATGGAAGATGGAATTTAAAAAGTGTACACGAAGGTCTTCAACAGCATCTATACTGTAAAATTTATCTTGAAAATCTGAAAAGAATGTGCCAGAATGATAAGGTTTGCAGAGGCTGGATAATGAATGTGTGAACTTTGTTATATCATTCTCTGTATGCTATTTTGTATTTGAAATATTTCACAGAAAAAAACAAAGCAATTGCACAGCAGTATCTGAAAGATCAGTCACTTGAGCACAGTGAAAATAACGCCCTCCCATTATTGGAGTAGAAAGGGCCTGATGAAATTGGACAGCTGGCACAATTCCAGTCACTGTAGACAAAGGGATTTTTCATTGAAAAGAAGCATTATTTCGTCCAGTGTGTGATGTGCACAGGTTAACTTGCACATTGTCTAAGACTGATGATTTTCAGATTAGACAGTATTCCTGTTTGATTGTCGTGTTTATGTTTGTCCAAAGCTTTAGACCTCTTTCATTATTTAATTTTCCATAGTACCAGAACGCTCACTGATAGAATGAATCTTCCCTTATTGAAATTTCTTGTTTAGGTTCTTTCCCTCCCACTAGACTGTTAGTTCCAAGAGTGAAGATACGATATCTCTATTTTCACCATGTTTCCTTCAGAGCTTATTAGAATTTCTGGACCATAGCAGGGTGTTTTGAAAAATAAGAAGGAACGAAGAGAGGGAGAAAGAAAAAGTTTGAGCAAGTTTATATTAAAGCAGTGAAAAACAATTGTTATCCTGATTTTATACACGCGAACACTGACAGAAAATACAGACATTATCCCAGGGTTTTAACAAAGGGCCAGTGACTTGAGGGACATATTCACTCTCCTGCAATTTATCAGAGGCAAAAATTTTATTGTCTTGGGGAAATTTTTTACAATAAAGGATTTTAAAGTAAAAGAACAAAAATACTTTTTCAGATTATATATTCTTGATGTATTAATCACTTGGTAAAATTATAAATTTCACTAATTTATCATTGAGTTTTAGCCATTCATTCATTCATGTGTTTAAAATTTCCCTGCTCTATTCCAAGAACTATCATAGATACCGATAAACCAACCATATAAAGACGAAGCCAACTAAGACAATCAAAGATAAACATTCAAAAATAATTACAATGTTTGACCACTGAAAATACAATCACAGGTAATTTCATTTTTAAAAAAGATATTCTTCTCTTAAATATATATATTGGAAATACATTGTATATTGTATTTACCAGTAAAATTTTTCTTCTCTATTTTAATGTTCTTGGCATCCAGAATTCTCTAATAAAAAATACTTATTGGTCACTTCTCAAGATGAGGTGCTGAGACCTGAAGTTAAACCATCAGTAAACTGATACCATCCAGCCCTCATTCTTGTTATCTTATTCATTCACTAACTCATGAATTTATGAAATATTTATTGATAAGCTATTGAGTGAAATCTGGACAAAACTGGGCAGTAGGTTTCATTGCCTTTGTCTTCAGGAAGCTTATGTCCTAGAAAAATTGATTAGACATATATGTCATCAACTCATTACACACGGTTATTTGTTTTAAAGGACCTAAGATGATTTGCAATGGCATAAGTTTTCACAAAGATCATTTTTGACTAGGGTGATCTTGCAAAGTTATAAAGTTGCAGTTGAAGAATTAATTATGAGGTCTGCTAAAAGGATGGAAGAGAAAAGGTGGCAGAGCAAAAGAGGAAGCACCGTCAAATTTCAGAGAGGAAGACAGATTGTATAAACAGGGCATGGTATTGGGGCTGCAGGAGGCAACATGAAAGAGAGGAAAAAGGAAATAGTTTCCAGTGTGTTAAACTACATGAAGAGAGGGGCGTCTGGGTGGCTCAGTGGATTAAGGCCTCTGCCTTAGGCTCAGGTCATGATCTCAGAGTCCTGGGATTGACCCCGGCATCGGGCTCTCTGCTCAGCGGGGAGCCTGCTTCCCCCCCTCTCTCTGCCTGCCTTTCTGCCTACTTGTGATCTCTCTCTCTGTGTCAAATAAATAAATAAAATCTTTAAAAAATAATAAAAAATAAATAAACTACACGAAGAGAAACACTTTTCTTAGCATGTAAGTTTTTTTTAATTAGCAATTTAAAATAATTCAATTTGGGGGCACCTGGGTGGCTCAGTTAGTTAAGCTTCTGACTCTTGTTCTCAGCTCAGGTCTTGATTTCAGGGTTATGAGTTCAAGCCCTGCAGTGGGCTTCACGCTGGACATGGAGCCTACCTAAAAATAAATAAAAAATAAAATATCCAAATGTTAATAGCCAAAAAGTGTATGATTTTAGAAATCATGGAAAAAATTCCCATATCCCATGAGAATATTGGTAGGTTTGCAACACGGCAAAGCTGACTAGCACTGTATGGGTCTTTCTCTCATTTCCCACCATTGCCCATATCCTCAAAGGTAGGAAATTCCCTATCTACCTGCCTAAACTCCAGAATAGCTTTTGACATCAATTGTCAGGCACATAAATAGGAAGACTTATAGAATATCTTATTTCCAAAGATAAGATATTTTATAGTAATTCATTTTTAAAAATATGACAGATGATAATAAAAATATGACTGGTAAATAATCTGATGAATCAAATATTACTACTTTTCCACAATGGGATATATATTTTGAGGAAGAACAGTGGGACAATGGAATTTTTAAGGTATCATTATTCTCAACCGTAGAAATGATTACCTGGTATAGTGATAACTGATTAAAATTTTGGTCGAATTACAATGGTTCTTCCTAGGTAATCTGGAAACAAATAATGTCCTTTTTTAGCCTCACTTTTGTTATACTATGTATTAGTAATATATATTAGCTGTCAAACCATTTAAATCCAAAATGTTACTTCTCATTGTTGTGATTTCTTTTTTCTTTTTTAAGATTTTATTTATTTATTTGACAGAGAGAGACACAGCAAGAAAGGGAACACAAGCAGTGGGAGTAGGAGAGGGAGAAGGAGAAGCAGGCTTCCCGCTGAGCAGAGAGCCCAACGCAGAGTTCGATCCCAGGACCCTGGGATCATGACCTGAGCCAAAGGCAGACGCTTAACGACTGAGCCACCCAGGCGCCCCATTGTTGTGATTTCTAGTTAAATTTATTTTTCACTTTTCATAGGTACTGTGATGCATTTTTCTCACCCTTTGGAGTATTTAATACGTTTTTATTTAGTATTAAAATAATAAAAATCAAACAAAACCAAAAGCAAAAGGCACGGGCTATCACTAAAAACATGTAAAATAACAAAGGGTATAGAAAGAGGGTGTTATAATCTACAACTTGATTGATCTGTATGTCTTTCAGTTATTCTTTCAATATATTCAAATACTTTATAAGCACTAGTCTTTGTCATCTTTACAATTCTAGGAGTAATTAACTATGCGTGTGCTCCTTATACCAAAGAGAGTGAAACTTGGAACAGTTTGTATAAAATCACACAGCCAGTAAATGGCATGATCTGAATTTCAAAAAAAATTTGACACTGTGATATAGTCCCTCTCTTCTCAAGATCTCCGAATTTGTCTTGGCATCTGCAGTTTTGGAAGACTTGCTCCAGATGGTTAGGGGTACATGCTCATTTGCAAGTCCTACACCCTGAAATCAAGATTTGGTAGCTTTCATGAGGTTCACAGGAATTCCATATTTTTGATAAGTAGACCATGAAATCTGATGCATGGGATTCTCGATCACACTTTGAGAATCTGTTGTGTGAAGAATACGATTTAAATTTCTTATCCAGATCGTTGAGATCTTCCCTAATTTGTCTATAGCATATTATTGCTGGAAATGTGTTTGATAATCAGGCACCTGGATGACCCAATTACTTCTCTCTGTACATATTTGTCTTTGTTCAGGAGGATGCCATCATCCTCCAGTCATATATCCATTCAAGACCTGAATGAAAAAGCCATCTCTTGATGCCTAAAGATGGATTCAATTTCTCTTTCTAAATCCCTATGGTGCTCATAAGACCCTTCTCAGATACTGCCTTGTTTTTAGCCATTTGTGTTCAAGTTCTGTCTCCCTTATTTAATAATAAAGTTTTAGAGATCAAGAACCAAATTTTATTGTTTTATTACAGAAAATGAGAGGCAGAGTGACTTGCACAGAGTAGCCTTTCACTAAACACTTGCAATGAAGCCCCCTTTTCATGCCTTGTGCTACTTGCTGATTCCATTCTGTATCATGTCTTTGTAATTTTAAAATGACTATAATCACTCAGATTCTTCATTTTTGGTATCTACTGTGACTTCAGTGAGAGACTGGTTGTATCAGGAACATAATGAAAAAGACTAAGCTATGTTCAGCTACAGTCTTGGGTACTGTGCTAACAGTGGTATAAGATGAAAGTATTATAGCATCTATAGAGGGCAATGGCACCAAAACCAATAGTGTTTTTACCTCTTCCCTTGGCTAAATATAAGCACAAAACCCTGAAAATTCTAGAGTAAGAAGGAAGAAAAAGGGGCGGTTGGGTGGCTCAGTGGGTTAAAGCTTCTGCCTTTGGCTTGGGTCATGATCTCAGGGTCCTGGGATCAAGCCCCACATTGGGCTCTCTGCTCAGCAGGGAGCCTGCTTCCCCCCCCCCCCCCCCCCCCCGCCTACTTGTGTTCTCTCTCTGTCACATAAATAAAGTCTAAAAAAAAAAGAAAAAGAAGGAAAAAAAATTCCTCTCTTCACTCCCAGAAGAGCCCAATGCTCTTGATGCCAATGCCAATGCTGAAGAGAAATGGAGCTCGATCTGCCTCCTGGTTTCTCTATCACTTCACCAATGAGAGAAAGGCAATTTTAGGGTACTGTGGGATCATGAAAAGAAACCAGGTTTCATGTATCAAAGTTCAGTGTACTTAAAAAAAAAAAAGTACAATGACTTTATAACAAGAATACCAGGATTCAGTTAGAAGAGAGCAGAAAAGCTAAAAGGCAAAGATAGAGCGCAGTTTCCCAATACCTCTGGTAGTTACTCTAGCTAACAATGGGACAGTCTACACATAAGTTTTCTGGTCAGTCACACACGGTTCAGCTGAAGAAAAATATTCAGAACCCCAGTATTTAACAATGCAGAAACTTCCCGAGTACAAATAGCGAAAACAAATACAACGTAAAGCAACAGATTATTTCCTTGTTGTAAAAAATGGTTTTTTAAAAAAATCAAACTTCATCTAATGAAAATATTTACTTTCTAGCTTAAATACCACACAGTTCATAGCAAGCTTATTACAGTCAAAACTTGTAGCCACTACTTGAAGAACTTTTTAGTCCATGAAGAATCACAGATCATTCAAGTATTTTTACCTAAAAGGACTCAAGAATTTGAAATCCAGAATTAATTTAACTGATATAAAAAAGGCTCAATGACAAAAAAAGAAAGAAAGAAAGAAAGGAAGGAAGGAAGGAAGGAAGGAAGGAAGGAAGGAAGGAAGGAAGGAAGGAAGAAAAGGCTTTTTGCACCAATATTTTCTTTTTCCTGATCGAGCCTATAGGAAAAATGGTTTGATATGCAATGATTTCTCCTTACCTGAATTCACCCATTCTTTATATTTTGCCATCGTTGCCTTGCTTCTTTCTACACATATTTCCTTTATTTTCTCTGAATCATTTGAAAGTAAGTTACAGGCACAATAACTCTTTTTCAGCATATGTCTACTAAAAATAAGGACATTCTTGTTATATAAATTCAATCCTAAAAACATACCTAAGAAAATTACAATAATCCTATAATGTTCCCTAACAGACTGTCTATATTCAGATTTCTAAAAATGCCCCAATGTCTCTTAAACCTGTTTATTTTTCTATGCAATCCAGATGTGTACTTTATATTCAATGATTTATGATTCTACCTCTTTTTCATTCTTTTTTTTTTTTTAATAAGCCAGGCTACTTGTTTTACAGAATTTCAACATTCTAGATTTATCTAATTTTTGTGGCATTGTTTACAGTTTTCTTCTTAATTCCCGAATCCTGTAAATAGGGAGTAAGTTCTGAAAGCTTTATTAGATTCAGGTTACAAATTATTGGAAATAATATTTCAAGACTGATTTTGTTTTATATTTTTTTATATTTCATCACATCAAAAGGCATTTAATATCAAGTTGCCCCAGTATTAGTGATGGTATGTTTAGTACTATGGTTAAAGTGATTACAGTGATGACTGCCAATTTTCTCCATTATATTTCTCCTGTTGTAATTAGTAAATACACTTAGCTAAGCAATCTGTGGGGTTATATCTGGCATATATGAATATCTTGTTCTGCAACAAACTTTCATCCAATGATTTTTATCATCCACTGATGATTCATGCACGATTATATTACACTGTGGGTTGGAAAATAGTTATTTTTGTATTTCTATCTTATCTTTAGATATATTAACTAGCATTCTTCCATAAAGGAAGGATCTCTTTTTTTCAACCTAGACAGGCTTCTTTTCATGTCATATGCTAAATTTATCTGAATTTCTCCCTCAGAGAACTTTAAAGTTTGGATTCCTTCTCCAATTAAATATTGTAACTAAATAGATGGCCCAGTGCAGAGGCAGGTGAATAGCTAAATGACCCTATCACCCTATGATTTTAGATTTAACTTGAGTCTGAAAATCTGCCCTTAAGTAAAATCTTAAGTTTAATTGAACTGGTGTCTAAACATTAAGTCAGATATTGGTGATGTGTGATGCCACGCTTTTGTATCATGGCCCATGAAAGAGTATTCCTTGAGTCCTAAAAATCTTGCAACTCAAATTTATAATCACATTTTGAGGAATCTAGAAAATCTGGGCGTCTCTAGCATTTTCCTCAGGCAAATTATGTAATTTCTTTACTTTGGGCATCAATACAACCAAATTCATTTTAAGAGGATATGGAGCTCTGATTCTACTTTGAGATCCAAATAGAATATTTAAATATATTGTATAATTGTGCTGTAAATATCATTATACCCTTTACTGTTAATTAATATTGAGTATATGCTTTCAAGTACATATGAACACATAACAAAATGAAGCATTATCATAATATTTAGAAGAGAATATGTGGCTTCCCATTTCCCTCACAGAAGTTCTAACTTCTCAGTCTCTAACCAAAACAGTTCAGCTAGAGTAGAAAGTTGAAATAATAATAATGTCTTATAATAATTTTATTATACAAGGGCAACTAATCAAAATGTTATCTTTCTCATAGTTTTACCAAATGCACCTCTTAAATTACCTATTCCTAATAACTAAAATAAGAACTTAAACTTTTTGAGGTTTGGAAATAAGTCCCTATAGAGTACCTATTACATTGAAGGGGCTCTTTGATTTTGCTCAAGGCTTCATAAAGAGCTGAAGGCTCTTTGATTTTGCTCAAGGCCTCCTAAGGCACTCTTAAAAATGTACAAAGGATTTATTGAGAAGAACATTGCATTATTTATGTCCTTATTAGTAAAAACAATAGGTGGGTTTTGGTAATTTAGAAGGAAAATTCATAATAGAATTATTTCCTCATTAATTTATTCCAAAAATGTTTGCCTGACTGTGAAGGCTTGTGTGTTCCGTTCCATGAGATGGACTTTCTACCTCTTTACCTGGTGATTCAGTCATCAATACGGTTTCTCTACAAGCCAAAATCTCAACTCTCCAAATAATATCATTTTGCTCTACTACAGGTTTCTTAAGTAAATGTACTAACATCCTTTTTTTTTTCTTTTTGATAAATGTGTTTACAATTATGACCACTGTATTTCTCTTAAACACTTTTTCAGTTGCTACTTGTTTTAAATTTATATCTCTACTCTCACATTTCTTACTTCCAAGCAATTTCCTTATGATTCACCCTCTCCTTCATACACATTCAAGCCTTAAGCAAACCAAATCAGTGAAACTGTTTATGGAGTATTGTATGTTAATAAACAGTCTGCTCAAATTATACGCAACCCATTTCTTCTATTCTGGGCTGCTTTATCCTCAAATTCACAAATAAGTTTCATACTACCATAATATTTAAAATTTTAGTCACTGATCCCCTAATTTTGCTCAACAAAGCACTCTGCCGTTACGAAAGAGTGAAGAAATCCAAAAGTATTATTCTTATGCCTTTATTATACAATAAAAAGCAGAGGGAAAATATATTTCCATTTTCCTTTCACTTTGTAATTTTTAACCTATGTAGCAGAGTTCCTATCCCTATACTCCAAGAGGAAAAAAAAAAAATCATGGACGTTGGAGTCACACAAAATTAGTTTGGAGTTTCTGTTTTTGCCAAGTAAAGGGATGTTGAGACTGAGTTATGTCCCCCTCAAAAAATATGTTGAAATCCAACAGTGCAGTACCTCAGAACGTGACTTTATTTGGAAACAGGATCATTGTAGATATAGTTAATCAAGATGAGGTTATACTCAAGAATTGTCAGTCCCTATTGGTGTCCTTATAAGATGATGACCATGTGAAACAAGGAGAAACGGTGAGGATGGCCATGTGAAAATGGAGGTAGATACTGGAATGAAGCATCTGCAAGCCAAAAAGGCCAACGACTGGTAGCTGTCACCAGACGCTGGAAGAAAATAATGGAATAGATTTTCCCTTAAAGTCTTAGAAGGGACCAACTCTGCCAACACCTACTTTGGGACTTTTAGCCTCCAGAACCATGAGAGAATATATTTCTGGTTTTTTATGCCACTTAGTTTGTGGTACTTTGCTTTGGCAGCACTGGGAAGTTAATATATAGAACAAGTTACTAATTTTATCAGTTACTAAAATCCTCCATCTGTAAACTCAAGATAAGAGAACCAATCTGCCTATATTGAAATATTGCAATTATTAACAGTGCTCAGTGCATGCTATCTGTATACAGAGCACATGCATAAACACACATAGTACTTACAATTAGTAATAATCTAAAAAGATGCCAAATATTTGATTTTAAGCAAGATACAGATGGTCAGAGCTATAAACTTATTATAAGAAGACGAAAAGCGTACTTAATCGCCATTCAATGTTCAGAGGCAAAGAAACAGTTATCCAAAGACACCCTTTGATTTTCTTGGGCTAAGGGGTCATATCATCTGCCCTATGAGAAACCATATTTCCTGAACAGGAAAGAACTGTGGGAAAAGATCAGGCTTGAGCAAACAACTTCTTTACTGTTGGATGTTCATCCTAACAAGCCCATCTGTAGAATGGGCTATATTTTATCATGGGCCAGCATAGGTTAGCAGCTTTAACAATGGCTAAAGTAAGTAGATTACGGTCTGTGAGCAGCAAGAATCCTTAGCAAAGAATGAAATAGAAACTAGGGTTATAATGATATAAAATAACCACCTCCCACTTTCTTGGGACCTCAAGCAAACAGAGAACCTTGTCTAAAACTAACCATTAATTGGGAAGCAGAGAATAATCAGATGGCTTTAATGTGAACACTGCTAGCAATGCTTATAAATATTTGTAGGATATCTGTAAAGTGAAAATATTTG
>CM053603.1:83161776-83181006 GCA_028646535.1 Procyon lotor | reverse complement strand
TAAAGATTTTATTTATTTATTTGACAGAGAGAGAGAGATCACAAGTAGGCAGAGAGAGACGTGGAAGCAGGCTCCTTGCTGACCAGAGAGCCCGATGTAGGGCTCAAACCCAGGACACTGAGAACATGACCTGAGCCGAAGACAGAGGCTTTAACTCACTGAGCCACCCAGGTGCCCCTAGATTTTTTTTTTTTTAATAAAATGCATGGTAACAGAATGGGAACAATCTGATATGACAATACATTACAAAGAAAACAAAATTCTGAGTACTTTAATAAGTACTCAAATGCTTTTTTTTTAAGTACTCAAATTCTAAATCGAACTATCACATGTGATAAAATGCAATCTTAAGTCCTCTTTACAGAAGTATAGTGGCCACAAGAAATATTTTAAAACTCATTTCTTGACAGAGCAATATATATAATTTTTTCTCACTACTGAGGTTTTATTATACTAGAAAACTGAATTTATTATATACAAAACTGGCTTAGAGTAGTTGCTTCAGAGGACACTTGATTTAGATCATTGGAGCCTCCAGGGAGCTACTTGTTTTTCCCTTTGCCCATTGTGTTCCTCTGATTTCTATGTCCATCAAGGACCTCTGCATGAGAGGAAGCAGTGTATGAGCTCGGGAGGTAGATCTCTTGCATTAAAAACCTTTTCTCATATATGAATGGAAATAAGAATAGTACCCAAACCACAGGTTTGATAAAAGGGTTGAATGTGTTAAAATTTGTAAGGTTCTACAACACAGAAAGTACTATGCAAATTTTTGTTACATGAAAATAAATGTTCCCCAAAAGCTAACCCAGTATCAGACACATAGCAGGTACCAAATAAATGGATGATAATGGAATAAAAAGAGGGATTCCTAGCAAAATTAAGCATACCCGTAGGATGATTATCATGACTATGCCATATTGAGAAGGTTTGAATGAGGATATTCAAACTACACAAGAAATTACCCACTGCATTCACAGCAGCAAATCTCTTCCATAGACAAGAAAGTAAACTTGTTCCATTTCCCTAGAGGTCAGAACTAGGACCAATGGACAGAAGATAATTGGTTAATTCTGGTAGTCATGTCTACTAATAGTGTAGAGTAAGCTGATGTTAAGCAGCAATTCCAGTCACTAGAGATGTCTAAGTAGAACAGAATAGAAATGGTCACTGAAATGTGAAGTATTTAGAAAAAATGACTAGAAAAATGCAATAACCCCTAAATAGAATTTATCCACATATTCAGTGACATAGACTAAAACACGGATGGTTTTGAAAAATCCTGCTTCTCTATCTCTACTTAGACTCTTAAATGATATGCTGACTTTGTCATTCTTGTTTTTGTTATATAAAAGTTAATGAAAGGAGCGCCTGGGTGGCTCAGTCAGTTGAGTGTCCAACTCCCGATTTGGACTCAGGTCATTATCTCAGGGTTCTGGGGATGCAGGGGCATCAGGCTTTGTGCTCAGCAGGGACTCTGCTTGAGATTCTTTCCCCCCACCCCTCTCCCTACTTGAACTCTCTCTTTCTCTAAAAATAAATAACTCTAAAAAAATAAAAAAATAAAAAATAAAATAAAAATAAATACATCTTTAAAAGTTAATCAAGAAAATTACTAGAAAAAGAGAATGACCAATAGACCAATGTAAGTGTCAGTGCAATGCAATTACAGTTAAAAAAGGATAAATGGGTTTTAAGAACAGTGGGAAAAGATCCTGGTAAACTGATTTATTTCAACCAAAAAAATAAAATTAAAGAACACGAAAGAAGTTTTGACAATATAATAATTATAGCATACGCATGGTTGTATGGCTAGGGTCCCAGGTGTATCTGAAATCTACATTGCCAAAGTTTCCTCCAACAGAAGGAGTGAACTCTTGTACCCTTGGAAGAAAACTAGTAATGGTTTTGGAGGTCAGCCTAGAATGGAAAGGGGGACAGAAGTGCTACTCTACAATTTTCACAAATACTTTAATGAAATCCAAATCCAATCGGAGTCATCTGGATATTGAGGCTCTACATTCTCCTTCGGGTCCTAATTCTATTCTCCCACACTATTCTCAGATATAGTCATCTCCAATACCTGTTTAGTCATGCCATACACATTCACAATTCAGATACAGAAAAACAAAAAACAAAAAAACTACACCGTTAAGGAAAAGTAAGAAAAATTTGCAAGACCCTTCTCCCATGACTACTCCCTACTGTCTGTAAATCTCTGCATAGAAAGTCTTATTTTTAACGTGACTTCCAAAAAATGTCATTAAAAATATGCTATGACCAATTCATCATTTCATCATCAAACCAATTCATCATTTCATCTTTCAACTTTGGAAGAAAAGGGAGGACTCAGAAAAATACCTTTGAATTCAACTCTCAAGTAAAAGCACCAAAAGGATGATTTTCATTTGCTAACATGTACTCCTTTGCTCTCACTTTCGTGTACTTCCTTTGGGAGATTGCTAATCATTTATAAATTGCCTCTTACAAAATTGCTTTCTATATTTAAATCTTGATTTTTTCATAAATGTGCAGGTATTGAGCACGTTTGAAACCACAAAATGATGCTGACTTGATCAACTGAAAAAATTTTAATGATTAGTGCCATGTAAAAAATACCCCCCCACTAGTTACAGGTTGACATATTTGTTGGATATACTTAATTTCCTTTTATATGCTTTAGCTACATCTACCCAGAAAATCATAAAAAGAATTTAAGTATTATTCAATTACTCCAGAAATATGATTTAGAAAACAAAACAAAAGCCAAAATATGTTTTTACCACATTGCTATTCTGCAAGTGAAATCCAGATATTTACTTAACTGTCCATGTACAGCAAAGGCTATTTTTCTTTAAAAGAGCTGTTTTATTTAGCATGGATTTTCTACTTAAAAGCAGTATAGAAAGGTGAACTTCCTAATGCATACATTTCTCAATGGGCCTGAAAAATGGCAACGATAATAAAAGGCAAATTTATTAAGTAAATACCATCTACTAGGTAACTAGGGTTTGCAAATACCATGTCCAAGACAACATGCCTACTGTGAGATTTAGTCCTCAATCTCAAATACAGACAAGCTTCTTTCTAAAAGTTCCATTATAAACAAGTCATTCAAAAATAAAAATATGTTTTCTCAAAATTATATTGAAAATATCATCATAAAAAAAAGAAAAAGGTTGCCAGGTATATTGCCATATATTGGCAGGTATATTTTTAGGGACCACATTATCAAGAAACACACAAAATTAATTGCATTTCTTCTTACTAACAATGATTATGCAGAAAACAAAACTAAACACAATACCATTTATAACAGTTCCAAAAAAAATAAGATACGTAGGCATGCAGTTAATAAATAACATACACAAAGAATCTATATTCGGAAAATTACAAAATGCTGAAAGAAATAAAAAATGACCTAAATCAGCATAACATGTTGATGTACTGAAAAGGCTCAACATAATTAAAAATGTCAATTCTCCCATATTGATCTATGGTTTTTAACATAATTCCTATAAAAATTCTGGCAAGACTTACTTTGAAGATATAGGCAAAATTATTCTGAAATTTATATGAAAAGGCAAAGGAACAATTAAAGCTTTAATTATTCAGGGTAGCTAAATAATTGGGGGGGAGAATAATGGTAGCAATCAGTTTATCTGATTTCAAGACTATTTACCTGTAGAAATCAGGATTATGTGAAAGGATAGATATATGGATCAGTGAAACAGAACAGAAAACATAAGAATGGACCTACATGAATATGCTTTACTGATTTTTAACAAACATGCAAAAACAATTTAGTGGAAGCAGGATAGCCTTTTAAACAAATTGTCCTGGAGCATCAGACATCCACAGGCAAAGAAAATGAACTTTAGCCTCAGTCTCACACCTTATATGAAGTTTACCTGAAAATAGGTAACGACATAAATGTGAAATGTGAAACTATAAAAATACTGTGGGGGGGGGAAGCATAGAAAATTGCTAAGATCCAGAGGGAGGCAAAGATTCTTGGATATTACAAAAAAAAAGTATTGTTCATAAAATAATAATTTGACAAATTAGATTTCATCGAAATTAAAAATGTTTGATATGTAAAAGTCTCTGTTAAGAGGATATAAAGACAAGCTCTTTACCAGCCACACATGACACATTGAAGGTTATAACCCCTCAAAGTTGCATGATGAAGCCCTAACCCCCAACGTAGTGCATTTGGAGATGCAGCCTCTAAAAAATGCTTAAGGTTAAATGAGGTCATTAAGGGGCACCTGGGTGGCTCAGTGGGTTAAAGCCTCCGCATTTGGCTCAGGTAATGATCTCAGGGTCCTGGAATGGAGCCCTGCGTTGGGCTCTCTAATCAGCGGGGAGCCTCTTTCCCCCTCTCTCTCTGCCTGCCTCTCTGCCTACTTGTGAACTCTCTTTCAAATAAATAAATAAAATCTTTAAAATAAATGAGGTCATTAAGATGGAACCCTCATCCAATGGATTTGTGTTCTTACAAGGAGAAACATCAGAAAGCTCACTGTCTCTCTGCCAAGTGAGGACACAGTGGGAAGATGACAATCTGCCACCCCAAGGAAGAGTTCTCATCAGACATCAACCCTACCAGCACCTTGATCTTGGACTTTCCTTGGACAACTGTGATAAAATAAGTTTGTCTTGTTTAAGCCACTAAGTGTGTGGTATTTTGTTTTGGCAGCATGCATTGACTACTAGACCACATTTGGGACAAAGGACTAGTATCTAGAATACATAGAGAACTCTCAAAGCTCAACATGAAAGAACTATACAGTTAGAAAAAGAGCCAAAGGCATTGTTTATTTCATGGAACGTGAAGATGGCAAATAAACCCATGAGAAAATGTTCCACATCTTCAGCCAATAAATTCATATTAAAACCACAGTAAGATATCATTACATACCTATCAGAAGAGCTAAAATAAAAAACAGTGACAATGCTAAATGTCAATGATGCAAATAAACTACAACAGTCATACAATGTTGGTGGGAATGTAAAATGGTACAGTAACTCCAGACAACATTTTGGTACCTCTTATAAAGCTAAACATACAATTACTATATAACTCAGAGAAATGAAAACTCATACTACCACAATAACCTAAACATGAATGTTTATATTAGCTTCATCTTCAATAGCCAAAAACTAGAATCAGCCCAGCTGTCCTTCAACAGAGAAATGGCTAACGAGACTGCCCCATACATACCATGAAATACTGCTCAGTAACGAAAAGGAGTGGAGTTGTTACCTGCAATCACTGGGATGAATGTCAGAGAATTCTACTGAGGGGAAAGAGCTAATCCTGAAAAGCTACATATTGTAGGACTCCATTCATGCAATGTTTCGAAAGGACAGAACTTTATTTTTTTTCCCCAAATATGTTTATTTTTTCAGTGTTCCAAGATTCATTGTTCATGCATCACACCCAGTGCTCCATGCAATACATGCCCTCCTCAATACCCACCACCAGGCTCGCCCAGCCCCACCCCTACCCCTCCTAAACCCTCAATTTGTTACTCAGAGTCCACAGTCTCTCATGGTTCATCTCCGGCTCTGATTTCCCCCCATTCACCCTTCCCTTCCTTCTCACAATGCCCTCCATGTTTTTCATTATACTCCACACATAAGTGAGACCATAAGATAATTGACTCTTTCCGCTTGACTTATTTCACTCTGCATAATTTCTTCCAGTCCCATCCATGTTGATACAAAAGCTGGATATTCATCCCAAAAGGACAGAACTTCAGAAATAGAGACAGATTCGTGGTTTTCAAGATTTAGGCGAGTGTGGTTATAAAAAGTACATTGGGGGTGCCTGGGTGGCTCAGGGGTTAAAGCCTCTGCTTTCGGCTCAGGTCATGATCTCAGGGTCCTGGGATCGAGCCCCGCATAGGGCTCTCTGCTCATCGGGGAGCCTGCTTCCCCCTCTCCCTCTGACTGCCTCTCTGTCTACTTGTGATCTCTCTCTGTGTCAAATAAATAAATAAAATCTTAAAAATAAATAAATAAATAAATAAAAAATACATTGACTGTGGTGCTTGTGAATACACCCACCTAATGATAAACCCACCTAATGGGATAAAATTCTGTAAAATGAAACACAAAAACAAAAATAATTACAAGTGGAGCACCTGGGTGGCCCAGTCAGTTAATCATCCAACTCTTGATTATAGCCCAGGTCATCATCTCAAGGTCTTGTATTCCAACTCTGCACTTAGCAGGAGTCTGCTTAAGATTCTTCTTCCTCTCCAGAGATGCTTTTTCTCTCTACCTTCCTCCCGAAAATAAAGCTTTTTAAAAAAAATGAGTACAAGTAAAACCATACAAATCTGAATAAGATCAATGGATTGTATCATCAATATCAATATCCTGACTTCAATATTAGCTTTATTAAATATTATCACTAAAGACACTGGATAAAATGCACATGAGATCACTCTGTATTATGTGGTAGAACCATATATGAATCTATAATTAGCTTCATAAAAATTCTAGTTTAACACATCAAGGGAAAAGAAAACATTAAACCAGTTGCTCATCCTCCAGTAATAGAAAAATGATGTATTAAAAAAGAAAAAGAAAAAAAAATGATGTGTTATCTGACATCTATATATACCACAGATTATTATGTTGCACTTAATAAGTGAGTTAGAGGTTTTTCTCCAAATGATTTGGTGAAATTTCATGATACATTGCTAAGTATAAAAAATATAAATTAATGGGTATAAAAATTCCATATTCATAAAACAGTAACATGTATGTATATAAACATATAACTGACTATATAAGGATAAAGAGGCATTCAGAATAATACATCAGTAGACAGATATTAGTTTCCTAAAGGAGATTGGCGCAAAAGCAAAAAACGTATCCAACGCTGTACTCCAGGTACCATGTCCTCTTTCCAGACAAGAATGCAAAAGCTAGGAAGTGTATACACTGACTCTGTTTCTCCTCCCTCCACCCTAAAATATAATATGTGTCACAGAGACTCACCCAGAAGAGTACCGTATGCATCTCACTTGCCAGAATGGGGTCATTTAGCTACTCTTACATTCTGGGAAGGTAGGTAATTTTAAATGGACACATTGCCATCACATCCAAAATTAGTTTTATTAGTTTTTTAAAATGTAATACAAATTAACTAAACACCTAGAAATACCTAGCACTATAACATATATACTGAATTAAATAATAAATCCACATATTCAAAAATGCATTTAATGTTTATAAAGTGACTGCCCAACCAGCACCCCAATGCCTTCATTTGTAAATTAATTGGTATGGTTTTCCATGATCAATTATGTTTTCACAAGTGATTGACAAGAGTAATTGTCAAGAGTTTTTGACAACAGTAATCATGTTGATTATTCATGTTAGTTCACTTTAATTTGTGGAAAACACATATAACTAGTATCTATGCAAAAAGACTCACACAAACATACAGATATATACTCATAGCATCTGACTAAAACATAATTTATTGAAATTTTAAAAATTAAAAAGATACATAACCAATATCTCTGCTCTCTACCATGATGTATGTGTCACTTAAAAATATCTGCACAATATATGTATTATTAAACTCTGAGATAAGTAAAATCACACTTATTGGGAACGCAATGACTAAAATGCAAAACCTTTTTGCTCTCCTAGAATTTACATTATAGTGTAGAGAGAGGGGAAAAAATGCAGTGTAAGTACAGACAAGCTGTTAAAAGCCAGAAAAAAGAGATAAAGCAGAGTCAGACTTTTGAAAGAGGATGACTATCTCAGCACAGTTCCTGAGCAGAAGCCTAAAGCACCTGCGGGAGTGGCAAAGCAGGATCTAAGGACTGTGCTCCAGGGGATGGGAAATCTTCCAAAGCCTGCTGTGGTAAAGTACTCAGGATGCAAGCAACAACAGGTCATTGAGGCTGGAATGCAACAGGGGGTCAGTGGGAGAAGGTACTATCGAGCCATTAGGCCACAGTAAGGAAATTTGATTTTGTTCTCGGTGCAATAAGTAGTCGCTGAAGAACTCTGAGAGAGCAGAGAAAAGATCTGCTATGTTTTCAAAGGATGATTTGGGATGCTGTGTTGAAAATAGATTGCAATGGAGCGAAAGCAGAGTCAGAGTCTGTTAGGAGGAACTGTAGTCATCAGAGCAAGAAATACCAGCTTTCCCTAGAGTGGCAGCCATAGAGGTAGTAAGAAATCCTGAGAATCTGTATATGTTTCTTGGTAACAGGAGATAGAGTTCATGGGTCTTTATGAGAGAAAAACTTCAAAGATGACTATAGATAGACGCTGTGATAATCATTTATGCAATTCAATTTAGGGAGCACAAAAAATGAGTGTATTGGTCAAGGTCCTCTCAAGAAATATCAATTTGCTCTGAAAGTTTAACAGAAAAACTAACAATGAGAAGTCATCCCTTAAGGAACTGATAAGAGCTACTGAAGAACCAGAAACTAGCACCAGTACCAACCTACTACCAGACCTGGGATCTCTGGGTCTGAGGAAGAGGAAGAAATAGTGTTACCAAAAAAAGCAGCAGTGAGAGTAGGAGCTGTGGAAAATGGTCCCCATTCCCCATCCCTCCTTCTACAGGAGCTGCCATCATAATGGCAGTACAGGACCACCATGGAAAACATAGCTGAAGGAGAGGTTAAGTGAAGAAACATCACAACTTACTTCCTTTCTGCCTTCTAATCTACCTGCAGTTCCTGGTCGCCAAATCCAACAGCAGCAGAGGAAGAAGTTAGAGTGGGTCTGAGGAGGGGGTAGAAAACCAGTAGAGGGGGTGCAATGAGTTTTATCTTGAGCCTTATCTTCACCAAATAAAGGGTCACAAAGGTAGGAATATCGGTAATTTCTTAATGAGTAAACATTAATAAGGTGATAAGAAAATAGTGTCATAAGGAAGGTAAGAATATATATAGTCATGGTGGGCTCATCCCGTTCACTTTGAAGAGAACAGATAAAAATCTTTTCCACTGACATTGGACAACTTTCTCTTTCATCAGAGCCTGCCCCAAGCATGTGGCTGACTTAGCACATTTTCTTTTTTAAAAAATCTTATTAATTTTTAATATTGTACAGCATTCATTAATACATTCTCAACTGAAAAGATTCAAGCATTATAAAAAAGCTACAGCCCCTGTTGACTGAGCCCCAATTCAAATCCTCCAGAGGTAACTATTTTTATAAGCATGAGAATGTATACTCTTGGCCATTGTGCTAATATATTTAAATAAATATATGCACAGTCAAAAGAAAATATATCTGCATTGATAATATTTAATGAGCCAGCCAGCCTTGACTTCTCCCCTAAATCCAGACATCTTAATCTCACTAACTAGTAAGCATCTCCACTCGGGTATCTAATAGGACTCCAACCTTCTGACCATCCTTGATTCCTTTGATTCTTTTTTAAATCACTGGGAAAGTGAACAAAAAGTTCAAGTCTTTAAAAGATTAGCATTCAGGGTGCCTGGGTGGCTCAGTAGGTTTAAGCCTCTGCCTTCGGCTCAGGTCATGATCTCAGAGTCCTGGGATCGAGCCCCGTGTCGGGCTCTCTGCTCAGTGGGGAGCCTGTTTCCCCCTTTCTCTCTGCTTGCCTCTATGCCTACTTGTGATCTTTCTCTCTCTCTTTGTCAAATGAACAAATAAAATCTTTAAAAAAGAAAGATTAGCATTCATTAGAAGTGTTTTTCATTAAAGTCCTTCTATTTTCTGCTCAAGGGAGCATTAAGTGTCAGGTATTACCCACACTAGTTTTTCAGCCCCCTGCCAGTGAAGTGTCCACATCAATCACCAGGGAGGTCCAAGCAGAGACTTGAGAGATCCCTCCTCCAGCCTCCAACATAAAACAGGTGACAGAGAGGCCTCTCTGAAGAAAGCTCTCACACTACTAAACACGGAGAAATGAACAGTTAACAAAACAAACAAACAAAAAACCCTCCACCCTCTTCATTCCTTACTCTTTATCTCCTTATCAAAACTCAAATAAATAATCTTATAAGGATGAAGTAGCCTGAGGAATGTAGAAATGGACAGAACCTGTAGGCACACCCTTGCCCATTGGTGCTGAAATGTTTCAGGCACCCCCAGAGGTGGTGCTCTAATATTTACTGATATGTTGTCCCATAAAAAAAAATACAGCTCTCTGCCTCCACAAATTGGCCCAAGTGTCTCTGACATACTACTACAGCAGAAAAGATAGATCCAGGAACAAAAGAGACTCATAGCAGACCTTATCTTATGTAGGAGTTTTATACATGATACCATACAAACTGTATTCTGGGAAATCTAAAACAATGCATTGTATTTTGCACTACTTTAAAATGTTTAATTCCCTTGTAAGATTGTTGACACATTTTAATGAGATAATACAAGTAAACTACTTATTATTCTGAGTGGCATATGAACAGAGCCTACTTAGTCCCATCATTAATGTGAAAATTAATTAATTTAGGTAATTACCTTACATCTCATACTTTTTGCCTTAAAATTCCAAGCATATAATTAATAATTATCTTTGTCCTTTTAAAAAACTAGATGTCGTCCTCAGCATAATAATGAACATGCTTTGCCTTTTTTCAAAACTAATTAAGAGTCACATTACAAGGAGTCAGATTATACTTGAATTTTATTTGAGGTGACATTGAATTTCCTCAAAGTGCATTTTTAAAGATGCAATAATATAATGCCAACAAATAAGAGTAATGGCTAATTGCTATTGACTGACCTAGGAAATATTCCCAGTAAGAATATTTTCAAATTCTACACTGAAGATACAAAAATACAAAGAACTAAGCATTGCTTTAGTTATCTCAGAATACAAACAGTTTTTATAGATAGAAAAAACACAAATTGTATTTTTAAACTGAAGTCAAGGGATAAGTGTTAAGATTTTTAAAAGAAACTGTGCAACAAGCCAAGTCATAAAAATGTGGGGTTGGCAGCCTGCTGTAAATTTTTCTGGCAGTTATGTCTGTAATCCTAAATCCAAGTTACTGAAACCCTGTAATACAATAATAATAAAAGCAATGCAGCGTGAGCCCAAGACCTGTCAGATTTATGATGAGATGGTGTCTTCTATGAAAGGAACACACCAAATCAAATTAGTGGAGGGGAGATTAATAGAATTTCATCAGTTTCTAGCATGGAGACTATAAGCTGCCTCATAAATTTCCTGTGTCCTGAAAGGCAATGTCTTGAGCCCTTTTGAAGCTGAGCACATAAAAGACCACCACAAGTGGCCTTAGCTGTTGTGAGGTAAAGTTGTTTTGTGAGGCCTCAGTTGAGCAAGGGTAGAAGGGCAAAGCTTCTGGGACAGCATTACTACCCTGCCTCAGAGGGGCAGTGTATCATGGTGGATACAAAGTTGAACTCCAGAGCCAGATTGCTGGGGTTGGAACACTGGCTCCATCCCCTGAAGTGTGGTGACTGAAGTGTGGCTTTAGAAAGCTCTAACTCAAGGACCTGGAGCAAGTTTCTTGGGATCTTTGGGTATAGTAATAGAGCAGGTAGAGTGATAGTACAATGACAGTAGCATCATAAGGATTAATATAGTAAATAAATTAGAAAAGGCCACAGAAGTTAGCTAATGCTACCAACACTATTCTCCCACACTCTCTAATACCTATCTGAATGACTGTGCTGATGAATTAAAGACAAAAGGAAAAATAAAAAATATATGGAGTTCTACAGCCCAGACTCCACTAAGGAAGGCAGGACAAAGGAAGGAAGACTTAGGTGTATCCTGTAAGAAAGGATTTTCTATCACTGATAAGGGAAGTGTGACTTGAGCTAAGTTTCCTATAATTAGCATTCAAGCAAAAGTTATTTGACTTGTTAGGGAGATGAAATGAGCCCTAGAAGTTGGCCCAAAGAGACTGTTCACCTCCTTCAAAGCCAAGAGTTATAATAATAAAGACTTATTTTAAAAAGGGGGAGGGGGACTACGGGCTACTTAAGAGTTAATCCCTCCAACAGAAATATCCCAACTCTATTGGGTTTTAACTACCTATTTATTTTATTTAGTAAACACTATCCTGCCTTCAAAGACATTGGGATCTGCTTGCTTGGGTTTTATTTGTTTTATTTAGAATTATTCAAATTCATTTTCTATGAGAATTTTATAACTGACTTGGTAGTCAAGTACCCAAGGGACTTTCAAAGACATCATGGCATCATGTATTTTTATCTTTGGTCTAAAACTACCTATTGCCAAATTGGTGTGATTTTTATGATGTTTCTCCATTTAGGGGAGAAGAAAAAGATGCTGAGTATACCTTTTCCCAGCCAAGGGGCAGAAGGCAGAGATGTAAAAATGAATCATGACAGAAGATAAAACAACCAAACATGTTAGCAGCACTTTAAATATCTATCACAGATGTTATTCCTTGAGAACCACACTGTCTTGACCTATTCTTATTTTTCAGATAAGATTAACACTGCTCCAGGGCATGGATGGAATGTCAAACTTCCTTGGTGCCTTACTCAGGGGCTGGCATGGTACTGCACCTCTCTTCTCCATCTGCATTCAATCCCAAATGACCACAGTCTGGTCCTTAAAATGCCTTCTATTTGATTCAGACCCTTCTGTCTTCATTCCTGACCTCTCTCCTTATTGAGTCTTATAAATGTCCAGCTGCCCACTTATTTGATTTGACGATCTAACATGCCTCAGGGCAGGCTACAGTGAACTCTTGACTTTAAGCTCTGTAGTGGACAGCACAGTCCACTGTAGCTTGTGCTCTATCCAATGCCCCTGGGATTCCTCTTTCCTGTTTTCTGTGCCTATCCCACAGCTTTCACATGCTTTGAGGCAGGCTATTGGATTGTTCCTGTAACTTTGTCTTAGTCTACTGGGGCTACTATAGCAAAATACTAGAAACTGGGTGGCTTAAAGAACATAAATTTATTTTCTCTCACTTCTAGTGGCTGGAAAGTTTAAGATCAAGATGCCATCTGATTTGGTTCCTAGTGAAGACCCTCTTTCTGGTTTGCAGATGGCTGCCTTTTCTCTGTGTGCTCCCACAGCAGAGACAGTAATCTCTTTCTCTCACTCTTGTAAAGCCACTAATCCCATTACCATGGCTCTATTCTAAGGAACTCATCTAACACTATTTATCTCCCCAAAGCCTCTGTCTTCAAATGCTATCACATTAGGGGTTAGGGTTTCAACTATGATTTTGGATTGGGGAAGCAAAATTCAGTTCATATCACCTTCTTATAAAGGATAGCCCTTGGGCTACTGGAATGGCCTAGAAGCCACAGGGAAACTGAAGTGCCTGGGAGTTTCTGTTCCTCTCCCCTGCCCCCAGCAGTTCATACTCAAAAAGTCTTAAGGCAGGAAAAGCCCTGATATGCAATTTGTTCTCCAGAACTCCTATCTGATAAGACATAGTTTGGGACATAGACTACCATGGCAACCTTACTTGTTTGTTTGTTTGTTTGTTTTTCTCTTTCCCTCTCCTATTTCTCCCACTCTCTCATTAGTCTCTCTTGGAAGAATTTTCTTAGCAAATCACCTGCACATAAATCCTAATTTCAGGAATGGCTTCAAACCTAAGATGCACACAAAAACCCCTTTCTTCTCCCAAGGGCTCCTTCCCTAACCCTTCTTCCTCAATAGGACCACCATTAAATCTTGTTCCTCAACCCTCCAACCTTGCCATCAGACTTGATATCTTTTTCTCTTCACCTTACACATAATCTATCAGAGTCTTCTTGGCTCTACCTTCAGAATGTATTCAGACACTGGCCACTTCACAGACCTTCATTGGTACTCTCCTAGTTAGGTGATCATATAATTTACTATCTTTGTGAGTGAAAGAAGTGCTGCTGATAATTACGTGGTAACAACAGGTACAAACTAGGACTCTGCCCAGCAAACTGGGACTTAGGCTTCTCCTAACTTTGGTCCTATCTACTTCTCTTCCATTTGGATGACTGCAAAAACTGTTTGTCTTCAGTCCTGCCCTATATCTAGTCTCTAAATAGTAGCAAAATTGATATTTTAAAAATGCAAATTGAGTCATGCTTCCCCCTGCTAATAAAACCTCCAATGTCTTCACATCACACTAGAATAAAATTCAAACCCTCTACCAATGTGTAAAATGCCCTGAATGGTTTGGGATCTAACTACTTTATTGTTGGAATAAAGTACTTTATTGTTGGGATCTAACTACTTTATTGAGTTCCAGCCATACTGGACTGATATTCTTTTTTTTTTTTTTTTTTAATTGAACTATAGTTGACACACAAGGTTACATGTTTTGGTTGTAAAACATAGTGATTCCAAAAGTCTGTATGTTATATTACACTCACAAGTGTAGTTACCATCTGTCACTGTACAACCTTATCACAGTATCTTTGACTATATTCTCTGGGATATACCTTTTATTCCTGTGACTTATTCATGCTATAACTGAAAGCCTGTACCTCCTACTCCCCTTTATCCATTTGCCCATTCTCCCACCTCTTGCCTCTCTGGGGAAGATGTGGGAAAAAGGGACCCCTTGTGCACTGCTGGTGGGAATATAAATTGGTATAGCCACTATGGAAATAGAATGGAGGTTCCTCAAAAAATTAAGAATAGAAATTCCATAAGATCCAGTAATTCCAAAGATCCAGTATTTACCCAAAGAAACGAAAATAATAATTCAAAAAGATGTATGCACTTCTATGTTTAATATAGCGTTATTTACAATAGCCAAGATATGGAAGCAACCCAAGTGTCCATCACTAGACAAATGGATAAAGAAGATGTGAGACACATACACACACACACACACACATTGGAATATTACTCAGTCTTTGATGTTATTTTAATACTCCAAGCACATTCCAGACACCAAATAGTCCCATCTCTGGATTACCTATTCCTCTCTGATCTCTATTAGGCTGAATAAGACACACCCACCCTCTTATCCACTTCACACACTGATCCTCTTCTTGGCTCTTTGTACCAGTTATAACAACATGACATAGTACATCTCTCTGTTTATTCTTATTAATGTCATTCCCTCTCACTAGGATGAGAGTCCAGTTCAAAGATGAGCACTTAGTCCCAGGGCATTCAGAAATATTTGTTAATTTATAGACAAGTCCCCAGCAAGTTCTAAATTCCCCTTTTAAGATTCATTTGTGTGCAGTGCTTTAACTCAGATTCTTTTTAGTTTCCTAAAAAATATATAGATTCTAAAATGTACTTTCTTCCTCTAATCTCCTTTCATTTTATACTTAATTATGAAATTCAATTTCTTATGGATTTGATGTTAATTTTAGGGACAATGAATTATTCACATTTAAATGAATATTAAGAATAATTAAGAGAATTTAAATATATACATTATTTAATGACAACACATTATAATTTCTCAGAAACATAACAGAAACGTAATCTCAACCTTTGAAAACTTCTACATCTTGCCATAAATTTTTACCCCAATTTGAATGCATGGTTCTTTTATTTGTAATAAGTAATGCTTATAACAGCTAATATCTTTTAAATACTATGTTCTCGAGTATAATTCGGGCATGCATAATTCTGAGAAATGAGTTTTAGAAAGGCAGTCCAAAATGTTTCCTGCCAAAATTCTGAGAATTTACAGAAAATATTGAGAATAGCTTTTGTGCATTCCCTCCCCCATTTATTCAACCCTTTTTACCTCTTCAGGACTTCTGTGGCACAACTGGAAAGTTTACCTTCCTTAAATTTTAGATTTAAGCATACTGAGATGATATTATCATATTAAAAAAATTTTCTCCTGCCTAACATACTGCTTTTAGCCACTAACCTATCTTTTTTATACATACATATATTTCAAAAGATGGAATCAGAATATGTAGGAATTATTAGATACTGAGGTAAGTACACCCATCCCATAGGTTTAGTGCTATATTCTACTAAAGATATACTAAGATTTAATCTACTTGCTAAACACCCAACTCCATTGTGATTTTTCTTCTATTTTAAGCACTACATAAATATAAAGAACAAAAAAAATTATATAAACAAATTCTCACTTTAGTGGAAACATATGGAGTAAAATATGAAAATCTTTATGTCCAAAACCTCCAAACACCTTAAGGAAGAAGTCTCTGTGAATAGTTTGGTGTATATCCTTGTCTCTCTCTCTTTTTCTTTTTAGATAGATAGATAGATAGATAGATAGATAGATAGATAGATAGATAGATAGATAGATAGATAATCTTTATATATCTATCCAGATATCTATAATCTATCTATCTATCTATCTATCTATCTATCTATCTATCTATCTATCTATCTATTTATCATCTATCATCTAAGAGAGCAAGAGGGTGAGGGAGAAGCACACTCCCTGCTGAGCAAGGAGCCTGATGTGGGGCTCAATTTCAGGACCCCAAGATCATAACCTGAGCCAAAGGCAGACACAACCAACTGAGCCACCTAGGTGCCCCTAACCTTGTCTCTTTCTTATATATCTGTGTGTGCGTGTGTATACATGTATATATTTGTTTCCTTAAATAACATAATACCAAATGTGTTTATCTATACCAATACAGAGTTCCTTTTTTATTATGCTGGCTGTTTTATATATTCCATAGCATGCATGCATGTATATATATAGAAAATAATTTTTCCTATCTCTCTTTGATCAGCTCTATGTAATTTTCAGTTTATTACTACTGTAAAAATTTTTTGCAAAAAATAGTCATGTAGATAAATCTTTGTGCACATGTGTCTGCATGCTTGTAGGTAAGGTTCATAAAATAATAAGTTTTGAGTAAACTGTTATATTCAACTTTTCTTTTGATATAGTCTGCCCAATTGCTCTTCAAAAACAATGCTCCAGTTTACACTTCCACTAAGAGTGCGTAAGAATACCTACTTCTTCAGTAGACGATATTGCCAATATTTTATATTTTTGCTCATATAGTGGCAAAAAGTCAATGTTTTGTGGTTGTCTTAATTTGCATTACTCATTCAAAAAGTCTTTAGTCTACATCTTTAAATAGGAAAATATGACTCATTGATATTATTATGATACTAATATATTTAAACCTAGCCCCCTCTTTTTTACACTATTTTCCTGCTTGCTTTCTTATATTTTCCATTCCACCTGAGATCTTATTGCTTCTAATAGTTTTGAAAGCATTTCCTTATTTCAACTTCCAAGTTTTAGTTGTATATTAGCTATATAATATCCATATGAATAACATTAAGCTTTTAGGTGTTTAAGATGCATATGTACACTTGATTTTTACTTATAATTGTCTACAGTTAATCAATACTAACCACTTTTTCCTATAAAAGATGAAGCATTTAATTATATTTTTCACACCCATCTCCTCCATGGTGAAATCACCTGACTTAGAAAAACTATTTCAGAGGAGGTGAAGAAGTATTCAAGTTGAGGTAAAACTTGCAAGCAATTAAATGAGATCTTAAGTGTACAATTTAATAAGTTTTGATAAATGCAAGCAGATGTGTAATCACCACCTCAATCAAAGTGCAGAACATTTTTATCATTTCAGCAAGTTCCCTTATATCCCACTTCAGTCAACCACACGATGATTAGGAAACTACTATTCTCATTTCTGTAACCAAAGATTAGTTTTCTGTTAGCTGTGTACTATTTCCTCCGTATCATTTGCCTCAACATAAGTTTTGGGAATTTATCAATGGTTATTTATATGAATATCTTATTCTCATTACTGAATAGCATTTCATTATATGGATATACTATAACATTTTCATCCACTTCCCTGATGGGACATTTGAAATGTTTTCAGTTATTGGCCGTTATGAATCAAGCAGCTGTAAGAAGACATGTGCAAGCCTTTCAGAGGGCATATGCTTTTCTCTTAAGTAAATACCCAGGAAAACACACCATATTATGGGATGGGTATATTAACCTGTTTAAACTTATTAAAAACAAACAAAAAAGTCAAAAGCCCTGCCAGCTAGTATTTCAAAGGAGCTGTAATTAATACTATTATCAGCAATGTTTGAGAATACTAGTTGGTGCATATCCTCAACATTTTTACTTCTCTGTTTTATCAGTCTTTTTAATTTTAGATATTCAAGTGATTGTAAAATCCTGTCACATCGAGGTTTTGTATTTGCATTCCCCCTTTCAATAATGATGTTGAGAAACCTTGAGGTGTTATTGGCCATTCATACTTTTACTGTGAACTCTCTACTCAAAAAAAATTTTTTTGCCTTTAATTAGGCTGTTTGTTTTTTTCTTATTGATTTATGTTATTTGTATATTTTGTATATTTTGGATTTTTTTTTTTTTTTTTTTTTTTTTTTTTTTTTTTAGGGGAACCTGGGTGGCTCAGTTGGTTAAGTGCCTGATTTTTTATTTTGGTCATGATCTCAGGGTTGTGAAATCGAGTCCTGAGTCGGGCTCATGCGCTGCATGTGGAACCTGCTTAAGATTCTCTCCCTCTCCCTCTGTCCCTGCTCCCTCTCTCTCAAATATTTTTTTTTTAAAATACACATATGCAAATATTTTCTCTCAATCTATAGCTTGCCTTTTCATTGTCTTAATGGCGACTTTTGAAGAGTAGAAGTTTTAACTTTAATAAACACAGTACATCTGGGGTGTCTGGGTGGCTCAGTCACTTAAGCACCTGACCCTTGATTTCAGCTCAGGTTATGATCTCAGGATCCTGGGATGAGCCTCGAGTTGGGCTCTGTTATCATCAGGAAGTCTATTTGAGGATTCTCCCACCCTCTTCCTCTGCCCCCCCCCATTCACACTCTAAAATAATCTTTAAAAACAAAACAAAACAAACTCTACACATTTGAAACTAATGTAACATTGTGTGTCAACTATAGTTAAATTTTAAAAAATTAAATAATTTAAAAAGGATCTCTAATATAAAAGGAGAAAAGTTCCATCAATAAGGTTACAAGTAATTGTTATTTTAAGCCTCCCTACTAATTATTGAAATACGTAGTCAAAAACTCAATTACATGCTATTTATAAAAAGCTAACAATGAAATACATGGCAAAAGTGTACTAACACTGATTATTGTAAATTTGTATATTACTTGAAAAATAAAAATCAATGCAAGTTAAAAAATCGTTTCATATTTTCTCTACCATTTTTTCTCTTTCAAGCATAGTACTTATTGTGCCCTCATGAAGAAATCTTGCCTACCCAAAGTCACAAGTATATTTTCCTCTACCAGCTTTATTGCTTTAGTTTGTAATC
>CM053603.1:83103159-83161276 GCA_028646535.1 Procyon lotor | reverse complement strand
AGCTCAAGTAACTTATACTTATTTAAATCCAGTTTCCACCACTATCTACCTATATGACACCGATCATTCTATGGAACTTTTGTCTCTGTTAACTCAACCTTAAAGTATGGATCATAGTAGTACATATTACTGAGTTTTTTCTTCTTTTAATTCAATTTTTGAGATTAAATGCTATAATATGTATAAAGTTCTTCACATAAAATTGGGTATATAGTCACTTTCTAGAAATAGTTTATTTAAAAAATAATATTTCAGAAATAATATGAGGTGTTATATCTGATATAGGATTCTGATATTTTAAATATAAAAATCAATTTGCCTTAAATATTTTAATGTTAATGTAGACTAGTTTAAAAGTCGTTTCAAAATAACTTTCACAAAATTTTCAATATACTGATAAAGACTTCTTATGGTCTTGCTAATGAGAACTAAAAGCTAATCCAGTTTTAGTTCTTCCATAAATTGACTTTTTGTCCTCTCCAGAAATTTTTAGAATTTTTGCTGTATATCTTGTGATCTGAAATTTTATTGGACAGTTGGTGTTCTTTCATTGAACTTCTTTAGGATTACATCATCCCGATTTGCATAACCACAGAAGCTACCAGGAGAGATAGGCATATTGATTGTTTATTTAAACAGATCCACACTGTAAGGCAAAAATTTTTTTAAAGAAAAAATAAATTTTTGATAAGATTTTAATAGACTTTAATAAGAAATCAATGTGGAAATGGTTTTAATTACCTGAACTTTTTATATTTATATGAACTATATATTTATATAATTTTATAAAATCTGAAAGCACTGCTCAACTGCTGGATCTGGAAAAATGTTTGTGATACCTTAAATAATGATGCATTTAATATATAAAGCCATAAATAGATGAGAAAATTCTGTTAACTCTGTGATAAGATTAATTACTTACTTTATATCCTTGCATAATTTATCATATTTATTTTTTATCTCATTCAATCTGTACAACAGTCCTAGGTGGTATCTTATCAAGGGTTCCCCCTGGACAGTTGATTGCCAGGGCTGTTGGAGCAAAAGCCATTTTGCAATAAAACTTTCTATCTTTGGTCACCAGCTGTCCTGGAAATTAACTGAAGTTCATACACATTAATAAAAAAACAATAGTGGCAACTTGATTACAGTACAACAGATATAGTTAGTAGCATTCAACCAATGTTATGGTTGAAATGCAAGAGAGTAATTGGCTTTCAGCAGTATATTTTAGAAGATTCAATTAGCTATTTGGTCTGGCAAGTACAGCCACAGGACACCTGGCTAGTCACATAGGAGCTAAGACTATATCCAACCGATAATCCTAAAACCAAAGGCCTTGTATCCAACTCTTAGAACCAGCCTCGTGTCCCGGGATAAAACTCTCTCTTTCTGAGTCTCTTTTCCACTTCTTCTCCTCTGTCTGCCCAAGAAAGTATGCAGTTCACTTAGGGGCCAAATGGCTCCTCCCAATCTCTGCCATTGGAGTGTACGAGATCCTGCTTAGATTTGCAAGAAACATCTACTTCTGGCTGTGGCTCAAGACACTCCTATTTCTTCCCAACCTGTCTGTGGAGGACAGGAGGTAGCAATAACATTTATTGATATTTCACCTTTACCCTGTGAGTTTCTGTTCTCTGTGTAAAGGCTGTCATATCGAAGGGGAAAAACTTCCTTTGGCTCCAGCAGCCCACAAAACTAGAGTCCTTTATCAGTCCTTTATCAGCCTAATTCAAGAAGAATATATAGCTAGTTTTTCAAAGTAAAGTTTAATATAAAACCAGCTTTTTCTTCTCTTACACACACACACACACACACACTCACACACGGTATGCCCACCTTTGCTATGTAAGATTATGCTAGTATCTCAGAAAAGGACATTTTAAAATAGATTTCATAATATAGGTCAAGTAACACATGATGATCTAGACACATTTTTCCTCTTTGCTTTATGGGAAATGTTTCTCTCCCATCATCACAAGACTGTCACTTAAGAAGCATATTTGTTCCAAATGATCTTTCTTGTAAATTCAGTATACAATTTCAAGTACATTTGGAATGAGAAATGTTTCATTTTGGACCTTCTCCTTGAAAACGACCATGTAAGAGTTCACATGAAGTTCATCTTTTTGGTCATCATCGTGATCTTGCTGATTTATCAATACTATAAGAATACATTACAACTGCATAAAAGGACATTTTGCCCACACAGTTATAATTTAGTATTCAATAATAGTAGTCCTCTGTGTTAGACTATTCCACTAAATGAGTTTCCACATCAATGAATTTTTAAGTATGCCCTTTCTTCACATCTTAAAAATGAAATACTATTTTTCTTTAACATCAAATATGTATATTTAACTGCAACTCTAAGTTTAACAGTACATATATTTTGCTCTTTAAAATATTATTTTCGGGGCGCCTGGGTGGCTCAGTCATTAAGCGTCTACCTTCGGCCCAGGTCAGATCCCGGTGACCTGGGATTGAGACCCGCATCGGGCTACCCGCTCAGCGGAAAGCCTGCTTCTCCCGCTACCATTCCCTCTGCTTGTGTTCCCTCTCTCGCTGTGTTTTTCTCTGTCAAGTAAATAAAATCTTTAAAAAAATAAATAAAATAAAATAAAATAAAATAAAATAAAATATTATTTTCCCAAAAGATCAAAGCTAAGTTGCATATATGTGAAAATAATAGCAACTAGCATTGATTGAACGCTTACTGTATGCAGATAGTGTTTTACTCTTGTATTTCAAATCTACATCTTTGAAGTAGGGTCTATATCATCCATTTTTCTAATAGGGAAGAGTTAAGAAATATAAGTAACTCGAGTGTCTTACCCAACATGACACAACTGTTGAGAATATGCACATATATTTACATAATTAGGCTTTAATATAGGAAATAATACATTTTAATAAACTTGTATCTTATCTCAAACCACAGCCTTGAAAATAACCTAATGCTACCATTAAAAATAACCTATAAAATATAGTCTTGGTTTAGCCCATTTTCAGAGATTACATAAAATGTGGTGACAATAGCAACATAATAATCAGGGGACTTTCAGCACATTTTTACTTTCTTTAGAGACATAAACCCTTAATTATTATGTATTTCTCTTAAATTGAATACTATAGGCTATAAATTCAGGTGGGATTCTAATTTAAATTCTGCATAAATCAATTGAGAAACAGACACATACTGATTAATGGTGTTTTAGACAAATCTAAGTCTGGTATCGTCAGGGATCCCAAATGTCTAAAAAGGCAGAATCTTCTGGAATTGCTTCAACTGTTCCCCTAAATTTTGATTTGGGGTAAGATCAAATTTGCTCTGGCTCTCAATGACACAGAACATTAGAAACAAGATTTTCATCATATCCATGGAGTACTATCCGTGGAGTCAGCAGGAGACTTGGGGTTTTCTTGAAGTGATATCTAAAAAGTCCAAAGTGACTTGTACAGGGATCAGGCTGATGTTTGACTCTAAGTGGAGACTCACTCAGCTCCAGAGAAAACTGCCCTTCTTTCTGGAGCAGAGCTGACAGCCTAACGTACCAGCAGTCTCTGCTGAGAACTCAGGATGTTGGAAAGCGGCATGGTGGCGTGGGGAGAGTTAACACAGCGGCTGTCTCTACTGCTCCTGGAACAAGCTGAGTTCTCATCAGTGCAAAATTGCACTAGAATTCCTGTGGGGAATTATACCTAATAACCACTCCATAAAACAGAAGGAGTTTAATTTGATCAATGTGATGACAATTAAAAAACAGACAAACCATGGCCAACCTCATTTCTGTCCTACCTCAAAACTTAAAACAAGACATTCTATCCTGATTGTTTTTCCTCTAGTTTGATTTACTGCTTCTTTGGATTATTTCCTAGAAGAGCTAAAAAGTATCTATATTACAGAAGCGGAGATTGCATTCATGCAGTGATTCTATAAACATAAATTTGGAAGCTGATAAAAATAAGATAACTTAATATGTCACTGCTTTAAGCAAGGAGTTTAGAAAATGGGTATTTGAAACAAATTAATTACATGTAAGGAAATGTATGCATGGATGTGTGTGTTGGGGCCAAGAGTGTAGGGGTAGTTTTTGGGATGAGGCTTGTGTGGATCTTAATTCTCCATCTAAGAGGAAAAACCTAAGCTAGACACTGACCTTTGATTAAAGAGAAGTATTCTTTTTGGAACTACCTACTTAATATCGATCTCACATTTTTATATCACATCCAAATATAGCAAAGGCTAAATACAAGTCATTTCCCATCATAAGTCTTCTTTGGGCATGGAGAAGTGGGCGGGTCTTAATAAGAGGCACTCTGGGGGACAAAAGGCACTGATTCAGCCATATTCCTCCAGAAGCCTGAGGTTGACATTAAGTCTCTAGCGTAATTTTTAAAGAGCCAAGGTCCTTTAGAGTCCCTTATTGGTCATTACATTCCCCAGAGTCAGGGCCTTGGTCTTTCTCTTTTACAAACATACAATGAAACACAGACTATGGGTCACATGGGCATTTCTACCTTAACTATCCATACCCATTTGATTAATTAACTCACAATTATGTATATAAATTCATTTCATACATTAATTTCTAAGTCGATTACAAAATCAGATGTGATTTTTTTTTCCATATGCTTCTGTTAACTGGGATAATTACATTTTTTTTTTAAATCACAAAATCTAAAGTTGCCATTGTTTAGTAAGACATATTTCCCTCTACTCAGTCAACATTTTAAAGTAGAAATGACAAAATAAAGTTTGGTTCTTCTCTTCTTTCATTTCTGCATCTTGCCACCTTTAATAATTGTAACATGGTGAAAGAGTCCAAACTGGAAATTAAATAAATGAATGAATGAATGAATGAATGAATGAATGAATAAATAAACCGATCCTGAGTTTGGTTTGATCTGTGTTTCTACTACTTGTATTAGTTTTAATAAATCAAGTACGCTGTTTGGGTCTCAGCATGCCCATGCATAAAGTGAGGAAGCTGGACTAAACCTCAAAGGTCCTTTTCGGCACAAATTCTATGAAACTTGTAATTACTTCCATTTTATGGTGCTTTGTGAAATGCCCCTGTTTAGTGAACAATTCAGGCCTACATCCTTCTGAATCATTTTTCAATAGCCCTGGTGCTCCCAAGGGAAAAACAGTAACAAATGAATAGATTATTTGCTCCTCATAATACATCTTTTGAAAATGTCAAAGGCTCTGACAATATGCTTAAATACTGAGCTTCTATTTTAACCTGTGGCTTTACATTGACACATTCTTCCTTTTCTTTATCCTTTCAATTGTCTTCTGATGATAAAATCAATACATTGTCATTATAAGTAATAGCTTACAAACACACACTGAAGAGCATAAGAAAGAAAAAAGTAATTACCTTTAATCTTACTATCCTAGAGATCTATTATCAAAATTATTCCTCTGGGCCCACCTGCGTGTGTGCATAATAGAATTTTATAATATTAGATGAATTGTGCTTTCAATACTGTTTTGTAGCCTACCTTCATTATATATAAATATTATGAACATTTCCATATTAATGAAGATAAAATCTATGTCATTATTTTAATTGCTACAAGCTATTCAATGTTTGAACATGCCACAATTTATTTAACCAAGTAATATATTGTTGGACAATTTAGCAGTTTCTAATGTTTGCTATTATAAGAAACTCTGAAATAAACATCCTTTTTCTTTAAATACTTATCTGGTTATTTCCTTGTATTCTATATACTTAAGATTTGTACATTTTATTTTTGTTGTTGTTGTAGAGAGTAAATTTACCAAAGTATTTTTATTTGTACTTGGTCCTATAGAAGACTTTTCTGACCCTATGATTCAGCTCTTGATTCCTACTTCCTGAGTTACAGTTCCTTAGACCTACAGCCTCCACGACCTACCATAGGCATGCCCCTGCCTCAAGGGCTCAAGCATGGGTTCCCTAAGGCCTCGATGTTGCCCCAGTAGCATGGCTGTCTGCCTTGGCTTCTAATCTCTTTTGTTTCCTTTATATTTATTCACATCATACTAGCAAAATCTTCCACTCCTTTGGCTATGTATTTTCCTTTCTTATTCCCAATAAAATATTTAGTACAGAGCTTATGTATCATCATATGAACTGTATAGTTTTATTTCTTCTATATTCTTGGGTGTCAAATACATCTGGCTTATGCTGTTAATGCTTGAATGTAGTACATTTTATTTATAGTTTTATACTATATAATATAAAACTATTGTAAGTCAATCCTTTAATCCCTTTATTTCAGACTTGGACTATGTGCACTTAAAGCATTATTTTCACAATGCAGGAACATGAATACAATCAAGGTAATCCTTTCATATGCTGTTGACTACTAGGTTTAGGCAAAGAGACATGTACTTTTGTAGTTTTTGAGATGTCTGAGTAAGGAAAATATAAGTAAGCATTCCTGCTACTCAGTGGATTCTATAATCTCTCAAGTGCATTTTAGCTTCATTTAATTTTAATCAATTCTATATAAAAAATAATTACCTTTATCTTTCCTGCTGATAAAAGCTCATAGTTGTGAAAAAATAGAAGCAATAATCTTCTTATCTAATACAGCAGTAGATAATTTTTGTGCTAGGGCAGGATTCAATATTCAGGGCCTATGTCCTTCCTATGCCCACGTAATGAACAGAGTTCAAGTTAGCAACATGTACCTTAGCCAGAGCTTGAAACCATAAAAAAGTAGACCTCCAATAGTGGTGCTACATGATAGCCATTCTGGACCATATTTCTGGAAACAAGATAATCAACCAGTTCAGAAATTCCAGAGAAACTGAAGAGAAAAAGAATGCAAATATCCAAGGGTCAAAGATCAAATGATCAATTTGGGCCGTCAAATGATGACCCAAATTGAGCCATCTAGAAATCTCTGGGGAGGACAAAGAGAATAATAGTGAGAGAACCCAGCAAACATAAATAAAGGTAGATTGGGGAAGAGGTGAAGAAAGAGTTTACCAATTCCTGGAAGCTGTGATTAGAGGGAAAGACTAAAGAGAGAAATTGGAAAGATAAAAAGAATGATAATAATAGTGATAGTAATAATAATAATAATAGGGACCCTTGTGGCTCTGTAAGTTAAGCATCTGACTCTTGATTTCAATTCAGGTCATGATCTCAGAGATCGAGTCCTGCCTCCAGCTCTGTGCTGAGCTTGGAGTCTGCATGAGATTCTTTCTCTCTCTCTCCTTGCTCACTCTCTCACTGTCTCTAAAATAAATGTCTTTAAAATAATAATAATAATAAACATTGTAAGAAAACGCAAGCCAAAAAACAGATTTGAACCATAAATTTTACTTTGTCTTACAACTAGTATTTATTAGATAAGGTCCTGTTACAAATCCCCAGGGCAATGGTTAATTTGTGCATAACAGGTTCAACTGGTTGAGCTGCGGTGTTTGGATTCTGCTGGTGTTGTCGGCATTCTGGCTCAGGAGTACACATATTTCTACACGTACATAGCACCCAACATCATTCCTTTGTAAAGTATGTTTACACATTTCTTTTTCAACTTCATGAAAAGTCAAAGTAGCTGCTAAACACAGAAGGCAGAGAAGAACAGTAATGGAGCTGATGACATGCTGTCTATTCCTGTGAGTCCCTGGGTCAGAAAGGTTTATTCCAGGAACTAAAATATATTTATAAAAGATTAGGAGACTCTGGAAGAGTGCTATAATCTGAGGAAACAGTTTCCATCAGGTCGTTGTGACACACTGCAAACCATGGGATGAAACAGGACATTCTCCTTCCACCGTGCTAACCGTAACCTCTCCCTTTGATTTGGAGAAGCCTAGGTTAGCAGGATTTAACAACCCACGGCAACAACAAAGATGCTCTTGGGGGTCACCTTGAGCAGATAATACAGTAGGTTTCCTTGTAACAGTTTTGCAGGTGACTAAGCTCACTTAGAAGGAGCAGCCTTTTGGGGAAAGATAGACTTGGCAGATATTTCTGTGTGATAACTATATCTGACTCAATGGCAAGTGGCATATATCTTTTGGGGGGATTTCCTTGTATATTTGGGGTTTATCCTGAAAGGTAAAATGTCTTGCCCAAAGAGCGGTGGCCATTGCAATCTAAAGGCATTGTAATGTGGGTATACATGGATTTACCAAAGTCCTATTTGTAGCCACTGATGCATGTAAGTTAGGTGAAGTATACCAAAGGGAAGCCAGAGGTGCCTCACCTATTAGGCAAGTTGTCTTATGTCTGTGAAGAATTTCCATTTGGGACGTTTCAGGGTGATCTAGATGACTCTGAAGTTGATTTGGAAGTCTAAATAACATATGGGAAATGTGAGGGAGTCCAAGCTAGCCAGAAAAGCCTGGTTCGGGATACCAAACTGGGGTTGTATAAGGAGCCTATGCTTTTTTTCATAAAATCCCAGGATAGTCTCAGAAAGGGAGCAAAGTCAACAACAGTCAACTAAAATTTTCCCAAGTTACATAAATCCAGACCTTGGAGCCCTGAAAGAAGCCTGCTTTCTCTCTGACAGAATACTGTCACTAGCCTGCACCACCCAGAATGAACAATTTTTGCTCCCAATCAGCATTCAGAACTGTGATGTCTCTACATTAAAGTTGGAACAGAGGAAGGAAAATTGCTATTTTTGTTTAAGTTATCAATTTGTCTGCGTCCTAGGAGAAATCAAGAAATGAGAGCAGAGCACAGAAGCTGGGAAGGAGACAAAAGAGGACAAAAACAACTTTGCATAATAATGTAAAGGGCCATCTTCCTAACTGCAATATAATTTCCAAAAGTTCCCACTCCCCTCCCTGAAATGAAGGTAATAATTTGTCTTAAACTTATCTGTACTATTTTATCTTCGAGATATACAGTTTTTCCTTGGGAGTGCATCTACCTGAACGTTTGAATGTGTTTTGTCCAAGAGCTCTCCCCCAGCAGGAGAGAATCTCAAAATACCAAAATGGATGGGGGGCAGGGAGAAGAGCTCTAAAATCCATTCTAAATTGAGGATCTCTGTGAGACATTTTGTCCCACTCCTCTTTTGCTCAAGCTCCTACAAAACCCCACAGATTGTTATTCCAGACTGCATAACTCTGATTTTGGAAACAAACTGCCAGGGAGAATGATCCTGCTAGAAGTGGGAATGGTTGAGTGTCCTGTGGAAGAGGATAGTCACCAGGTAGGATTTTTCTAATGAGATACGCATTTGCACCATAAGAGAGCAGACTCACCCTCTCTCTCTTAGGGAAACCACAAAAAGAGAAAACAAAGTCACACACTAGAGTGTTCTCCAGAGGGAAACCCTATGATAGCTTATGCTTCTTTTACCTTTGGCCCCTAGACTACAGAAAAGTCATCTTAACATCTAATTTCCAGGTCTACTTCCCCCCTAATATTGCAGTTTCCTTTGGTTATCCCCCAGAGTTCCATTAATTACATTACATATTAAAACCCACTGTTAGGGGGGATTCCAGGGTGGCTGGGTTGGTTAAGTGTCTGCCTTCAAGATAGGTTATGAACCCAGGGTCCTGGGATGGAGTCCCATGTTGGGCTCCCTGCTCAGTGGGGAGTCTACTTCTCCCTCTCCCGCTCCCTCTCTCAAACAAACAAACAAACAAACAAACAAATAAATAAAAATAAAACCCAGTGTTAGAAGTTAGTGCAGTGACAAAAATACTTTTGAAGGATCAAAGCTAATTCTATAGTTCTAGGCAGAATCTATAAGCAAAGAGAACAAGGTGGGCAGGAGAGTGCCCCAGAGGAACCTGGTGTCAGGAGAGGAGCAGATGATGGCACATCCCACTCCAGATCAGAAGGAGATGGATTCTCTGTTGTCCAAGTGCTCTATGTGAAGGCTCTCCTTGTCCTAGAAAGGGGTAGATGTGGGGTGGGTATGGAAACCTAGATCCCATCATTTGGTGGCAGAGAGGCTAATTAACACATATTTGGGTTACATAAAAATGAGTTGCATAGGGGCGCCTGGGTGGCTCAGTGGGTTAAAAGCCTCTGCCTTCGGCTCAGGTCATGATCTCGGGGTCCTGGGATCGAGCCCCACATCAGGCTCTCTGCTCGGCAGGGAGCCTGCTTCCCCTTCTCTCTCTGCCTGCCTCTCTGCCTACTTGTAATCTCTGTCAAATAAATAAATAAAATCTTTAAAAAAATGAGTTCCATAAATGAAAAATTTTAAAGTTTATAACAAGTATACACATATTTCAACAAATATTCAGCGCAACTCTATATTAATTTAGAAAGCAAGGTGCTTGAAATATCCTCCTAAAATCTTTACTCTAGAGAACATATTTTGACACAGTTATATTAAAGATGAAATTTTATCATATAGTTTCATATTACCCTGTAGTAGTTTCATGTGGTTTCTTCACCTGGCCCTTCCCACCCCAAATTTTAAGTCCATTAGCTCATAGCTACTGCAAAATTATGCCACTGGACTTTGCTGCTGTCCCAAATTTAAATGACTTCCCATAGTCAGACATCGAAAAGGACCCACTCTTCAGGTAACAATGGTAGAAATGAGTCACCCTAATTCTTATCTGGGGGGCAGCAATATTTGCTCTATTTTTTACATCAGTGGTAGTTTTTTTGTTTGTTTTTAAAGATTTTATTTATTTATTTGATAGGGAGAGGAAGCACAAGCAGACAGAGTGGCAGGCAGAGGGAGAGAGAGAAGCAGACTCCCTGCTGAGCGGGGAGTTCAAGGCAGAGCTGATCCCAGGATGCTGGGATCAGGACCTGAGCTGAAGGCAGACACTTAACCGACTGAGCCACCCAGGCGCCCCACATCAGGGCTAGTTGTGTGGTAGCACCATGAATAGCTCATAACATAGAACTGATTCAGCCATCCCAAAATACCCTCAGTTCATATACCCTATCATAAAATAGCTTCTATGAGTTCCCTTCTATGTGACGTTAGAAGCTCTAAATCAGTGGTCACCTAGATGCACTAAAGGTAGATACACTAAAGCACAAGGCTGTCAACTCAACCCTCCCTTTTTCTCACCTGGTAGCCTTAAAATTGTTATCATTCATTACCTCTTTTCCTAAATCAGTGGGGAAACTGTGGATTTTGTAAGGAAACAAAGTAAATGAGCATGTGTGTCTTTAAGGCTAGGGATGTTGGATTATGAGATCTTTGGGGTTTCAGACTCACAAAGATGGCTCCCAACTCATGATGGTTTGACTTACAATTTTCCGACTCCATGATGGTACAAAGGCAATATGCATTCAACAGAAACCATACTTCAAATTTTGAGTTTTGATCTTCTCCCAGCAGCAAACCACAACTCCCAGTCAGCCACGCAAACACGAGGGTGAACAACAACTCATACGCTTACAACCATTCTGGGTTTTGTTCTTTGTTTTCAGTACAGTACTCAGCAAATTACATGAGATATTTGATACTTAATTATAAAATAGGCTTTGTGTTAGATGATTTTGTCCAACTGTAGGCTAATGTAAGTGTTCTGAACATGCTCCCTTTGATAAAAAATTAAATAAAAGTCATTGGAATAAAGGCAAAAATTATCATCTTTAACCTTCCAGATTTTAAGGGTTTAAAGCCTAGTGTATTAAGATTTTGACTGAGATAAATACCTATCACCTTCATCAGTCAATTGCATATGAATAAAATAATGACACCACTGCTATTGGCTCACAATGGGAAATCTGCAGTAAATTGAAAATTAATTAGTAAATTAATTGAAAGTCTCCTGAACTAAGCTCCTTCATCTCTCTTTTAAATTTTGCCTGGGGATAGCCACAAAATCAGTCATACTTTGGCACCAAGTTTTTGTTATGCTTTTCATTTTTGAATCTCTAAATAAAATATAATAGATCTCATATTCTGTGTGAAAAGATAAGGATTGTTTATTTCTCCTCCGCCGCCCCCCATCTGCCATAGTAACCAAGCACTGCAGTCATTGGATTGGGCAATTCTCCCCATTAAAAACATGATTTTTGAAAGAGAAGGCAGGCTTGTCTCCCTGGCAACATCGCCAGCAAGTTGTCTCATGATTTACGCATTTAAGAGCAGTTGAGAGGCAGATTTCAGACTTAAAGGTAGACATCTGATCGAGAAGGCAACTTACTCAAGTCTCATCTGACAGCAACTCTGAAGTCTATCCAGACAAATTACAAATGATGTTTGGGTTGGTGGAGGATACAGGGGACATTAGATGCAAATGTTCTGCATCTTATTTAGCCACAGCAGGTACTAGACCTCACAGACTTCAATATTTGTTTCTAGCTGTTTGAATTTTAAATTAAAATGTTCTCTTTCTCTCTCTTTATGTGGCTTACTCCCTTTTCAGGCCAAATACTGCTTCTTGAAGGCCTATTCTGATATACCTCTTCACTCTCATCTCCCAACTGAGATATTTTTCTGTAATTATAATTTTTCTCTCCCCTTAGAGCATACAGCACAGTTTTTTTTTTTAGATTTTTTTTTTAAGATTTTAGTTATTTATTTGACAGAGAGGCAGAGAGGCAGGCAGAGAGAGGAGGGGAAGCAGGCTCCCTGACGAGCAGAGAGCGGGGCTCGATCCCAGAACCCTGAGATCAGGACCCTGAGATCAGGACCTGAACTGAAGGCAGAGCCACCCAAGCACCCTGAGCATATAGCACAGTTCATAAATATATACTTGCCTGTCATTTACTGTCATAGTATAGATAGTAAAAGACACACTCATTTGTTAATCCTCAACCATTTTGTTAACAGTGAAATAAACATTCATATAATCCAACTTCTATTTTAACATAATCACAGGAAAAACCTGGAAAGCACGAATAAATACACAAAAGTATGTTCCATATATTGACATCATAGTAAAATGTCTCTACACTTCCTACACATGTTCCAATGAAGTGTAAATATGCACTTGCCTTATTGTTTGGGAATATTCAAATCTTCTATACAACACAAAACAAATGAAATGGATATAACTTAGGCATGTGTTAAACGAAGAAAAAGCAATTCAAAAGGCACAGAAGATATAGATAAAAGAGAACAGAGCACTAACTATAGGTGTTAAAAGACTGAAGGCCCAAGTGAGCACTAAATATGCAAAAGGCATATGGGTCTCTTGATCTTCATGAGGTCTTAAATCAGCCACTCACTGGTAAAACTCATTCTCATCTCACATATCCAAGACAGACACACAAAACCTTAGGCTTACTGGCAACTTTCACCTACTGATCAAATGTACTTGACCCTGTGTCACTCTGATTAAGCAGTAAATTGTGGTGGTCTGTCTTACCTGACCACATTTATCCATCTGCTTTTTAGATATGCCAATTTTCAATTTTCTCTTAAATTCTAAAGGCCCATTTTCCCATCTGTCATCATACCCTAGGTAGGAGATACTGGAAAACAAAAGTACAAGGTTTTAAAAAAAATGCCCATCATTTTGACAGCTCATAATTACTGAAGCCCATGGGAAACAAATAAGCATCAGAGGAAAAAATGACAGAGAATTTCATTTTCCAATTCTCTGCACGATAGACCAGAGAGATGAGTCAATAAGGAGAGACTATTGAGTTCCTTTTTGAAGGCCAAACTCACAAGTGCTTCTTGAATCTGTCCATCTTCACTTTCTCACTTTCCCTTATTCTCCAATTTGCATTCTATGGGGAAAAGGAGTAACAAAGTATAAATTATATACAATCTCTGGCTCTTGGTTCAAGCTCACTGCCACTGTCCATAGAGAAATGTCAAGCACTCTTCCATATATACAACATGGAGGGCAGGTTTAAGGAGGGCAAATGCTGTGTTTGTTTGGTGACTGTCCTGTTGAATTTTTTGCCATATACATTCAAATTAGGGAATAATGGATATCCTAAAATAAAAACGACTTCTGGGGGCTCTCTGGGATGCCTGGTTTGGGCTACATGCAGTGGCCACAGAAGTCACAGTGTATACAATAGGCAGGAGCTACACAGGTAATGTAGCAAAGATTATTCTTCCTAATAACCACAAGAATCCACTGTTTAATTTCATCTAACTCCCTTCTCTGGTGGATGTGCATTCCTAAATGATATAAAAGAACTCCCTCTGATGGTATTTAAATACTCTCCCTTTCTCACCTCCAACTCAAATCCTATATATCCTAACATTATACTGTGAAGATATTAATGATCAATTATTTTGTCTAAACCCCATATTTATCTATGTACCATTAAAGAATTGCTTCATCATCTGTTTGCCATATCTTAAGATAGAGCTTTCTAGAGTATTTTCTTGAATCAGTAATTCATCTTTCCATTTGTGGTAAGAGAGAAGAAAAGGACTTATGAAACAACCATGTTGCCACAAATGCATATACAAACATGTCATAATTATTTACAGAACTTTGGAACATCTTAGAAAAGCCATGCCTTGGGCCATGAGAGAAACCAAGCCTCATTATATGCTAGCTGACTATTTAAAAGCTTTAAATGCCCCAGACTTCAAATGTTTTCTTGGATCTTGAGAGACTCCAGAAAGAGCCAAAGTGCTTTCTATGTAAAGAGCCAAACACCAGTGAGAGCCTCAAACAGTACTCTGTGCGTGGCTTCTCAGGAATGTGGTAACAAAAGAACAGAATCCTAGCACTGAACTTTCCAGTAACCTATTCCAAAGCTGTGTAGTAATAATTTCACCAAAAATAGACCCTAAGTGTGGGTTCCAGGAAACCCCTCAGTCCCAGGCAAACCAGGATGGCTGGTCACTTTAATTTTGAGTTAGTAGCCCCAACAAATAAGGAGGTTGAGGATTTTGCCTATAGTCCCTTGATCCTGTCTTATCAGTGAACGGGATAAAAGAAATCTATAAGCTTTCTGTGCAGCTTAAGGACAGAAGGCTTTGGGAAGAGGATTCCTTAGCTCAGCAATGCACATGGTAGTAAACCAGTATCAAATGAATGAAGGACTGTTAAATGAGTAAGTCCAGTAGGCATATGAAAAATTACCTTAATACAATGGTAACTTCTAGGTCCAAAACCAGGAATGTTATAAGCAGAAAAATGACCTCTCAAAATGTCCATGTCCTAAGCATGCCCTTGTTTACACACACACACACACACGAAATTAAGGTTGGTGAAATTAAGGTTGTATATAAGATTAAGGTTGCTAATCACCCAACTTTAAGATAAAGTGGTTACACTTGAATATCCAGGTGGGCCCAATATAATCACAAGAGTCCTTAAATGGGGAAGAAGGAGGCAGAGGGAGGGTCAGAACCAGAGACATGGCATTGTGAGAAACTCATCTGCCATTAATGGTTTTGGAGATGGAAGAGGGTTGTGAGCTAAGGAACAAGAGTTGGCTGTAGAAGCTAGAAAAGGCAATAAGGGTTTTCTTCCAGAGCCTCCAGAAAGGAGCACAACCTTGATTTTAGCCCAGTGAGACCCCTTTTGAACTTAAGACCTTTAGATCTGTAAGATAATAAATTTGTATTCTTCTAAGCCACTCAGTTTGTGGTAATTTGTACACCCAGGATTCAAGTAGTATAGCTATACCCTATCTTAACTGTATTAACTCATTTCATCTCTTTCTCCTTTCTTCCTACTGTATTTTAAATACCTTTAATAAACCATGTTACTTGAGCACTTTAATTTGGTCTCTGAGCTATTCTATTCTTTTATACCATGAACACTATATTAGTTTCCTAGCATTACTATAACAATGTTCATATATCTTGTTCTTCTTTCTGCCACATCAGTGTCTAAGCCACTCCAATGGCGTATTAAGAGATTTAAAGCTGAAATATGAACAAAATGCCCTAGATTAAAGCGTTCCTGTCCAGTGATGCATACTGGCAAGACAGGGACAATTATACCTGGCCATAGCCGGTGAATAATTAACCTGGCAAACCACCATGGGTTTCATTTGTGTTTCTGGGGTGGAAGCCACATGAAACCAAAATGGTGTCACCAATGAGGGGCCAAATCAAGACCTCATGCATACTGAGTGTTCACACATATTTAGTGTATCACAAATATTTAGTATCCCTTGTATATTTTGTGTATCACAGTGTTAGATGACTCATGTATATTTTAGTGACTCATGAACATTAATTATCTCTTAGTCTCTCTAACCTTTTTAATAAATGTTCTACTTACTATTTATACTACTTAAACATTTTATGAGTTTCATACAGCTTACTGGTGTTTGTTTTTTTTTTTTAAGCAGAATTAGATATTCTCAAAGAATAAGTGAACATTACATCAGTGAAGAGAATGAACAAAATCATGAGGTGTTTCAAGGCTGACCCAATACAATAGCATCCTAAAGATGTGCCTCAGGTCTTGTCAACATGCCTACCATTGTCATTCCTCTGTGTTCCTCAAAGGGCAATTTTATAGGAAAACTTTTTTTTTTTTTTTTTAAGAAAGACTAAATTTTTCTTCTCCAAATCTAAAAATTCACCTGATCTCTCCCACTGAAAACCACTACTTACGAATAAGCCTTGGTTCCTTTAATCATCAGAAGCTCCTGTTATTCATAAGGAACAAGACTCTTCGATCATCATGCCTCATACTTGGAGGGGAACCATGGGATAGTACAAAGGACAAGGCTCTGAATTTACAGGATAGGACACCTGTCCACCACTGTGCTTTGTGTAGATCTATGACAACAGGCTATTCACGTCAATATTCTGAACCCTATTATCCTCCTTAGGCAGTCAGACCTGAGAACTTCTATGACCATGTTCAATTCTATAAACTAATTGCCATCACCCACTCTCTCCTGTATTTGCCTAAATGTCCGTAGTTTGGGTCGCTAACGATGCTTTTCCTGAGCACCTTAAGCACACTAAAATTAAATTCATAACCAAAAATGGGTCTCACAGTTGCATAATTCCATACATCAACAAGAGAGAAAATAATTAATTCAATATTTTACCTTTCCACCACAGAAATATGGTTAATTTAGCCTCTTTGGTCTTTAAAATCAAAATGTGGATCACAGTACAAGTAGCTAGCAGATCTTAAAAAAGAAAAGCAACAACAAAAAATGTCCAAAGCTTAGCCCCAAGCAGTCAACGTAGAAAGGTGCAAAAGGCCTCTTGAGAGTTTGCAACTGACTTCTTTCATATAAACGGACACACATTATCTCCTTGACAAGGGGAGTTAGCCAAACCTTTGTTTCTGGTTGTGTTTATTCTCACTGGTCAATCATTCTCTGCATAGCTCCTAAGCTGCATTTTAAAACCAATTCCTTCTCTGTACCTAAGAGTATCTGGTCACTGGACTCTGTAAAAATTACTCTGCTGGCTCTTTATTCAAATGAGTCTTCTTGAAACTAAAGCATCTTCTTTCTTTTCCTCTTCCTTAAGAGCTAGCATTTCATAAGCCTTCAAGGTTTTCCTACTCTCAGAATAGATCAGTCTCTAAAAAATGAAGGTCAGAAGCAGCAAATCTCCCAGTGAAGTTTGGTGGGTAGGAAGCCAATGAGAGAAGACACACAGGATCGTGCAGACCACATGCCCCACTGTTTCATAACAGCAGGTAGCAGCTGGCTCCCGGGCTGCATAAATCCCATACTGAGTGGGAGATCTGCAACCGTGCCTAACAGCACCCACTGGTTTTCTCTGCCCAACTCAGAGCTCAGACTCCAACCCAGTACTCAGAAAGACTGAAAAGAGTAAATTCATTTAAACTTTAATTTACAAAAAAATAATAAAAAATAAATTATGAAGAAATACACTCCCTAGTTCCCCTGCTTCCTCTGAAAGGCAGAAGACAAAAACAAATTCTAAATTTTATATGTACAATGAAAAGAAAGATCAGCGCTACCTCCAGTTTGCCTTAATTTGGCTCCATTTCCCATGTTAAATTGGGTATAATATACCCAACGAATACTCTCCTTTGTTATTCCTGACACCCTCAGTGATAATTTTAAAACATTGCCAAAAAGAAATTGCGCACGAGTTTTCTTTATATAAAAGAGCTTCTTTATATAAAACATAGTTTGTCTGTTTCTATAGGAACTTTACACTTGGACAAAAAAAGGCACCATCAACATTTGCCTCCTCCAAACATGAGCACAAGCTAGAAATCCCAACTCTGTTCTTTTAAAAAGTCTTTTCTAATTTGTGTAATATTTCTTACCCCACCTTTCCATTATCTTTCAGTTGTCAAGTTCTCACTAGTAGAAATGTGGATGACATCAGAAATACGCACATACACAGTTATATCGCTATGTACAAATACATATACACACACACACACACCCCTAAAATAAATGTGTCTGATAATTTTCTGCAGTCACTGGCCGTCACTTGTACCAGGGTAAAGGTTTCTGATGCTTCTGATATTTTTGTCTTAGAACTGCAAAGTTAAAAATGAGCAAACACCACACATTCACTTTGCCTTTTAAGATTTTTCTGGCATAGGATCAAAGCGAGGAAGAAGAAAAGCCCAAGATAAGGCTTAAAACTATGAAGCTAGCACAAAAGCACGAGAATTGAAAAGTCTGTTTGTAGTCGAAATAACTCTGACAACTGGTGTAAGCCAGAGAAACAGGGCCTCGGGTCTAGTTTGAGCTTCAGGAATGAAAGGGAAGAACAGATGTTTCAGGTACTGAAATGCATTTAGAATCTAAACTCCCCTCATCTTCCTGAGAACTGACCTTTAAAAAACCCACATGGCTCCACACTTTGTTTGAAGTAAGTAAACAAAACCTCAAAAGGGGAAGTTCGTCCACGGAGTGTGTGTCTATTGGAATTGCTTTCGTGATAAAGAAAAAAAGGAAAATAACATCATTTAATACTAGCTAAATTACATGCCACTTCAAGAGAAGCATGATTTCAGGCTCTGCAAAGACAAGTATAAAAAGAATTTTTTTTTTTTCCAGAGAGGCTGCTTCATAAACAAAACATGGGCTTACCCAGCACTGCCCAGGCGCCAGACATCTGTCACTTCACAGATGTCCCCTTAATAACTCACCCAAACAACACTGCTCCTCTCCAGCCCGCAAGGACAATGAGCCCACACTCATGAATCTGCCTCAGTGTCTGCAGAAGGACTTTACTGCCCAGAAGTCAGAACAGTAATTAGGATTTACCTGAGAGTTATCTTTTCCCCCCTAAATAGCTTTCTCTACAGGCTTCCCAATGTACCTTTGCAAATTTGCCATATGAGTCTACAAGTACGTTGAACATTTAAGGATTTAAAAGTAAATCAGGGGGGAAATATAAATCAGGAAACAAAAAAAAGTCAGTCAGGGGTAGCAGGGAACTAGATTTGCCTGTCCTGGTACATTTGCAATTTCCTGTAACCTGTCTTTTGCTAAGCTTTGGGTTCATGAAGTCATACTTTAAAGATCCAAAACAGTAATTAGCTTACCTTTTAAACCACAAGAAGCTGGGCTAATCATTTATAAAAGAAACAATGTCTCACATTACTACAAGTCCTTGAAGCAATGGACTTGATTCACTAGAACAAATTCAAGGTAACATAGGGAAAAAGCAATTCAGCTTGTAAAAATGCTTTTCTCAGCTCACGTGTAGTTATATCAAATACTTTCATCTCTTAAAAAAGAAAGTATGTTTTTATAGATCGATCCCACAATGATATCAGTTCTCTGAACACTGCTGCTTTTAAGTTTCTGGAAGCAAGAAGATGCAGTTAGGAGTGTGAAAGTATATACCTTGACTCTCTGGGTACTATAAATATCAATCAGAAATTATATTAAGAGAAAATTAAATGTGACTGTAAGGACTCATGTGTTTAAAGAAAATGGGTTTGCATGAAGATATTCATGAGTAAAAGGATGTATATTTCTGCACGTGTATATAGACAGAGAAATGTTTTTATAATACGTGTTATTGTCAGTTTGCAAACACAAACAAGGGCTGTAAATCTTCTACCTTTAGGATAAATATCTGGAACTTCCACCTCCAGATCTGAGTTCCAAGCTAGAATGGGAAACCCTGAAGTACACTGGCCAAGCATCATCTCCTTTTTGCCCCCCATTGCTGGGAGTTCCCAATCATGTAGAAGTGACAAATGAGAGACTAAAACACCCGAGTCAGCAAAGAAGGGACAAATTTTTTTCACTTTAACTAGGTTCTTAGATTAGACTTTTGAAACCCAAATTTAGGTTCTTTCACTTTCTAATTATATGCCCTTTTACCCAAACTGGTGAAGAATTAGTTGAACTGAGAGAAGTTCCAGCATCCTTTACAGAGGGTTTATTACTTCCCTTTTTACAAAAGGAAATTGACAATGTGACCTGGATTTGCTTAGTGATGGTGTAAGATTTCTACAGATGATGAAGACAAGTCTGAAAGCTTGATTTATGGGCAGATAAACAGATGGACAAGAAGTCTTCGACTTCCAATTCATGGAGCTGCTTTGCTTTGGAGAGATTTGGTCAGATTCTTTACCAGAGCTCTTGAAATCAGCTATGAAACTCTTCAATCCCCATGCAGAAAACTTTGAATTTTTCAATATTCTGGGTTGTCTACCTTGAAAACGAGCTTGCCCAGTATTATAGGTAATTTACCTTTGGACATTCTCTCAGCCACATCTGACATATAGCATTTTTGGTTATCCTTATCTTTGAATGCTACCTTAGAAAGTTGGAAAGAGGATTACAGATTTAGAATCACTTACAGAGATAGCAAGATATATACTCCAAAGCATACTGACCGAAATAAGTTTGTTTGTTTTTTTAAAGATTTTATTTATTTATTCAACAGAGAGAGAGATCACAAGTAGGCAGAGAGGCAGGCAGAGAGAGAGGAGGAAGCAAGCTCCCTACTGAGCAGAGAGCCCGATGCGGGGCTCAATCCCAGGACCCTGGGATCATGACCTGAGCCGAAGGCAGAGGCTTTAACCCACTGAGCCACCCAGGCGTCCACCAAAATAAGTTTTTGACTGTCACTTTATACAATTCATACTCGACATAATGAGCAATTATAGAATTTTGATATAGAAAATAGATGAGAAAGGAGGTCCCAACAATAAGTATTATCGTAGAAAAAAAAAGTCTCTTCGTCATGGCCAATACTGACAGACATTTTGATAAGAAAATTCAACTGGAAACGAGTAGAAGCCTATAGAGAATTTCCCATCTACTTCATTTTTCAGGCCTATTAAGGTGTCAGTTTATCTAACATGCACCCTCAGTACTATGTATGATTAACAGATAAAAATGAAAACTTGGAAAATGTTCTTGAATAGAATACTTGGAAAAGTAATTAATAAATTAATTCAATTCCACTGTAAATTATTTTTGAAATCATTAGAAATCAACTAAGCCAGGCTTTTTAAAACTATTATTAATAATTCTTATGAATGTAGCACAGTTTAGGGTAATATGTGTATGGAGGTAGTCTATTTTAAAGGACCAAACTATTAACAATTAGTACTTACAAGTAAATGAAATATTAATTTTTCCTAAAGTGTTTGGTATTTACTTATATTTTATATTAGAAACCTCAAATCACCACTTGTTTATGATGAGATACAATAATTAGGGCACATAGTTTTATTTAAACTTCTCAACAGGAAATAGTCTTTCTCTCTTATACATAGTCAACTTAGACACTGTACAAATTCAACAAAAATTATTTTAAGGTAATATTTTACTCATTTCTGTATTTTCCCCAATACCTAGCAAAACCCTGCATGTATTTTGCAAACAAGATACCTTTTTAAATTGAGTTAAACTATGTAGACTATATTTCTGCATTATTCCAATCAATAGTCATTCAAGGGGAAAAGAAACCACTCAAATTTGTTTTCTAATAATGTTTCACTGAATTATGGCTGGTTTTCCTTCTAGAGGGAAGTTGTAGAACATCTGGGTATTGCCAGATGCTTCTGTTATGAATAGTGTTAAAGGTTTTCTGTATCTGAGAATTATGTGATTATCTCTTTGAGGAGTCTAATTTTATTTTAATGTCTCTGCAGTTCATTTGTTAAGTATTCATATTCAATAGTAAGACTTGTTTTTTATCACTAAATAACTGCTTATTTAAATTTCCAGGCATTAGGGGTGCCTGGGTGGCTCAGCGGGTTAAAGCCTCTGCCTTCGGCTCAGGTCATGATCTCAGGGTCCTGGGATTGAGCCCCGCATCGTGCTCTCTGCTCAGCAGGGAGCCTGCTTCCCCCTCTCTCTCTGCCTGCCTCTCTGCCTACTTGTGATCTTTCTCTCTCTCTCTCTCTCTCTCTCTGTCAAATAAATAAATAAATAAAATCTTTTAAAAAAATAAATACATTTCCAGGCATTAGAAAAACCCAGAAATAGGACAAGCTCCAAAGCTCACATTCCTTCTATTTCCTATAGAGGTCTGAGGTCAGACAGCTCTATTAAGAATACCATAGACTGAATGGTTTAAACAAATCTTTCTCAGAGTCTGGAGCCAGAAAAACCCAAGATCAAGGTTCTGGTGGATCTGGTGTTAAGGTAGGGCTCGCTTCCTGATTTGCAGAGGGTCACCTTCTTATAACCTCATAAGGTAGAGGCCAGAGAGAGCTGGCTCTCTCATGCTTTAGTCTCTCACTAAGAACACAAATTCATCATGAAGGCTTTACCTCCATAACCCAAGTGCCTCACAGAGGCCATCCTCATACACTGTCACATTAGAGCTTCAAATTACAAATCTTAGAAAACACGATCAATTCATAGCAATAGATGAGGAGGGTATATTTGACCATTTGGACCATTTTAAAGTCTCCTATTAAAAGCAAAATATATTATGGTTTTCTTCTAAGATTACAGTTTTTTATAGAAGAAGGACTATTTTAGTAAATTGCCATTATAGAAGATGTTTTTGCATCAAGTCCCTGTAAGTGTCTATCAGTCTAATGTATCTTATTAATCCACTTATCCATTAAGTTTCTGTGTTTTTTCAGTCCTTCATGACTATTTGGCAATATCCAATTCCATCAAGCAAAATGACAATTTACTACTGATATAGTCTCAAATGATTTTAATGAAAATATGAAAAATAGCCTACATAGAATCAACAAAAAGAATTACTCCACTACTACCTTTGTAAAATGATGTTGTTCTATGTCCTAGCACTTAAAATTTTTTTTAATGACGTACTGGGAATATTTTTAAGAAACTCATAAAATTTTTAAAGCTGGCAGGGGGATAACTAAGTCATATTTCGACTCATTTATATAATTTTACCATATTTTTGCTAAATGTCTAAATAGTTTATATACGGTTTAATGAATATTGACATTGCTATCTTCTCTGTTTTCTTTTGAAGTGTGCATGTATATGTATGAGCACAAGTGTTTTAAATCTTGTCCTTCGAATAAATTACCTTAGATATGTGGTGTGTGTGTTCATATTTTCATTACGTGCCTTAGTTCCATTTCAAGAAACCCCGAACCCTGACGTGATAAAAATTAGTACCTCACTGAATTAAGAAAAAAGTGCATCACTTTTAAGGAATTTTCCTCTAGAGAAGCAGAAGAAAATAACATGACCAAATTATAGATAAATGCTTCTTAAAATTATATTTTATCACTGGCAATTTTTATCTGTGTGTTTAACACATTTAACCTTATCCAGCATATAACCCATCACTGTACAAAGAATAAATGTAATTGATAAGCATCCCCATAGAATCAAGTTTATTCTCTATCTCCACATTTTGTAACACAGAGCATATGACCACCCAAGTCTTGCTAGATATTCCAAAGGACAGGAGTAACTCTCAACTGGGAATATGTATTAAAAATTTCATGCATAACCTTAATTTACCCCTTCTATGTAATCCCCATATGTTTCTTTTTGCTTGGTTGGGATAAGGGCTGGAAAGAGAATGTTCTGGGAGTCTCATTTCTGCTTAAAATCATTTATGTCCTAAAACAACTTTTGTTTGCATCACACATCTCTCCAAGCACCAGGATGCTCATTTACAAAACTGCAGTAGTATCTACTCTGCCTCACATTTGGAAAGTTACTATAAAGCCCCAGTAATAGCTGAAGCCCTCATTATGTTTAATAATTTTAATTTTAACAGGTTTAAAAACTCAGGGCTTTCCAAATGTGTACCTCCAGAGAGTTTTGGATGTTTCCAAATATTATAATTTCTGAGCAGCCCTCAGGGTGGTCAGATAGTTCCTGGGACAATCAGAAACCACCGTCTGGACCCCCTAGGCTGGACCTAGCACGAACTGTCTCATCATTTCACTTCATATGCTCTAGAACTAGTGAAATATTCTCAATATTTCAATAATATTCAATAAAGGGATCTAAAGTAAGGATGAGAAGCACTAATTCATTTAATTCTCATAATAACTTTACCAAGTACATACTTTTGTTATTGCCATTTTGCAGACATTTGTCTTAAGGTTCAAGAATATACAGGGTTAAGTGAATGATAAATTTTGAGAAGATCATTTTATGAAAATATTTTTTATTTTTTTAAAGATTTTATTTATTTGAGAGAGAGAGAGAGAACATGAGCTGGGGAGGGGGACAGAGGGAGAGCGAGAAATAGACTCCTCACTGAGTAGGGAGCCCGACATGGGGCTTAATCCCAGGACCCTGGGATCATGACCTGACCTGAAGGTAGATGATTAATAACTAACTGAGCCACCCAGGCACCCCATGAAAATATTTTTTTAAAAAGGCAAATCAAAGTCTTGCTATACACTCTCTTAAATAATAGATACCTATGCCAATATCAAGTCTTTTTTTAAAACTCAAAGAGAACAGAACAAGTTAGGCTTACACCAATGTCTGTTAAAGCTGTGTGATATGGAAGTTACAAGACTGCCCTTCCCAAGGGGCAAGATTTGATGACTTCTTTAATATCTCCTTAAATCCTCCACTTTATTGAAATGTGATCAACCATAACCTAGCCAATATGGTGATTCCTCCAAAGGAATGTAATTATATTTTCCAAGATCTACAGTTGACAGTCAACAATCAACTCTGTAGATGAAATACAAATAAGTAATTTTGAAAAATGGGGAAATGATGCCTGGCCTATTATTTTTCTAAAGCAAGTATATGTTTAAATTATTTTTTTTTCAAGTTGATAGGTCATAGTTCTAACATTATCTGAAGAATCCCCTGTTGCTTCAAAAACAACCTCAATGACTTGGCCTCAAGGCCATGGATAATCTGATCTCCAATTCACTTCCTGCCTTAATTTATCTCACTCTTGAACTGTCATTGAATTTAAAGGTCAAACAGCACAATGAGACTTTTTTTCAACTACTGTTGGGAGGGCACGTAGTGCATGGAGCACTGGGTATGGTGCATGAACAATTAACCTTGTAACACTGAAAAAATAAAAGTATTTGGGAAAAAAAACAAAAACAAACAAAAATTCCTGTTGGGAAGGATGGAAAGTGTAGGTTTCTTTTCCCATTTCAAAGATAAGCTCCTAGAAAACAGGAGGAAAACAGGAGCATGTAGGTAGCTTTATAGATTTCCATCTTATAACCTAAAATGTAACAGACATTCAGTAATTTTTACATAATCAATTACATATTTATGCAAAGAAAATTTATTATATAGGTCCTGTGCTAGTGACTAGGGAAATAACGGTGTCCAAGTCAGATAAAATCATGGCCCTAGTGAAGGTTGCAATATAAAGAAGTTCCAGTAGATGAAATTCCAATATAGTATTTTTCAGTTCATCTCAAAAGCAAGAGGAAAGAGAATTCATGTGGAGTTGGAGGGGGTCAGCAAAGGGTGAGGAGGCATCAGGAAAGCCTTCCCAGAGAAAATCTGTCATGAAATGAAAGTTAGCTAAGCAAAAAGGTTGAAGAAGACATAAAGGAAGAGAAAATGGAAACAATAGGCAAGGAATTGGCTCTTAAAGAGACCAAACACCTTTAGGTAAAGGAAAATAATTCAGTACGGTTGAAGGATAGTGAATAGGGCCAGGGAAAGGGGTGCAATATGAGCAAAAGAAAGCTTGTTAAGCCATGTACAAGAGTTTGAACTCTCATAGTATCAATCTCATTGAAGATTTTAAGCAAGGTGGTAACAAAATCAGATATTTAGCATTTGGAAAGATTTCTAGCTGGAGTATGGAAAACTGACTTAAGGCAGCAAAACCCATGGTTAAGTTTTATTGAGAGAACAATTTCACATTAAACTAGGGCGACCAGATAAGTCCAAAAGACATGTAAGCAGTAGAATCAACAGATCTTGTAACTCATTTGGTCAAAAAGGGAGGTTAAAGAGTATAAAGTGTCCTGTAGGATTCTATTTCAGGCATGGGCAACTGGGCAGGTAGTTATCCTGTTTAAATACATATACCTGGAGAAACAAGTTTTCTATAGTAGATGATAAGTTCAGTTTGGTATAAATGGATTTGAAAATACCAATACAAAATACAATTAGAAATGTCCAATAAATAGATGGATACTCAGGTCTGGAGCTCAGGAAAGAAAGTGCAATCAGACATACAGATTTAGGAGATGTCAACATTCATTTTGCCTTTGAAGCCATGGGAGTCATTATGCTCATTAAGGAAAAGAGAGATGAGAAAAGGGCACAGCATTTAAGAGACAAATAATATCACTGGCACCTGCAAACAGATGGAGAAGGAACAGCTAGAGCAACAAGCTAGAATCCAGGTAAACATTTGCCCTAGCAATCCTGAAAAGGAAGTGTTTTAAGAAGGAGTAAGGGATAAAAAAAAAAAAAAAAAAAAAAAAAAAAAGAAGGAGTAAGGGATGAGCCATGTTAAATGTGGTCAATGGGTCCAAGTTATGAAACCAGAACACTTGTCAAAAAGATGCCATAGGTGACTGTGACAAGACAAAATTTAGAGAAATAATGAAAGATGAGAAAAAAGAGTCAGCAGGTATGATATCTTTTATGAAATCCTCCTGTGAAGAGGGAGATAAAGTTCAAGTTTAGATGAAAGAGAATATGGGACAGAAAGACCATCCTTTTTTAAGAGAGAAGAGACCTGAAGATGCTTATATGTGACAGAGAATAGGCAGGAGCAAGGGGAAATTTGAAGCTACAGAGAGAAGGAACATAATCAATAGATCCGTGTTTCTGAGAAAGCAGAATGAAATGGGATCCATAGATCAGATGGAGGAACTGGCCTGAAACGGAAGGTGGAGTAACTCCAGTTATAACAAGACAGAAAGTGGAAAGAATGAGCACAGGTATGAGTGAGCCTATGGCTTTAATGGCAAGAGGCTGAGGGAATCCCATCAGATGTTAGTTGATGTTGGCACAAAATGGAAAACAAGGAGAGAAATAAATACTGGAACATAAACGGGGAGGGAGAAAATATATAAAGGATAGGAACCAGAGGTTTCCCCAATTTTTAAGAATAAAAGAGCTGGAAAAAACTGAGAAAGGCGAGAAGCATGAAGTTAAGGTTACACGGCTGAATGATTTCTTATGTCATCAGTGAGACTGTGTAGGTGACGGCAAGGAGCGAGAACCTAACCATGAGAGTGCCTTCACAAAATGACACAGAAGTGTAGGTTACTGAAGTTGGGGGAGAAGAACCAGGAATCTCAGGTTTAAGACGGTCCATTTCATAGACAACAATGCCACGCAGAATTATTGTGAGAATGGAAATGCAGAAAAATATGCCCAGATATTTAATGAATGAAAGTAGAAGCAAAGGTAGATGCAGTCAACTGGCCAAGAGTCAAGGAACTGAAGATGTGAGCCTGGTTTGGTTCGGCTGCAGGTGCGGCGGTGCCCTGATGGATCAAGGAGGGTCTGTCTCTCAGAAGCAATGAGCTGTGGCCACTTGGACTATATTTGTATGTCCTAATCTAATCGAGCAAAGGATTTTCCTATTTTCATACGAAATACCAGCAGCTTCTTGTGGTTGGAAGAATGTTCTGGAAGCAATCAGTCATGGGTTCGCTATGATTATACGGTCAGGGCTTAATACACTGGCTCTCTGAGAAGGTGTGCCAGCCTACAAGTTCTGGGTGGAAAAGGCTGAAGCCCAGAAGGTCACTGCCTACTCTTTTGATGAAAAGGGTTCCCAGATCAAAGGAAATTGAAATGAAATTTCAGCCATCGTTTAAAGAATTTTCACCTTTCACAAATTCAAATCAGTCTAAACTAGCTCATGTCTATATGTACTATGAGAAGTTTAAACTGCCTGTGTTTGGACTAACCATAAATCAAGACACTTAACATTATTCCAAACAATGAGAAGAGGAATCATCGACATGAAAAATGTCCTTTGTAAATTATTCAGTACCAAGTACAAACAATAATCTGATACTACTCTTTAGCAACTTGAAAAAAGTCCATTATTTTCTCCTCTGTCAGAAAAAAATTAGATTTAGGAGAAATATTTTTTAATTCCTTTCCTTTTCCAAGGCAAGTCAAATACCATAATCGAATCTCGTTAGCTTTTTCAAAGTATTTGTCATTTTTTTTTCCTTTCTACTGGATGTGCTAAAAATATAGGGCAGAATACTTTCTTTGATGTCTCAAAGGAGGAATCTGTTGCTAATCTGGAGGGACAGTTAAATTTGTTAAGTGTGAAATAAAGATATTTTATATTGTCTTCACATTTTTTTTTTCCTCTTTTGCCCCTCCTGGGTTTATCACATAAGAATTTGTTAACCAGAGTATCATGTGAACATGAGTTTGCACTTACAGATTCTTTGTAAATTCCTGAAGTATAAACATTCTGCTTCTGACTCCAACTGAACTTACCAAACATTAAGAAAATTATCACCCCATCATTATTTTGAAGTTTTATCTCTACAGGCAAGAACATCGGTTTTACAAATTTGCATTTCCTTTTTCAGCCTGAAAAATGGAAAAGGGTCTTGTGAATGTTTTTGTTCATTCAAAGGAATCAATGTCATGTTTTCTATATTTAAATGGTAAGTCTTTATAAAAAATTACATGAAAATTTCTTGATGTTCCAAATTAAAATACTCCCCCCAATTCTTTCAATCTTCAAATATGCAATCAACGTCCATTTTCCATATCATTTGGAGAGAGTTGGGAGTGAAGATTTGTCTGGAGCTATAAGAATTAATAAAAATAGAGTTGTTAAATACTGCCAGTCTCCAGAAGGTTTTGCCAATCACAAATACGGAGAAGTGTGATAACTTCAGGCTTATCTTTGGGTTATGTACTTCTCACTTCAAACTAATTTTAAGGAATGCCTCTTATTTGAAAAGTCTTCACAAAGGGTACTTTCTCAAAAATCTTCTCACTCTCTGGAAGTGATGGAATCCTGAAAGACCTCTACTTGCCCATAATGTATATCCCCAACTGTGCACCTCAGTCACATGTCAGAAGCCTAGCTAAGTTACAGGGGGTCCGATAACTCAGAGAAAGTGGAGGTGGTTCAATGGAACCTCATAGTTTGTGTTCTCAATACCCCAAGGCCAATGTGCAGAGTATGAAATCATCATGGCTATTTCAAACTAAAGCAGGTCTCTACAACTCATTCTTTATAGGCCAGAATTTTCCTGGACCAGGGAAAAAAATGTATTCATCTAGCATAGACAAGGCCATGCTCATGGCAAATAACAAAGTAGCCCTTTAAAAAAAAAAAAAAAAAAAAAAAAAAAAAAAAAAAAATATATATATATATATATATATATATATATATATATATATATATCTCCCTTCTTTTCTTCCTTTTTTATTTTTTTTATTTCCATCTCTTTCTCTCTGACACATTCACTCATTAGCCAGTGTTCTCTCCCTCTACTGGCAAAATCACTTGCCTCCTTCTTCCTTCTTCAAATAAACCTGCTAATTGTTTCTGATATCAGCTATACATATTTCAACATAGATTTAAGTTCATAGGTAAAGTTCTGCAAAACTTTGACAGTTTAGGCACAACCTTCATATTCTAGTTGTAGTCAGAAATTTAGAGTTAATATATTTTCATCTTTTTCTGGATACTGTAAATATAATTAGCATAGAACAAAAGCATTCAACAGTGAACATTAATACTAACTTTCCCTATAGTGGTTCTCTAATACTAACAAATGGTATCTTAGAATGTCAAATTAACAGTTATTTAGGTAAGTAGGAGGAAATTGAGTAGATGGTTCTTTCTACAGCTTTCATCTTTGAGACAAAGCAGGAAGGTGGGAATCAACAGCAGTATTTCATACAGTTTTGCCATGGAAAGTTCAATAAATGGTATCCTTAGAATCATTATTAATAATATTAATGTTTCCCAAGGAAAACAGATGCTCCACAAATATCAGAAAGATGTGCCATAGTAAACAAGCATCTAATTCCTGGTATGGTGGCTTGCTTAATAAATATCCAATTATTTGTTGTTCCATCAGGCAAGAAGATGGTAACGTTCTTTTTTAAAGATAATTTACATTCACATGGAAGTTACATAAACTCACTGTTATATTTCCGTTAGTTTTCTAATATTACTGTTTCCTATTATTCTAGTGTATGTCAATCTTAATCTGCAATTGTGAGTGGCAGAGGTAATCTAAATACTAAAACTTCTCTTCTAATTTTTAATGCTGGTTTTTAAATGTGACTGAAGTCTTTAACCATATAAGAAATACATTATAAAATATTAAAATAGCATTTGATAATCTCTCAATGATTTAAAGGTAATGATATCCAAAATACAAACAGGAAAATTTGTTTCAAAACTACCCAACTCATAAGAAATCTGTCTCCACTGAAATTCAAAGAACATGAAATAGGAAAAACACATTATCTCATCTTGATCATCCTCAATTTTACATCCTCCGGGCAATGGACTTCCATCAGTTTCTCCACTACTATTGCTTTATGCTAAGGATAAAAGCCTGTTGGTACATTTGCCAAAGTCCTTTTTCCCAGACTCATTTATTCACATTTACAATTTCTTGAACAATTTGTTTTTTTGTTTCCATGATGTTTTCTTCTTATAAAAAAATCTATGAAAAGTTGTATTATCTCAACTTACAATTATGTGTTTTTGTTCTGGTAGGATTCTAATTGCATGTAAAATAGAATTTCTACAAGAGAAATGTTTGTTTCATGTCTTAGGCCTCTGACAAAGCTACTCACACCTATAGACACATAACATGAGGAATCTTTGTTTTTCCTGACTCCCTGAGGTATACTGAATATAGATTTTGAGCCGGCAACTGCAACTGGCAGAAGTAAATGAGAAACAGGAGAAGAAAACCTGTTCAGCTATGTCCTCACACACGATCCCTGCTCTTAGCCCCCTGTGTTCCTGACATCCTGGTATTGGTTTCTTCATCTTAGCAGGAAAAGAAGGAACGAAAGAGCAAGAGAAACGTGTCCTGCTGTTAGGACTGCTGTTTCTCCTTCTCTGCCCAGCCAAACCCAAGGTGAACAATGGTGAAAACAGGAAATGACGAGTCAAGAAAGGTGAATTCCACCCAGACACTGCACCATGCTGGGTCCCTGAGGCCCCATCCCTCTGCTTCTCATTCCTTCCAAAATCCCAGGACCGAGTTCTGTCTGGCATTCTCATACCACCTGAGATCCTCGGCCCCTTCCAGAGCTCTTTGCTCTGGTCCAGAAAACATCATCTCAGGAAAGACTGAACTCTTAGAAGCCTTCCTACCTCCAGCAGTGAGGGCCAGAGAAGAAAGGATCCCACCATCCTGCTTACAGGAATGAAGGGAAGCAGGTAGAGTCCCAGCTTCCCCTCGTGGAACTCCACAATGCTTCCCTATCGCTGAAACATGGTTGATATGTGCTTAGAACTTAAGACTTAAAAAAAAAAAAAAAAGAACTTAGGACTATCAGCACTTTTCTTTATAGATATGTGATTAGGTTTATTTCTAATGGAAAAAAAAAATGCATCTCATGTTCCAAACAACTCAAGTGTAAATACATTTTAGGATAAAGCCCATTTTCCAGATGAGAACTATCTCTATATACTAATTTAGAACCTACCATGACTCTTACCTTAGGATCGATAACATAAGATTGCATAATGCAAAAGTTTTTGGTTTCATGTTGTTGGGTTTTTTGGGGTTTGTTTTTTTTGTGATTGAAGTTGTTAATTTTTTTCCATTTTTTTCAAGATGCACATACCAGCTATTGAATTCACCATAAAATATGTTGACAACTATTTTTAAGTAATCCAACTGCCCCACAAAAATTCAAATACTAGAAGTATGCATAAAATGCAAAGTCTTCTTCCTCCAAAACTGCCTATTTCCACAAGTAACCACTGCTAATAGTTTCTTTACCAGTGGAACTCCTTTAACAACATGCAGGACAAATTCCCCTCGTAGTTTTAGAAGGGTCTTTTAGAGAAGCCCAAATACGGTTGCCACCAGTAGTTCCCAAGAGCTCTTCCAGAAAATACAAGCTTTTCCATTTAGTTTTCTTCTCATCTCTTAATCAGCACAACCCTGGGCAAGATACTGCCTACTGCAGAGTTTTCTGTAGGAACACAGGGCTTGGTTATGTCAATTAAGGCTTGGCATTTCTCTCTCGATCTCTGGTGCAGGCCTGTCCATGACCCAAATTATTGTCAGGTTTGTCAGCAGTCAACAGCATTGTGCTGATGCAGCAAAGCTGCTGAGAGTCTCTCCACAGTTGTCTTATGGGTATACTTGGATACAAAGGTCATCAGCACACAGTAGTAGCTGAAGGGCATTTGAACGTTTCCAAAACAGTGGAATTAAAAGAGTCCCTTTAGGGAAAAAGTCTATTAACACTGACTGGATCCTAAATAAGACTTTGCAGGGCAGCTTGCATGAGACTATGCCTCGCATGGTCCATTTCCTTTCTAGATGATGGCAGAGTTGATAAAATAAAATTAGTAAATGATCAGATAATCATATTACAAGCCTGGGATCCAAATTAGTCTCTAGCCAAACTGGCCCAAGAATGTGTTGACAGGCCAGGTACAATAATAACCCTTTACCCTCTAAAATTTCTTTCTCAGTTAGTGCCTATTTCTTCCAGGTGTCTAAGGTTTCTACACTTCGCTAATATTTTCCTGTCCTTCACAAATGAAATTGTATATATCCACTCATTCTAAAAACAGAATTTGAGTATCTACTATGTGCCAGGTGCTATTCTAGGAGCTTGGGGTATACTTATACCCCAGTTAATGAAGAGTTTTGCCCTCATAGAATCCCCATCCTGGTAGGAGGAGATAGACAATTTACATTATACATAGTAAATAAGAAACTTCTAAATTATGTTAGAAGCTAATAGTTCTTTTTCTCTTTCTTTGCGAGAGAGAGAAGGAGAGGCAGACTCCCCGCTGAGCAGGGAGTAGGATGCAGGGCTTGATCCCAGGATCTGGGATCATAACCTGAGCAGAAGGCAGATGCTTCATGAACTGAGCCACGCGAGTGCCCCTGAGGTTGATAAGTTCTATGGAAAAGATTTAAGTAGAGTAGAGATAAAGGGCTTTCAGAAAAGCAATAGAGGTGACAGTTTTAATGGATAATGTGGGTCTGTCTCAGTGAGAAAGCAACACGTAAATAAAATCTGCAGAGAGGCAGGGATCTAGCCATGAGGCTATGCCGATGAAGAGCAGGTGTGGAACAGACGATGCTGGCATCCTAAGATGTGTCTGAAGTACAGTAAGGAGGCTGTGGGGAGCAGAAGGAAGTGTAGGAGATGAAATCAGAGGGGAGTGTGGAGAGGAAATGGAGGAGGTACAGTCATAGGTCACACAGGCTGGTGCAGGCCATGGCCCAGGCTCAGGCCTTTAAAAGTAGAAATGAGGAGATGTTGGAGGTTTGGAGCATAGGAGAGCCATAATCTCTTGTAATTTTAAATAGATTATTCTGATTTTGTGCTAAGAAGAGATTTACAGGGATAACAGTGGAGGCAGAGGGCCCAGTTAGAATGCCATTCCAGTAATTCAGGGAAGAGATACCTGGGGGCTCGGATCAAGTGGGTAACAGCAGAAACGATGCCTAGTGATCTCATTAAAACATTGGACATAGAGTGTGTTACTCTGCCCAAAGGCATCTGAATTTTATAATACCTCACCTTTCTATTAAAAAAACTATTTAGTTAAAAAAAAAAAAGATTCTTAGCAGCAAACTGAGGGTTTTGGAGGGGAGGTGGGGGGGGTTGGGTGAGCCTGGTGGTGGGCATTGAGGAGGGCAAGTATTGCATGGAGCACTGGGTGTGGTGCATGAACAATTAATCTTGTAACACTGAACAAATAAAAGTATTTGGAGGGAGCGAGGAAGGAAGGAAGGAAGGAAGGGAGGGAGGGAGGGAGGGAGGGAGGAAGGAAGGAAGGAAGGAAGGGCGGAAGGAGACATCCACTAATGGTTTAATTTTAGGCATTGCTGAAGAAGCTATTCCAGGGGGAATAGGAGAGCAGAAGCTCTCCATGGGCTTCTCACATTATTCTGCCAGCATAATCTGATTTAAGCGCAGGGCGACATTTGTGCCAGATGATTCTAGAAATTGTGAGGACAAGCAATATTGAATAGGGATTTATATAATATCCTCTGTTCATTCAGTCACTCGAGAATGAAGTATTTCTTAACACTTACCATGAATCAGGCACTGTTCTAGGTAATTGAGATACAACAGTGAACAAAAAAGCAAATGTCCAAGCCTTTGCAGTGCTTATATTCTAAACAAGGAAAAAATAATACATAAGCTATTTAGCATATCATATAATGACAAATGCCATCAGAATAGAAGTAGAGCTGGGTAAGAGGAATCAAAGTGAGAGATGTTTCAGTTTTATTTCTAGTAGGCAGGGTCAACCCCATTGATGAAGAGAAAGAATCAATGGCAGGGCTACCACACTCAGACTCCTAAAACTGATTAACAGAACTCCTACAGCTTCCTGAGCAAATTTAAAATTGATAATTTAATATACCTCTATTCAGAAGGAGTCTGAGTAAGAGTTTGTTAATGATTCAACTATAACGTGATACTATATAGCTTACCATCTTTCAAACCATTTTTCTTGCAAATCTCCTACTTGCGCCATATTTGAAATCTTTTTATATAAATCACTATCAAATCAAAAAAATTAATGTGGCACAGTTCCTGTTATAGTTGATTATAATTATTAGGTTTTTTTCTCTTTTTTCAGCACTATTTATATGTAGGAAATAATTGAAAAAGAATATAAATGAGAATGAATGCTCTATTTCCAAAGTTACTTCCTTCCTGCTTTGTATCTGGCTTATTGTGAAGTAAATTGAAAATATAATTAAATGGTTTTGAAATACAGGGATTTTTCCAATGATAGTAAAAGAAATTATGCTATTTTTCAAAATGTGGCTCAGTACTCTGGTGTCAGAATTAAGCCAAAGTCTGACTGGAATCTTTCAGACCATTTTGTGATGAACTTCACCTTTCCAGCTCACTTTATGTAGCACCATGTTCATTATCCAGAATAATAGTCATCTTTAATATGTCACAAATCTGAACAGCTATGACATTCATTCCCAAAGTTCAGCAAAATAGATTAGCAAGGCTTAGGCTTTATGAAGAAAGGTTGTCTAGGTGATTATGAGAGAATTGCTTTTTGCTTTTAGCAATCTAGAAATCAAACTCCGAAGCCACAGAATGCTTAAATATTGTCTGAATACTATCTCTGACCTGTGACCGAGAATCTTACTCCAGGTGAAACTGTGGAGCAGAATTTTTACAACTATATTTCTCACTATAGAAGTTTATGAGGAAAAGAGGTGTCTACGGACAAATAAAATTAGGGATGCTCGTTTTAAACACTGTTGCCGGGTCCCTCTGTAAGATTTCTCAGAGATTTTAACAAAACGTAGCCCCAAGAGATTGATATAATTAGCAATCTTCAACAAGCTATTTTTCAGAGTCATTAGCTTTGTAGAAAGACCTATGTATAAGGAACACTGCTTGGGATGCTTCTATAAAAAATCGAAGTACGAAGAGTTACGGATTCTTAAACACTACACCAGGTGCTAGTCATTTCACTCACTATTTTCTTATCACCTCTGTTTGTCAGAACTCTTTTGTATGCATCGCAGAAACCCAATTTACGCTGATTTAAGTGTCCTACAAAAGTTTTCTCTCAAATGGAAGTGAGGATACAAGGCTAAAATTGGCTTTGGGTTTTGGCCAAATGGGTTCAGTGATTCACTCACGCCTCCAGACCAGTCTCTGTCTCCCCTCCCCTGACTGTAGTCCTGGTTCACATCCTCCTTGTTAGGCAGATTTTTTTCTTCAAATTCAGCAAATTCAGACTCACCTACCCTGACCTTCTAAGCTTAGCAGAAAACTACCTCCCCTGTACATCACTGAATGGAAGTTTCTTCAAGTCTCTTTGGCTTTGCTTGGGTGAGTTGCCCATCCCCATTGGTCTCAGTGGCCAGGGGGGATGGGCTTCACTGATCAGAGTCTGATCACGTACCCAACCCAGAATTGACACAAGAGAAAAATCAATCTCACTTCCTCCCCATGTTCTGAAGGTGGGAGGGGAGTTTCTTTTTTGGGAGGGTGAGTTTCTAAAAACTCATGAGGTACTAGTACCGGTGCAAGTGAAGATAAAGGGCTGGCAAGGATAAAGATGGCTACGCTTCTAAATTGTATTACTAGCTGAAGAAAAAGTAAAAACTATCCCTCTTAAGAAGAAAGCTCATGTTTTTAAAATATTGGATACTCCCTCATTTGGCATATTTAAATATTCAAGTATTTAATAGATTGTACCTATCTGTTTAACAGTTTCCTACATTCTACTCTTGACTCCCTATGCATCTCTCTCTGCACCCAAGATTCCCACATGAAATTCTATGGATTTGCTTGCTGCTGCCTCCCTCATGATTAGAGATCTCCTCAAAGAGAGGGATCTTGTCTTAGTCATACCTGAACACAGGGCCTACCAGTGTGTCACACACACCGTGGGCATCCTGTGCCTGTTGAACTAAATGGAATTCTTGAGGCAGAGAATATGCCCTACTTTTTTTCTTTCCTAGGCTGACAAACAAATGCTTAAAAAAACACAGAAGACAGTAATTTAGGAAATCCTAGCACTGTGCTAACTAAATTTCATTTCATATGTTCATCGGAAAACATAACTTGGGTATCATCACAGTGAGAGACGACTGCTGAGAGAGAATTCCATGACTTTTAGATTTCCAGAAAAAACTGAATATAAAGAATCTATATGAAATTGTAATCTTAATTCTGCACTGCTCAAAGTATGTTAAGGGAATAAAAGAAACAAAAACAAATTCTAACATGCATCTAAATTTTTTAAATTGCAACACAGAATGTAAATTGGTACAACCACAGTGGAAAATATTATGGAGGCTTGTCAGCAAATTAAAAATAGAACTCCACATGATCCAGTAATTCTGCTACTGGGTATTCACCCAAAGGAAATGAAAACATGAATCTGACAAGTATATGCAGCCCTATGTTTACTGCAGCATTATTTACAATAGCCAAGATATGGAAGCGGCCTACATGCCCATTGATTGATGGATGGATAAGGATGTAGTATATACAAACAATGGAATATTAGACGTTAAAAAAAATGAAATCTTGCCATCCACAACAATATGGTCCTAAAAGCATATGTTAAATAAGTCAGAGAGAAAAAGACAAATACCTTATGATTTCAGTTGTTGTGAAATCTGAAGAAGGTAACAAAATGAACAAAAACAGACTCATAAGTACAGAGAACCAGTGGTGTGACAGGGGAGGGATGAGGAGATAAGAGAAGTAGGTGAAGGAGATTAGGATGTACAAAATTCCAGTTATAAAATAGATACATCACAGAGATGAAACAGCATATGCAACAGCCAATATTATAATAGCTTTGTATGGTGACAGAGGATAACTCCAGTTACTGTGGTAAGCACTTCATAATATATATAATTATTGAATCACTACGTTGTCCATCTGAAAAAATATATGATTGTATGTCAACTACACTACCATTAAACAGATGAGGCAGAGAAAAAAATTACAATGCAAAAATACTGTTTAAAATGATCAAAGGACTTAGAAAACCAGATGCCAGTGGCTCAGATGATTGTGACAGAGACTGCAAGTTGTTCCTCCAAAGTCTGAGCTCCTTTCTTCCTTAATAGGAATTCCAAATTCTAGCTGGGCACATGGCAATGTCACATAAAAATTATACTTTCTGGATGACCATTCAACCAGGTGCACCCAGACGACTAAGTCTGGAAAATGATGTGTACACATATCTTGTGCATATTTTCTTGGAAATGTCTTTAAAGGGTATGGAGCTGGCCCACCCCTTTTGTACTCTCTTTCCAGCTGTCTGGAATAATCTTTACAGATAGAGGCAGAGCAGCCATGTTGGACCATGCAGTCTTTAGCTACATAAGGCAAAACAGCAAGATGGAGGGATCCTAGCTCCCTAATATCATGGGCCATAATATCTTTATCAGTTTTGAACCTCTGGACTTTAATGTGAGAGTAAAACAAACTTGTCTGCTTAAACCACTTTTATTTTGGCTTTCTTGTCATTTTCAGCCAAACATCATAATTATATTCCACTAGCGAGGATAAATAGTCACCACTACTGAAACTCCTTATATGCCAGCCTACATATACCTTGGTTAGCCTTTCTGTTTGTATCGGTCAGTTTTCTTTCAATTTTTAGTATTACAAGCTGTAAGTCAACTTCTGTACTGTACTGTACTGTAAGTCAACAAGTACAATAGTACTTCACCCAGAGCTAAAATATCTCCCCCAAGGGAACCAACAGCAACACTGATAGGGGTAGGATTATCAACCTTTGGCGCCCAAACCACACAAGCCATATAAACGGATTTCTCCTTCCCTTTACTGAAATGATTTAAATAGTTCTGTCACACCATTATCAACCTGCTACCTTATCTGACAAGTGTCCTTTCTTCAAGGCTTCATTCTACTCTAGTCCCCTTTCTCCTCAGCCCAGCCCTAGGTGACCAGTCAGCCCTCACTCCCTACCACTCATCTAGCACATATTTTTATAGACAGAAGTGGGACTGCCTCCTCCTTTCTATCTTCAACCATTTTAGAACCAGATAGTTTAGCTATGTATTTATAGTCTTCAGAATAGATTAGAAAGTAAAAAGAATGGAAATGAGGACTTCTCTAATTATAAAACAGAATATTTTAAAAAGCCCTTTCCCCCAACTGATGACAGAGTTGAAGCTGATTTAATCAACAGGATACTGTGGTCTCTGTAACGTGTTACAGCATTTTGTCTTATGAACTTGCATCATTTGATGATCATCAGCCTCACTGCTGTTGCAGTAAGAACATTCCACATTTAGAATTTAGAATCTAGGATCTCGAGCATCATATCTCCTGTATGGCTATTTTCCAAAGTATGTATTAACAATACACTGTAAGATAAATTTATAACTCAGAAGAATTAAATTTAGAAGGTGCTGGAACTTCTTGAATCACAGGTAATAAGAATGACATTGAACATTAATTCAAATTATTTGCATTTACCCCCAGAAATGTTTTCTTGAAACAGATGAAAATGGAAACTTTAATTACTTTCCCATGATCTCCCAGGCTGATAACAGCAAAATAAGACCCCAGAGCTCTGTGCTGTGTTACTGGTCAGAAGAGTGCCAGTAACAAGTCACAAAATCCCCATGACAGCAGACCCCTAGTCACCACTACTGATCTACTTATCTTCTCTCCCATCAGGGACTCTTAGCCGCCAATGACTATCTACACCCCTGTAGCTCCACTGCCCTCATTTGTCTTGACCTGAAACGTTTAGACTCTGGCTTTCCCAGCGCCCACCTGGGAGGACCAGTCGAGATAACCCAGCAGTGTGGAAGAGGGGGCATCCCAAAGTGAGAAGTTTGACCAATAAGGGTCAGTAGATAGTAAGAACCTGGGAGTAATCTCTCCCATTCGGTTTGTTACGGATGTTTCCATGATTATAGAATCAGCTGTATTTTCTTGTGAGGGTGTGGTTGACCAGAAACCCACTACTCCTACCTAGCCTCACTTTCTCTTTTACTGTTGTGCCCCAAATAATAAGTTAGCACCTAAGTTTGCCTTGGGCTCTGACTGCTTATTAACCTGGGCCTATCAGGGCATGGCCCAGTTAGGCTACTGGGCCAGCAGGCAACGCTTCCGCAATCCAAGCAACAGAATGCACTAAGAGAGAAGAAAATGCAGCCCCTCCTTCCTCAGAGAATTTCCCAGAAATTACAAGGAGCATTTCTATCTAATCTCATTGGCTAAATTTAGATAAAGCCATACCTAGCCACAAAGAAGGCCAGTGTTCCCTAAGATAATATGTCCAGTGAAAAACTGGAAAACCATAACAAACAAGAAAAAAGGGGAATGTTCTGGGAGTTGAGCAATCAGAGATGTTTTATATGCCAACTACAGCTTGGGGTTGGAACAGCGCTACTCCTAGGACTCATTCATTTTCCTGTCTGCAAACTTCCAGCACACTTTCACCATACTTATTTTGAGTTAATGGCAGTAGTTTTTCTTTTTTTAAGGTTTTATTTATTTATTTGAGAGAAAGAGAGCAAGAGAGCACAAGCAGGGGGCGGGATGGAAGGAAAGGGAGAAGCAGGCTCCCCGCTGAGCAGGGAGCCAGATGTCAGCTAGATTCTAGGGCACCAGGATCGTGACCTGAGCCAAAGCCAGAACCTTAACCAACTGAACCACCCAGGTGCCACTCCCCACCCAGTTTCTTTGTCAGTGAAAAAAAAAAGCAATCAGATGAAAAATTCTGCAAGTTTCTATGGCCACATCTACCCACCTGCCTGCAATGATGTCCATATTCTCTACTTGCATTCTTGCTCCTCGCCAAGGCCAAGGTTTTACTTGTAAATTAAATGCAATCCCATCTCAATGAAAGACATCACTCCACCTATTCTCTTCCTCTGTTTCCCACAACATCAGTTTGTGGGGTTTTTTTTTTTTCCTCTCTCTCTAGGGGTTCATTCTCCTAAACATAAAAACCTAGTGTAACTTCTAACTCAAACCAACCTCATTTATCCTCCTCCTCTTCCAGGTTGTGTCCCATGTCTTTCTTATTCCTACACCATTTCACTAAAACTGCTCTTATCAAAATCATCAATAAACACCGAAGATGATGGTCAATTCTTATTTCTCATCCTAGCTGACTTTTCAATAGCATTTGCCATAGTCAATCTCTCTGCTTTGCTGCATTGCCTCACCCAGCACATACATTTGGCTGGTTTTTCTTTTCCCTTTCTAGTCCCTTTCTTCTCAGTCTTTTTGCAGGATTGCTCTCTTCCTCCTGACTCCTAAATGTTAAAGTACTCCAAGTCTCAGTCCCTGATTCTCTTCTCTATCTCTGCTCACTTGGTAGGTTGATCTCCAATTTCATGGTTTTGAATACCACCTATATCTGATGGCTCCCACATCCATACTGCCTTTCCTGGTCTCTACCATCCACACTCAACAACCAATAACTCAGTATCTACTTGACTTCTAGTACCTAGCTCTTAAACGGCATGTCCAAAACTGAGTTCCTAACCCCCGTCCCTGCCAAAATCTACTTTCACTGTAGGCCCCATCCAACTCAAGGGCAACTCTATCTTTTCACATGTTCACATCAGAAGCAATGCTGTCACTGCTGACTCCTAATTCTTTCATACCTCATGCTCATTGACTCAGCAAAATTTTCCTGTTCCACCTTCAAAATAGTTCCCACTACCCTCATTGCCATGTCTTTCCTGTGTCAAAGCTCTCATTCCTCTGTCTATTCTCAACCCAGAGCCAAAACAGTATAGTTAAACCAAGTCCTATCACATTTCATTACTCTGCTAAAAACTCCCATGACTTTCCATCTCATTTGTTCCTAGGACCTATAACTCACTATATGACCTGACTCTCCATCCACAACCAGTCTTGCCTCTTCCTTTAATGCTCTTCTCCTCTTTAGGAATGGTGCACTCTACCTGAAACTTCAGTCCATCCCAGTACTTCTTATCTCCCTTTCCTGCTTTAGTTTTCTTAGTTGTTAGCCCTGTAGAGCACAGTGTACAATTTACTTGACTATTACCTATCTCTGTTACTAAAATAGAAACTAAATAAAGCCAAGGGATTTGTTATAGTTGTTGTTGTCTGTTTTGTCTACTACAGTATCCTAGACCAGTGCCTGGAACTCAATAATAAGCACTCAGTAAATCTTCATGGAAGAAATAAATGAGACAGATTGCCCTGTAGACTCATAATGGTTTAGCACTTGCCACATTTCTCAAAAGAGGCTCACACCTGTTCTTGCCTGTCCCTCAAGCACATTTGGACCTACATGTCCCTAAAGGTATTCTAAAGATTGTTTCCTAGAGTTTGTATTACAAAATCGCTACATATGGAAAATCTTACATCAAGAGCAACAATAGCTAGAATCTGGGAATCAATTAAACAACAATGACAAAAGTGAGGCAGCCATGGGAAAAAAAATCTATGAGGTACATAAAACAATATCTAAAGAAAAGACAACCTGTTCCCCTAAATAAAAATATAAATATATCTAGGGGTGCCTGGGTGGCTCAGTCGTTAAGCGTCTGCCTTCAGCTCAGGTCATGATCCCAGAGTCCTGGGATCGAGCCTCGCATCGGGCTCCTTGCTCGGCAGGAAGCCTGCTTCTCCTGCTATCATTCCCTCTGCTTGTATTCCCTCTCTCGCTGTGTTTCTCTCTGTCAAATAAATAAAATCTTTAAAAAAATAAATAAATATATCTAAAGTTAATATATAAGTCTAAAAAAAATCTTCAGTCAGAATCCCAAAGATAACTTTCTAAAACTTTACAATATTTAAAATCTCATGTGGTAGAAGTAATCTGCCAGGTTTCCCAAAGAAACGTGGAAAAATCCTAATGTCATGTAAAAATGGTATGGTATCAAAGTAGCAAATAAAGAATCTAGAAACAGACCAATCATACACTGAAATATGTGATAAATGTGGTAGTACTCATCCTTGGGTAAATAATAAATTCTGAAATAAATGGAATGGAGTTCACTGGTAATCTACTTTAAAGTAAAAAAAAAAAAAATACCATTAAACTTTCTGCTTCATATTATATACAAAAAAAATTTCCAGAGAGTCAACAATCTAAAGATTAGAAACTAAAGTATAAAAGCATTAGAAGAAGACCTAGAATATTAGCACTACATTGGTGAGAATTAAGTGGTCTTAAGGGGAAACTCAGAAGCTATAAAGATGAAGGACTATAAAATCATGCTAAAATTTTACACAGCAAAGTTAAAAGATTTTATTAGAAATGATTAGTTTTAATATAGTACTGTTCAGGAGGAGAGAGAGATATGCACGCTCAGATATGTATGCTAAAACCATACAATCAAAGAGAATTCACGGGACATAAGCAGATCTATCCTGTGAGGCAACTGGTTTCTGATCTCACAGAAGTGACAGAAACTTCCATGTCTCATTTAATATGTAGGATGCCTGATCCCATTTAATAATGAAATCCTCCAAGTCTTTTCAAAGGTAATACTTTCACCTTCATCCTCCAGCTGGACTATGTTGCACTGGGCCTGCCTGTGTTTAGGGAGGGAGTGCAGTTGACATCTCCTCTGTTGTTACCGATTTATCTCCTTAACTTGATAGTCAGCTGGGTCAGATTCCTCCACACTTGCCAGGAGGGTTTTGAGATCAGATGAGGAAATCAAGACTTTTCTTAACATCACTTTCTGAGGTAAATGTCACAAAGCACTTCTGTGGCTTCTTTAGAGAATCCAGTCCTTATGGCCTCCTAACCTCTAGTTCTCTTGATGTGGTAGCCCCTAGGACCCAGAGATTTGATTTCAACCACTTTTTGAGAAATTTAGTGCTTCCGGTCACACCTATCTGAGAGCATCTAAGACAACACTCACACTAGCTCCCGTGTCCACATGGCCTGCATGTGGTTCAAAGAAAACCCCTATCTCTTCCTCCAACACACTCATTGCAACAAGAATTGACTTCCCTCTGCCCCCAGATTACCAGCTGTCCCTCCTTCCTCATCCTCTACTCTTCCCCAGCAGGAGGCAGATGTCTTCCTCCTGTCTCCCCTTGAAGCAACCTGGTGAGGGCCCTCTCACTAGGTTGAGGTAAGAGTTAAATTCTCCACTCCATTCTTTGCTCTTTCCAAAGAAATATTCTTTGTAAATTCTCTTCTCATTTTTAATATCGTTGGCGTAGACATTTTTTTTTTAATTTTTCAAACAAAACTTAAAAGATTTTTTTTAAAAATTTGCATATGGGGCCAGCACCTCCTTTGGCAATTACATATATATTTTATTTTTGTGTTTTAATCAAAACTTTAAATTAGATACACTGATAAAAACACCTAATTTCCAATCTGGCAAATAAAAGATTTAAAAGAGAGTAAAAGACATTCAATTGTTCCAATAGAAGCCAAGAAAGAAGGAAAAATAAACCCAAGGAGAATCATGATTTGAAAAAGTTCCACAAATTATAAAACAAATAAATCATAATATACAATTCAAATTCTAATAATCACTTATATTTAAGTTTTTCAGTGAAAAGATATATATTTTCAAAGTGGAAAAAAAAATCCAGCTATGTGTTCTCAATAAACAGTCCTTTGATACAATATTTTCCAAATATGGAAAATACAACAATTCTACCAATTCAGTTTAGGTGGTTAGTATGGAACGGATTCAAAACTGTATGAAAACAGTTTATGAAAGCAAAATTATAAGCCAATCCTAGTTACAAATATAGAAATTCTCAATAAGCTATTATCTGAAATAAACAGCAGTTTGTATTTTTTTAACAGCAGTTTATATTTCTGACAAATGGAGATCATCATGAGAATTCAAAACCATCTAACATTACAAAAATATATCAATGAATTTATCTATGTCAACATATTTGAGAAAAAACACATATTATGTCATTAGATACAGAAAAACTAGACGGAAAAAAAATCCATCGTACATTTAAGGTAAAAATAAAGAATGGAAGGGAACTTGCTTGACTTTATAAAGGACATATTAAAAAAAAGTTCAGCAAATATACATAATAAATTTTAAAAGAATTTCCTTTAAATTTAAGAATGAGACATAGTTGCCCACGGTCATCATTTCTAGTCAACATTTTCGTGAATGTCTAAGTCAGTACAATAAAGGCAAGAAAAATTTACAATTACATAAAAATTGCTCTCAATTTCAGAAGCAGGAAAAACTGCATTACTATTGAAATTGACCAAATTTTCAGTTGGAAACTTTAAAATATTAAGGTAAAATTGAGATATTGGCAATAGTAAGACTTTTAACTTCCGATTCTCCAAGTTACAACAATCAAAAGTATTTGTGTGGTTAAGGAGAGGAGAAACAAAAGCATGAGGAAAAAAGAGAATTCGAAATAGAGATATTAATTTCAGTACACCTGGAATTCAAATTACTATCCACCGAGAACTCAAGGACTTCAAGGCTCCCAGGTGCCCTCCTTCCCCCCGAAGGAGTCCTGGTGCACCCCATTTGCTTTCCTCCAAGCCTGTTATTCTCCCAGTCCCATTAATTTGAGTCATTCATGCTGCCGGCACCTCTCCTGTTCTTGTTGCTGCTTTCTCTGCTGCCTCTACCCACATGGAGAAAGCCTGGCTCTTTCAGAATGCATAGACTTCTTTGTTAAAAATGGTAAGGTCCCTCCCCGGGCCCATAAGAGACTCTTAAATCTCAGGAAACAAACTGAGGGTTGCTGGAGTGCAGTGAGGTGGGAGGGATGGGGTGGCGGGGTGATGGACATTGGGGAGGGTGTGTGCTATGGTGAGTGCTGCAAGTTGGGTAAGCCTGATGAGTCACAGACATGTACCCCTGGGGCAAATAATACATTATATGTTAATAAAAAAATACAACATAAAAGAAATGGTAGGGTCCCATTCCTTTGGGCAGGAGTATAAACGATCTCTGAATGTGGTGCCTTGGAGATTGCATTCCTCTTTACCAAGCACAACCCAGCACCTCAGGCAGAACTGTGACATTTTATCCTCTCTTCCCCAAAATGAGCTTTATGACTTCTTGGGACAAACTGAGCTTCCAAAACCTTTCTTTTCCAATCACTGCTTGTTTTTGGTAATCCCAGAATGCGAGGGCCCACTAACTCTAAAGACATCATTACTTCTTCTCTTACAAGTAAGACTTCTTGGCTTCTACTCTGAAATCATGGGATTACTAAAGTGAATTGATAGAATAGATTTTTCATACTTATCCCAAAACCTAAAACCCTATTACTTAAATACACCCAAGCTCCCTGATATACATACACACACACCATCTAAGATTTATACAGTCATGTGCTCTTTGGATTATTTAACATTGACTTGAGATAGCTTATTTGACCATGTTAGAGTTATTTAAGAGTGTGGCCACATTAGTGATATAGTTAAGTAATAGATACAAAGGTAGTAATTGATAAAATGAGGTAATTCCACATAATAATCTTGCAGCAAAGTACAGCAATATTTAAAAGCAGTAGCAACATGAAACCGATGTCTTCCAATTATTTAACATGGCTCTCAATGCTAACTAGGAGAAACATCTGCACACTTCAGTGACTTTGTTACCTAGACAGTCAGTAAAGAATCCAAAAACATTAATAATAGTCTCTAGAAATGTTCTAAAAATTAAGTTAATTATAGAAGCAAAACCTGACAAAAAGTACATACAGAAACTTAACTTCAAAGGCACTCTAAACTCCCAAAGGATAACAGATGCTTCCGTGTGTTAAACTCTTCACCTGAGTGTCTTCAATTTACTTCTTCCCATTAATGTGATTGCAAATCATCTTCAGTTTGTACAAATCCTTTAAAAAATAGAATTCTTTCAACTCACGACCATGAAAAAACATGAAGCCAATTTAATAAATGGTTCCGAATCCATCACACTGCACTGGCAGCCCAACCCTAGATTCGCTGATAATGATAAATATGTATATAAATGTGCGTATCATTTACTCTTCCGATTGCAATCTCCAGTTAATGACATGCTGAGTAGTGCATCGCATCGTAGAAGCTTCAAATAATTACCTGACTCTCTTCACCTCTGTTGCACTGATGCTGCAAAAGAAGGAATTCGTTCTTAGGGCCTCTGCACGGAGAGCACCGTTTCAAGGAAGGGAGCACTGCAATTGAATGCTAGAGGTAATAGCCAAAAAGCTGGAGGTAGTGAGTGGCAGAGACCAAATTAGTATTCAACTGCCCAGTTCTCATCTATTTCTCCCCAATATATTTCAGATACGTCTCATGCAAGGTCAACAGGGGATTCACATGCAGAAAACTAAATGGGAAAGCCAAATGGTAATAGTCCAGGCCCCAAGTCCCCTGGGCTTCATAACTTGGCTCATCTTCTCAGAACTCACCTTTGTCCTATATTGACACTATTAAAAAGCTGTAAACACACTCAGCATTTAATTTTAAAATCTCATTACTGAAAGCATTTTTGCACTTCAGGAATATCAATCAATTGTCTAGTAACCAGAGGGAAAGGGAGGGGAAACGGTACATATACCAAACCAGGTATCTTCCTTAAGTTACTTCTATTCATTTCGGACCTTTCAAAATCCCCGAATCATTCTCTTTCACAGGAATATGGTCCCTCTGAGGCTGAGTTAGTTGGCAATTTGAGGATCTTAGCCAATTTTTATGACGGGAACACAAGCCTTTGACATCGTTGGTATGATATAGTGGTCTTGCTGAGTAACTTAAAAGAACTTGTCATAACTCTGGCTCAAATTCATAGAGCTATCGTAATTAAATCCACTAGCATTTCTGGCTTCCAAATTCCTAGAACATTGGCCTATAATGCCAGTTTTTAGGTCCATTAAAAAGCCTCACATGAGATCTCACCATTATTTCAATGAGAATTTTAAGTTTATTTTTAAGCGACTATGAAAGCAAGAAAATCCTACTCTTAAGTATCTGCCTTTATCTCCCACACTTGCAAGTCAACATTCTTGTTGCTATCTTTTTTCTATTCAAGTTTCTAGTTTAAAAAGTAGTCTATCTCAAAAAAAAAAAAAAAAAAAAAAAAAGTAGTCTATCTCTAGGTGAGGTTTAAGCATTTCACCATAGAAATGTTCTGGTTTAATCAAAATTAATCAAGAAATGGGGTTAGCTGAGAATTTTCAATCCTTCATCAAAAGTAGCACTTGAGGGGCGCCTGGGTGGCTCAGTCGGTAAGCATCTGCCTTCTGCTCGGGTCATGGTCCCAGAGTCCTGGGATCGAGCCCTGCATCGGGCTCCCTGCTCAGAGGGAGGCCTGCTTCTCCCGCTACCGTTCATTCCCTCTGCTTGTGTTCCCTCTCTCGCTGTGTTTCTCTCTGTCAAATAAATAAAAAATCTTTAAAAAAAAAAAAAAAGTAGCACTTGAAAGGTTGAAAGAGAGCACTAATAAGCTAATTTTCTGTTCTCAGGGCTCAGGCTTTTCTCCCTCAAGCTTGTATGCTTATATCAGTTTGAGCATTCTTGCAATCAAATGCCTGTGAGGGAGGGAATCGTGTGTCCAGGAAAGGGGACGGAATGCCAGACATGACTCTGACTCAAATGGAGGGCTTGGAAGAAGTAAAGCCTGTTTATTTTTTTTGCATATGAGAAGACAAAAGATGTGTAACTCAATTTTAAAGATACACTGATATGTATACCAGTTAGAAAGATAAGGTTTTCTTTTTGTTTCTTTTCATGTTAGAATACAGATGCACCTGATCCTGGTAGTTATTATTTGAAATTTCACAAAGTTTCGAACAGCAAAGTCTGTCATTTAAAATGAAATTATAGGGGTGCCTGGATGGTTCAGTCTGTTAGGCATCTGCCTTCAGCTCAGGTCATGATCCCAGGGTCCTGAGATCGAACCTCATGTTGGGCTCCCTGCTCTGCAAGGAGTCTGCTTCTCCCTCTCCTCCCTGCTTGTGCTCTCTAATCTCTTGGTTTTTTCTCTCAAATAAAATCTTTTTTAAAAAAAAATCTTAAATCTTAAAATGAAATTATATATGTGGCTTCTGATAGTGCTGCTTTGTTCAAAGCTAGCAACCAGTGAGATAGTCCCCAGGTTCCCTAAAACAATATTGTCTCGTTAAATAACAAGAAGCTTAACAAATCTGGTTGGCAAAAGTTTTTAAAGTATCTTAACTCCACAGGGCTTCCAGTTTGGTCATCTACCTGAGGTTGGAACATGTGTGGGTAACAGTCTAAATAAGATTTCTGTCTGTGATTTCCTTAGTTTCAACAAAGATAGCCACGCCCACAATCAAAAATAAACCATGCACTGGAAGTAATTAACAAAGAGTTAGAGCTAGGGAAATGATTGTTTTGCAGGCAGTTTGGGGGAATGTACGTACAAGTATCAAAAGATGGCCCCATCCAACATAAAAAGATAGCCCCCCTCCAAATGGTCCTGAAAAAACTCTACAGGGAGTCTTGACTAAAACCTTTTCATTATTTTCCCCCAAATGTAAGTTCCTTTTACAATTTATGCTGAAAATGTGTTCAATCTCTTTTTTATAAGTTTGTCAATATCCAATCCTGTACTGGCAAGTAGACATGATACTTAGATGGTATCCCCATACAACAACTGCAAAGTGTGCTATAATCACTGTGTCCAGCCCAAAATAAATACATCGAGAAAATTATATGTGATTTTCCCCGCAAAAGGTATTCTTTATGGAAGAAAACTTAAGTTGATTTTTAATAAATAGATTAAATATTCTCCTTCTACACTCAAGTTAGGATGAAATCCAATATAGAGTTCTTACATTTTATTCCCTTCCTTTCTCTCTTATCTTGCTTTCTTTTTTCCTTTCCTTCTTCTCTCAGTGTTTATTAAGCACTGCTATGTCCCAAGTATTCTAAATGCTGGAGATTCGAAAGTGACCAAAACAGAAGAAAATCCCTTCCTTGATGGTGAGTAAGCCCCGGTAGTGGAAACAAACAAAAAACAAGATAAATGAGTAAAAATAAGTGAAAAGTGGGGGGAAAAATAGGAATCATGGTATATAAATTGAAATTTTAAGCTGAATGGCCGAGGAAGCGCTTTGCTGAGGAGGTAACATTAGTGTAAGAACCCGCAGCATTGGGATAAGAATATCGGAGAGAAGAGTCCATGGGCGGGGACAATAGCAAGTGGAACAGCCTGAAAGCTGGACCTACCAGGCTTCCTCAACACCACGTGAGCAGGTCACACAGCTCTAGCAGAAGAAAAAAGACGGAGTTAGAGGAGACAGTCAGAGAAACACTTGAGAAATACCAGATCATGTTGGCCTTCTAGGTCACCGTAGACTCTGCCACTTTTCTTCTGGGATGGGAATCATTGCAAGATCCTAACCACAGAAGTGACATGATCCGATTTACAATTTAACAGAGTCACTCTGGCTGCTTGTTTAGGACAGAATGAAGGGAGAAAGGGCACAAGTAAGGGCACCAGGGGAAAGACTACTACAATAGTCCAAGCAGGAGAAAAGTTTTGGAGGAGGAAAGCAGCAATTAAGGTGGTAAAAAGTGTTTGGATCCATGGGGCGCCTGGGTGGCTCAGTCGTTAAGCGTCTGCCTTGGGTTCAGGTCATGATCCCAGGGTCCTGGGATTGAGCCCCACATTGGGCTCCTTGCTAAGCAGGAAGCCTGCTTCCCCTGCTTCAATTCCCTCTGCTTGTGTTCCCTCTCTGGCTGTGTTTTTCTCTGTCAAATAAATAAAATCTTTAAAAAAAAAAAATTTTAAAAAAGTGTTTGGATCCTGGGTGGAGACTTCTCCTCCTTGCCAGCCTTCCTTGCCTGTGCTGTATTTACACCATCAGAGTCAAAGCAGGAAGCGAGAAGGGAGAGCTAAGGGACTAGGGACTAAGGGACCAGGGGGGATTCTGACTAGTATTTATTGTACTGATGCAAGCTAGGTTCTGCTCTGCACCAAGAGGTTATAGCTGATTTGGTTTTTCTCTTTAGACCACGTTTGAGGACTCCTCAAGAGATTCCTGCTAAATTCCTCTCTCCTACTACTCCACTGCTCTAGATAAATGTATTTCCATTCCTGGTGGCAACTTGCCCCTGAATTTTTTGCACTAATTCTGTTGCTCCTTTCTGCTAAGTTCTTCTCTCCTCATCAAGTAGCTCTACTGGGCAGGACTCAAGGAAACCCTATATCAGCTCTTTTTGCTCATTTTTCCATTTTGTCCATATCTGGCTTATAGGAAACAGCGGATCCCTTCTTCCAACAAATTGGCACTTCAAATATCAGAGAGTGCACCTCTTCCTTTCTGCTAAAATAACAACTGTGCCCTGCTGGTATGACCACCCTACCCTCTCTCTTGGTGCTCAGCTCATGCCTAGACCAGAGGAGATACAACTCAGACTTCATATAAAATTAAACATTGTTGCAGTTCTACAAAAAAAAAAAAAAAACTGGCCATTAGCCTATCATTAGTGTAATGTGAGTTGTCTCCTAAAGCCAATTTTAAAATACTAATTAACATTCACGTTTTTAGTTTTGTGAGTCAGCCATTTGTAGTTGACACTACTTTGTGACACAGTTCGGGCATCTGAAGTATTATTTTAGGCCAGGCCTCAAACCAGAGTTCATTTTGTCTATTTGGAGATAGAATCCGTAAGCCTGACCGTAAGCCTGACCTAATTTCAATCAAACTTTCCCATAAACTGGTCAAAGAAAATGGATACAGAATTTGTATATTGTATATTAATCTATAGGTTTATTTTGCACATTATTAACTTATTATACTTATTTACCATCAGTTTAAAGGACTGCAAGCATCATGGTTCTGAAAGTTACTTAGAGAATGTTAATACCAAATAAGATATTGGCAAAAGAAGGTTAGATCGTGGTTAGTAGACCAGGGAAAACACAGCCATGTCGACTAGAGCCCTATCTTCATATTACAGTGTCTCTTGATTAATAAACAGACATATACCAATGTTCACTTAGGAAATTACTCAGAAGATCAAGTATAATTTTGTAACATTAACTAGATGGAGGCTAGAAGGTTTTAGCAATAATTGAAGATACCCAATTCTGGGAGGCCTGGGTGGCTCAGTTGGTTAAGCGTCTTGCGTTTGGCTCTGGTCATGATCCCAGGGTCCTGCGATCAAGTCCCATGTCAGGCTCCTTCCTCAGCAGGCAGTCAGCTTCTCCCTCTGCCTGTTGCTCCCCCTGCTTGTGCTCTCTCTCTATCCCTTTCTCACAAATAAATAGAATTTTGAAAAAATAAAAATAAAAATGCCCAATTCTACAAACCAAAAAGGACCAATAAGCCAAAAGTCAAAAGCAGACAAATGAGGAATTATGGTTAGGTGAAGATGAAGAAAATGGTTGTGGATCATTAAAGAAATGGTTTTAAATGGAAATTGACAGAGAAAGCACGGAGGATTGATGGGTAGGGAAATTTGGTAAGCTCCAACTCAAGAAATTTAAATAAAGGAAGACAAATCTGAAAAAAAAGGGTTAAGGAAGAAGGTATTAGACTGGTCTAGCACCATTTTATGTATAATTAAAATAAGTGAGCAACTACCATACATATTTTTTCTAAACCTAATTTTTCCAATATTTTGTTATTTTTCTTATTCCCTACTGCCCTATAGTAAAACCCTGAAAATAGATAGGTTACATGTATATCTTCGAATACCATCAAAAGAAGCCTATGCTATGATTTTAATCCATAGTTAACTGCAAAGAAGAAAACTTAAAGACCTTTTAACAAGCGGGGTGGGCTGTAAAAATCATGGGAAACAGGACTGAATTATAGAAAATTCATGCTGGAAGCTGAACGATCTGCATTTTAGTTCCAGTGTGCTGATAACTACCTGTGTGTCTTAGACATTTAGTGTCCCTGTTCCTTAATTCATTCATTAATGGACAAAGGGACTGGCACAGATGGAACTCAAGACTCCCTATTTTTTTATTCATTGTAACTGGAGTAATGTATGCCATATTCGCATTACATGTTAAAATTTATTGGCAAAATACTCAATCTTTCTCAATATGAGTTTTAAGTATATATGTATTTAATACTTTTCCCCAACATATTTCCTACATTTGTAAAAAGGTACTATGTTAGACTCTTTTGTTGAAAAGAGCTTCTTGTGACTTCCTAAGTCCAAGGAAACTCAGTCCTTTTCGTTTCTCATTCTTCATCCTCACCATTCTCTGCCTGTCTTCATCTGCCTTGATAAAGGGTTTAACATCTGTCTCATGTCACTATGTGCTCTCCCTTCTAAGATTTCTGTCATACATAAAGGAAAGTAATATTATATATATTTTATAATGCATATTATATATTAATTATATATTTAATTATTAACTATTAATTATATTTACTATATTATTTGAATATTAATTATTATTTATTAATTATATATATTATATAATACATAAACTTTGTTATTATAGTTATCATTATTTTAATAGTTCTTGAGATGTCTACTTAAGATAAAAATAAAGGTTGCAAAAACTCACAAACTATCAGAAATTCTTTACCCATATTCCAACCTGTAAAATGGCACGGGGTAGCACAGTGGGCAGTTCTGAAGACTAAATGTGTATGTCTGGAAAAGAACATAACACGGTGAATAACACTCAACAGATGTCAGTTTTTTTTGTTTGTTTTGTATTCCTTAAATAGTCAGAGACCCAGTTCTAAAATATGGGATTAGTACCGTATCACTAAATCTCAAGAAATTTGGGAAAAGAGTTCAGAAGCATCATTGTTCTGAGAGATGATCCCCCCAGACTATTACGGTATAATGCTCTTAACTTTTCATATTACTCTTTGACATGATGAGTTTTAATTTGATCATGCGTTTTCATATAAATAAGGCCTTGAAGAGAAACATCTTGCCTGTTTCTATGCTAATTACTAAAGCTTTCTTCATTATCAACTTGGTCTTTAATAATAATAAGGACAGACAGGTCTTGAGCCTGTTTGGCTTGACCTAATTACCAAGCATCCCTTTCCGTGGTTCTCGCTCCGAGAAGGACAATAATCAGTACACAGAGCGTGAGCTTTTCCTTGGCAGCTACCGCCAGCCATGCCGGCTCCTAATTGACAAGCCTGAGTCTGGTGGGGGAAGGATTTTACCTGACTAGCTGAGCTGAGCCTAGGGACTTCTTAAAAGCAAGCTCCTGCTGTGATTGCTTACAGCATGCTTGGGATTTCACCAAAATGCTAGACACGGTCACTCAAAGAGAATGTAAAAAGGTTCAGGACACTGGGAATTTTCCACTTCATCGCCTGTGCAAGTGACAGTGGTCTGAGTTGCCCATGGTTTACCAGTGTTGATAATTAACATTTCAGCTATGGTTAATTAAAAAAAAAAATTGACCAGATAATGAAAAACTTATTAGCATGACACCAGCGGGCCAACCTGCTCATGAGGAAAAAAATAAATTTGGTTGAGTCTTTTTGGACAAAGTGATGAAAACATTCCTAGCTTCCAAAACTGCACTAGAAACAACACATGCAAACTGAAAGTATGAATCCACAGTGATAATTTGCATTTTACACACTTTCACACAAATGTCCCAAAGGCCTCCAAAAACATAAATTAAATTTCACAGATCTCCTCCAAGGCCACATTTATTATTGTTTATGAAAACAGATTGGGAAATTGAGACATAAATCAAGAGTGAGAAAAAAAAATTAGGTAGGCCAACTGGGAGCATGAACACTAGAACTCGGCTTTAAGTTTTAAGCACCAAACCACATAAATATCTCATCCAATGGTAAAGATAAAGAGGGGAAAAATATATTAAATTCATGTGTGTATTCTTTTTATAAGGTGCAAGACTACATTTCAAAACTTGTCATGCTAAAGATTCGTAATTTATAAAACAAAATCAGGCAGAAAAAATTATTTCTTGAAACAATGTTAGAATTTTTTATCTATTGTTCCTGCATTTTCTTTTAACAGGTATCAAATGAGTCATTACCATACAGAGGGCACTAAGCTAGGATGATATAAAGTATACGATGCCATACTCTTGGAAGAATTCGCCATCCACTTGTACAGAACGGCCCCCAAGCCTGGGAAGGCAAAAAAATCTCCATGTAAGTTTATGATCAAATGTGGAAGATGGGCAAGGGTTAGTGCTACCACTGTTCCAAGGAGGGAGAGATTCCCGTGGTTGGAGGCATTTCAAAGAGGGCTTTGTGAAGGAAGGAGTAACTGAGGAGGACCTTATAAAACATGCAAAAGGAAAAAGAGGCAGAGTCAGGAGACAATCCCTATTAAAAAATAGAACCTAGGGGCAGGGAGAAATGAACATTGCATGCTCATAAGACAAGAAAAAGGTCAGCTTGGAATGTCTGTAAAACTGGCTGAGCTTCCTGGGGTCTGATTATTGAACTTTGTAAAATATATTTTTCCCAACTGCCTAATTCTCCAGAAGGTATAAAACAAATCCTTCTTTTAACCATTCTTTTCAAATCAAATAGACTAATGGGTCAATTGTTTCCCTGGGATGTTTTTATGCAGAACACAGTATTTCAAATCTATTGTTTTGCCACCTGTTTGTGAGGTCATTCCATTTCTCACATCATACTTCATTCAAGAAAGCCAAGAGAATTCACTGAATCCTAAGTGTCCTAAGAAATTAAATCCAAGAACATACAAGGAAATGTCCATAATGCATATTATCCGCAGGTCCTAGCCCCTAGCCCACAAACCCAGAGGCAGCCCTTCAAAGTGATATAAACTAGGATTTTGGAGTCACACCTGAGGTGATTCCAACGAGTCCATCATTACCTATATGAACCCATGTAAATCATTTAACATTCTTAAGTCTCTGTGTCATCTGGAAAATGGGGATACTACAGTCCCTCATTAAGATTGTTCCTTCACTTTTTTTCCCCCCAGCAAATATTTATTTAGCACTTAATGTTTTAGGAACTCCCCTAAGAGCTGGAGATACCATGGTGAATGAGAGAGACAAGGATGTTTAAAAAGTATAAATAGGACAATGCCTATAATTTATCTGGCAAAATGCCTAGAAAATAATAATCAATAAATGTTAGCTATTAAAACTGTTATGACCTATAATGATGCAAAGCATACGATGATGCAACACGTACTCTTAAAGACTTTGCCCTCCATTTGTATGATATGGCCCTTTGCCACGCACCTTATGAATTTATGAAAGTTTCTTTACAGTCCTGAACCTCTGATTTCTTACTTTAAAACAAGAAAATTAGAACATAGGACTTCTAAAATCCTGTCTAGCTTCCACATTCTATAGCTGATAAAATCTCGAGTCTTCTGAGAGACACCAGAAAAGAAAGAGGGAGAAAAAAGTAAAAGAAAAAAAAAAAAAATCCCTGAGTCATAGAAGCAGAAAGTTACAAAAGTCAATGCTATCATTTTCTGTACCTATTTCCTATTGTATTTTTAAAAAGGAGCCTACCACTATTGAATCAGAATATCCACAAAGATTGAGAGCAATAGACACTGTAGGCAATACGATCACATTTGGTAGGACTTTTTCACTATCTTTGTTTGTTTGCTTAAAAATTTGGGTGGACATAGTGTAATTTCTTGGAAGTGTCTATACCACTGATAACCAGACTGTGAGACAAGTGGTCCAATTACACGCTCTAGTACAGCAGGCAACTCACGTCCAATCAGTATATATATTATATATAATATATATATTGGACAACTCATGTCCTATATATATATAGCAAATGGCACCAAATGAATTGTAATGTTGCCAGTTTGGTGGTCTTTTATGGAGACTGCCTTCATTTGAAGTCTCAAGCACAGCAGGACTTAGTAAAGAGTATTCTTTTCTTTTGCAGGTGGAAGTTCAGTGAGACATTCAGAAACTCTGTTTCAAAACAACCAGTGAATTGATTTGTCATTTGGTGAAAATTTGTTGTTATTCATTCAGCATTAGACCTTGACTCAGTAACAGGGACATTAATTTATGATCTAAAAAAAATGAAGAATCAAGAGGACTTCATGCATGACTCACCTTGCTTTTAAAATGTGAAGTAAGTATAATGATAAAATCAGTAGTAATAATGATAGAAGCTACCATTTCCTGAGGGAATGTTAAGCCAGGAAATTTACTTATATGACTTCATTTAATCCTCACAATAACCCAGTGAGCCTGGTATTATTCTTTCTATATTTCAGATAAGTTGACTCAGAGAGTTTCAGCAACTTTTCCAAGGTCACACAGCAGCAAATAGAGCCTGAAAATTGTCACTCCTCTTCATTAGTGATGGGTGTCAGATAAGTATCCTGAAAACTCTTTAGGTATAAAAGCAATTGAAGAGAATATAAATGAGTCATCCCTGAACTTCTTAGCAGAGAGACCTTCATTTTTTGCATTTACATTTCAAAAGACTACATGATAAAGAAATCACTTGCTATTGCTAGATAAGTACTTCTTCAAGCAAGAAATTCAGAGCCCATTAAAAAAAAGAGAGAGGGGAAAAAAAAGAAAGAAAATGTACCAGCTCTAATTTTCTCTCCATATTAGACAGCCACAAAGACATTTAAAGTTCTGGCATTAGAAGCAGGCTGTCCAGCATTACTGCCATCTCCATGAATTTGCATTTTTTAAATAGAAAAGGTGTCTCTGTGACATGAATCAAGATATTCTATAAATTTATAAAAACTGAAGGCCTTGCTTAGTGTTCATGTTGTTAATAATTTTCCGGTGTGTGCTGGAATATACATATATTTCTTTTTCCCCTATTAGAACATACCTCTGTTGGAGCAGAGATTTTTATCTTTTTTCTTCAATAACCTCAGTGCTTGGAAGAGGCCCTTAGCATAGATATTCACTTGTTAGTCAATAAATGAATGAATTCATATGACTAAAATTAGGTTGAAAATAAATGCTCTCCAACTGCTTTTTGGTGTTTCTTGAAACTTTCACACAACTCAGGAGCTAAAGTCCTCTGAACCAATCATCTCACCTGCTTATATAAAACTCTACATTTTTACAATATCTAGGACAAGTATGACACTGTTTCAAGTATTTCATTCATTTGGGAATCAGTGGAGCAAGGAATCTAAAAGGATTACTTGTATCTAGATCATATCAAGAAAAAAAAAACAACTCCTCCAATTCTAGTTTTTCCTACTTCAAAGCCTTCCCTTCATAGGTCTGTATGTAATATATGCTTTACCAGTTTATAAAAACAAGTGACAACAGCTACAGTCTAGGACTCAAGTACTTAATCACGCCCTGGAAAGATTTACTTTTCAACTCATCCTATTGCTTTATCCTGAGAAGCCTTCATAGTGCTCTTAG
>CM053603.1:83075626-83094659 GCA_028646535.1 Procyon lotor | reverse complement strand
GGCGCCTGGGTGGCTCAGTCGTTAAGCGTCTGCCTTCGGCCCAGGTCAGATCCCAGCGTCCTGGGATCGAGCCCCGCATCGGGCTCTCTGCGCGGCAGGGGGCCTGCTTCTCCCGCTACCATTCCCTCTGCTTGTGTTCCCTCTCTCGCTGTGTTTCTCGCTGTCAAATAAATAAAATCTTTAAAAAAAAAAAAAAATGTTTAGAAACAGTAATGTGAGGGTCCAACTCAATTCTTTTTAAATCCGACAATCTAAGAAGCTTAAGTTCCTTTTTTTTTTAAAGATTTTATTTATTTATTTGACGGAGAGAGAGAGAGATCGATCACAAGTAGGCAGAGAGGCAGGCAGAGAGAGAGGGAAGCAGGCTCCCTGCTAAGCAGAGAGCCCGAAGTAGGGCTCGATCCCAGGACCCTGAGATCATGACCCGAGCCGAAGGCAGAGATTTTAACCCACTGAGCCACCCAGGCGCCCCTTAAGTTCCTTTTAATAGAGATTCCTTATAGATAGAAAAAGAAAGAGGACAGTGAATCATAGTGAGAAGCCTATAAATGTCACCTGAAAGCATTTCATATATTTCAAGCTGAGATAGAGAAGATTTGGGTGGAGAACATGAGCTGTCTTCAAATTCATGAAGGGCTATTTTATGGAAGAGGTATTAAATATGTCCTGTTTTGCCCTTGGGTTTTACTAAGGTCAGTGTATGAAACTTGTAGATAGAAAAAAATTAAATTTAGTATAAAAGGAGACCTTTTCTTTTGTCATAATTCTACAACGATAGAAAGCTTTGGCCCCATGGCTTCCGAATTTTCACAATCCCTGAAGTTATTCAAATATAGTATGGAAAAACACATGTTAGAGCACTTGTGCAGAAACTCACAGCCTCCTTGGAAGGGGGTTTAAATACCCTCTAGGCTCCCTTCCAGCACTGAGGTTATGGTACTGTGAGATCAGAAGTTTCCAAAAGAGTTTAAAATTATTAGGACATGAGAAGCATTTCTATAAAAAATGATTCTGTTTTTTTAAATTAAATTTGATTCAGATAACACAGCAAAGGCAAAATGAAAAGGAAATCTGGAGACATGATTCTGTTCCAAAGTTACTAATAAATTCATTCATTCATAAATTCAAAATTTATTGAGTGTCAGCTATGTGTCAAGAACTTACATGGGAAATATAAAGGAAAAAAAAAAGCACAGTCCAAGTCGTTTGTATTCTGACAAGGAAAAAACTTAACTACTATAATAAAGCTCAACATGTGAATCAATAGAGGTACATACTATTGATGGTGTTATAGAGGAAAGAAAGGACCTTGTCAAAAATTTCCAAAAAGTGTATGGGTAGAGGTACACAGAAGCATGCAAATGTATGAAGAAAAATGTAGATTTGAAGACGTGTAAATAGTTTAATATTGCTAGAGCTGAGAATTCAAGTAGTAGATGAAACTAGCCAAGTCAAGTCTGCTTGAAGAGGATTTTAAGTACCATTCTAAAAAATTGGGACTTTTCTTTGGAGACAAATGAGAGCCATAAAAAGGATTTTAACCGAACAAATGGTATAAGTTCTGCACATTAGAAATAATTACCCTATCAAGTTGAAGGAAGAGTTGGCGGAAATTTAGATAAGAAAAGGAAAGCCAATCAAGAGAATGAATATAACTGGCTTTCCCAGGAGTGGCCAAGGGAATGGAGACAAATGAAAAAGAAAGAAAAGCCAGGAAGAAGAGAGAATCCACAAGACTTAGTGAGTAATTGAATGTGTTGCTGAGGGAAGTACAGATGGTCCCTATCTTAGGATTTGTCAGCTTTTCAATGGTGCAAGTGATGCCCATTCAGTAGAAACCCCATTTCAATATGGAATTTTGATCTTTTGGGGGGCTAGTGATAGTCAATGTGATCCTCTCTGGTGATGATGGGCAGTAAGTAAGCTGTAGCTCCCAGGCAGTCACAAGATCATGAGGGTAAACAACCCATATACTTACAACCATTCTGTACCCATATGACCATTCTGTTTTTCACTTTCAGCACAGCATTCAATAAATTGAGATAGTCAGCACTTTATTATTATGAAGTTGGTTTTGTATTAGATGATTTTGTTCAACTATAAGCTAATGTATTTTCTGAGCACATTTAAGACAGGTTAAGCTAAGCTATGAAGTTTAGTACATGAGGTATATTAAATACACTTTTGACTTACGATATTTTCAACGTACAATGAGTTTCTTAGGACATGACCCCATAAATTGAGGAAGAGATGGAGGAATATTATATAAGACTATAATGACTCTGGGTTTTACAACTGGTTAGGTTATCAAGATAAAAAAGGAAGAAAGAGAAGCCATTTCTGAAGAAAAATAAGAAATAAATACAAAACAGCAAACATGAATAACACAAAATCTTCTGTTGGAATTTTTAAGAGAACTCATAGAGATGGGTTGGATATACTAGGAGATATAGTTCTGTGGCTCCATTTAAAGATCTGAACTAGAGCCATATATCTAGGAATCTTCAAAACAGGGATGTTAGAGGAATCTGTGGATATGGATGAGATTGCCAGACACAGAGGATATAATAAGAGGAGGTGGGAATACAATCTCTAGACCGGATACATTTGGGAGAAAGTAGCAAAGGCAAGGTAAAGTTAATAGGTCAGACACCTTGACCGACACTATAATGGAAAGTAAACTGCAATGGTAGATAAGTCATAAAAGGCATCTTTTTAAGAACTTCAGTAAGACAGAAAGAAAGGAAACATCATCGGTACAAAAAAAAAAATGAAAATGGGTATCTATTGCATGGAGCACTCGGTGTGGTGTGTGAACAATGAATCTTGGAACACTGAAAAAATAAAATTTTAAAAAAAGAAAGAGAATGGGCATCTAAATGGTACATAGAAGACTATGTGAAGTTATCTTCACTCCAGGAGTATTTGCTTAATGCAGGTGACATGGCACTTGGTTTTTACACCCTCTCAAGGTGCAAGAGACAAAGACAAAAACCTAGATCCAGTGCAACTGGGCATTCATAATAACCACTCCTATATAGCTGAGCTCTCTAAAGTATCCCATTCTCAGAATAAGAGTAAACAAAAATAATTTATCCCCTTCCAAAAAAGACAAGAAGGAAATTTTCCATCTTAAACTTTGATGATAAGAGGAGAGAGGGAAGGAAAAAGCTCCCTTAAAATTCATAAGTACAAGCTAGGCCTTACGCACAATACCTATGTTTTCCAGATGCTCTAGTGCAGAGAATTGAGTTTCAAATGCTTCCCAGCCCCCAAAGGAACAGGAAAAAAAAAGCACAATCCTCTTTGGAGGAAACCACTCATCTAGGCCTTAGATAAATCCTACTGGTAAGTTCCAAGAAATATAAAACTGACAAAAATCACAAAATGCACAGGGAAAATATAGACTTATTTGACAAGAAGCAGACAGAACAGCAGAATCAGGTCTATAATCCTTCATATATTGGACTGCCAAGCAACAAAATATAAAATAAGAGGAATGAAAAGGGTTCAACAAGTAAAACCATTTTAAAATATGATAAAAGATTAGAACCCTAGAAAATGACCAGACATATTCACAAAAGAAAGTCAAATAGGCCTTCTAAAAGTTAAAGATTTAATAAAATTTACTTGCGAATTTCAAATAAAGTTGGCAGTTGACTGACTGCGTATCTCTCTCCCTTCCAAAATCCTGTTGACAAGGTCAGTCAGCCCAGTGAGAACAGGAGAAGGAATGGTATCAAGATTTTAGAAAATCTGTGAAAAGCTGGAAAATTGCTAGACAAGTAGTAACAGATAGAGGTGAGCCAAGAAAGCTAACTCCTAAACTGGAAATGGGAAGAGCAGAGAACTCAACTGATATCATACTTCAGAATTCCCCAAAGGCTCAAAAAACCTGGCTATGCCAGTTACCCATAGAAATGAGATGTTGCTCGAAACATAGGAAAAAGAGGATTTGTCAGGCTATATTAAGAAGTTAATTAGATTCTCCAGATTTCCTTCCTTGTTCCACACAAGTGCTTTCATTTCTAAGACTGCTGAGTCTCTTATTTTGAGATATCAGACAGAGTTGAAGGTAGGGCAGAGTTTAAAAAAAATAAAATCAAAACAAATATGTAAGAAATTAAGTGAAGCTAAACATTCCATTGGCTAAGAGACACCCCTTTCCCAAACTCCTTCCCCATTTTGAACCCTAAATCCTATACCTCTCACTTTACATGGCTCCGAGAATGCTTGCTGGTAATTAGGTCTTTACCCTCCAAAGAAATCTGGGAAATCTAAAAACCTTAAACGAAAGACCTAAGATGATGATATCAGAAGTTTCACAAACAAAACCACATGACTTTCTAATGAAGCTTAGTTCTCAGCTTTCATCATCCTTAACCGTGTGCAGACACCCAAAAATTAGCACAGCAGACACCCCAAAATTAGCACACATCTTGGGAAAGCCTCTAACAAAGAGGCAGAGACAAAAGCAAACATGCAGGAAGGATTACCCTGATGGAACAGAGAGGATGCAAGGAAAGATAATTCATTAACATAATAATTAATAGCCTTAGGTAAACAAGAAAGATGATAAACCCAAAAATAAGACTATGATACAATATAAAGAAATGCTCAGAAGAATAAAAGGGAGCTCTCAGTGATTAAAAATAGAGCAGAAATAAGAAATTTTATAGAAGTGCTGAAAGATGGAGTCAAAGAAATATCTGAGCAAAAAGAATATATATATAAATAATATATATATATTTATATTAGATATATATATTAGAAAACAAGTGAATTCTAAAAAGAAAGAACAGAGAAAACTAAGGGGATGTAATCGTCAAAGAATTAACTCCAGATTATTTCCCACAACTGAAGGATATGAGTTCCGACATCATAAAGAGCCTTTAACAGCTTAATTCTCAATTTCATCATAAGGAACCAATAAATAATCCCTCAACTATCCAATGATAAGGATGTACTATAATCTATTACTTGAAACTACCCAGAGAAATGCCAAAATAATCAGATAAAAATAAAAAATAACTTATTGATAAAAGGGAAATGAGAAGGGAGAGGCTCTAGGGACTTCTGTTTTCCATTGTTTGTAGAATCATTTGATTTTTAAATGCACATTTATTAGACAAAAATAAAAACTGAAAATGTAAAATAATCTTGAATGGATAGATTTGATAGCAACTTCAACAAATATAGGTACAAAAAAGAGATAATTAAGTAGAAAACATATTCAGAATGCAGTAAAGAGAGATAAAGTGATAGAAAATGTAAGAGAGAGGTTAAGACACAAGAACATGCATGAATGAAGGCCAAGCATATGCCTAATTGGAGTCCCAGAAAAACAGAGATAATAAGGGAGAAACAATACTTGAAGCAATAATGACTGATATTTGTTTTTTGTTTTGTTTTTTTTTTAGAACAAGGGGAAGAAAGCTCAGCTTTAGAAATCCCAAAGAAAGTTCAGAGATAAACCAGGAGTGAAGGTGCAATGGAATCGAAAGGGAAATGAATTTTCTAGAATAAGCCCTAGATCCACAATTTTGGTTATTTATTTCCCTATCAGCATTTCTTGACTATAATACATAAACATATTTAATTAGACTTTTTAAAGAGCTGATTTGTTCTGGGCAAACTATCTCAATGTTGGTAATTAACACACACACACACACACACACACACACACACACACACACACACACGCCCACACCATGCAAATTATATTGTGGACCAACATGACTGGTAAACTCAACCAGAATGATGAAACTTCTTTCTGAATATAGAAATTGCTTCCTAGCTAAAGACAAAATTTGTTTTCTCTTTTGGCAGACTCATTAGGAAATGTTGCCTGAGATACAAAGAAAAAGCAGTTTGAAACATATTTAAGCTATGTGTATATAATGCCACCGCGACTAATTGAAGAACAAAAGCATCAGGGAATCAGTCCCTTGTTTTGCTTACATAATAAAAACCAGTCTCACTCATTCAATGTATTAAATTAGCTATTTTGGCATTATGTAGACAAAAACCTTGGTTACCTAATTACAGAGTTAATTTCCTTTTGTCTTTCCTTAGCAACCTGGTTTCTGTCTGTTTATGATCTAATCATTATTAGTTTCTTCTTGGATGACCAGGTATAATTCAGACAGTATAAGCATCATTTCAAAGTGGCTAACCCACATCCCATTGTAATGAAATCCTCTGCCCGCAAAATTTTATATGATTTAAAAACGTAATAGGCATGGCAATTGGAATTATGTGAAAGGCACAGGCAACGAAAAAACAGATTTTTTTTAATGGATTCATTTCTTTGTAAGCTAATTTAAAGCAGTTCTTCAGGGGTTGGCCCATGTGAATAAAACATTGCCTTAATTGACAGCAAATGCTGCTTGTTAAAACTTCACAAACTGTGGTGCAATGCAAAACATGAGAATACTTGTCTTCATGCTCTAGGATGGACAGTGGGGATGGAAAGTGGGAATAAGACCTGCAAACGAGCGACAAGGCTTTCTTGGAAGGAGGCTGCTAATTAAACACACTAATACTGGTCCTGGGCAATATGTTAGTTTAGCGAACACTTCCTCAAAGGACATTTTATAGACAATAAGAGCTCACACAGTGCCTGTATTTCATGACTTCTGTATCAAATCTACACAGTGAGAAAATAGCTTCTTTACTTGCAGGAGAGTATTACAGTCACCTTTCTTTTGTAAATGCTCTTCCAGGCGGACCAGAGTATTATTTTGGATGATGCAAATATCTCCTGTGACTTTTTCAGTTGGACATTTGGGGGATTGCCTTTCTCTTCTGTTGCTGAAAAGGGCATGCAATTTCCCCCTGCTACCTCTGTTTACTTCTTGTTCTTCAAATAAACATTTTAAGTGTAAATGGAATTAGAAAACCACCTTATTTCTTTTTGCTTCAGTGAGGTTACTCCATGGTGCAGAAAGTTGACTAAATTACTCTAAAGTTCAAGTTAAGAAGCACAGCACTCTGTCTGGGGAATGCCATATGATATTCCCTGAGGAGACAGCAGTAGGCATGAGTAATGTCCAGTCAATTGGAAGCTGCAGTTGAAGTAAATGGATTGTTAATGAATTTTGCTATTTATCTTTGTTTTGTTTTGGCTTCAGTCGATGCAGATAAGCAGTCAAGATGATGAGCAGTGGGTCTTTGCTGATTCTATTGAAAATCTAATTAAAGGTTCTTCTCATCTTAGATTATATTGGAATTCTAAAACATAAGGATGCTTCCATTACTTAGGACCACCATAATTCACAGCAGTGCTAGGGGAAGTGGTGTTTAATTGCTTGTCAATAGGCTGTTGTTTAATGTTATTCACCTCAAATCAAACTTGCTCAGAGACAAATGTTCATGCTTTTATTAGCTGTGCTCTGTGACACAGCATCCAAATAAACAGAGGATTAATAAATCAAAGTGAAGGGATTTGAGCCGCAACATCTCCTTTTCTGGGCATCCATGGTACACAAATGCCTACTTTTTTATTAAAATTCTCAGAAAGTAAAATGACATTATTTGAAGGCATGAAAATAAATTATTTGCCATTATTCTGAATACACCACCATTTTTAGTGTTATTTTACATATGGAAACCTAGACCTCCTCTTTACACTCACCGTTGCTTGTGTGTCTACATTTGCACCAGGTATATTCTCATTATACATGTATCTTTGACATAAACTTTCCCTTTAGACAGATTACATCTAGTTTATTTTTGCGTTCCCATTTAAAACTAAGTGTTAACCTAAACCAGTTACTTCCTAACGTGTGGAGGCTATGAAAGACAGAATATTGAATAGATAGGTGGGAATGCCGAAGTTTTGCCCATCGGCGTAAAAAGAGTCAGGAGAGGGGGCACCTGGGTGGCTCAGTGGGTTAAAGCCTCTGCCTTTGGCTCAGGTCATGATCTCAGGGTCCTGGGATCGAGCCTCCATGGGACTCTCTGCTCAGCGGGGAGCCTGCTTCCCCTTCTCTCTGCCTGCCTCTCCACCTACTTGTGATCTCTCTCTCTCTGTCAAATAAATAAATAAAACCTTAAAAAATTTAAAAATAGAAAAAAAAATTTTTAAAAAGAGAATCAGGAGAGGCCACTGGCCAGCGTTTGCTCCTGGCTTCTGACACAACATCTCCCCTAAGCTCTTACTTTCCCTCTTGTTTTGCTGCTCTTTTACCTCCTCCTAATTTTTTCAGGCCACCAATAACGTACAAGCACCTATTCTGTGCAAATTAAGTATACACTAATTGTACTCACAGTTTCTTCCCTCAGTAAAGTTCCTGCTGGGTATGGAAAATAATGGATACAAACCTGAATAATTTAGAGTAAAAAGTTATAACCTAAGAGTAATGCAAATGAGGTTACATGGCAGCTTCCGTCTTTTCAACAACATCATTAATTTGGCACAATTTCCTTAATCCTAAAACATTATTGATTTTTAAGACATCTCAGTGTAGGAGTAGAATTTCTAGAGAGGATGCTATAATAAAACGTACACATTTAAAAACCACCCAACAGGGGCAGCTGGGTGGCCCAGTCAGTTAAGCGTCTGCCTTCAGCTCAGGTCATGATCCCAGGTCCTGGGATGGGAGTCCTGCATCAGGCTCCCCGCTCAGCGGGGGGTCAGTTTCTCCCTCTCTTCCTGCTCCTCTCCCCCATCCGTGTTGCTCTCTTTCTTGCAAATAAATAAGTACAATTTTTAAAAAATTAAAAAATTCAAAACTAAAAAAAAAACACCCAACAATAGAATACACTTATGTGCAAAATTCCTTGCCACATTGTTCATCAATATTAGCTTCTCAGTCATGACACATTCTAATTCCAAAGATTGTTCTGATAAATTTTGCTGATCAGAGGTTCAGCATAGCATCACAGAGATTACCAGTGCACCCGATCCTAATCTCTTCAGCACCTTTTAGGAATAGCAGTACAATTGTGAAACACATCAGATAATCCTAGAGTTTTCTCTCCATTCACTATTTGGTTAAACACTTAGTTACTTGCTTTGTTTTCATATGGCTCTTAATTATATGAGGGATAGTCCTCAGGACTCAAAAACTGGTCCCCAAAACTTGTCTAGTTCTGTAAAGTCTATGATCAATTCTAAGAGTTTTGCCACTACTATTGTCTTGAATTATACTGGATGGCAAAAGACAAGTGATCATCTGGGTTCATAGTAACTTTTCATTCCAATGCTCCCAAAGGGTATATTTTTTCCTGAGGACATTTTAAATGACATATAAAAATCCAAATTTAAAATTCAACCAGCTCTAATGTACTGAGGCAAATAACTCTCTCATACGGCAGTCTGATGAAACAGGAGTCAGATGAACAGATGCCTTTAATTCTTGGCCATGATACTATAAGTTTAGAAACAACAATGAGTTTATAATTTATTTCACTGCCCAAAGGCATATAGGCTTCTTTTAACATCAATTATGGTTTGACATCAATTGAAAGATGCTTCCAAATTTCAGAATCATTAAAATTAAAAGTAAATTGAATTTTTTAGAATTGAAAAAATATGGCCCAGAACTTGTGGGAATTTAATAAAACCACTTTGCCCATTTTTATATTTGCCTGACACATTAGACACAGTTCACATTGTTTTGATGCACACAGATTATTGCTCTGAACAACAGCGTTGTACCTCTGATTTTCTACTCTTAGTAAAAGTATAATCTCCTATATAAAATCACTAGAAATCATTATAGGAGATCCCCCAGGGCAGTGAAGGAGGCTTAGGCCCAGCTGCTTCTTGTCCATATAAATGCTATATGTAAGTCAGAAGTATACAAAAATAGAATGGGTAATATATCCAGTCAACTAAATTTTGTCTGCTTCCATCAGCTTTCCAACTTAATTCAAGGTCGAAGTGTAAAGGAAGGGGAAAAATAAAAGTGAAATTAAACATGTTGAGAATGGGTACATGGAGTCCATGGATGCCGCTAGCAAAATAACAACAAAATTATATTACAAGGGAAATCCAATTCAGGGGAAGACAGTGAATACAAATTCAGATATGTTATTTTGAGGTAACAAAATGATATTCAAGGGAAGATGTTTACATTGGTTATTTGGAAATGAGGCAGGTTCTGTGGCTGAAGAAGTAGACTTTTGTAAACTATTTGGAAAAGAACAGAGGCAGTAACTGAGCCCATAAAAAGTCGGTTGCTATTAAAAACAGTCATCAAAAATTAAATTAGAACTCGTGTTCAAACTTAGCAAATTTTGCAAAGGTAGCCATCAATTTCTTTATCACATACGTTCCTTGCACATGACTAAAGTGACTAGGTCCACCCAGCACTATGTTGGGCACCTAGGCTACATGAAAGTGAGCTTCTAATGCCCTGGCACTGTCTTCAACACAAGTCCTAACCCACCTTGAATCCCACAATCCAGTATGCTCTTCACCTCCACAGCTTCTAACTACATGAATCCATGGCCTTGCTTTCGCCTTCAGATGATAATTTAGATTCATCCCAATGCACCTATAATTTGATTTTTTTTTTTCTTTTCTGAAGCTATGCATTCTTCCACAGCACTGGGAGAAGACCTAAACATCAAGATCAACTCTTAGGACCCTGTCTCATGGCAGCTCTCCATGGGCATATTTTAGGATGGATCCCTTTAGTAAGACCAATGGCAATTTACTTAACAGGAGACCACTATGTCCTACAAAGAATAGAATAAGAACATGCATTAAAAGCAAAGTTTAAATACAAGAGGAAAACCTCTAGGATAAAAATAAGTTGTTCTTAAAATTTCTTATATTTTCTTAATAGTTTCTAGACTATAGCACATGAATAAAGACTAAATTCTCACAACTTCAAAGGCATAAAAAGCACCAGACTATGGAAAATCTATTCAATATATATCTATATCTATACATCTTTTTTTACATATCATCTGCTACCATAAAATAAAATGCATGAACTACACTAATTATGCTACAATAAATAAACTACATTAATTATATATAAAATCATGCATTTAAAAATTATATTTTATTAAATGTATATAAACACAGGCACATACAGCTCAACATGGCTAAAATTATTTAGATCTATTGGCCCAGTATGCAGATATAAAATAACTATATGTCAACAATTAAAAAAAGTATATGCTTATAGAGCAAAGCCTACACAAGTCTAAATAGAAATATTAATTGCTGAGATTTGAAATTATTACAACAAAAACAAGTTTCTGTGAAAGAATTAACTCTATTTTGAAATCGATAATTGTAAGTAATGACCACCCCCAACAGGTTTCAAACAACACCTTTGATACCTGGACTTGAATCCTGGGCTCCCAAGATCAAGCAAAATAAATCTCCTGCAGAGAAAATTCCTTTTACTTTTTAAACCCCTTGGATGCTGTACAACATTAGGTGCTGTACAACATTAATAACCATAGATTTTAATATTACTCAAAGTGACATTTGTAGAAAATGCAAATGTAAGTTGAGAAAAGTTATCCAGCTTATAGTTTGAACAAGTATAAAAGAAAATAAAGTTGGCTATTTTGCTATCTCCAAATGATGTCACAGGAAAGAAAGTAAATTTGAAACAAAATCAGGAGGTTTGCACAGGCTCTGAGAAACTGATTTCTATAACTAGTATCACCCACCATGAGTGGCCAAGTGTCCAGATGGGTCCTAAAGTGAAGCTTGCTTATTCTGAGGCTGTCAGTGCCGGCCGACAGACCACTGAAAATGCAGAGATAATCAGCCATTTGTAGGAACCTCAGACACATACCTGTGGTTACAGAGATAAACAGAGACACATATTTCTGAATATCATCTCATCATTATTCAGCAGCAGGTCCAGAATCACCTGACTACCCCTTAATTGAGTAAACCCTGAAGTGTCCTTATCAAAGGACCACAGTGCAAAACAGGGAAGCATCTGTCCTCTTTTATACTCTGACTGGTCTCTCATCACTCCAAAATAGAATGTGAAATTTTGCTGCATGTTAAACTAATAAATTAAAAACTGATTATTGAAGGTAGAAAAAAAGGGGAATTTATAAATATATACATATATTTCTATATTATATAATTATGTATATAATACATATTTTATATATATACACATATATTTATATACATACATAAACACACACACACACACACACACACACACACACACACACACACACACACACATTCCTTGCAGTTGGGGAGCTGACTCCTTCACCAATCCCCTCTATCAGGAAATATTCTTTTCAAAGCCATGCAGGATGCAAAATGCTAAAGCCAAAGCCTCGTCTGATGGGTGGAGGTTTGGGTTTCTTTTAGCCTTCATCTGCATTTTTTTTCAAATAAAAGGTATTTATAAACCATCCTCTGTAGTGATTTGGCTCAATCATTACATTCACTTTAGACAATAGGATGGCAAAACCTATCCAAAGAAGCATCAAGTGAGGGTACCACGATGGCATCAACGTGGCATTAATATGTACTCAGATGACTGGTTCAGGTTTAAAAGATCCTTTTTAAAAGACTGGGTAACCTGCCCAAAACAGAATTACTTATCATGAACTGGCACACGCACATGTAATCTAGCAAAATCACAAGGCATACAGCAACAGTCCTGGATTTCAGGGTTCCCTAGCACCTGTAGCGGCCACAAATGACAGCTTTGACACATGGTGACCACAAATAGAAATATAGGTGTAAGTCATACATATATAATCAATCACCTGGTCTTCACTTAAGCACTTCAGTTTCAGGGGAAAGAATGTATAATAGATCACAAAGAGAAGGAAAATTCCATCCATTTCAAAAGATGGTAGGGGCACCTGGGTGGTTCAGTGGGTTAAAGCCTCTGCCTTCAGCTCAGGTCATGATCTCGGGGTCCTGGGATCGAGCCCTGCACCTGGCTCTCTGCTCAGCAGGGAGCCTGCTTTCCCCCTTACCTCTCTGCCTACTTGTGGCCTCTCTCCCTCTGTCAAATAAATAAATAAAATCTTTAAAAAAGATAAATAAAAAATAACACAAAAAAAAAGATGGTAAAAGACATGTATCAGAAATAAACCTATGCTATTTGTTGATACATTTTAGCAGGATGAATCAACATGAATGAAATAGCATGCTTATCAGAGGGAACAATAGAAGCAAAGGGGCCTATGTTAAGAAATGGCCATCCAGATGCCTGAGAGTACAACGGCCCTCCCCAGTGTTTGAGAAACGCATGCTGAGGATGGTTCATACTCTACTCACCTAGATCTAGTAACTCCGGTCTGATTTCCCCAATACCATTGTGGGGGTAATAGTATCAGCATCATCGCCATTTTACAGATGAAATTAAGGCACAAAGTGTTTTCATAACTTGCCCCGGAAAGTACAACTCGCAAGTATAGGAGCTGGAATCAGAACAGAGGTAGAGTGATCATCAAGCCCACATTCCTAACCATTATGCTGTATTATCTACTGAGCCAGCAGCTAAGCACATAAAGGGTAGACAGTGGGGTCCTCACCTTGCCTCTTAGACTGAAGAATTTGTACAGGCATTTCTCCTACGGTGTGAGTTTTTGTAACATGAATTGGAAAGAACATGATAGAATAATTAAGGAGCAAGACTGGCACGACTCCAGCAGCGGTTGGATGTAATATTACCACGACTGGGAAGAAGCACCTTGAGCAGTAGAAAAACGTTATCGCGTAAGCAGTGCAGGAACTCACACCTGCTTGGTGCGCAGTCAATGGATGCTCAGCTGGCGTTCTTTCTTCTGGATCCTGCCGGAGGTTGTAAACAGCACTAGCACACATTTTGATTGTGCAGAGTTTATTGATTCTTGTCTGTTCTTACATGCTCCTCAGAATTTTTCCAGGGATGTTTCAGTTTATTTGGGGCAGTTCTGATCAACCAGTTTGTTACTTTCACTTTTCACAAAAGATTACTCTGACCATTTTAAAGATCTGTATTATTGAAACTCCTGTAAAACATAATGTGGTTATTGCTGATCTGGTATTGTTTACGCCAGCTCTCGTGTGTCACTATCCCACACACACACCTTAAACAGTTGGTTTTTATGATGCAATATTTGAAAATGCAAGGTTTTTTGGTAATACTACTATCACATAAGAGCAATAGAGATTTAACTTAAAATTCAGTATGCACTGTAGAAGCACTAAAGGTTTCTGAGCGGGTGTTATATTGGGAACCATGCATTAGAAAGATTAAACATGCTGCATAGATGCTTTGCAAGGAGGAAAAGAGAAGTAATGGAGGAAAATAAGGCTGAATCAAAAATGCCTGTATCTGGGGCGCCTGGGTGGCTCAGTCGTTAAGCGGCTGCCTTCGGCTCAGGTCATGATCCCAGGGTCCTGGGATCGAGCCCCGCATCGGGCTCCCTGCTCCACAGGAAGCCTGCTTCTCCCACTACCATTCCCTCTGCTTGTGTTCCCTCTCTCGCTGTGTTTCTCTCTGTCAAATAAATAAAATCTTAAAAAAAAAAAAAAAAGGAAAAAAAAATGCCTGCATCTGAGATCTATGTGTCTGGGAGAAGAGCAACAGCACTAATAACTCCAACCCCTAAGATGTAACAACAAATGTGATAAAACAACATCTCAACTGACCATAGTTTAGAAATACACATAATTCTCCTGTCGAGAAATGTAGTTATCTCTAAGAACTTCAAACATTACATTGTTTCCCCCAAGGTGCACATTCCAACTTAAGAAACTACGCATAAGCAACAATTAAAATCAGTGTCTTAATAATTCAGCTGTTTCCATAGGCACCTTGTTTCTTCCGGTTTTTGATGAGGTTGCATGTAATGCCATCAGTAGTCAATTATGCTCAATGCTTATTATATAAAGCCCTTCATGGTTAAACTAACATACTGCTGTGTTACCATGGAATTTACAGCAGAAAAGCAGAACGAAAATGGCACTTAAAACCCATCTATCAGAAGTCTCTTTACTTATTCTACTGATACTAGTCTCCATAAATATATTTTCAATAATCAAAATATATATTTTTAATAATAAAAATTAGAATTAATCAAACAGTTGGGAGATCAAATATTAATCCTGAGGTTTTTTCCCATAGGCACAGATCTTTGAAAATTAAAATGATTATCTAGTTATAGCAGCAAAAAATCAAAGGTAAAATTTTCCATTATTAGAAGAGGGTCTTTTCCATAAGATCTAATTACTGATCTATTTTCTCACACAGAAAAGCATACCTAGTTATGGACAAATGTGCTTCTGATAGTTTTTCAGTGGAATTGATAAATTATGGATTAGCCTCGGCTCACCTTCTTTAGATCAACAAATGTCTAGAAATCTTCCAAATGCCATAATCAATTGGAATATTTCTGAAGAGTCTCACATTATCTCTTGACAAATTCCTTTGTTCTCTTCTGAGTGGGCATGATATCTGCAGCTTCTGTTTGTGTCTAGAGCAGACATTTCCTGGGAGGTGAGAACAGACTGAAGCATTTAATGCATTGTCCAAGTTTATTTTGAATTCCACATCAGAATTCTTAAATCTTAACAAAATTGTTACATTTGCTAAGGTTTACTTTATTACTTTCAAAGGCAGGAATTACCTGAATTACCCTGAGAAACCTCGGCAGGAAGTATTGAATAAAATTTTAATAAACTGGGGCGCCTGGGTGGCTCAGTCGTTAAGCGTCTGCCTTCGGCTCAGGTCATGATCCCGGGGTCCTGGGATCGAGCCCCGCATCGGGCTCTCTGCTCAGCAGGGAGCCTGCTTCTCCCGCTACCATTCCCTCTGCTTGTGTTCCCTCTCCCGCTGTGTTTCTCTCTGTCAAACAAATAAAATCTTTAAAAAAAAAAAAAAAAATTTTAATAAACAATTTGAATAGATAGGTGTGTAGGTAGTTTCTCTATATGAACAAAAAATCCATTGAATAATTGAAAATTCAACACTTTCATGGTCAGAGGTCTTCTTATTTTCATGGTTCTTCCCACACTATCTAAATTTCTATTTCTGTTGACAAAGTATTTCTGTTGCCAAAGTATATCCAGTTTATTCATTTCTTCTTCCAGCTGTCATAAATATATTGTTCTATCCTATAGTTTCATTTAGGTTCATATAAGAGATCTGTAGGATTATAGCAATATCACATACTTCTGGATCAATGAAGGTGGCTCTCTACCCCCAAATGAAAAAAAAAAAATTTGGTGCGTGAGGAGGGAGGATAGCACACTTGTAAATACCACACCAAAAGACAGTCCAAGGGTGACCCTTAACTAGAAAATAAGACTCTTCCGTAAGAAGAAATTGGAGTAGCCCTGGGGATTTACCCATTGTAGAAAACCAGGGCTAATATGATAAAGGGCTGTTGGAAGCAAATTGATGCTGAACCATTTGCTCCCTATGGGACAATGCAGACTTGTCTGGTTTTCATGGCTGCCACTGAGCCTACTTCTGGAAACAACACCTAATAAATAACCAGTCACCTGCCAGTTCTATCCCCTTGACTTAAACAAAACTTAACCCCTATGACAATGGTTTTCTATGTTAGATGCTTATTAAATACCTAGGGAGCTTCTAAAACATATCTTAGCCTGGGAGTTACACAAAACCAATTAAATCGAAATCTCAGGATGGAAGTTGGAGCACAATTTGGTATTTTGTAAGAGCTCTCTTTGAAGTTGAGAATCACTGCCTTAAAACATGAGGTCACATGCATCCTCTTCTCCTGGTCCTAGTTACCTCACCAAATCACAACCCTGTTCCAGTGGGTGGCCTATGGTGACCAAATTGCCTGACGCCTGAAGCCCACGTCTCAAGCTCCAGCTCTACCATGGTTTTCTGCCCCCAAGACACTGGGGCTGATGACTGTGTTTCGATGCATACTTGTTAAAATTAAGAATGGTGAATTTAACATGGTCACAGCGTAAGAGGACTGAAAACAAGTCATTCCGAAACAAAGAAAGCAAATACCGAAGAGTTCACGCATAAGGTTGTACAACAGAGCAGGAAGAAGCCTTTAATAGGCAGCCTACTATACAGAGGACAGAAACCAGAATCTTCACTCAATTGTGAGCAAGGCTCACCCTAATCCAGAGATCCATCTCTAACAATCCCTGAAGAAGCTATTTAATGCAAGACTTTATAAAGACAGATATTGACAGTGACTGAATGTGTTCAGTGAAATGAGAATATTAAGTCTACTTCAAATAAGCACACACACACCATACACATGTGATATAATTTTGCTATTAACTCTTAGTTTCTCCTAACTAGTTGTTGAACCCCATTAACCTCATGAAAGCAAAGTAGTTGCTTCTCATAGGCCAACCTTCCTAGGTAGATTAGAAATGGCAACGTGCACTACTTGACTATTGCACTACTGGGTAATTACCCCAAAGATACAGATGTAGTGGAAAAAAAGGGCCATATTTACCCCAATGTCCATAGCAGCAATGCCCACAACAGCCAAACTGTGGAAAGAGCCAAGATGCCCTTCAACAGATGAATGGAAAAAGAAAATATGATCCATAGTGGAATAATACGCCTCCATCAGAAAGGATGAATACTCAACTTTTGTAACAACATGGACAGGACTGGAAGAGATTATGTGGAGTGAAATAAGGCAACAGAGAAAGTCAATTATATGGTTTCACTTATGTGTGGAGCATAAGGAAAAACATGGAGGGCATTAGGAGAAGGAAAGGAAAAGTGAATTGGGGAAAATCGGAGGGGGAGAAGAAGCATGAGAGACTGTGGAGTTTGAGAAACAAACTGAGGGTTTTGGAGGGGAGGGGGTTGGGGGATGGGTAAGCCTGGTGGTGGGTGATGAGGAGGGCACGTATTGAATGGAGCACTGGGTGTGGTGCTTAAATAATGAATCTTGGAACACTGAAAAAATTAAAAAATAAAAAAATAAAAAAGAAACGGCAATGTGTAATATATAGCTCAGGATAATTGTTGAGGCATGCCGGAGTTCAACAGAAAGCAAATGCCTTATTAGGTCATCAATGCCTTCTATGGATGCAGGAGAGCATATGTTAGCACACAGGTAATGTGCTTGCTAACTCTCTTAGCTACGTGTGGACACCTAACACCCATGCTCCTGACTTCAACCTTCTGGATCTTCCTCCCCCATCCCATTTTCTGGTTCTCCTTAATTTATTGATCCTTTTTTTCTGTATCCAAGAGTCCTAATAACTCCATGGCATCTTACGAGGAACAGGCATTCCCTCAAATCTTATATTTTATACTAATAGCAAAAAAAAATTCTTAGTTTCTCCTTATTGGCAAGAGTTTAGACTTGAAGAGTCCTTAATAACTCTACTTTTTTTTTTTCTTTTTTTGGGTGGAGGCAGACTGTAGAGGGGTTGAGTTTGAAGGATTTTTTGACTTAATTTAAAAGATCTGAAGAGTTTTTTCTTTCTCTTTTCCTAATATATTCTGGAAAATGCTGTCACCAATAACATATTTTCCAGAAATAGTCTTGTTTTCTTTTTGCAAAATGCTCCCTTCCTCGCTCTCTACTTGGTGCTGACCTGCTGTGGTGGGGTAGGGATTTCTATTCTACTCTGGGTATGAGTGAGAAAAAGCAACATCCAATTCAAGACGAAGTGGAAAACACGCCTTCACCAGAAGTCACGGACTCTGTACAGCTTTAGTCTGAAGCAAAATTACTTTTAATGTTTTCATACTACTTGTACTTAGACCAAACTAAGATTATTTTGGAAATCATTCCCTAAATGCCTCCAGCATGTTTATTGAGCTATTTCATAAGCAATCATCAGTTTTATATAATATCATTTCTTGTCAGTATTAGCATATTTCTCAGCCTCACATATAAAATCTATGAGATGAAAAGCTAATTAAAACTATAACACAATGGCTGAATTTCAGAAAATGTCTGTAAATTAAGAATAGAACTTAAAATGAAAAACTAGAGCATACTACTTGGTATCTAAATATTCTGTATCCTGTTTCCTATAGGATTTCTTTTGTCTAATGTCCTTAAACTCATACAAACACACTGCCTCAGTAAAGAATTAGATAAAATATAGAGAAGTTTTAAA
>CM053603.1:83047945-83075526 GCA_028646535.1 Procyon lotor | reverse complement strand
TTACATATGCCTATAATTTTTTAGGGAAAAAACCTGATAGAAAATGGACAAAAATATGTGAACAAATATTTCACAAGAGAAGAAATTCAAAATATTTCAACTTCACTCATGATAAGGGAAATGCAAATTAAAACTTCAGTGAAATAGCACTACAATTCACCGAGAAATTTAAAAGACTGATGATAGGAAGAAACGACAAAGACGTGAAGCAACTGAACTCCTGCGCTGTTGCTGGGATTACAGACTGGTTCAACTGCTACGGAAAACTGGCAGTATCCATTAAAGTTGCCCTATGCATTCCCTGTGACTCAGAAACTCTGCTCCTGGGCATACACCCAGTGGAAGTGTGTATGTATGTTTATAAAAATACCAAAAGAAATTTCAGAGAACAAATTTTAGAATAATCCAAATATCTATTAATGACAAGATGAATGAATACATTATACTATATCCACACTAGAAAATACTACACAATAATGCGAATAAATTAACTCTATCGTTCATGCAGTAACACTGGATGAATTTTATAAATGTAATATTGAGCACAAGAAACCAAACACAAAAGAATACATAGTACATGACTCTATTTGCCCAAAGTTTTTAAAATTCATCTACAGTGTTTTAAAGAAAATTTTTGTTCAACTTTGAGAATGCATACACAAGTGTGTCTAAACCACCTTGGGCTCCGGAATTTTGTACAACCCATTCTGGGCTTGTTTGAGTCCTGGGTTCCAGCAAGTAGTAAGGTGAAACATGATGGTGGCCACCGGCAAAGGAGTTTCCAGACCACCTTCCAAGCCACCCAGAAATCTGAACTTAGAAAGTTGCCTAATTTTGAGTACTTTTTCCTTTTTAAATCTGTTTCACGTTCTTTAAGTTTCTGTACAAAGAGAAACTGGATTTGTACTTAAATGGTGCTTGCCAGGCAAGCAAATAAATTCAGCTATTCTCCATTGATATTTATAAGTCCTTATTTCTTTTCACTTAATGGTTGGTAGAAGTCAGGATCCTGGTGGCACTTAAAAAAAAAAAAACTTGTAAGGTGTGCTTGTGGGACGCTGGTAATACTCTATTTCTCAATCTGTGGTGGTTACAAACCTGTGTTAATTCTGTATAAGTTCATTGAGCTGTACTTTTACGATTTGAATTATAACATAATTCAACTAAATTCACTTTAAGAAATACAAAATTGTGTAGCAGTTAAAAATGTTTCAAGCAAAACACAGAAAACCTACCCTTCAAAAGCATGCTAGGCTGAGATGTTTTTTTTTTTTTTTTTTTTTTTTTTTTTTTTTAAAGATTTTATTTATTTGACAGAGAGAAACACAGTGAGAGAGGGAACACGAGCAGAGCAGAGGGGATGGTAGCGGGAGAAGCAAGCTTCCTGCCGAGCAGAGAGCCCGATGTGGGGGCTCGATCCCAGGCCCCTGGGATCTGACCTGGGCCGAAGGCAGACGCTTAACGACTGAGCCACCCAGGCGCCCCCTAGGCTGAGATGTTTTTACAGGCAAGTTCCACTATACGTTGAAAGAACAGATAATCCCTACCCTTGTTCTAGAGAATGGAAATATAAAGACTGTACCCCTACTCATTTCTCCCCCTCAGGTTAGTATAACCTGCATAGCAAACACTAGACTGTGTTAAAAAAAAGAAAAGAAAAAAAGAAAGAGAAAGTTATAGGCAGATCTCACATATGACTATGATAACAAAATCTTTTTTAAAAATCTAAGTTTAGGGACTCCTGGGTGGCTCACTGGGTTAAAGCCTCTGCCTCCAGCTCAGGTCATGATCTCAGTGTCCTGGGGTGAAGCCCTGTATCGGGGCTCTTTGCTCAGCAGGGAGACTGCTTTTCCCTCTCCCACTCCCCCTGCTTATATTCCCTTTCTCACTGTCTTTCTCTCTGTAAAATAAATACAAAAATAAATAAAAAATTAAATCAAGGTTTAGCAGAGAATATAACAAACAAGGAACACAGAGGTATTAGAAACAAAAAACAAAGTAGTAGTAAATAAAATTCGTATAGCCAAAATCAGAATTTACATACAGTATATATTTCATATAATGAACTGTGGCCCTGTGTAATCTCATATAATTTAGATACCCATGCTAATAACATTTTAATCTCAGAAATATCTACAGATACATGTAAGGAGCGTCTGGGTGGCTAGGTCATTGGGCATCTGCCTTTGGCTCAGGTCATGATCCCAGGGTCCTGGTTTTGAGCCCTGCATTGAGCTCCCTGTAGAGCAGGAAGCCTGCTTCTCCCTCTCCCTCTCCCAATCCCCCCGCTTGTGCTCCCTCTCTCACTGTGTCTCTCTCTGTCAAATAAATAAATAAAATATTTTTTAAATAAATAAATAAAGATACCTAGAAATCTTGCACAACACTTTTTAAAAATCTGATTTCTCTATTACCCACTTAACCTTTTTCCCTGAGAAGCGGTAAGGGATGAAAAGCATGGAGGGAGCAGGACAAGGCTTGGTTATGCTCCCTGTTCTCTAGTCGCCATCCTCGGGAAGAGAGCAAAGGCTGTCAGGGAGGCTGGCCTCTGCAAAGAGGAGAAACATTTCTACACCCAGGCTTGGTTCTTAGAACTGTGGTTCTTAGACTGTGGCCCCCAGACCAGCAGCTACAGAACCTCCTGGAAACTTATTTAAAAAGGATATTTTTAGATTCCCCAAGTAAGATCTACCAAATCAGGAACTCCCTACACATTGTATTTTAACAAGCCCTGCAGGGGATTGTGATCCATATCAAGTCTGAGAACAGCTGTCCTCAGGTCATAGTCTCTGCGGCAAAGGGGCTCCCGCAAACACTGCCGTATCTTTCTGTCTCGTCCAGGAGGCCAAACAACCGCAAGGAAGGCCAGGAAGACAATGGTGAAAGGAAATTGATCCTCCTACCAAAGCAAGATAACTTTGAAACAGAAATAGGGAAAACTGATACTATGGTCAGCTTTCCTAGATATGTGAAAATACTGTGAAATATAAAAACAACTTATGAAAAAGTATTCTGAGTTATCTGGCCTGAGACTCTCTGGAATATGAACTTTTACTATTTTTTAAACTACACAAAAATATACAGTAATTATAGAAAACAAGATAATAGAGATAAGCACACAAAATGAAACAGTAAACCTGCAATCCCAGCACTCATAAAAGATCTTTATTTATAAATTAATATAATAATATATCTTTATAACTGGTAGGGCAAATTCTATATCATCATTCTTTTGTTTTATAATTTACCTAACTATATTTATTATAGTAATTTGGTGCACATTCTTCTAGATTTTAAGTTGAAAAATGATACCATACAATACCTATGATATTTCTACCTGTATTTTATGCAAAAAAAAATAGTGAAACTATCTATATCTCCTTCTATAACAACACATTCCTCTACAGTATTTTAATTATTGCATATCACATTACTTAAAGGTGCCACAATTTATGCAGTCTATTGTCAAACATATAATATTCCCAATCCTTTAATGCGATAATGAACATTCTTTTTTATCTTTTTAAGATTTTATTTATTTATTTGACACAGAGAGAGAGAGATCACAAATAGGCAGAGGCAGGCAGAGGGAGAGAGAGAAGCAGGCTCCCCGCTAAGTAGAGAGCCCGATGTGGGGCTCAATCCCAGGACCCTGGGATCATGACCTGAGCTGAAGGCAGAGACTTAACCTACTGAGCTACCCAGGCACCCCTCCTTTGAGCTTTTCTAAGTTGATATCAAATGTGATATAATTTTTGGTTCTATTTATTTATTTATTTAGTGTTATGTTAGTCACGATAAAATACATCATTAGTTTTTGATGCAGTGTTCCAAGATTCATTGTTTATGTACAACACCCAGTGCTCCATGCAATATATGTCCTCCTTAATATCTATCACCTGGCCAGCCCAACCCCTTAATCCCCTCCCCTCTAAAACTCTGTTTGTTTCTCAGAGTCCACAGTCTCTCATGGTACATCTCCCCCTCCAATTTGCCCCAATTCACTTTTCCTTTCCTTCTCCAAATTTATTTTTTCCTTCTCCTCTATTTATTTAAATATAAGTATGGCTGACTAATTTTAATACATTCTTTCATTGGATGTTTCTCTTTTTTTTTTTTTTTAAAGATTTTATTCACTTATTTGAGAGAGGAGAAAAATCACATATAGGCAGAGAGGCAGGCGGGGGGGTGGGGGGGAAGCAGGCTCCCTGCTGAGCAGAGAGACTGATACAGGGCTGGATCCCAGGACCCTGAGATCATGACCCGAGCCGAAGGCAGAGGCTTTAACCCACTGAGCCACCAAGGCACCCTGGCTGTTTCTCTTCTTCTGTGTGAATAATTTATTCATATACTCTGCTTACTTCCCAATCTTTTAAAAGTTACTTTTTTTACATTGCAAAAGTAATATATACACAGATTCTTGCTTTAAAAAAAAATCAAACAGGTAGTCTATGCATAATAAAAGCCCCCTTTACGCTCCCACTCCACCTCAATCCCACTCTTCTCCCCAGAGATATCCATTGTTTCCAATTTGCTGTGTATTTTTTTTCTTTTTAGAGAGGCAGAAGGAGAGGGAAAATCCCAAGCTAGCTCCATGCCCAGTGCAGAGCTTGATGTGGGTCTTGATTTCACAACCCTGAGATCATGACCTGAGCCAAAATCAAGAGTCAAACACTTTATCAACTGAGCCACCCAGGTTCCCTGCTGTGTATCTTTTAAGTCACTTATTCTCACCATTTACACATATACTTATATATAGCCCATTTTTTTAACAAGTTTTGAATCATACACAGAGCTCTTTAACTTGCTTTTTTTTTTCCTTTCTCAATATGTCGTGGGAATTTTTCCATATCTGCATACGGTGAAGTATATCCACCATAATTTTATTTTATTTTTTTTATCCACCATAATTTTAAAAAGCATTCTTCTCCAGCTGAATGGTTCAGTTGCTTTCAATGTTTTAATGTTGTAAACAACATCTCCATGCTTTACAATCCATGCTTTACAAATAATCTTGTGCATGGAACCAGTCTGTTAAGTAGGACTCATTAGAGTAAAATCAAAAACTGTTTTTGTTGTGTTTTTTTTTTCCCCGTCCATTACCTATGTATTCAAACTCCCTCCAAGGGACAGGATTTTACCCTTTGCATGGATAAAAATCTCTCTAAAGCATTTAGTCAGTCTGCTAGTCACTTTAGTTGTAGTAACAATGCCCCTTAATATGCAGCATGCTAGCACTTCCCAGGTTTATTCTTTCAATTTTCCTAAGAAACCTAGGAAGTAGACATTATGATAACACCAGTATTTCAGATGAGGAACCTGAGGAACAAGGATTGCATGGAGGTCACAGAGCTAGTCAGCAGTAGAGTCAGGATTTGAATCGTTGAATATTCTCTCAAAATCCCACATTCTTAACCACCATGCCTAACCCCAAATTATAAAAACATTCTCCTTTACTTCTAAAATTTGTATCATTTTTACCTTTCACATCTAGACCTGTAATTCATCTGGAACTGAAGTTTGCATAGTGAGAGAAGGAGACATAGTGGGTTGAAAATGTCCCCCTAAAAGCATACAAGCTTAGAAATTTAAATGTGATCTTATTTGGAAATAAGGGTCTTTGAAGATATAATGTAGGAAGGATTACAGTGAGATTAAGGACATCCGACTGTATTGGGATGGCCCTAAATCAAAGGAGAGAGTCTATGAAAGAGACAGAAAGGACAATATGGACACACAAAAAGAAAGCAACATGAAGTTTGAGGTATAGATGTCTACAAACCAAGGAACCCCAAAGATTGCTGGCAACTATCAGTAGGTAGGAGACAGGCAGGGAATGGTTCTTCCTCAAAGCCTCCAGAACGAACTGACATCTTGCGTTTGGACTTCTGAACCCCGGAACTATGTAAAAAATAAATTTCTATTTTAAGCCAGCCAACTCACAGTAATTAGTTACAGCAGCCCTAACAAATTAATACAGGGATAATATTATTTTGTTTTTCAAACAGACATAAAAGTGACCCATCATCATTTATTGAAAAGCCATACTTTACCTACAACACTGCATTGTCACCTTTGTTGTAAGTCAGGCAACTGAGTTTGGGTCTCTTTCTACATTCCCTATTCTGTTTCATTTATTCTATAGCATATGATCTTAATTACTATAGTTTTATGAGAGTTTTCTCCCTGCAAATTTAAGTCCTTTAGTTATGTTTTTCTAAAAGATTGTGTGGGGTTTTTTTCCTTATTCTATTCATTTCAATATAAATTTTAGGATCAGCTTTGCAACTTCCATTAAGAAATCCTCAATTGAGAGAGGACTGGGATCTTTACAAAATTGAGACTTTCAGCTCATGAACATGATACAGCCTTCCATTAGTTTATATATTTATTAACTTCTCTTAACAATATTTGTGGATTTCAGTATAAATGACTTACACATCTTTTCTTTAGTAAAAGAAAAGATCTACATTTGATCTTTTCTGATATTGTCACGAATGGTGTCATTTAAAGAAATGTTCACTCTCTACTAACATATTGCTTATATGCACAGAAATACAAAATATTTTCACATATTATAAAAGGCACAGTATAAGGAATATAATCAATGATATTGTAAAAGTATGGTGTGGTGACAGGTAGCTATACTTGGGGTGAACACAGCATAATGTATAAACTTGTCAATTGACTGTGTTGTACACCTGATACTAATGAAACATTGTGTGTCAACTATACATTCATACATACATACAAACATAAATGTAGAGTATGAAGAAAAAGAAGAAACTATTAGAGAAGGAGGAGTTGCCCTATTTCTCCTTGCTCTTCCAATGACCTCCACTGAAAGTGAGCCTCTATTATTATCACAAATGTGCAATAAATTGACCCCAGGAGCAATTTTGCAGTTGACAGCACAAAGAAATAATTGTTTCTGAACTGTATTACCAAGCTTTAAAATCTATTCTATGGATGAGATTATAGTAATCATGACTTCTGAATCATATTTCATATTTAATTTTCTAACTAAGCAGTTCTTTCTCTGATAGTATTGTTCAATTTTGGTCTCAGCTTTGGTTGAATATTGATTTTAACTGCAGGTAAAGACCCATTGATTAATTCATTAATTTAAAAAAATTAATTTGGCCTTACATTATGTTCCAGTCACTGTATTAGGAGAAAAATTAAGCTTATATTACTGGCCTGATATTGTGAGATTTACCATCTCTTATTCATATCTTTTGCCCTAGCATCTAGCAATATGTTTATTCCATGGTAGTTACTAAAGTATGTTCTATTTGTTGAATAAATAACTTCATTAGTAAAAATATATATTTCTACAATTTGATCTTATGTCCAGTGACTTTGCAAAAAAATTTGCTTCACGTAAAAAAATGTAAAAAAAAATTTCCTTATGTAATTTTCATAGTTCATCTTGGATTCTCTTGGATTTTCTATGAATATGATCGTGTTGTCAGTGAATAGTGACCATTTTATTTCTTTATTTGAGAATAATCCTTATAGTTTTTACATTTTCTTATCTTATTGTCTTGGCCAGAACTCCACAATGAATAAAAGTGGTGATACACGGCAAATTTGTCTTATTTCAGCTCTTTCCTCAACTCAGGTCTAGTATGGATTGAACACCGGCTCACTAGGCTTCTCTCTTCCAAGTTGAGGCAGAGGAAGAGTGAGAGAGAAAGTGTAGGACAGGTCTAGCTTGCCTGGCTTTGTTGTACTTTACCAGTGCATGCTCTCATCTGATCAGAGCAGATACTGAAGACAGATTCAAGTCTCCTTTGAGACGCCTGAGCATTGAATATCTCCCCTGTAGTCTCTCAAGTGCCTCCTCCAGCCAACCCCTGGTTTTCCTATATATAATTCCACACAGATCTCCTTCCAGGACGCCCTCTTCAATCTAGACCCTCATTGTTCTAAGCCAGCCTCCTTCCCATACGTGCTCTATAGAAAGCATCCATGCAGCCTTTATCTTCAAACCATGAAGGGCCAGAGGAACCATCTGTTCTCACTCTTCAGCCATCAGCCAGCCTGTTTCTCACTTTCGGCTTTTTTGGCTGTGGATCTAACACTGGTACCTAAACCTCATCATTTCTAGAGGATACAGGTCAACAGTCTAAGTGGTTTCCTTGAAGAATTTCTCACTGGGTTTGAATTAATGTGAATGTATGCAGCTTCCCTCACCCACAGCATCAAGGGAAGAGAAGATGCAAAATACTCCAGAATCTCTAAAGACTCTCTCTCCTCACTTTATATTTAAAGTAAGTATTGAGCTAAGAGTAACCAATTTTCAGCCCTCTACTTCAAAAGTCTCACATCTTCCCTTAGAATACTTGTGATCTTTTTTTTAATCCTGCAGAAACTAAGAAGAAGCACAGTTTTATTATTGTATTTTGAGCACATGTAAATATTTGTCCATTTATATATTGAGAAGTTTATATTATTTAGGGATTTTATAAAAATTCTTACTAATTAAGAATATCTAAGCCATTTGTTATAATTGTCAATATTCTCTCAATTTAATATGTTGAGTTATGAAAAAGAGTAATTTAGCTTTAAAACATCATAGGCAAAAACTTATATTCCGTTATTACTTACTAAATAAAGCAAATTATGGAAGAATATTTACAAAGTTAAATAGACATGTCATATGTTGCTTTGTCTGAAGATAAATATCATCATGTTACACTACTAGTGGGTGCAGAAATCTCCAGTGTTGACCACTGGTGGTATACACTGAAACACTGCCTAAAGTGCCTTAATTTTTAAACTATAATTGCAATGCTTCAACCTTACACGGATATAGTATTCATTAGAAAAACTATACTGGGCAGAGCAAAAAACCAAAACAAAATAAGCTCCTGTGTATTTCTTTCTTTTTCTTTTTTTAATTAATTAATTATTTATTTATTTGACAGAGGCACAGTGAGAGACGGAACACAAGCAGGCAGAGAGAGAGGGAGAAGCAGGCTCCCCGCCGAGCAGAGAACCCGATGTGGGGCTCGATCCCAGGACTCCGGGATCATGACCTGAGATGAAGGCAGACGCTTAACGACTAAGCTACCCAGGCGCCCCACTCCCGTGTATTTCTATTTGTCAACTAAGATGGAAGCTTCCACTTCCACGGTGGCCATGCAAACAACAGCTCTCTTGCATAAAAATGTTCTTACTCCAGAAAGAACTAACAGCCCACATGCCTAGGTTGCATGAAGATATCTAATTAGCCCTTCTCATGCTATAATTCAAGGCAATTCTGCATGTTCTTCTCCACTGAGAACTTATTCTATAAATTTGTCCTCGACCTTCCAGCTGGGTCCAAGTTGAAATCTTACTTCAAAAGTCTTCTGAAAGGGAAAGAAAATAAAATCTTCTGTCCTTTGCTAGTTAACCTTTTAAATATACATTAACATAACAGAATGAACTGTTAAACTGTTAAATAGTCTTTTTTTATCCATTTGGTTTCCTCACATCCTAATTAGGTCAATCCTCTGATGGTAGAAAACTTAAAAATATGCCCTCAATTTGTCAGTCTACTTTTATTATTTTTAGAAAAGGTCATTTTCCAAATTGCATTAGTGTATAGATTGGGAAGTAATTCATTCATTGTAACATAGTTATCTACATATCTCATTTCAAACAATTATGTCTTGGATCAGGAAAAAAAATGAAATGAAATGAAATATTTCCTCTGTTGATACTATACTTCCATAAATATAAAATAATATTTCTAACACAAATTAAAAAGTGCCTGCATTCAGACTTTGTGACTGTCCTACCTCTCTGGCTCTGTACCTTCAATCTCTAAGTGACTTTGTTCACCCCTGTATCCCATGAAAATCTCTTCACATTTGTATCTCCAGGCCAGATGCCTCATCAGAGTTTTGCACCAATATATAATCATAATTTTTTCTTTCTTTGAAACTTCCAAGAAATCTCAGTTCCTTCATTCCCAAAACTGAATCCCTGCTTTGGCCACACTAAACTGGTCTTCCTCAGAGATTATCCATCTCAGCAAAGAAACTTTGTCTTAGTTCAGACTGCCATAACAAGACTTAGAATGGGTGGCTTAAACAAGAAACATTTATTTCCCACAATTCTAGGAGCCAGGAAGTCCCAGATCAAGGTGCAGATAGACTCACTGTGTGATGAGGACCCACTTCTTGGTTTGCAGATGTCTACCTTCTTGCTTTATCTTCACAAGCTAAAAACAGAGACCATCTCTTTAGAGTCTCATCTTATAAGGGCATTAATCTTATTCACAAGGCTCTATCTATCCTTATAACGTAACTACTGCCCAAAGATCCCATCTTCTAATATTGTCACATTGGAGACACATAGGGCTTCAACATATGAAAGGGGGAGTCACGTTCAGTTCATGGCAAACCTGGAGTCATCCTTGATATCCTTCTCTTTCTATGTCAATTCAGTCACCTCCTAAAAAAAAGCTCTCAAGTCTGTCCATTTCTCTCCAGTGAACATTGCTGCCCCAGTATAAGTGTGTATCTTGCTGGGAAAAGTCATAAGAGTGATAATCTCCTGATTGTCCTGTTGGTACCTTTACATTATTCTATACGCAGTAGCCTTCATTGACATTTTTAAATGTGAATCTAATCATGTTACCTCTATCCTTATCTGAACCTTTGTGGCTTCCCATTTCTCTTAAAATAAAGATGGAATATACTTAGGTTCCTTAAAACCTGAACTCTGGTCTCTCTCACTAGTCTTACTTGAGCTACTCTCCTTTCCTACAGTTAGTGTTATCTTTTCTTTCATTTCTGACATTTTAAATCACTATCCTACCTCACAGCTTTTATACATGCTATCACCCTGACCTGGTACTCTATGTCTACCTGGCACCCCTTCACCCTAACAGATGACTTCTATGGTGATACAAAGATGACTTCCACCTCCAGGAAGGATTTATCAGCTGGACCACTGGGAGTACTACTAACAGGCAGCTTCAACCTTGAGACTATTTGGGGATTGGCTCAGCTGCAGGAAACCGCCTTGCCCAAGGTCATGCTTTTCTTAGAGAGGCCCACAACCAATGACTGAGTGAGTGAGGTGGAACATAAATGGACAATTCTGACATACCATTTTAGCTCCATAGCTTTCTATGTGGTCAGATGAGCCCTATATCACAGCTTGACCTCTCCCTCTGCTGAATCCTCTTCCTTTCCCTTCCTTCCACAAATGTAGATGCAGTGACTCTTAAATAAACATTCTGCCAACTAAACTGCTTCAGAGTCTGCTTCTAGATACTTCTCCTCCAGAAGTCTGCCTAGCTTCCTTATGAAAGCTAGCTAGCTAGCAGTGTATTAATTTTTTAGGACTATCAATACCAATACCCACAATCTTGGTGACTCATAACAGAAATGTATTCTCTCATACTCCTGGATTATAGAACTCTGAAATCAAGGTTTTGACTGGGCCACACTCTCTCTGAATGAATGCTCTGAGAGAGGATCCTACCCTGCATCTTAGAGCTTCTGGTGGTAGCTGATAATCCTTTGCATCCTTTGGCTTGTAGATGCATCCCTCTAATTTCTGTCTTTATCTATGCATGGCCTTCTACCCTGTGTGTCTGTGTCTCTGTGTCCAAATTTCCCTCTTCATTAGAACACCAGTCACATCGGATTTGGGGCCCACCCTAACTCAGTATGACTTCTTCTTAACTTGATTATATCTATAAAGATTCTATTTCTAACTAAGTTGCATTACAGGTAACAGGAGTCAGGACTTGAAGATTCCTCTTGGGGGACATAATTCAATCCATAAACTCAATCATTGAAGATATGGTTGGATGTAAGTAACATATATTGCAGTAGATATTGGTCATCCTTTCTAGTGATCAGACACTTCTGAACAATTTCCTGCTATTTAGGGTATTTTCCTAAAACTCACCATAAAACTCCAAAGTCTGTTTTCCCAGCCTTCTTTGCAGTAAGGATGTTATCAGAGACATTCCTACCAAACACAGACCCAGGAGTCAGTGGTACAAAGAAACACACTGTGTAAAGAATCTATTTTGGCAGAGGAGGTAACAGGGACATTCAGTTTCCAGAGGCAAGAGCAGCAGAGTTTGGATACTGTCAACTGTAAACCCACAGTTGGGTACATCCAAAGACAGCAGCCAAGGTGTCTTCAGTAGACCAAGTGTGTGGTAGGATTTGGGGTCCTGATCCTAGATGTGCGGTTTCTGGCCAGCCCAGAGATTCAGTAAAGTATATAATATTCTTTTGAAACTGTCTTTCTTAAACTGTCAGAGTTGGAATGTACTATCTGCACCTAAGCCCCTAACTTATATAGAAATTCAACTTGAGTTTATTTAGATAGAAGCAAAAAAGAGGGTGATGAAGGTAAATTTATTGGTTCAAATCTCTGTAAAGACTTGGGAGTAGAGTAAGACTCTCATACGCCAAATGCTCTCAGGACTTCCTATTTATTTCTTTTTTTTTTTTTTTTAATTTATTTCATCCTATCTCTTATCTCTGCTTTTCTCTATGTCAAAATCCACCTTTTCAGGTTGATTACCCCCACTGGAACCAGGGCCACTAGCACCCCGTTACACATGCTGGGTTTCAAGAACACAGAGAAAAGAGCTGCTCTTTGCCAGCACCAGTTTTACAGATCCAGGCAAAGTCCTTTGATTACCCAACTTGAGTTACATGCCTTTACCATGGGTAAGTCAGTTTAGTTAGGAAATTGAGTTAACTGTGAATTCATTCTAATTATTGTAGCCAGGGAGGCAGGTCATCCAAATCCCTTTAAGAGCACATGTCAGAGCAGATTCTCCACCAAGGGGAAGGTTTGAAGGTGGAGAGAGAGAGTAGGTAGCATAAATATGTCTACAGGAAAATCATTATGAACCTGGCTGTTAGGCAATTTGCATCTACCATAAGTATTTTTAGTGTTTTCCCATAAAGTTTTATCTTTGTTTACAAATAATGACAAGCATTACCTCTTTAGGACTTCACTGTAGTTAAGTAAATCATTCTATACAGTATAGATTCTATATGTTCATTCTATACACAAACTTTTCTGTTATACACTGCTTATTATATATTCCCAGTGTCTTAGGGATGCAGTAAATAGAATATAGGGATATAGTAATATCTATTAAATAATCAAATAAATAACTAAACTCAAGGAATGAATCTAGGGCATTCTATTAGGGAACCAAGAGGTAGCATGAATTTTATGATATTTGTGGCTCTTAAGCCAATCTATAGTTTATCTCGTATCATATTGAGAGACAATATAATGATAAAAACAACCTTGAATTAAACTAATTCTACCTCTTACTAGTTATGTGGATTTAAACAAGTAATTTAACTTCTCTGTGATCCAAGTTCTTTATACAAAGAAGATAATATTAGGACCTGTCAGAGGATCCTTGTAACAATTATAGCATGTAAATAAATGCTTTCTTTTGTTATTATAGTCACCAGATCCTAGTGTCTACTAGGTATTTTTACAATCTTAATACCATAATGACACCAATATGCCTCTGCCTGCATATCGCCAATGCTCTTGTTTTGTTCCAGCACATCTATATGTTCTTGAAGGAAATTAAGTCTCAGGACACCTGGGTGGCTTAGTCGGGTAAGTGTCCAACTCTTGATTTCAGCTCAGATCATGATCTCAAGGGTCATGAGATCAAGCCTTGCCATCAGGCTCCAGGCTCAGCAGGAAGTCTGGTTGAGATTCTTTTTTTTTTTTTTTCTTTTTTTTTCTTTTTTTTTTTCTTTTTTTTTCTTTTTTCTTTCTGGTTGAGATTCTTTCTCTCTCTCTCCTCCTGCCCCTTCCCCCACCCTCTCTTTCTCTCTAAAAATAAATAGATAAATCCTTGAGGAAAAAAAGAAACAAATCTCTTCCTTAAAACAAAAGAAAGTAAATCTTCCATAAACAAGCAAACAAAAAATGATTTTTTTAACCTCTATTCAACTTTGGGATTGGAAGAAGAAAACAAGGACTTTTTGAATAAAGGACAAATTATTTTATCTTATTAGTGTTATTTTCCTCCTTACAGCTTTGATCTATTAATCTCAGTTAGAGCTCTCATTGCAGTGTAAGATGGAAGACCATTGGGAATTGAAATTCATTGAGAAAAAAAAGGTATAGCTTTCCATTTTCCATTTCCCATTTCTAAAGAAGCAGTAATGGACAATCTCAAAATGTAATACTGCAAATTATTTCTACAGAACCAAGTTTACAGGTATACTTAGCCTATGTATATTCATTGTGTATTACTTTGGTAATCAGAGTATACCCCTTGACAAACTAAAATATCCTCATTTCTAGAGAGAACTAACAATGAATGAAGAGATTGATTACTAGTCTCACATATGAAGATATGATTAATGTAAACCATTTAGTGAGCTTTCTGAAGCCTAACAAAAGTGATCCCTAGATAGATTCACTGTCTACCCCCCAATACTGCTTTGAGGGAAGAAAATAAACAAACAATAAAACAATCCTAGAATTTCTGCCCAGAACTTTTCTCAGAAAAGAAACAGGTTGGTAAACCTAAGTCTATTTGTATAAGAAATAAACATACAGGAAATGTACAATTGGTTTATAATTTTGTAATTAGTGTGTTTGCAATATTTTCCATCTGAAGGACATACCAAAAATACTTACAGGGCTAGAGATTTGTTTGAACTGTTTTTTTGAACTATCATTTTAAAAATCTAAAAAGGGCTTTAGGGTTCATCTTAGAATGGTACCATCTGGTCTTATTATCATTTCTCTCTACCAAAGACTATATTGTTTCATATGAAAGTATAATCTTGTCAGAAAATGAGTTATAAAATGTTAATTTCTGATCTACTTCCCATCTTATTATGTAATTCTATCTCTAAGCCAAATATATAACAAATGACTTCACAAAATGAAAACATTACCTTGTCAAATTACTCTTTTATGGGGATTAGAAAGAAAAGCAGATTGCATTTGTTTTGTTGAATATTTTTTAAGAGTAATAATTCTATATACTTCCTTGGAAAGATGAAAAACATTCTTATCTACCCCATCATCTGAATATGTACTTACTTCTTATTGCAACGTCTTCAAGTTCATAATCATAAAATAATTTTCATTCTTGTTTTTAGAGACTATAACTCTGCCATCTGGCAAAGCTGTTCACCTATCCATCTATTTTCTCATTTATCCAGCAATATGATTTATAGTACCAGTTATACTGTATACCAGGTATCAACATGTTCACTGATGAGCAAACACACACCTGCACCCTGTCCTCAAAGATCTCCATATGCCTGCCTATCCTTGCCATTTAGTTTTCTTCAAAGATATTTCTTTGGTCACTACATCAAAGGTAGTGAATTAGGTAGTCTGTCATATTAACCCTGACTTATTGATTTTACTAAGCAAATCTCTATCAGAATGTACAATATTCATTCATTTCTTTGTATATTCATTGTTCATATCCCTGAGCTACAATATAAGTTCCATGAGAACAAATGGCTGCCCAATCTTATTCATTGCTGGATCACTGATATCTTAGAGAAAAATGGGCATCTATTATAAACAATAAATAGTGAATAAATGAAAAAAAAATTCTAGTTCCAGAGATAGGTGATGACACACATATATGTAAGCTCAGCTGTGCTAAGTGTTACAAAAGAGTTGAACACAGTTTTGTGTGTTTATGTTCTACAGCAAGGTTTGAACTTACTTATCTAGCCCTGATGAAGCCCATTGTTAGTAAAGTCATGACTGAGCTCAGGGCTTCAGACAAGTTAAATTCAACTAGGTGAAGAGGGTAACATATGTGTCTCCAAGCTTAGAGACTGTAAAAGGACCCAGCTACGGAGATTAAAAGATGACCAATGTAGCTGGAATGAATAAGAGATGAAAGATCGAATTGCTCAGTGGCTTTTCACTTTTTTGTGACCATGATCCACAGTATGAAGCCCATTTTACATCATGAATCAGTGCACATACAAACACATAGTGACATACATAAATATAAAAATAATTGAAAAAGTTATCCACTAAAGAATTTTATGACCCAATAATGTGTCACAAGCCTAGTTTGAAAAAATATTGGACTTGACTAGCCATATGAAGTACTCTCTTCTATCCTAAGAGGCCAAAAAGAAACTTGTTGAGATATGTATATTTTAAATATTGCTTTGTTACAGTGTGGAAACTAGATCCCTGTAGCAGATAGTTCTCTGGAGAATGGTTAACACTTCATTAACACTTCACACAAAAGCTAATGGAAACAGAGATCAGGAAACAGTAGGGCAAAAGGATAATAAAAGAACAAATCTGGTAAATATTTAGGAGATAAAAATAAGCTCAACTTGGCCATGCACTGTGTATGAAGAAGGGAGGGTATTAAGGACAACTCAAAGACTTCCGTCCTTCTGTCTTGTATGGATGATGGTAACACTCAGCAAATATGGAAACTCTGAAAGAAGACCATATTTAATGGATGAAAAGATATGTTCTGTGTTTCCTGTGATGAGTTTGAGGTGTCTTTGAGACATCCATGTGGTGATTTTGGAAAAGAAAAACAAGAACAGTTGGGTATATGGGTCCACAGTTCAAAGGCAAAGCCTGGACCAGAGATCTGGAGTTATCTAAAATTGAAATCACAAATGTGGATGATATCACATGGAGAAATGAGTCAGAAGAGGACAGAACCAAGGACAGAGCCTTATGAAACCTCAACATTTAAAATTTAAATGCTAAGTGGAAGAAGATGAACTTGTAAAGGAGAATGAGGAGTGACTACACAGATAAGAAGGGGGAAAAAAGAATATAGAGCAATGAGAGACAAGAAAAGAACTTATTCCGAGAGAACGAGAGAATGTTCAATTCTATTTTTACTATACTGAAAAGTTATGCCTTGGCTGCTTATTTTTTATGATTCATTTTTATTTATTTATTTTTAAAGATTTTATTTATTTATTTGATGGAGAGAGAGAGAGAGAGAGAGAGAGAGAGAGAGAAATCACAAGTAGGCAGAGAGGCAGGCAGAGAGAGAGGGAGAAGCAGACTCCCTGCTGAGCAGAGAGCCCAATGCGGGGCTTGATCCCCGGACCTCAGGATCATGACCTGAGCTGAAGTGAGAGGCTTTAACCCACTGAGCCACCCAGGTGCCCCGTATTTTTTATGATTCTTAATGTTGTTGTGTTCCTCAGGGCACAGAGTTAGTATCCATGTATATATCCCTACTTTTTTCCCGTCAGATCCTTTCTGATTTCACTCCCTTTCTTATCCAACTAATATAGCATGCTCCATCATTAATGACCATTCTTTTGCCAATTTCTTTAATTTTTCTGTTTCTCTTTCTGTGACACCTTCCTAGGGAACATCCAATCATGAAAAAAAAATCTGATTCACTTCCTTACCACTAGATAATACTAGGAGAAAGCAAAAACCATCCAGATTATTGCCTTTATAAATTCATGGATATTATTAATATTATTATGTTAATAAATTATTAATTATTAATGCCTAATATATTAGTATCTGTTGCCCTATTGCTAAACAGCAATTCTTCCTTTGCTCCTTCCAAGAATCCATTTTTCTACAAAAGCCATGTTCAACCCTTAACATGTTATGTTTATCCCACCACTTGCCCCTCTCAATCTCAGGAAGTGATTCTACTTCAGTTAGAGGGAAAACAACAACAAATCATGAAATCATTGAACAGAAAATAAAATTGTTCAACATCCCATCCTCAATTCCGCCAGCAGTTTCTAGAGACAAGATAAGATAGGACGTACAAGTGTGAGCTTTGGATCGAGACACCAGGGGACATTTGGAAAATTACTTGAATTTTCTGGGCCTCAGCTTCCTTATCTGTGAAATGGACACGATCCTAACATCTAACCTGAAAAAGAAATCGCACTGTTAAGTGATCTAGATTTTTTTTTTTTTTACAGTGGTTCTGAAAGTCAGGCAAGTATCAGAATCACCTAGAAGGCTGTTACAACACAAATGGATCTCCATTCCCAGAGTTTCTGATTAAGGAGACCAAAGATTGAGCGCTAGGATTGGCATTCTAACAATTCCCTAGGAGATTTGTATTGCTGATTTTGTAGCAGAGCATCACGAACCACAGTCTGGGAACCAGTGACCTACTACTTGAGAAGTACTTAGAATTAGGGTTGACACAACATCAGCACTCAAACACTTTATGCCCTTCAGCTGGAGCTTAGGACATTGCCTAATGTCCTAATATAGCAGGGTAATGTGTCCTCCCTTTATTGTGAGACAGTAGGAAGAGTCTCCCCTCCCTACTCCTGATCTCTCAGCCTGTTCTCCAGGACCCAGGACTCCCTACCTTCTCAGATAAGTGGATCAATTGAATATTCACTCTACGTCCTTTCTGTTCATCCTCTTCCTCTCTGCATTATTCTTCTCATTTGAATTAATAAACTAGAATTTAAGCAGGTTTCTTCTGCAGTAAAAGCAAATCGATGTCAATACTTCAGCCCCTTTTAACAAACATCCTAACCTTCTTTCTCCTGCTGAGTCTAACATTTTAAGAATTGTTTTTCACCAATTTTCTCCATTTTCTCAACTCTTATTAACTCCCCAGCCAATTACTTTCTGACTTTTTCCACACTGCTCCCTGATATTGCTCAAAAAAATGTCAGCACTAACTGCACTATTAGCTAAAGACATTAGATGTTTATCTCCTCTGGAAGCGAATGATGCTGCTGACCACTCCCTTCTTCCTGAAACCCCCTCTTCTCATCTTAAATCCACACCCCCCTTGATTTTCTCCAATGGCTCAGCCACTTCTCCATCTCTTTTATGTGCTTTTAAATCCTGGTTTGGTTTTCTCATGTATTTGTTTGCCTTTTTGATTTAAACCTTATTGAGGGACTTTTTCTCTTCTGACTCTTCATGAACTCTCCCTGAACAAACTCTGTTGAGGAAGTGATACTGATCTGAAGGTATAATTTATTATGCAAAAGAAGGAAAGTATATCAGAGATAGTAGGAATAAAATATCTGAAGTCAGCGTATTTAAAGGAATAAATATCAAGATCTTATGGAGAAACAAAAATTTATGTTATTCTTTTTTTTTTTAAAGATTTTATTTATTTGGCAGAGAGAAACACAGCAAGAAAGGGAACACAAGCAGAGGGAATGGTAGCAGGAGAAGCAGGCTTCCCTGCTGAGCAGGAAGCCCGATGCAGGGCTAGATCCCAGGACTCTGGGATCATGATCTGAGCCGAAGGCAGGCGCTTAACGACTGAGCCACTCAGGTGCCCCAAATTTATATTATTCTGACCATAAAAAAAAGATAAGACAAGAAGTAGGAGTTTGCAACTAAGGCTCCCCTGTATATTCACCATATCCTGGATTCCCTTTGAAATGGAGACTATCCTTTATACTAATAACATGTAACAGACAAAAAAAATTGTCACACATCAATGAAATAAATAACTGTGAGAGGTAAAGAAACTCAAGGTATAATTAGCTCAACCTTTGGAGAAAGCCTCAGGAAGAATAGTTTGGATCATATAAAAATTAAATTGACCCAAAATGTTGAGAACTTCTAGAGACTGTATACCTATTGCTTCTCACAAAATTTATTTTTAACCAGTGCCAATAAATTGTAGAGTTGCATACTGATGTTACCTCAGAATAATATCTCATATTCTCCCAGTAAGCATCACCACGTAGCAGAAATTTGGGACTGAAAAATAACACAGGTCATTAGCAGGGTCATAGCCATAACTGAGGTTATTCGGCCGCTTTGTTTCCTTCACCTCCGAATGCAGGGTCCCTTAGCTTACTCACAGCCCAGATCCTGCATGCTGTGAGATATGCACATCTAACTGACTGCTTAATAACTCTGCTTGAATGTCTGAGGCACTTCAAACTCAGTATTTGCAAAACTGAACTCACCATCTTCTCCTTCACCTGCTTTTCTACTATTGTTTTATGTCTGAGTGAATGGAAACTTCCTCAAATCATTTGTCAGTGATGAAAAATGATATGATTTTTCTCCTTCCTTCTCCCTCAGACCCTGTTTCCTCGATCATAGTCCACTGAGTCTATCTCCCATATATTTCTTAAGTCAATCCAGCCACAAAATTTCCAACTTACTTGTTCAGGCCATTCTCATTCTTCTTGTAATAGCAGGGTAATGTGTCAGGTGACACTATCTGCTGTGGACTGACCTAAACCTCATTGGCCCTTCAGAATGCCTAGGTTCTTTCTGGTAGATAATAACAGCTGTCAGAGAATTTCAGATAGCAAGGATTAACTCCTCCCTCATTACCCTGTTAACCTTTAGTAAGAACAAATCTCAGGCCGAATTCTGACAAAAGTATAGACATTTATTAGATATATAGTCCTTGGTAAAAGTCAATCCTTGCCTCTAGTTGGCAACCTGCAATCAGAAATCCTCCTAAACCAATGCCTGTTTGTAGGATCAATCAGAGTTTAAACCCCAGGCATCACCCTTCAGGGATGATTTACGGAGGTAAAGTTTTATATCCTGTTCAGGTAACATTTGATAATGTGTGAAGTATTTTAGCCGTTCTACATGTCTTGACAATCTCTAATCATCGATAATCTCTTTCTTTCTACCCATATCATGCTAATTAACAGGCCTTCTGTTACAGCAATAAACGCTATTTCTAACCCTCAGTGTGCTACTTAGCAAAGAATCAGTTGTTGATAGCCATAGGATTAGAGAAGTGCTTTTGGTAGGTGCTCCTGGGTGCGGCCTTTTCTGATAGGTTGTGAGCTGACCTCCCCTTGACTCCCCTCAATGGTGGGTTGGTAATCAGGCCCAGAATTAGCGCCTGGACTAACTGTGTGTGTGTGTGTGTATCTCATCATATTGGCTACCCTAAAGTCTTTTAAAGTAATTTTTACATATTATAATGTGATGTTTTCGGTCTTTTCCCTCTCTACAACCTTGAAGTACTTCTTAAAATGAAACTATGGTCATACCGATTTTTTAAATTTTTCAGTGGCTTCTCATTACTCTTATGATAAATAAAAATGTCCTGACACAGCCTTATCGGACACCTATCATCATCTTTCACTCCCTCATCTTCATCCCGTGCAATTCGACTATCCTGAATATCTCTTCAGAATGCCATAATTCTCTCCAACTCTAGCACTCACCATTTAGTCTTCCATTCATCCAGAAAACTTTTCCCAGCTCCCTCACCTGGCCAAATCCTTCTCCTACCTCAATTACTCCAGCCACAATAGAGGCTGATCACAATGCTCTGGGTCTCTGGACCTCACAGAAACATTTATCAAATCATTTTTACTTCTAACGCTTCAATGACATTTCCCCTGCAAACAGCTAGTCCCAGGTTGTGTGTGTGGTCTCTGTTTTTCCTTAGGGTGGCTGATTTACCCTATGACCATTCAGGCTGTTCAGCTTACCAACTGAGAACACCACTCCCCAACTTCAGAAAGAGAACACTGTCATATTCATGTGTCCTGAAAAGAGAGGTAATGTCACTTAAGAACTATGTGCAAACAGGTAGTCTCACATGCCATAAAAGAAATGGAGATGCCATATTATTGCCAAAGAGCTGAAACTACTTTTCCTTGCCTTGCCTATGGAAAAGCTGGCACTAGTAGAAAAAATAAAGTGGATCAAATGGGGCTAACCTTTGGGTGGCAGCCCAGGAGAACAGCAGAGGAGGCGGATTTAGAAACACAGCAGGCAGACACACAGAAAACACACACAAAATTCATCAGCATGTGCAGGTGCAAATTTATCCTGAATACAATGATGCTTAAACTTTGGAGCCCTTCTGTCTCTGATCAGTGGGGATACAGGGACTTGTGGAAGACTCCAGGTAGGGAGAGAAATCTGGGAGGCAACCAGGATACATCGCTGGTAAATTACCTTGAGAGAGGTCAGAAGAAATATAACGGAATCTCCAAAGCCCCAGGCATGCTTCATTTTAAATTCTTGCTTTGGAACCTCTTCCTGAGTTTGTATTTTTACATTATTTCAGAGAGAGCCTTCACCTCATATTTGGTCAGTTTCAGGCTTCACAGAACTTATATCTGCCCTGAAAATAGGTAATGACCACATTTCTCTAACAGAAAGAAAAAACTAAAGAAGTTTCATTTCATCTGCATCGGGATCCCATTACTAATATTTTCATTTCTAACTTAAGAGCTCATGGTCTGGGTATATTGACTTTCTCCACTATTTCACTGGTATTTCTTTTCAAAAATTAATAGTAAGATGAAAATAATCTGTAAATTTATTTGACCTGGTGGAGTTTCTTTTTTTTTTCCTTGCAATCAGTCCTAACAATGTCATTTTAGAAAAAAACATAATTATTTTCACCTTTTATTCATATAATAGATGAGATGTGAAATGAGCTTCATGGATGATAAACACCCCAATGGCTACTAAGTTTTACAGTGTATAAACAAGAATTGAGCTGCTGCTACATGAAATTAACCATAAAATGTTACTGTAGATGTTGGATATAAAGACAATGAAGTATCCTGAGTGAAGGAAGGCCATTAGTTCTATAACGAAATATGAACATCATATGCGTTTATGTACCTGTGAGCAAAAGAGGAAATGAGTTTATTCCCACACACAATTAGAACTAAATGCTAAATTTTTACTTTAAATGCTAAAATAAAATATCCCTTTGTTAAAACAAAGTAAAGCATCATAATTATAAAAACAAATGTGTCCTAAATAGTTTTATGAAATATTCTCTGAATTCAGAAACATGTATGTCATTATATTTTCCAAATTCTGAAAAATACAAATAGAGGCTAATGAACTTCAAAAGAAATACAGGCAAGGAATAGTTGTAATTTTGCACATTTTTAAAAAGAAATATGCTATTTTAAAATAATTCTAAACAAGAAAGGATCTGACCAAACAAAAAGACAGAATTTTAAAGTGCTTTACTCGAGAGTAATTAACTTCAATAGGAAAATAAACTTGAACTCTCCAAAGAGAGCAACAAGGGACTATAGAATTATCAAAAATAAATAAATGGCATTTTGTGCTACCAGGAACAATACATATTAGCATTCATCTTCCTTGGTCTACGTGACCACATTCTTCTTATATATTAAGAAATCCCAGAAAATGGAGGCAAAATGCAAATATCATTTCCAGTGTTTTAATTGTGGTGGATGTGTTTGCTGAAGTCTCAGTAGGACTTTAGATCATCTGCACTGCACATCACTGGGATAAAGTCGATCTCAATAAGAAATTTAAAAACACATTAACTCGAAGGTATAATAGAGCATCTTCATATTGCCTGGAGGCTTTCACTTGACTTCTCTCAATTCTCATTTTATAAGTAAACTTGTGTAAGATGGGTATACTGTTTGTGGTTAAGTCACAAGATGTAAGTGTAATCCTCCTCCAATTGTCTAATCAATAACCAAATTATGGTTTTCCTGAAAAAAGTGCTGAGATTGCTCACATCCATCTGGACAGTTCACACCCTGGTACACAGTCTCCAGAGCACTGGGTTTGAAATATACACCGGGAAACGATTATGTAGGAGTATCTAATACTCACTTTTGAAATGCCCTATCACTGAAAATCATTTTAATACCTGCATAAACTTACAAAATCTATCATGTTCCTTGAGCAAACCATGTCATCAATCTGATGGTGCATCAAAGTCAGGGGAAAAAATAGCTTCTAAGTTTGGGTCTTTTTTTTTTTTTTTTTTTAATAGATCTTCCCTGCCCCATATTACCCCCTAAAAATTCTGCTGCTTTTTTTTAGTACTTTCGATTTGTTAGAGGCAGGTGGGTAAAAGGAGCCACCTTGATTTCAAAATAAGACCATTCACTTATTTTATTCATCAAAGTAACACAATTATTTCTCTTTACTTCCACTGAAAGCAGAACTCATCTGGTTTATTTATGCGCAATAAATGCTACATTCTTACCCACTTAACCTCATGCCCAGCCTCCCCACAGGAAACCAAGGATGTTAAAGGGGAGTCAAAGTTTCCTTTTCATAATTTATTAAAACATGGGCCAATTCCACAAACTAATATGACAACATTTTTAAATAAACTTTTATTTTAAAAACAGCTTTAAATCTGCAAAAAAGTTTCCAGGTGCAGATAGTGCATTCAGTTACCCCTTCCTCATACCATATTGCATTATTTTACACTAATACATTGAAATTAATGAACCAATATTGATACCTTATCATTAAGAAAATTCAAACTTTATTCAGATTTTGATAGTTGTTTGTTTTTTTTTTTTGCTTGTTTATTTTGGGGTTTGTTTTTTGTTTTGACCTATTGTCCTTTTTCTTTTCCAGGATCCCATCCAGCCTAACACATTACATTGAGCCATCCAGTCTCTTTAGGTTCCTCTTGGCTGTGACAGCTTCTCAGAGCTTTCTCGTTTTGATGACCTTGACAGTTTTGAAGAAGTACTAGTCAGATATTTTCCAGTGTACTTCCACTGGGATTTGTCTGATTCTTTTTTTCACAATTAGAGGTTCTAGGTTTTGGGAAGGAAGATCATAGGGGTAGAGTCCATTTTTATCACACCAAATCCCAGCTCCATTCTATCACTACTACTTATCACTAGAGACCTTGATTATGTGGCTGAGGCCCTACACTATTTCTGCTTTGTGGTTTTCCATGCTCGGTTCTATCAGTTAGTAGTGTTAATAACAGCCAAACTGGTGAGTTAGCTTTGCTCTATTCTTTGAAAATGTTTTTTAAGATTTGTATTTATTTACTTGACAGAGAGAGACACAGCGAGAGAGGGAACACAAAAAGGGAGAGTGTGAGAGAGAGAAGCAGGCTTCCTACTGAGCGGGGAGCCCGATGTGGGGCTCGACCCCAGGACTCTGGGAGCATGACCTGAGCCGAAGGCAGACGCTTAACCAACTGAGCCACTTAGGCGCTCCTATTCTTTGAAATCTTATACTCAACCAGTTCTTCAAATATTTGAAGTAATATTCAAAAAAGAATGTGTTTTTTTTTTTTTTTGAGCCAAATAAAATCCTTTATATAATCTGATACTTGGACACTTGAGAATTCTTAGGATCATCTTCATGATTTTTTTCTAATTTCCTCTATTTGTTTATATACATGTTTTCCTCTCTATGAAAAAAAAAATGAGTAGAAACACACAACTAAATTTCCAATTGCATTAAAGTGGTCATTCTTTAAATAAAAAGTGCTAAAAGATGCCAGAGAAAATTTTGTTTCTTCTTTTCATTCCAGTTAGCTAACATACAGTGTTATATTAGTTTCAGGTGTATAATATAGTAATTCAACACTTCCATACATCACCCTGTGTTCATCATGACAAGTGCCCCCTTAATCCTGATCACCTATTCCCCAGCCCTCCACCCATCACCTCTCTGGTAACCATCAGTTTGTAATCTACAAGAATCAAAAACAGATAAATTTTAGGAAATAGTAATAGTCACTGAGGTAAGAAAGAACTTATTAAAAAACTATTTTAGAATCAATAAATGCAATTATAAGTTTGAGCATTTAAATGTTAAAAACTACTGGACAACCAAAACAAAATTTCTATGAAGTAAGTTAAAAAGCAAATGGCAGAGTGGGAAAAAATATTTGCATCCTACGTAAAAACATTAATAACCATAATTTTCCCACCCTCCTCCTCTCTCAAGTTTTGCTGAAATAATTTAGGACTTTTAATTCCATTGTTTTCCTTGTGGTATATCTCTTCTGTCTCAATATTTATCTCTTAACTGTGACATTCGGGGTCACACTATCATTTTCCATTCAGAATTAACTATACATACTGCAAAATTCATTGTTCACCAGTTTCCTTTCTACTTCATCTTGCTATCAGAGGTCTCTGTTCTGATTCATTTATCTTGTAGAGTCTTCTCTCCAATATTTTACTTAGAGGTGATGCATGTTGATATATTTTCAGAAATCTCCCACAGCCTCAATTTTTTTTTCCTCTATGACAGGTAAGTAAAATCTTGGAAAGTTTGGATCCTTACATTGCAATTCTTCTCTCTCAGTGGTTTACATTCCTCTACCCTCCCAGCCTGCTAAGTCCAAAGCCAGAAGTCACATTTCTGTGACTCTACCTCATAAAAATAAAAGCAATGTAGCATAAATATACACACATGTTTCTTGTGAAGTTTTTAATGAAGGCAGGAAAGAAGCTGAGGGCAAAAAGTTTGCAGAGTGATAGAGGATTTGGTGAATAATCATGTAATTACGGTTATTTGTACTCTGAAATATTCAGATTTTTAAAAGCGTAGCTTAGTCAGTTAAGCCTCAGACTTGATTTTCGGCTCAGACGATGATCTCAGGGTCCAGGGTTGTGAGATCGAGCCCTGCCTCAGGCTCTGCACTCAGTATGGAGTCTGCTTGTCCCTCTCCCACCATTCTTCCCCTCTCTCCTCTCACACTCTCTTGCTTACTCTCTCAAATAAATAAAATCTTTCAAAAAAGAAAAAAGTAAGGTTTTGCTGATTCATTTGGAGATTTCAAATATACATGGATTAACTGTGAAAGCTAAAGAAAAAGTACCTTATTTTTGTTTAACAATGGCAAAAACATGTGTATGACTGTGTGTTTTGATTAAATGGTTAGATAAATATGGAGAATAGAAGAATATGCACTAGGCTCTTAATATTGTTTAGGTAGAGTGGGGGAAATTTGGATGAGAGGATTTACTCAGTAAAAAATAAACATGTAATTTAAAAGTAGAATTTTTGATATGATCACATTTGTGCAAATTTTCATGTATGTGTGTTTGTGTCAGTATATAAATCTGCGAAGTACCTACAGAGATTTGAAAGGAAGTCACTAAAATGTTTCCTGGTGGTTTCCACAGGGTATTGGGATTTCAGGTGATCTTTACTTTCTTCCTAATAATGGTATATTCTCTTTGTTACATACAATGAGCTTGTGCATATGATTAAACTAGTACAAGAAAGCTGTTTTCATTTTTGTTAAACGAAAAAAAAATCAAATTATGAAAGCATCTTATATATATTCATGATTATATCTGAACTATAGAAAAGCAATACTGAGATCATTAAAGTATAAAACTGAGTGAACATAATGGTCCATCCATTAAGAATACGGACAATTTGGGGGCACCTGGGTGGCTCAGTGGGTTAAAGCCTCTGCCTTCGGCTCAGGTCATGATCTCAGGGTCCTGGGACCAAGCCCCACAATGGGTTCTCTGCTCAGCAAGGAGAGAGCCCTCTCTCTGCCTGCCTCTCTCCTACTTGTGATCTCTCTCTCTCTCTGTGTCAAGTAAATAAATAAAATCTTTAAAAAAAAAAAACAGCTGACTTATTAAAAAAAAGAATATGGACAATTTGGAGACTAGAGTGAATAATTTACATAGTATCACATTTACAAAATTAGATATCCATCCTGTGTATATATATATTTTCTTTTAATATTTTATGAATCTACCCATTTACCCAAATATTGCTAATAGTTTCATTCCAACAATATTTTTATACCAACAGAAACATTTATCAAGATGTTTTTAATAAGTATATTTTTGTTTTTAATGTATTTCCTTTAAATATTTTAAAATTATCTCTTTCAAATAGCCCAG
>CM053603.1:82968803-83047445 GCA_028646535.1 Procyon lotor | reverse complement strand
AAAAAAAAAAAAAGACAAGTAGTGGTGTGAGCTAGTGGCTTGACCCTTATAACTTCAGCTTCATTACCAATAAAATAAGGAATCTATTTTCCCAACTCCTTTCTAGCTTTAAAATTCAAATTTGGAATTCACTTTTGCAGCAAAGATAACATAGAAAACCAAATATCCCATGCGCTCCCCACATTTCATCTTCTTCCTGAATTCCAGGAAGGTTCTGAATTCCAGAACCACATGACTTGTTCTGGTCAATGTGCTATAAGCAGGGGTTGGCCCAACACTGAAGAGCAGGTGTGGGTTCCCTTCTCATTCATAGGAAACCTATTGATCAAAAGTTGAGATGGCTGAGCCATATGTCAAAGGAGACTACACTGTTGAGACATCACATAAAAGATAGTGTTGTGGAGAGTTACTTGACCTACAGATGTCTTTACAAGAGAAGAAATAAGCTTTAGGTATTAAGCCACTGAAATTCTGTATTTGCCTGGTACTGAAGCATAAACTAATCCTCATCTGTCTGCTGAATAATTAACCATCAAGAAAAAAGAGTAATGATAATCGTAAATAAAATGAGAAAACATTCTTGCCAAATGTAAGATCTTGTTAAAATTCCTAAGTTTTAGAATCATGTAAATCTTTCAAGTTTTTATTTCTCATCAAAAAACACACTTTATGTTCTATGTAGAAGATAGCAAAATCTCACAAAAAAATTCTCCTGAGATTTCCCAAACATCAAAAAGATCTTTAAGCAACATTTTGAAAAGTTAACAGAAAATTAATTTTAAACACACATTACTTTGCACTTATCTTCTCCTTTAAAGTGAGTGAGTTTAAACCTTCATTGAAAAGGTGCTGACAAAATGCATTTTGACAGATGATAACACAGTAAATTAGAAACAAATGTCGATTTTAAGGATCACAATAAAACTGAGTAAAAATTGGAATGCAAATGCATTTTAAACATGCCCTACATCCCTACTTTGGAAAGTCTCTCCTTTTTTTTTTAATTTTCTATTTTGACATGTCAATTCACAATCAAATATACCTATATACTGGAGATACTTTAAAAGTGCTTTCTCTTATAAAAAAATATGCTGAAAATTCATGGACATAACTCTTTATGACTAGTGTTCCTCATTTTTTAATATAAGTACTACTTTTTTTTAAAGAAAAATACATTCTTTTTAATGAATTAAACACACAATGACAGTATAGTTTATTCAGAACTAGGTCACAAAAAGTGGTCCTGTTTTATTCAGGATGTCATGTCCAGATGCTAGAATCTCAATTGTATTCCAATGTGACATCTTTCAAAACCAGAAAGCACCCTGAAGGCATGGAGCAAGGGAAAAGGGAAGAAATTTTTAAGATGAAACAAAAAGGCCTAAGAGTATTCAAGGCTGCCTATATTATAACTAAAGGTTTATTGACAATCACTATGAGGCAGTTGTGCCCACTCCACTGGAATTAATTGATGATACGAGATCCCCTACCTACTTCTGGAGATGTCTTGAGGATTATTACATAATAGAGAGAATGAACACCATATGCTAGCAACTTAAGAATAAATTAAAGGGGGCATTCTACAATTTGTAAACAATGACCAGTGAAGAGAAGAGTCAGCAAATGGGGAAGATCAAGATTAGTACAAAGATAAGAAGTGAAAAGCAGTGTGATGAAGGCAGGAGAAATACTGAAGCTTTCAAAATGAAAGAACTGAGTCAGATCTTAGAACACGTATTCATAACTCAATGAGTCCAGAGGGGTCATCGATGGGATATTCAGGGGACATTTAAACCTCCAAACTTGCAGTGAATGCTGAATATATATGTGCATTTTTCTAGAGAGAGAAAATGTAATTTCAGTCAGATTTTTTCAAAGTTGGAAGATTCATTGACTCTAAAGTAGACAAATTGCTATACTTTGACACCAGGCTTACAAGGGACTCAAATGAAGCATAACCATCACCTCAATCACATCTGAAGGTTGATCATGATCCAGAGCTAGGAGGAGACAGTGCAGAGTGAGCTTCACTGGCAGAGGGGCTGAGGCCCTCCACCCTTCCCCCCAATGAAATCTCAGCCATCCTTCGAGGCCCAAATTAAATAGCACTAGCTCTTTAGCACTATCCTTCTGATATATTAGAAAGAAGGCACATACATTTTTTTAAAAAGTAAAATCAGTGTAATAATTATGAATTTGTTACTGGAGAAACTGGAACCCTGATGCACTGCCTATAGAAACGTACAATGGGAGGGGCACCATGGAAAAAAGCACCATGGCTCCTCAAAAAATTAAAAATGGAACTGCCATATGATTCAGCAATTCCCCCTTTGGGTATCTACCCAAAAGTATTCAAATAAGTCTCAAAGAGGTTTTTGTATAACCATGTTTGCTACCACATTTTTTACAGTAGACAAGTGGTAGAAACAACTCAAATGTCTCTCAAAAGATGAATAAACAAAATATGTTGCAAACATATGATAGAATATTATTCATCCTTGAAAAGGAAAGACATTCCAGTACGTGCAACTTTAAGGACACTATAATAAGTAAAATAAGCCAGTCACGAAAAGACAAATACCGTGTAATTTCACTTTATATGAAGTATCTATAACAGTTAAATTTGTAGGGTCAGAAAATAAAATTGTGCTTGCCATGGGCTGGAGGGAGGTAAGAATGGGGAGTTGTTTAATGGGTGGTATAATTTCAGTTTTGTAAGATAAAAAGAGTTCTGGAAATTGTACAATAATTCAAATATATTTAATATTGCTAACTATATCTTCAAATATGATTAAGATTACAAATTTTCCATGTTTATTTTACCACAATTAAATTGTTTTACTTTATTTTTTTAAAGCATGGTTTAATTTTGTATCTATTAACCTGCAGGGATCATCATGTTATGTTTTTAAGTGAGACAAGCAGCTACTGAAATAATAAATATCTTTTTTTTTAAAGATTTTATTTATTTATTTGAGAGAGAGAGAGAGAACATGAGAGAGGAGAAGGTCAGAGGGAGAAGCAGACTCCCCGCAGAGCTGGGAGCCCGATATGCAACTCAATCCCAGGACCCTGGGATCATGACCTGAGCCGAAGGCAGCCGCTTAACCAACTGGGCTACCCAGGTGCCCTGAAATAATAAATATCTTACAATCTCATTTTTGAAAAGAAAAATTTTAATGTGTTTGCACAAAGTCATATAATCATGAAGAAACATATATAATGATATACACCAAGCTATAAGCTTATTTGAATGAGGGCATGGCAACTGCTTAACTTTGTCTTGTATGTTTACGTTTTTTCACTTCTACAATGAACATTCACCTCAACAACTAAAAATAAAAATTAACAAAGAAAAGTGACACAATGTATTAAGAACTCAAGTAGATGTAGACACCAAAGTCTATGTGAGATGAAGACGAGAAAGTCCCTGGTCCTAGGGGCAGCTTTCTGAAAGGGCTTAGAGCCAAGATCACATAAGAGCTGGACCTTGAGGGGCACCTAGGTGGCTCAGTCCGTTAAAGCCTCTGCCCTCAGCTCAGGTCATGATCTCAGGGTCCTGAGATTGAGCCCCGCCTCAGGCTCTCTGCTCAGCAAGGAGCCTGCTCCCCCCCACCCCCGCCTGCCTCTCTGCCTGCTTGTAATCTCTCTCTTTCTCTCTGTCATATAAATAAATAAAATCTCTAAAAAAAAAAAAAAAAAAGAGCTGAACCTTGCCTCTCAGTGGCTAATGTGAGGTGGTCCAGATCTGGAATGCAGGAAAATCAAGAGGGCAATATTGATGAAGATGGCATCTGTTGTTGTTAAAATAATTCCATTGCATATTGGTTGTACTCTATTCAACTCACGAAGTTTGTGATCAATATCAAATTTATGTGCAACTATGACTAACATTTTAATGACATAGAATATAATTCATAACTTTAAATATTTAACCCCAAACATGTTTTTCTCATTTAACAATACACTACGAACATCCCTCCAGAACAATGAAGATTCAACTAGTTCTTTTTGACAAATTCATATTTTTTTAAAAAATATCTTATTCATAAATGGAAGGAATGAAAGTCAATGAATTAAGCATTTGATCTGATAAGTTAAAAATAACAAAACCAACTTTAGGAAAATAGAAATGAAGATAGAATAACATTAAAAGTTTAAGGAACTGATAAATCCAAGATGAGTGGGAAAATTAACAATCATAAGAGAAAACTTTGCAAAACTCTACCCAAAAGAACCTGAAATTCAAGTGAAACAGATTTTTTAGGAAAACACAAATTTTTGAAATTGAACCCAGAAGATAGAAAAAATTGAAATAGATCAACTGCCACGTAAGAAATGGAGAAACTTAAAGTGAGGGGAAAAAAACAAAAAACTCTAATGCCACATGGGATTCATGTATCAAGAGACGAGTAAGCAAGGATCCCAATTCCTAGCACGTGACTTTTGTTTAGTTGTGATATGACTACTGACGCAGGGAAAAGCATTCGTAAGTATAAGGATGTGGTTAGAAGGAAAGGCAACACAGAAAAGTTGTTCTCTCTTGACTCTTACTTTCAATGCCAACTCCACGAGATTGGCTTAACAAAGTTCCCTCTCTGCTAAGGGAGCCTAGGAAGGCCCAGTGATTGGTGGAGATATCAGTGCCTCGTGACCTCCATTACTGACTACAGCCAGGATGAACATCTGATCAAAGGACAGGTAACGTATAATATGACCAATGGTCTACAAAATTATATTGGTCAATCACAATCACTTTGGAAATTTTACTAGTACCAAAAGAACTCCAGTTGCTCGGTGAGTCATAGAAGCGGCAGTGGATAAGGGCAGCCACGTCATGTTAATAGCTGTATCATATTAATAACACAGAAACATAAAGGATCCCTAAGCTCAGCTGCTAGAAGGCAACACTGTAATCCACCCAGGGTGGCTTTGGATCTTAACAGCCTTTCAGTAACCACCCCCAGAAAAGCCTAGGTAGACTAGGCAGAGGCCCAGTGGATTGTGTTTCCATAGCTCCTCACAAGAGCTAACAACACAGCTGGAACTCCTGTCTTTGTCATTTCCACTTGTATCCAGATGGTGAAATCTCATACACACACACACACACACACACACACACACCCATTTAGCTAAGAAAATTTCTGTTCTGGACTCTAGCCTAAAAAACAATTCTCAGAAAACATTTTGAATTCCTGAACTGGTGGCTTGATTTACCACTTTGGAAAGATTAAAGAAATTGGTCTTTTTCTAAGGCTGAAAAGACTGTGGGGAAATTTATTAATGGTATTCAAGAATATGATGGATTCTTACACAGGTGGTACTAACCAGCTGTTCTCCTTCTTTACTGAGAGCAGAACAAAGGGAAATGGTGTTAAATTGCAAAATTAGAGATTTTGTCAATTTAATAAATCACCCGGTCCTCATTCTCTCATCTCCCACTCCCTGTCCCAGTTGCTAACCTTTTCAGCAAAGTGTTCATTACTAGGCATTTCATTTTCAATTCCATTTATTCCGAAGTAGGAGGACCCGGGCAGCCCTGCTCTTTGATTTATGGATGTACAGTGGACTGCACAAGTCCTTCTCAAGTCTGCGTCTGTGATGAAGCATTGCTTGTCAGAAGCACTATGCGGAGCAGCAGAATGAGGGCGAATGCTGACACACTTTTCAGTTCCAATCACGGCGGACCTCTGACGCCAAATAACACAGAGGCACACGATTTCTTGTATCATTTTGTCTATTTCCTTCCAAACAGCATGGTGACGGGGCACTTGGCTACCAGTTCCAAGGCAGCCCTGACAGCTGGGAGTGTGAGTCTTACAAGGAGAAATTTAATTCTACGAAATGAACCTAATGAAAGTGCACAGGCATAGCAGAGTCTCGGAGCGAAGAAAATGGAAGAGATACTGTGGACTGTGCTCAGGAGGGATGGCAGTGCAGACAGTGCTAAAGACTGTCAGGGATGTCAAATTCAGATGTGCTGAGGACTTGGAAGACTCATCTCCCCAGTATCTACCCCGTTAGATACCAAAAAAAGCAGGCTTCTGTTAAGTTTTAAGAAAGTTAGCTGCTGAGGTGCCCAGGGCAATCAAACAAGAAAGATTACAATGTGTTCCACCCAGAGACACCTAAGAACAACAAAAAGATGTTAAAGCCAACACCGGAATTTTTTAATGCATTTGTGTAGAAATAAAACCGCATGGACTATTCCATATACTAAAGGAGAATAAAAGCTAACCAAGTCCTCAAGGACATCACAACCCTCAAATTAGAAAGAAGCTGCTTTCACTTACATGAGGCTTTTGATTTTCTCAATGTGATCATTCCCCTGGGGGTAAAACTGCTCTCAATGAAGAGATATCAGTCTTCCAGAGGCCCTGACAACAGAAAATTGTGCACACATTATGCAGAACAAGAAAATATGTTTGTACCCTTCACAAACACCATCAGCCTCTCAGTACCGCCCAATTCATTTGTCTTTGATTTTTGCCATTTTCCAAGATTGTGAAAAGCACAACAGTCCTATGGATTTACGGTTGTGCCAATGCTATTTGCAGTAAATAAGCACATTCCCTGAAAGGCACACACAAAGAAGGTAACGGAGTCAATATGAGGGGGCAGCTCTCTTCATAGAACTTAAATTCTACTGGAACTACAGCATCGTGAGCTCAGTAGCTTCGCATTGATTTTTGCGTGAGAGACTCAAGATGAAAAGAGGACTACAAAAAAATACTTGAACTTATCTTTCTCTCACTCTTTATAATCCTTTTATTGAAACTTGAGATGAGCAGGCAATTTAAAACTTGTTTTTTATTTTTTAAAACTGGACAGCCATTCCTTTAATAATTTGTGTCTGTATATGTATATATAAATATGCATAAACTTATACGTGTAATGTGTAATATATGTAAACATACAATACACAGATGTATACATCTGTGCATATGTAATCACTATTTCATCACTTTGACTTTTCCAATCAGTAATTTATCCGATCCCCTACTATGATCTATAAGCATGAAAGTAATCTGTAGTAGAGGTTGAAGTAAAATGTTGACTTAAAAAATCAAAGCAAAACAATAAAATAACAAGTCTGATTCCACAGAACACAGACATCTCATTCTTCTGCATCCCATCTCACATTTATTGCCCACTAGAGTAAATGTCACTGAAAGAACCAGAAGATATGAAAAACAGTTTGGACCCCTAAACTATGAAATGCAGGTGGGAGACAAGCTGGTCCCACGTCTGATACTTATCTTGAAATACACCCAAACCAGGAGCTGACCAGGGTCTGCACACTGCATGCCTTGTCTAACTCTGAAGCGGCTGGAGAGCCTTCGAGGAATATTCTGGTCATGGTCAACGTTTCCCATATTTTTAAATCAAGATGAATGTTTTAGGACTTATATAAGAAATGCCCATGTTTCTGGGCCATGCAACTGACACTGGCTTCAAGAGCTCATAAATTATTCCTCAGAGCCTGTAAGGGTGACAGGTTATAAATTTGCTTACTTTGTCCTATACGTCCCTCCAGCCTCACAGCAACTTTCTCAATTTGGCAAATTATCTTTCTCCAGCCATTAGAATTGACAGGTAGGTAAAGAGGGTTGAGAAGCACTGGCGGCCTAATTATCCTAGTGACCAAACTTCTAAAACTCTGGAGTCTAATAAGAAAGGGTATAAATGCAAGACATTCTCCTTGATTATGTGGAGGAACGTCATTATATCCTCTAAAAGTATACTTAATGAGATAGTTTAAATACTCTGGGAAGAAAGGGGCTTGATTACTACAACGGTTGACATAGTTAAGAGCTCATTTATTGTGGTTTTATGTATCTAAAATGCACTTTCCCTACATAAGAATGGAAATCTGCTGGCTGATAAACTCTTTTAAAAGGAAGATTCTATCATATACTTAAATCCCTTTGAGGATACTGAGTGCTCCATATGATAACTATTATAATTATAAGCATTTGTCAAGATGGTTTAAAATACTCTTATCACAAAAAGCTTGATTATAACAGTGGACTGATGTGGTTAGAAGCTCTATCAGAGTGATTGTGTATAAAAGCCTACATCCTACATTTGTGAAACGGAAGAAGGGTTTTTGCGCTAAATGCTAAAAGTCTAGAAAAGCTCCATTTGTGATTTAAGCACCCTGAAGAAGGACACGGAGAGCTCAGACACGGGCTTTGAGGCCCAAGCTGAATCCTCATCACTGAAGTCCCAGAGGATTAATAATACATCTGTGGCATTGGAAAAGGTAATTACAAAATTTGCCATTGTTTCCAACCACTGACACTGCATTAGAGGGGGTCTTCAAACACCTCAACATATCTGGATGCCATTCCCTTCATAATGTGATACATAAATGACACGCCATAAATTATGTTGTAAATCGCTTCGTGCTTATTTTCACTTTTAGTAATGCGGCAAACCCAATGAGTTCCTAGGCCCAGTTTCAAGTTCACCTGTTGCAATCACTCCAGGAGATTCCCTTCTCTATTGGAATTAAACTTCAAATCACGAATTAAAACCCTACCTACTCAATCTACTGAACATTTCAGAGGACGGTCATGCTGAAAGTGGATTTAACCAATGTTCATTCATGTGACCTTCTGAATGCTTCCCTGAGCCAAAGAGAAGGAGTGGCAAAACAACAGAACCACCCAGAGGTAATGAAGTTCTTATGCACCAAAAATGCTTAAACACAATGTTATTTGATATGTACAGCAAATCTGTATAGAGAAATAACAATTTTAACAGGCCAACATACAGTTTTAGGGGCTATAAAAGAATGATTCTCTCACGAAAAAGCATTAGAAACTTCTCAGCTATAACTTAAAACTTTCAGAAGCTGGAGGAAGTAAATAATGAAAGAGAATGATACTACTTTAGGAAACACTCAAGTTCAACTTAATGAGAAGCTACATCACCTCTCCATACCCATTTCTTACCCAGAGGGGGAAAGAGTCGAGACATATTATTACATCACCATCATTCTGTAGCTAGTACATTTTCAAAATTCATCAGCTGATGAAATATGATGGAAGATGCTTCATGTCACTTTACCTGAAAAAGTAGGTAGTTACTGAAGAAACAAGTGAGGGTTTTTTTTTTTTTAAGATTTTATTTAATTTTTTGACAGAGAGAAAGAAATCACAAGTAGACAGAGAGAAGGCAGAGGGAGAGGTGGAAGCAGGCTCCCTGCTGAGCAGAGAGCCGGATGCGGGGCTCGATCCCAGGACCCTGAGATCATGACCTGAGCTGAAGGCAGAGGCTTTAACCCACTGAGCCACTCAGGCACCCCACAAGTGAGGTATTTTATAGTTGGAAGCCTAACAGAATTTTCATGCTCGAAGCTCCCAGAAGGATAGGTACCCACTTTTCCAGCTTCCTGGAGAACACCTGCTTTTAAAATGTCACTCAAACCATCTCCCAGCATATTTTTTTTTAAATATTAACATTCCTTTATTATATCATTACTTTGTATTATATTGTTACCACTGTTGTCATTCTTACATTCTTATTGTGTCTAACTTGTCTCCAAGACTAGTAAGTCCTGAAATTTTACACAGCACACATGGAAAATCATACATATGCACGCCCCACTGGTGTAAGTAGAGGAGCTTGTCTGACTGCCCTGATTGCTGGGGGATCCCTCATTCAGCTAACCTGTGACCCACTAAGATATCAAATGAGAAAGCTCTGTACTAGGTTCTGGGCTCATTGAGAGCAAGGTATTTATCTTCATGCCCATAGTTCTAGACCAGTCCCCTCGATAAGTACATGTCAAGAAAAAAAAATAATAAAACAAATTCCTTAATGTAGATTATAAAGCGTTTCGCAGCCCTGGCTCTAAATCAAGTTCTGTATTATCTCCAGTCACTCATCCCCACTTGTAATTCAAGATGTAATTCGGATGCTCCGAAGTATTCTAACATATTTATGCCCTAGTCCCCTGCTCACTAACATGGTACATGGCAAACATGCAATGTACCGATCTCCAACAGAGTAATGCTAGGATGTTGGGCTGCAGGAACAATTTGCAATCCTCCCACATACACTAGCAGAGGCTGAGTTAACCCACACCCTTCCCTCTCCTATCTTCATATCCAATCAAGTGCTGGGTTCTACCAACCTAACTTTCTAACGTCTATCCAATCCATGCACTTCTCTCCATTTTCACATCACCAGATTACATCAGGCTCTTATCATCTCTCACCTAGACAATTCCCACAGCCTACTGATCTTTCTCAAAGCATTCACCTACCTTTTTTCACACAGCAGCCCAAAAGAACCTTCAAAAATACAAATATGATGCCAATAAACAGGACAACCTAGGAGAAATGGGGAAATTCCTAGAAACATATGACCTCCCAAGGCTGAATCAGGAAGAAATGGAAAATTTGAACAGACCAATTACCAGCAATGGAATTGAATCTGTAATCAAAACACTCCCAACAAATTAAGTCCAGGCCAGATGGCTTCACAAGTGAATTCTGCCAAACATTTAAAGAAGAGTTAATACGTATCCTTCTCAATATTTTCCAAAAAAACAGAAGAGGAAAGAAAACTTCCTTCATTCCTTCATCAAAAACTTCATTCTATGAGGCCAGTACTACCCTGAGACCAAAATCAAATGAACACCCCACAAAAAAAAAAAAAAAAACTACAAGCCAATATCTCTAATGAACATAGATACAAAAATCCTCAAGAGATATTAGCTAACCAAATCCAACAATACGTTAAAAAAATCATTCACCACAATCAAGTGAGACTTATTCCTGAATTCAAGGGTAGTCCAATATTCACAAGTCAATCGACATGATATATCACATCAAAAAGAGAAAGGATAAAAACCATATAATTCCAATAGATGCAGGAAAAACATTTGACAAAGTACAACATACATTCATGATACAAACCCTCAAGAAAGTAGGTTTAGGAGGAATATACCTCAACATAATAGAGGCCTTATATGAAAAACCTATGACTGATGTTATACTTAATGTGGAAAAACAGAGTTTTTCCCCTAAGATCAGGAACAAGACAAGATGTCTGGTTTCACTACTTTGATTCAACACAATACTGGAAGTCCTAGCCTCAACAATTGGACGAGAAAAAGAAATAAAATGCATTCAAATTGGTAAGGAAGAAGTAAAACATTCAGTCTTTGTAGATGACATGATACTATATACAGAAAAGCCTAAAGACTCCACCAAAAAAAACTAGTAGAACCAATAAATGAATTCAATAAAGTCGCAGGATACAAAATCAATGTGCAGAAATCAGTTGAATTTCTATCTGCTAATAATGAAGCAGCAGAAAAAGAAATTAAGAAAATAATCTAATTTAGGGATGCCTGGGTGGCTCAGTGGGTTAAAGCCTCTGCCTTCAGCTCAGGTCATGATCTCAGGGTCCTGGGATCGAGCCCCACATAGGGCTCTCTGTTCAGTGGGGAGTCTGCCTCTCCTTCTCTCTCTGGCTGCCTCTCTGCCTACTTGTGATCTCTTTCTCTCTGTCAAATAAATAAATAAAATCTTTAAAAAAGAAAAGAAAAGAATCCAATTTATAATTGCACCAAAAATAATAAAATACCTTGGTAAACTTAACTAAAGAAGTGAAAGACCTACTCTAAAAACGAGAAAACACTGATGAAAGAAACTGAAAACAGAACACAAGGAAATAGAAAGACATTCCATGCTCATGGACTGGAAGAAAAATATTAAAAAAAAGAAAAAGAACAAATACTGTTAAAATATCTATACCACTCAAAGCAATCTACAGATTTAATGCAATCCCTATTAAAATAATAACATTTTTCACAGAGCTAGAACACAATCCTAAAACTTGTATGGAACCATAAAAGACCCTGATAGCCAAACAATCTTGAAAAAGAAAGACAAAACTAGAGATATCACAATTCCAGACTCCAAGTTATATTACAAAGTTGTAGTAATCAAAACACTATGGTGTTAGCACTAAAATAGACACATAAATCAACAGAACAGAATACAAAGCCCAGAAATAAACCCACAATTACATGGACAATTAATCATCAACAAAGGAGGCAAGTATATGCACTAAGACAGTCTTTTCAACAAATGGCATTGGGAAAACCGGACATGGACAAGAAAAGGAATGAAATTTAATCATTTCTTTACACCATACACGAAAATAAACCCTAAATTGATTAAGGACCTAAATGTGACCTAAAACCATAAAAATCCTAGAAGAGACCACAGGCAGTTAATTTCTCAGACATTGGCCATAGCAATATTCTTCTAGATAGATCTTCTGAGGCAAGAGAAACAAAAGCAAAACTAAACTGTTAGGATTACATCAAAATAAAAAGCTTCTGCACAGTAAAGGAAAAAAAAAAACAACAAAACTAAAAAGCAACCTACTGAATGGGAAAAATATTTGCAAATCACATAACTGAAAAAGGGTTATTGTCTAAAATATACAAAGAACTTAAACAACTCAACACTAAAAAATAATCCAATTAAAAAATGGTCGGGGCACCTGAGTAGCTCAGTAGGTTAAAGCCTCTGCCTTCGGCTCAGGTCATGATCTCAGGGTCCTGGGATCGAGCCCCGCATCAAGCTCTCTGCCAGGTGGGGAGCCTGCTTCCCCCTCTCTGCCTGCCTCTCTTCCTACTTGTGATCTCTCTCTCTCTTTCTCTCTTTCAAATAAATAAATAAAATCTTAAAAAAAAATGGTCAGGGACATGAACAGACATTTCTCCAAAGAAGACATGAAAAGATCACTCTTTTCAAAGATCAACATCACTCATCGTCAGGTAAATAGAAATCAAAATACAAATACAAATACAAATCAAAAGTGTAATGAGATATCACCTTATGTCTATCAGAATGGCTAAAATCAAAAACACAAGAAGCAACAAGCATTGGCCAAGGATGTGGAGGAAAAGGAACCCTCCTGCATTGTTGGTGAAAATGCAAACTGGTGCAGCCACTGTGGAAGACAGTATGGAGGTTCCTCAAAAAATTAAAAACAGAACTACCATATGATCCGCTAACCACAAAACTGGGTATTTACCCAAAGAATACAAAAACACTAATTTGGAAAGATATATGCAACTCTATGTTTATAGCAGCATTATCTACAATAGCCAAATTATGGAAGCAGCCCAAGTGCCCATCAATAGATGAATAAAGAACACACACACACACACATACACACACACACACAATGGAATATTATTCAGCCATAAAAAGAAGGATACCCTGCCCTTTGAAACAACACAGATGGATCTACAGAGTATAATGCTAAGTGAAATAAGCCAGAGAAAGACAAATGCCATTAAGATTTCATTCATATGTGGAATTTAAGAAACAAAACAAGTGAGCAAATGAAAAAAAGAAAAAAAGGAGAGAGAGACAAATAAAAAATCAGACCCTTAACTATAGAGAACACGTGGAAGGTTACCAGAGGAAAGGTGGGTGGGGGCTGGTGAACAGGTGAAGGGGAATGGAACTGCACTCGTCTTGTCGAGCAATGGATAACGTATGAAACTGCTGGATCACTATACTGTACATACAAAAATATACAGCACTATATGCTAACTATACTGGAAATAAAACATTTTAAAAAATACAAATATGAGAACCTCACCTAAAATCTGTCAGTCTCTTTGTTTGTTCGTTTTGTTTTATTTTTAAAGATTTTATTATTTGACAGAGAGAAAGAGATCATAAGTAGGCAGAGAGGCAGGCAGAGAGAAAAGGGGAAGCAGGCTTCCTGCTGAGCAGAGAGCCCGATGCGGGGCTGGATCCCAGGGCCCTGAGATCATGACCTGAGCTGAAGGCAGAGGCTTTAACCCACTGAGCCACCCAGGTGCCCAATCTGTTAGTCTCTTATCATTGTACTTAGAATTTAAAAATAAATGCTTAACATGGTCTATGGTGTGATTGACTACCCTCGCCCCCCAATGGAGGAGCCTCCATTATGTTATTGTCACCACTTTCTAATACTTCCCTGAATACAAGTTCACTCCCACTTCAGGACATTGACAAATACTCTGTTTTGGAAGATCTACTCACCCTTCCTTCCTAAAATAGTTAATGTCTAATTACTCTTTAAATACAGATCAAGGGGCACCTGGGTGGCTCAGTGGGTTAAAGACTCTGCCTTCGGCTCAGGTCATGATCTCAGGGTCCTGGGATGGAGCCCCACATCGGGCTCTCTGCTCAGCAGGGAGCCTGCTTCCCCCTCTCTCTCTGCCTGATTCTCTGCCTACATGTGATCTCTCTCTCCCTGTCAAATAAATAAATAAAATCTTTAAAAAATAAAAAAATAAATAAATACAGATCAATAGCCAAAATCTCAAGAGAAATGTAACTCTTGGGTTAATTTATTTATTAACTCAGATTCCTAACAGATGTTTTGCTTTGCCCTGGGCTTTGGAAATACAAGGGTCAACAAGGTACAGAATGTGCCTTGCATATGAAGCAAGATTTCACATGGCTGCAACTAATTAAAAAGCCTACTACAGTAGTATAAGCACATCATGAATATTTCTTCTCAACTACAAGAAGTCCAGGAGATGCAAGCCTTGGACTGATACAACAGGTCAGCTAAACAATGTCATCAGTGACCAAGGCTCTTTCCATGTTTTTACTTCTTGTCCTTAATGCAAAAGTCTTGGTGTATCCATTCCTATCATTCTTGGCCAAAAGACGACAATTCTTTAGACGCTAAGACAGGGCTACAAGGATAAAGGGGTGATACTTCTTATCGGGATAGTAAAATCTCTTCAAGAACTTCTCAGTAGATTTCCTCTTATAACTCATTTGCCAGAACAGTGCCACATTATACTTCTGTATCACTGTGGAGGTCAAGGATATTGAAATTTATTAGCTGAGCAACTGCCACGCAGAGTAAAAACTTTCTTGGCTGAGCAACTGCCATGCAGAGTAAAACCAAACTTTTGCAATTAAAAAAGAAGAGAAGAGTGGATACAAAGTTTGCTACATGAAATTTATAAGTTGGGGGAAGGAGATAAACACTGTGGTGAGCAGAGTAACAGCCCTCAATGATGCCCACATCCTCCTCCCTCAAATCTGTAAATATGTTAGTCACATGATGAAAAACAATTAGGGTAGAATATCGAATTAAGGTCGCTAATCAGCTGACCTTAAAATAAGATTATCCTGCTGGGTTGTGGACATTGGGGAGGGTACGTGCTGTTAAGTGCTGTGAAATGTGTAAGCCCGAAGATTCACAGACATGTACTCTGGGGCAAATAATACATTATATGTTAATAAAAATTAATAAAAAAAAAAAGATTATCCTGGATCATCCTCATGGACCCAGTGTAAAGGATCCTTAAATGTGGAAAAGACAAGCAGAGAGATGGTAGTGTGAGAAGGAATTGGCCAATGTGGTTTTGAAGACTGAGGAAAGAAAGCATGAGCTAAGGAAAGCAGGCAGCTCTAGAACTGGAAAAGGCAAGAAAAATGTATTCACCTCTAGAATTTACAGGAGGAATGCATTCTGCCAACACCTTGATCTTAGCTCAGTGAGACTCATGCCAGATTTCTGGTCTATAGAACTATGAAATAATAATCCTCAGTGATTTTAAAAGCCACAAAGCGTGTAGTAATTTGTCACAGCTGCAAAAGAAAACTCATACAGATGCTAAACAAAATAATCACTTCAATAGTTCATTAATTACAACTCTGATGAGTGTTAGAACCAGAATGTTATGAGACTATTTAATAAGGGCACAGAATACAGCCTAGAAATAAATGCCCAAAGGCCTACATTTACACTTAAGAACCTTCAAAATGTAGACTTTTCATGTCTTTCCAACTCCTGCTTCAGTTCTCACCATCTTACTTTAAGTCCAACTCTTAGTACTCAAAACACCACCCAACACATACTAAGATCTTCATGAATTAATTAACTCATTATCAATAAATCAATCCACTGGGGTGCCTAGGTGGCTCAGTCGTCAAGCGTCTGCCTTTGGCTCAGGTCATGATCCCAGGGTCCTGGGATCAAGCCCCACATCGGGTTCCCTGCTCGGTGGGAAGCCTGCTTCTCCCGATACCATTCCCTCTGCTTGTGTTCCCTTTCTCGCTGTGTTTCTCTCCGTCAAATAAATAAAAGTCTTTAAAAATCAATCAATCAATCCACTAATTAATGGGCATCTAAATGGTTAATATTTGTATATGTAAGTCTGGAACATAGGGAGTAGATTTGTAACATGTAAAGTCTTTAGGTTTTAGTAGTTCTGATGGGAGAATTGAAAAAGACTGGGGAGATTACAGAAAGAAAAAGAAAAGTCAAAACAATCTCAGGAAGTAGCAACATTTAAAAGTTATGGATGGTTATATATTTAACTTTAACATAAAAAGATACATGGTGGGGTGCTGGGTGACTCAATGGGTTAAAGCCTCTTCCTTCGGCTCAGGTCATGATCTCAGGGTCCTGGGATCAAGCCCCGCATCGGGCTCTCTGCTCAGTGGGGAGCCTGCTTCCCCCTCTCCCTCTGCCTGTCTCGCTGCCTACTTGTGATCTCTCTCTCTCTGTCAAGTAAATAAATAAAATCTTTTAAAAAAAGATACATGGTATTTCATGAATAATCAAGATTGCAAAAAATTACTGGAATCAAAATATAATAAAATAAATATAAACGGTTTGACTGGAGTATTAGAAACACAAAATCACAAATACATATGAACACACAAAGCGCCTGGGAAGAAACTGATCAAAATGCCAACTAGCTGTGTTTAGATAGTGTGCATATTGGTCACACTATATTTTGACAGTAAAGAATATTGCTTTATTCTTTCTATACTCCAATTTTTATGAAATAAAATTCACTCATATTTAAAAAAAAATGTTTCATGATCTCTTTTAAAATGACTCAAAGAGTTTCTTGCTTTAAATGCCCGAAGGGTTTTCCCTCATCTTCTTATGTTAGCAGCAGAGCCCCTTCTGCCTTGACTCTTGATGCCTTTCTTTCACCACTGTTCCTTGCCCACTGCAATCCTCTCCATCACACACACTTGGATCTCAGATATTCTAGGCCAACTACAGATCCTATTCAGTGCCTGGTCTAGTCATCACTCCTTTTCCAGAAAGCCTTCCAAACTTTTTTCCACAATTTCAATGTTCTCCCTGTTTCACATAGAAAAAGTCAATCTAGCTCAGTCCTTAATAAGAAGCCTAGGGTATTTTTACTTAAACATTGGGTACAGGGTGCCTGGGTGGCTCAGTGGGTTAAGTCTCTGCCTTCGGCTCAGGTCATGATCTCAGGGTCCTGGGATCGAGCCCCACATCAGACTCTCTGCTCAGTGGGGAGCCTGCTTCCCCCTTCTCTCTGCCTGCCTCTCTGCCTACTTGTGATCTCTCTCTGTCAAATAGATAAATAAAACCTTTAAAAAAATAAAATAAACATTGGGTACAAGAACTGAATTTAAATATCACCAATTCCTGGGTGCTGTGAGGCTTGCCTGCTGTTTACATGGGCCTTGGCAACCCCCAGCCACTAGGCACTTCAGGAACCAGACAAGAGACTTAACAGCTGAGAAAATGACTGAATCTATCCAGCTATGAACTCAGAGGGTCAATATAAACTGAAAATGGTTTCATAGAGACGTTTTAAATCCAGAGATTAATGGACAATAACCTTAATAAAACCATCATAATGTAGGCCCAGGCACAAGGTGTCATTATGATAAAGACTGAAGGGAAGGTCATTTTTAACTATAGATACTTCCTCAAGAGGACATATGCAGTAACAAATAAATGACATTTATTTTTACCTTTCCTTATCATTTCATGTCTTACTTCCATACAGTAAAGAATAATTGTAATTTCCTTGCTACATTATATACTTTAAGATACCTCTTAGCCTTCTGTGACATACATAACATAACAGGTAACATTGAGACATGAGGTTGAAGGTACCCTGAATAAAATAAACTTTAATTGAAGTACTTCTTTAAATTTATGGGGACGTACGGTTGAGTTTCATCTTAGAAACCGGTATTCAGTATTAAAGTACCCGTATAAAGGTGTCTAAAATGTTTTTTAGATTTGTTTTGATACTTATCTGAAAAAGAAAGCCAAGCCTAGAGTTTCCATTATACATTCAAAGAACTGATATTATGTGGGTTGGGTGGTAAACTACATTTTTAAATATTTGAGATTTAATCTTTTTTTGAGATTAAAAAACAGCATAAATAAATATCAATAGTAATGTTGTATTAAGTGAAATCAATTGGTTATGTTGTTGTCAGACAAGAACAGAAGCTTCCTTGTAAATATCGTCCAACTATGTAAAAACAGGGATCCCTATGGTTTTCCATAACCTTCCAGTGTTAAAATACGAAGATTCTGTCACATACTTCTCCCATTGCCACATAATCTATTTATTGGCTTAATGCTCTCTCTCTATGCTTTGTTTTTCACTGACATATAAAGCCTTTAAATCTTGTTCCTATTCAGAGTAATAACTTTCATAAATATATTAACTATCGTATAGTGCTTGTCATTTAACTAACTCCCAGTATTTCAAAATATGACCTTACTTGGTAATGGGTCCATAGCAGACATAAATAAGATGAGGTATTAGGGTGGGCCCTAATCCAATAAGACTGGGGGAATGGAAGGAAGGAAGGGAGGAAGGGAGGAAGGGAGGAAGGAGGGGAGGAAGGAAGGAAGGAAGGGAAGGAATTTGGATACAGAGACAGACACATGTGGAGGGGAAAAAAATGTGAAGAAATATGAAGAAGAGGACCAGAAGAAATTCTTTCTCATGACCCTTGGACAGAATCAATCCTGGGGACACCTTGAACTTGGACTTCTAACTCCCAAACTATGAGGCAATAAATTTTGGTTGTTTAAGCCACCCAATTTATGTGCTCTGTTACGGCAGCCCAAGAAACTAACACACCATTTTAAGCATCGTACAATTTTTTAATTAAATCCAGAATTCTAGAACTTCACTCAAGAGCCAAATTACACTGAGAATTCAAGTAATTTTTCCAGATGAAAGTTTTTCTTTTTTTTAGATTCTTTCTTTATAAAATGTATCTACCCAAAGAATCTTTTTCTCCCCCATTCTCTAGATTCCCAGTCCTTACTTGAAATGTGTATTTATGAACATTTTTCACTTTTTCTTTAGAAACAGCATCCAGAATTAACTATAGAAGTCTTGATGCCTCTGAGCCCCCCATTTCCTCACTTGCAAAATGTATTAAAAGTTATCACACAGGATTGTTTTGAGGATTAGACAGAAGAACATATAGGAAAGTGTTTGAATGGCTACTGATATTTCTGTGTCCTCTGTAATAGCCGAACAATTCATAGAATTATATTAACTGTTTCTGTCACTACAGACTTCAAGTGGACATTTCCAGAAAGAGAAGATCACAACACTGGAATCTTTATCCTGCGTCATCACTGATGTTCAAAGGTCATCATCATACAATATGATTTATATTATTTTTTCTTATCCTGCAACATTCACACATCCCTAGTGATGTTCATCTTTATGTCCTGACCTCACATACAAGCAGGAAAGATTTTTCTGCAGTTTATCCTTATCAGCCTGACATTTAATTACCTAGAGAAGCTCAGTGTCATCTGTGAACTTAAAGATTTTACTGGGCACTTCATCTTCCCAAACACTTATAAAAACTTTAAATGAAGCCAGTCCTGGCAATAATACCTAAAGCAGAGCCTCTAACCCCAAATGCTGGGAATGGGATACAGATGTGCTGAGGAGCATAACCCAGGAGCAACCTCTTCTATGAACTTGAGTAGACAATGATATTATCATTTCCCTAGACATTGTATAAGAAAAATTGGGAAGGGACACCTCAAAGATAGCTTCTGTTAAGGTCATTTTATTCATAAAGGTAGCTGTTTGTGCTGCTGCCTTTTTCCCATCAATAAACTGGGTATTAGCCATGAAACCATATTCTCTGAATTTCTATGCAATTTGTTGAGCTGTTGAGTGTGTGTGAGCATGTGTGTGTCTTCTATGTCTATTTTTAGTGGATTTCAGCATAGACGATTTTCAGATGTACTGCAGTCATGACAACTGAGGATCACAGGAGAGATGAAACTCAACAGAACGTGCAGACTCAGTCAATGTGAATAAATAAATCAGAAGCAAAGGTCGAAGAGTTCATACGAGGTATCACTGTCAGATCTCAACAGATGAAAACATTTTATGTTCATCATGTGGAACTGTATCATTATGGAATCTACATACATTCAGAAGCCTTGTAAACATTCTTTTTATTTTACATTTACTGGATATTCCTTGGGCCATTCCAAAAGGTCATCTCAATGGAGTATTATTTGTTTTACCTAAGCCTGGCCAAAGCAAAGCTTTCTGAAAAGGTAACTCTTCTTTCAGAAGACAATGAAGTGGGGCACCTGGGTGGCTCAGTGGATTAAGCTACTGCCTTTGGCTCAGGTCATGATCTCAGGGTTCTGGGATCAAGCCCCATGTCAGGCCCCACATCAGGCTCCCTGCTCAGCAGAGAGCCCGTTTCTCCCTCTCCCTCTGCCTACTGCTCTGCCTATTTGTGCTCTCTCTGTCAAACATATAAATAATATCTTTAAAAAATGAAGTTGGGGGGCAGGGTACTGTCCTTTAGTGTGAGGAAAGGAATTCCCAGAGTAAAGGTGAAGGGGGAGCACATGCAAGCAAGGCTGGAACACATGTTAGAAATCTAACAGCCTGGACAGAGGTGTGGCAGGCTTGTCCAATGGCTTGGAACCTAAACTTGCCATAGGAGGGGTTCAGTAAACAAATATAAACAAATTAAAGAGGGGCACCTGGGTGGCTCAGTGGGTTAAAGCCTCTGCCTTTGGCTCAGGTCATGATCTCAGGGTCCTGGGATCGAGCCCCACAGGGAGCCCGCTTTCCTCCTCTCTCTGCCTGCCTCTCTGCCTACTTGTGATCTCTCTCTCTGTCAAATAAATAAATAAAATCTTTAAAAAAAATTAAAGAGCAACAGTGAGAAAGAGAGAGAGAGAGAGCACAAAAATGAAAGCAAGAGCAAAAGTAGGACATAGTGGAGGAAAAAAAAACCCTTGGTGAGACTACGCAATTCATGTCTTGTAGTAACATCTGCTGCTATGTGAAGACAGCTCCTATATATGCCAGGGGCAAAATCCTGTTTGAAATTTAAAAACCATCTGTGTATGTGTGTGTGTGTGTGTGTGTGTGTGTGTGTGTGTGTACACCCTCAAGAGTCTAGGTAGATATCTATTCTGTGTCTAGAGAAAACTATAACAATTATTTGGAAAGCCAGTTATTGATGCATATCGTGCTGTCATAATCACTGTGTCTTTGCATCGTGTCAGAAGCAACAAAGCATATAAACTCTCTGGGGTAGGATCCCAGGTGGGAGGAGGTTAAAGAGAAAAGGTGGTATTGAGCAACTTGTCAAATAATGTCCCTGTCCTAGGAGACATCCATATGTGCCAAGCTGAATTTTTCACTAATTGCCTTTGTAGGAGTCTTTGAGATTCCCTCTCTACCACCTCCTACTAGAATACCAGTAATGCACAGGGTGCCGGCAATCATGCTCAGCCTCAGAACCCACAGAGAGGCCCCCGCTGAGCTATGTCACTCCAGAATTATTTTGAATGGATTTCCTTTCAAAATGTCTGCACTCAAGCTCCCTCCCAGATGGGTGGATAGGGGGTTCCCTCTAAGACTCTCCCCACTTGATATGAGCTGTGAAAGGAATCTACCCCCACAACAGAAGGGAGAACTCACAGTGGGCCCATAGTCTCTCTACAGAAAATTTTCCTCATTTATTTTGTACCTCTACGCTTTTATGGTTGGAGGTGAGTCATCACTAGTGTGACAGAAATCAATTTAACTATCTTTTATAACACATCCTGGTTAAGAAGGTCTGGCACCTTTCTTTGAAACCTGTCAGATACTTGACATCTACTACATTATTCCTGACCTTGGGAGCTTCAGCTAAAAATGAAACACAGGGAGCTCTATTTTATTCAATTTTAAATTCCCATATTTGAGGTTAAATATGGTCTATTTAGGTAATTTCATATGTTTCAACATAATGAACATCTTATGTATCAGTTTTCCCCTCTGTTCTATTACCACCTAATTTTGTCAAAATAGAACTTGTCAGGCAGCTCTTCTCTATCAACCAGAAATTTTTAAGAGTGACTCAAGAAAAATATGCATACTAAACTCAACTGTTCCCTTCCTGAAATAGTGGTTCTTCAAACAAATGGACAAAACACATATCGCATGTGATGTTCTCAAAATTATAATCTCCTAAGGTATCTCTTTTACTGTGAAAGAAGAGAACAAGTTGTTACTTCCCACCTTGGAACGATCACCAGATGTACCAGGAAGAAATAAGTTTTCCTATTATTTACAGAAGAGATGTGACTTTTCTGACTGAAAGATCTCTGCTTAGAGAAGCTTTGTGATGGTACTAGGTCAGATGCAGTTTCTGAGGTTATGATGCCACTTAATAATGATGGCCACAGGGGCAACTGGGTGGCTCAGTGGGTTAAGCATCTGACTCTTCGTTTCAGCTCAGGCCATGATGTCATGGGTTGTGGGATTAAGCCCCTGAGTGGCTGGGTTCCTCCTGTAGCAAGGAGTCTGCTTCAAAGATTCTGTCCCTCTGTCGCTTCCCCTACCCCCTGCTCTCTCTAAAAATAAATACATACATACATACATAAATCTTTTTAAATAATAATGATGGTCACAACTGTTGGTCCTTGACTTTTCTCTAAGCTTAAATTCTTTAAAATATGTCTTTACTTCTAATGATCTGCTACATCTTTTATTATTTGTACCTCTCATTCTTAATAAATGAGAGGTATAAATATGTTACTTGTTTTCTCTTTTTGACTTACGTTGCAATTAAATCATCATGTTTATTTCTGGTCCTCTAATTTCTGTAGATTCTGTGCTCCTTGCCTAGGGCAACCAGCAACACACCAGAGTACATACAGTTCTCTCTTTGTGCCTCTCTGGCCTTTACACTCAGTAAACTCAGTAAATGCATGCTGAGTGAGCTAATAATGGTTATTGCTCTTGAATGCTGAGTTTCCAATGTTTGCATTATTCTATTTAGTGAAGTATCAATTTTGGAAATTATTCAAATCAATCTATCACAACAGCTGGACAAAGTTACGTTTTTACATTGCTGGAAGAGTCATAGGCATTATGTTTAACATTAGGAGTTATTTGATTTATTGTTCTGAACTTTTAATTCCTTGCCAAAATAAGATCCTTTAGACATACTCATCTTAAGCTAAAACCTATATGAGAATTTGCCTAATGTTTCATTCAAAGAAAATGGAAGTGTTGTATGAAGCACAGTTGTATGATCTCTAAGAATTCTTTTGTCACCTCAGGATATATAAGAAGCTGAATAATCCCATCAGACTGACAAAGATAATAAGCATAGAACTGTACCAAGGCACTACTCCAATATGGAGAAACCATTGTTTGTTCTCTTCCTTTAGCTGTTATGAAAGGAACAATTTTAAGAGCAAATACTGCATTGTTAAATTCCCAAAGTTTATATCATACTTAACGTAATCTGTGTGTTCATTTAGAATCCAACTACAATCTTCCCAGAATGAATAACTACAATTTAGAAATAGAGACAATCTTATAAAAAGACTAGATTAAAAACAAGATACTTTATTCATGATTGCTGGTTATTTTTCTAATAGATTTTCTTTTTCTTCTGTAGCTCAAAGGAGAGTTAGTCAAATTGTTTCATCTGTATGGTTTTTAATGAAATTTACTGATTGAGTTGATGATTATATTTTCAGCAATCAATGAGTGTTAGATAATGTAGACCTCAACAGCATCTTCCTTGTAAGAACTCCAGGAACTCTTACAATTCTTTACAAAACATCTGTGCTAAACAGAAACTGTGAAAGAGAAAAATGAAAGAAACTTAAAACAAATATTCACAAATGGATGAATTTTTATAAATGGCAAATGTTTTGCAGGACTAGTAGAGATTTGCTTATATTTATAAAGAAACATGCTATCAAAAAATTGAATATATGAACATTGTCTTTATTATCCAAGCAATACCTGCTTTTTTCAGTAAGTAGATGTTTAAATGAGACAGGGGAGAAGAATTTGGAAATAAGAGAAATAGGCTATACTGGGAAGCCCCACCAACAAATCCACTCAGAGGAGATGAGCAGAGATAAGCAATGTCACAGAAAAGAAACAAATTCTTTCAGGTGTATAAATCCAATTATAATCAAACTGAAGTTGTGAGCACATAAAAAAAAATGAATGTCAGTCAAAATGGAGTTGCTATAGAAAATGAGAACCATGAAGGTAAATATCCAAAGTAAAAATTACATTCATCAACTGCATTGGAGTATGCAAGGAAGATTGGCAAGAATATTCCTATCACTGTAAATAAATGAATTGGAATTAGCTTTAAACCACTACACATTTAATTCATTAACTAACTCTTCCTGATCTAATTCTATGATCACAAAGAAATCCATTTTATATTTTGGCTTCCCAGAATGAGCTGGTTTTGCTATCATCAATATTGTTGTCCATACAACAGTTACTTTGCTTATTATAAACAAATCAACTGACATTCAGGATTTATTCACCAGTTTCAAGGACTCTGTTGAATTCACCAATATAATATCTAGTCTTTATGAAGCCTCTTGAAAGCTAGGCAACAGCCTTCTCCAGGCATTTATAAACTTTTCCAAAGTGTTATGGGAAAACTAAGACTTCTAGACATTCACACTTTTCTATCTGTATTCTAGTCTAATCTATAAAATCTCACAGTGGGTTGTCTATCCAAAATGAAGAGTAATCATAATCAATTAACCCTACTAGTACTTCAAATTCAATTTAAGTTTTATTTTACAGCCCTTCTGAGAACTATTGTGTACCATTTTTAAAATTACCCAAAAAAAGGTATCACATGAAAACATTAATGAACTTAAAAAGTTTTCAGCTTGTGAATGTGTTTTACATTGGATTAATAATGCCAAGAGCATTTCAAATTCAGGTGTCCATTTTTACACTTCAGTGAGCAGAATATGTGTGCACACTGTATGTGTATGATGTCAACAAAACATACCTAAAATTTAAGTATTTGAATGTATTATGTCTTAGAATAGAAGTTTGTAAAAGGTGAGGAGACTTTCAGGTGTATCTCCCACAAAACAATCAGCTCGTAAAAGATGTTCATAAAGTAGAAAATTATTTTACTAAATATAAAATTTTGTACCTTGATTCAAAAAATAAAGAAACTTAAAGTTAGGTTTGTAATACTTGGTATAATAATATAACTGAAGAGGAAAAGCCTTCTAATACTTGAACATTTTAGGCTCTGTTCAGTCCATACAAATTGTATATATTAGTAAGTACTACCAAAATCACAGAATGGTTTGGACAAACCAGAGACACTTAAAACTGCCCTGAAGTCAGGATAGTCTGGGTTACGCTACAGGAACAAACAAGCTCAAAAATCTCAGCATAGGTATAATGCTTGTGCTATACTTTCACTGCAAGTTGGCTAGGCTCCTGCTCTACATAACTGCCTCCCTTAGTCTATTGGCAAGACTGATGGAGCAACCATTGCCAGATGGAAAGACCGAAGAAAGGAGAATGTAGTGAGGCAACTGTTGATGGGAAAGTGAGATCCTACCATGTGCCCAGGAGGAGGGGAAAAAAACCCCTAAACACAGTATTTGTTTATAGCACTATTGACTATGAAAGGATAAAAAGCAATGATAAGATGTATAATTACATGTCACAATCTCAACAAAAAACTGTTGAATTGAATGGGAAAAGCTCTAGGAATGAAAAAAGTCATTACTGTTTAGAAATAAAATGTATGCAATTTCTTTCTTGCTATGAAACAACTTACAGAGTTGAAATCGTGCACTAGGTAAAAGCAAAAAATAAACAGGGCCAAATTTAAGGCTATTTATATTCTCTTCACAGAATTACACTAGGATTCTTTTAATCACAATAAGGCAGAACTTCTAGGACATCAAGGGGACAGGAGCTAGGGGCATGGTTTCCCTCCCCTTTTATTCCTTAATATATGAGATGCCAACACTACTCTCCTCTCTGCTGAAAGCCCTCACCCAAAGTGATATTCACGAATGTTCACAGCTGCCCTGGGCCCCAGGTATGTACTTGGTTTGGGGGCTGGAAACACATGGGGATACTGTCTGAGGCCCCAAGAAAAACCACTGCCAGGCTGACCTTTGTGGCAATGGAGGGCAGCAGATCTTCTGACCCCCATTTTGACTTCTGCTGGAACAGAAATTATAAATGTAGAGTAGCATCTAATCACATTTTATTTCTGCCTTCATTTGAGACACAAAGGGACAGGTTTCTTAACTTTCTAGGAGGAAAAAAAAAGCAAACAATCAAGCATAATTTCTAGACAAAAGGACTCTGTAAAGAACTTGCAAGGGCTATATATTCTCCTCCTTCATATAAATATGTAGTCTATCTTGAGGAAAGAGTACATAGACTTTGAAATACACATGTAGAATTATGTGCTTGTCTCCCTCTTCCTCTGCCTCTCCCCCTGCTCCTGTGTTCTCTCTTAAATAAATAAATAAATAGTAAATAAATAAATAAATAAATAAATAAATAAATAAATAGCATTTCCTCTAAGTGGCTGCAGAAGAAGAATTCAGACAGATTCAAAGCTTAAGAAGGATTCGACAGGTTGTGGGCAAGCTTCATAACCTGTGTCAAACTTCTTTATATATGAGATGAAATTATAGTAATAAGGAACTAATCGGGTTTTGTAAGAATAATATGAGTGTGTGTGAGGACTTAGAATGTTGACTAGAAAAGAGTGCTCAACAAGTATCAGTAATTTGCAAACAGAAACATGAGAGTTCTAGGCATAGAGGAGATCATGCCTTGCAAAGGATATTCAGTGGTTTGATGTTGCTTCCATACTCCTTTGTGTGGCTTTCAATCTAGCTTCGTCTGTCTTTTCAGGCTCCTTGTCTGCTTTAGTGCAAACTGACTGTACAGTCCAATTCACCCAACCGCTCAACATTTCCTAACCCCAGGATGCACTTTCTCTCTCAGTTAGACCCCACAGTCCGAAATACCAAGAGTCCTGTTTCTCTTTGTCCATCCTAGAAAGCAAACCTATAGACAAGTCCTCCACAAAACTTCCCCAGATTTTGAGAGACTCAACTGCTTATTTCCATAGTGTCTAAACTTCAGGAAAAATTTAGTACATGGTTGATATCTCACATTATACTCATTTACATATTGATCTGTTTCATTTATGGATTAATTCCTTACAAAAGAGTGTATTTTAGTTGTGTTCCTACAGAGCTTCATGTGAGGACTTCTATATGTTAGAAACTCAGTAAATGTTAATTGAATTTAAAATGCTCGAAAGAAGCAGACAGACCATTTAACAATGAACAAAGATAAAAAGAGAAAAGGATCATTCAATATTTATAGATCATAAATTTAAACAGGTTTTGGTCTGCCCGTTTTTAGAATTTTGTGTTTGTTTTGCTGTATGTGCCTTTACTTCAATATTCACCTTTAAAGGCTTAAAAGCAAAATTACTACCAGGATAAGAAGCCCGAATGAAATCATTCCAAACAATATAATTATGTTTATATCCTCTTGCATTTAGCCAAGATTCCTACCCTTATTTCCTACCCTTAAATAAGGTAGACTTCCATACAGCACAACAGCCTTGTAGCGGCAGTGACTTAATTTGGGATTCTAATGTATTGCTTCCTTTGTCCAACAGCTGTTGCTACTAAATTTCTGCCTCTCTGCAAGTGATCACATGGCAGAGTAGTCCGCCAATTTAGACATGGGTGGTTCTCCTACTAATTTTCTTTGCCCTCTATCTACTGTAGGTGAAAATACCAGATTCTCACTTCCTGGGCTTTCCTTTCAGCTATGTTACAGACTTATAAGCAGTGCTGGTCATGGGGACCATGTTGTATGTCTGCCGGGGGTATCTGGAAAAGGTTTACATCCACAATAAAAAAAAAGACCTCTTTCTGCCTTTGAATGTGTTGTGTGAAGGTCCACCCGTTGTCTGTTGCAGTTATTTTTTTAGTCGTAAGAGGACACACCTGAAAACTTTAAAACCATGTCGCCAAAAATAGACGACAGAAGGACAGGAAAACACCCTTGTCCTGAATGACACTGCTTTTCCAGAAAGTAAATCCCAAGATCTATCAATTCTAGACTTGTTTTTCAGTTAGATCAGAAGTCCTTATTTTTGTCCTTTTATGTTTGGTGTTATTTTACTTGCAACTGAAAACATTCTCACAGATATGCAATTTCCTCCACAGAGTCCAGATTTTACAGTAAGGATACAAAGTCTAAAGTGTTTCCTGAATGATACAGTATTTATCACAATCCCGGCAGACTAAAACTGGCGTTTCTCACTTGGAAATTTCTTTCTCTATAAAATCCCAGTTAATGGTAATATTCAGTCATAATAAAATGATGACTGAAGGGACATTTAAACTGAAATTATGTGACTGTCTTTATAAACTGTAATACTTTGAAAGATAAAACTAATGGCAATCTTGTGCAGTTAAACATTAATATCTTGCTAATCCTGGCCCTCCCTGGTGATTTACAGCTCACTGAATACTGCTAATAAATATTCTAGTGTAATGCATGTCAATAATACTTACTGTGTGAGGACTGTATCAACTTACCTCCAAATGAAACAGCAAGACATCTAAGCTAGAAATCTTTCAATTATTTTATGGCAAAGAAATTGAAGAACTTTCTATTTCAAAACTCAATTGCTGTATATTGCTCTATTTTGGTTTGTTTGCCCTGAGGACTTATTCATTCAGTCTAGAAATATATAGGGCACATTTTTATGTATAGAGCCATGCCTATAAAGTCCTGTTCACTTCAGGGAAATTAGCAAGACCCCTAATTCTAACATCCCTATCATCTAAAGCAGATATCCCCTACCTGTACCAACATTAAGCACACAGACCAAGGGAAACAGAATATATGTTTTGGCTTACATAAGAGAAAACAGAAATCCTTTAAGATGTATAATTAGCAGTACCAGGATTTACTATTTGTATATTTTACCTACTAACAGTCCTTATTTTGTCCTTTTAAAATGAAAGTTGTACAATAACCAGTTACGATAGAATGGGGGCAAACAGTGGTTAACTACACATTAAAGTATGTGGTCTTCACTTTTTGTTTTGGAAGAGAGGGACAATTAAAATTTTAATACCTTCTTTTTTTGGTAAAAGAAGGTGACCAGAACTATGATTACACATGACAGAAATTTCAACTCAGACCAAGTTAAGCTTTAAGAAAAGGGAGGGGGGAACCTATTGGCCCAGGTATCTGAAGAAACTAGACGAGGTTCTCATTCAGTGTGATCCAAGAATGCCGTCATTATCATGTGGTCTTGGTTCCTACTCTTGGTGTGTTCTCAGTTCCCATGTGGCCTCCCATGGCTCCAGATTCATATCTTCCTTATTACTAACAAGATCAGGAGAGAAGCATGATGTCCTCCTTTCAATGATTCCAGAAAAAAAAGTCTCCTTAAATTTCATTTCTTCTGATTGGGTCTTGGTCCATTCCTAACTCCAGTGACCAGAGTCAAAAGTGGAGATTTCTTCACTGAATTATATAAAGTGAAACAAAAGAGGGGATTGTTTAAAAAAAAAAAAAAAAGAGGGGATTGTTCACGAGAATCAAATTATGGATTTATTACCAATAGGAGAAACAATAGGTCCTGAGTATCAAAGATATCCACTATCATCTTTTCTTTTTAAACTAGAGTCAAAATAAAACCAAACTGACAAATTGGCATACATCCTTTGGATACACAAAGAAGTAATCACTTGGTTGTCATGTGACAAAAGTCACTTTAAATTTGATTGAAATCACTCATTATCCTCAAATCTTTCAGTGTTAAAACAGAATCTAAACTACATTTTATACATATTACTTAACATATTTACTTTCTTTTCATCAAAAAATAAATGATTTGGTGTGGTAAAGTCTACCATGAGGTCAACACCACAAAGAATTATAGGAGACATGACTCCAGAAACCAAATTAAGTAACTGAGGCAAAAAGACTTACTTACATGAAGAGATGTCAACCAATGGAATGGAAGAATCAATCATGTAAAAATGTGTGCTCTTGCTGTGAAATAAGTGGGGTGGATACAGAAAATGTTAAAGACTGAGGCTTGAACTAGAATCCTCAAAGAATGTTAGGATTTAATGATATGAGGTCAAAAGATAGTCTAAGTGGAAGGAATATCAGCCACCCCCACAACCCCAACACCAAAAACTAACTAAACACATAAATAAATAAAACAGTGACTAAAATAAAATTTCTTTTTAGTGAGAAAGCAAGGATGTCATTTTCATAAAAACAGAAGTGAGACACAAAATTCTACATCAGGAAACTATGGAGTCCAGGTTAAGAATGACTGCCAGAACATGGTAAAAATGTGGGTAATGGAATCATGCAGTCCAGAGCTCAAGTCCCAGCACTGCCACTTAACAAGTATGTGGCCTTGAACCAATTACTGAGCTTTTCTCTGCCTTATTGCTTTATCTGTTAATGAAGGTTAAGAAAACTCATCTGAAAAGACTGTGAGGACTAAATGAGACAATGCATTTGAATTCCACACAGTCCCTGGTGTGTGTGCCACACGTAACAACTGTCAGTAGTTGTTAGCATTACTCTGAGAGTGAATGTGATGAAAAGGAAAGATCCCTTGTTGGGCTCTTTAAGGAAAAAACAAAAGAAAACCTTGCCTTACTCAGTCCCTTTAGGTGACATGGAGTAGTTGTGTGTTTTTAAGGAGTAAACACGGAAAGAAAGACAATGCACAGCAACATCTCAAAGGAACCCAGGGACCATCAGAGAACAAAAACCATAGTCGACCTGGCTTCACAGTAACAAGATCACCATACCCCAGTGTGGTTCAGGCTCCAGGACTCTCAGAAGACACAAGGTGAGTGTGTTTCCTTCTCATAACAACCTAACGGCTTTCTCTGATGAATCTTTTTATGGCAATTCTCTGCTTTATCTCCCTCTTAGCTTCTGCTCCTACCTCCACTGAGCTGACTCTTCTCACATGGCCAGTCAAATCCTGAGAGAGAAGGTTGACTCAGTAAGCTGTTCCTTGGGCAGATCATTCACCCCTTCACCTCTCTAGCTCCCAACCTATAAAAGGTCTGTCCTTGGATCCAATGCCCATCCGGCTGGCAGTTGCCAGTTACCAGAGTGCCACTTGAGAGAAGGCAGTTGTAGCATGGAGGAATCTGTGGAAGAAATCCTACAGATGGGGCTGTGCACGGAAAGTGGGGTGTAAGACTTAGTAGATCATATGAGGTTTGGTCTATCCAAGACATGGAAATTTAAAAAAAAAAATTAACTACGAAAGCGATTTTAAAAGTGATCACTTAGCAACAATTATTCAAGGGTGCCTGGGTGGCTCAGCGGGTTAAAGCCTCTGCTCAGGTCATGATTCCAGCGTCCTGGGATCGAGCCCCTCGTAGGGCTCTCTGCTCAGCAGGGAGCCTGCTTCCCCCTCTCTCTGCCTGTGCCTCTGCCTACTTGTGATCTCTCTCTCTCTCTGTCAAATAAATAAATAAAATCTTTAAATACAACAACAAAAACAACAATTATTCAGGTATCAATATGCTGAAGCATCAAAGAGAAGGGTGCTTCGGTAAGGCAGGTCAGCAAGGAAGTTGCTATGTTTATGATGCTATGTGATAGCATGATGCGTGAACACCTGATTCAGGATTATCAGACTGGAAATGGGGAAGTCAAGTTGACCTGAAATATCTCAATAACACGACTCTGACTTGATAGCTGACCAGTGGCCAAAGACTCTTAGCAGAGTGGTTAAGAGCATAAACTCAGTGCTTGAGAGTCTGAACAACATTGTTTAATGTTCATGTTTTGTTATTTACTAACCCTAATTGTTGTGTATCTAACTCCAAACCTCATTTTAGGGTTATTTACAACAGCAGCTGTAGAGTGTTAGTGTGTGAAGCGAATGAGATCATTTTGTGAAATGCTGAACACAGAATGTCATTTAATAAATGCTCGACTCACGTTACCTGCTTCCATTAGCTCTCTAAGAAGAGAAGGAGTCCAAGGACTCCAAGAGATTTAGATCGAATCCATGCAAGAGTCCAAGGCCTCAGGAGGAAACTGGTCTTAATGCAGCAGAGATTGGCTTCTGCTTTGGATGTGCTGGGGGTTTGTGGTACAAAAATAGTTTTAACTGAAAAGGCCCTGAGGGCACTGAGCACATGGAAGGTCATTAACTTAGAAGAAGAGATAGAACAAGAGAATGATACTAGGAGCAAAAGATGATGATGTTGAAAGAGTACAGGTAGGCTCCCCAGAGACAAAAAGCAGGGAGATCAGAGAGAAGAGGCTTGCTCCTTTCCCCCGCTGGAGGTTGATGAGGAGATGTGCCAGGAAAGACAATGCAGAAGGCTCTGTGGGACAGAGTCCCAAGATTCATTTATGGGAACGTGTAATTTAAATAATTTGAACTATGCTTAAAATTATGTGTTTGTGGTTGGCCTTTTATCTCACTGTAAGAATACAATACTCCATAATTAACTGGAAAGTTCAATAAAAATGATTTTAATTTATATGAAGTGTTTTGTGAATACTTTCCTTCAAAATAAATTATGCAGAAGTAATGCCCCTTAAGCACTACATTGTACATAAGAATATTTAGGGGATTATAATACAATGATACACATTTTGAATTTGCTTATCTCTGTATGTTGTGTCATTTAATGCCATAACAGAAAATGGAATTCATTCTCATTGAAATCCATCAATAATTCTGTACTATTTGCTAAAGAGCACGTTAACTCTTTCTCAAACCATAAACTTGATAAGAACTTCCTTCCTTTTTTCTCAGTAATGCTACCCAGCCCATACACACAATCACCAAGACTCATTGCTTCTAATAGTTAAGTATCTGTCAGAATATCCACATTTCTGCATTCCCACTGCCACTGCCTTAATCCAAGCCAAGCCAACCATCTTCCCTTGTGGGGACTACAGCCATGGTCCACTCTTCTCCATTTCCAATCCTTCTCCATGTCATTATCTAGGGATATCTCATGAAAACACAAATATAGTCACAAATTTCCACTACTTAAAACCCAACAAGTTCCTCCCCTAGGCTTTAGATGAACTCAAACCTCTTTGACACAACCCATATGGCCCTTCACATCTGGCTCCCATCTACTTCTAGAGCTTCATCTTTCACCATTCTCTGTTTGGCACTCTATGCCCCAGTCATACTCAACTCTTCTCAGTTTGTGTCTCATCATCCCTAATCATCTCCCTCACCTCCTCACTTTAGATACACCTAAGACAATTCTAACTATTCGACTTAGGTACTCTTCAACTCTAAGCTTAAATTTCTTTCTCCTGTAAGCCCTGACCCCCAAATCAGGGTAGGTCTACAATGCTATCCATTCTATTTTTGCCTCTTATTATACCTGTCACACTCATAACCACTTGTTTATTGTCTTTCTTATTAAGTTCCCTACCTATTAAAGGCTGGGACCATATCAGTTTTGTTTATAGCCCAAGCTGCAATAATAGAATCTACTGTTTATAAGAAACACAGTAAATATTTATTGACTAAACTGAATTTTTGGAAGAATATTATTAAAGTAAATGGTAGTAAACATTTATTTTATTGCTGAGTAATTCCATTAATCATTTCAGTTATTCATCCACAGAGCCCATTTATATCAGATGATATATATATATATATATATATATATAATAAAGTATAAACTAAAGGGTATATATTTATATACATATATATGTATTTCAAATCAGATAATAACTATTTACATTCTTTAAAATAGAGATATATATTTTAAGATTGTAATTTCACATGCAAACTGTATTCATAATACTTAAATGATTTTAGAAATATGCAAAACTCTTTTCTACAAATAAATCCTCTTTGTAATGAATTTCTTGGCCAAAAAGAAACCTGGTAGAATTTCTTCTGGATTCTTTCCCCCAAACCTCTCTATGATTCAAATACTCTCTTTACAATCATAAATTAATATGATTTTTCCACTATAGGAGTAATTTCTGATGAAAAGGAATAAATTGTGTGACTTGGTGCTTGGATATTTCCATTTATGCTAGTAAAAGAGAAATAGCAGGGGACACACCACAAATGAAAATGATGATTTATCTTCAAGTGTGAGCCGTATGATAGGAACAGTATGAATGTTTGAAACTGAGAGATACAGGAATTTCCTAGGAAATACATACCCCAGATATTCAAAGGTTATTGCAATTCAATCCTAAAATAATGGAGCCTAAATTATTAAACAGAATCTGTCTCAGACACCCAGAATTAGACCAAAAGCCAATTAAGTGTTTAATGCTATTGGGTATCATGAACTAATTCCCCCAAACTCTAGGGACAAGTTTTATTCCAACCCTGTCCTAAAAATAAGAAGCTAGAGACAGTCTTAGAATACTTTATTTTGTCTCAGGTTATTAATTGACTTGATTCGTGACCTTGTGTGGGGGTGAGGGCAGTAAGATACAGGCTATTAAAAGGTAAGAAGGCACTTTTAAATTAACATATTGGTGGTCAATGGGAAGTGTTTCTTTCTTTAGAACATTTACTTCAAAAATTAAAGCTCAGTAAATTTTCGTGGTTGGTGTTAAAAAAAAAATTAGAAATACCATTACACTCCAGCTAATGACCAACAGCCAGGAGCCAGAGTCCAATAAGGTCCCAACTTCCTGGCCACCCAGGTTTTCCAGTTATGCAAGTCTTTCAGGCTTAGACTAGAATGAAATTTTCAGATTTAACTTAAAATTAAAGTTAAACATCCAGGATAGTGCAGAAGTCAACATTAGAGAACAGAGGACCTGTATAACCTTTCCCCCAACCCAGTTTTGGACTCATCTTAGGGAAGGGATCAAAGTCCTACTAAGACAGACAAATGAAAAAAGTGATTATTCCTACATATTCTTCCAAACACCCTTCTCTGTATGTAGATGTCACCTTTTCCTGTTACTAGCTTGAGGCCCCAGCCCCCAGGAGCCTCTCACATCTCCTTGTCATGACCCAAGAACAGAAGTGCTTTGGTATCTTCTGTTAACTGTGCTATAATGTTAGCTCTGCCTGCCTAGGATTGTAGGTCTCATTCATGCCTTCATCTCAGTTTCCAGTACCTCCATTCCACTTGCTTCTCTCTGGAAGCAATTATATCCTCTTGTAAGAACATGGCTTCTCTATTGGTTCAGCTGGCAACTGCACATGATGCTGAACATTGCCTTTAAAATCATTCCAGTTATTTTAGAAGTGTCTGAAACAGGGACTTTTTTCTAAAATAGGGAGTCTGCTATCCTTGCTGGACCACAAACTCAAGAAAAACCATCCTTCCTGGGCCAGATAAACTGTGCTGACCAAGGTAGCCAATGATCCCCTAAAATCAAAGTGAAAAGCTTCTGGGCTTTCAGCTTTCCATAATATATTACTGCTGACCAATACTTTATTCCTAGAATTCTCTCCTCCTTTGGTCTCCAGCATCACATACTCTCCTGGTGTTCCTCTAACTCACCAACTAGTGGACCACTTATTCGTAGTCACATGTGAAGGTGCCTTGTTTTCTGTCTAGCCCATAAATGACCCTGAAGCATACAACAGCTTATCTTCTGCTTTTGTCCATTGCACTGTCCTTACTCATATGCTGCCTGTTCCCTAGAATATCTAGACTTCCTCAACTCTATTTTCAGCATAGACCTCCTTCTAGAACTCCATGCTTATATACTCAACTGTCTATTCAATATTTTGCTCAACTGTGCTACAGAAAATTCAACCCCAACATATTCAAAACAGAGTGTCCCTTATCCCCTTCTCCACTCCCCATGTCATGAATGGCACCACTTTTCCACCATCAAATCATGAAAAGAAGTATGACAGATATCAGAGTCTTCTCTTTTCTTTTAATCAAATCCCATTGATTTGACCTCCTTAAATACTGTTTGTAACTTCTTCTCTCTCTCTTCCCTTCCTGGTATTTCATACCGGCATGCCTTCATGATCTCTTGACCATGTAATCTTAAAAGATGTCCCTGCTCATTTTGTCTTCCTCTCATTAAATCTTCACAAAGTAGTTTTTTAAAACACAGATCTGAACATGTTATCACCAACTTAATGCCATTTGGAGGCTCTCTTAGCCCAATGATTCTCAAATTTTAGCATGCACTGATCACCTAAAATGTTTGTTGAAACAGATTGTTGAGCCCTACCCACAGAACTTCTGAAATCAGTAGGATTCGGGTGGTCCTGAAAACAGGCATCTCTAATAAGTTCCCAGGTGGTGGTGTTGATTATAGACAGAAATCACACTTTGAGAACCACTGTACAGTTTATGGTATATATTTTATACTTCCTAGCATGGTGTACATGGCATTGTCAACCCATCTCTACAGCCATATCTCCCTACCACCATTAGATGGATCTGAAAAATGGGCTCCAAATGTGTAAAAGTACCTCACTGCTTCTTACTTCTTTGCCTTTGCTTAATTATTCCCTCTTCCTCTTCTCCTTTCCCTTTCCCTGCTTATTTAATAACCACTCATCTTTCAAGATCCAGCTCAAGTGTCATCTCACTGAGATATTCCCCAAGACTGTCTCTGCTTCCTCACTACACATACACACACACACACACACGAAACATACAGGAAGAACTGTCTACTCCCTCCCTTGGACCTTACTTATGAGGTGAACCTCCTCTTGTCACAGAGCACGTGTCATTTTATCATACTTAACTGCCTGTCTTCCTCTTTAAACTCTCATGCCTTGTAGACAGAAACTCTCTCAGTAATAGGTGTTCCTCCATTACACAGCAGAACATCTATAACATTGTAGAAATGCAACATTTTTACAGTTGAACTAACACGGATGAATATATAAGTTAAACAATTTTAAAAGCCTATGCTTACATGTTAATAAATTCAAATAGAATTTCGTGTTAATCAAAAAAAAAGAAAGAAAGAAATTATATGATTATATGCACTCTCCCACATGGATTACTCTGTATCCTTGTATAAGGAAAACTCACAAATTAGAAAAAAATATACAGGGGTATGTTATTATTTTTAGTATAAGACTGATGTGGAGAAGAGAAGTAAAGCAGATTAAGCCTTCTTTCTTCTAATTAATGAATACAGACACTAACAATAATTTGGCTAATGAAATATTAAGCCATACAACTGACTACACAGCAATTCCATAAGAATAAAAAGACTCCAGGAATTCTATTGTATTTTTGACTATACTGAGTAAGGCCAGCATTATTTTATGATGCATTCACCATTCTTAAATAAAAAGGATCTAGACCATCTTTACAATGAAAAGAAACAATTCATTTAAACAGGGCATTGAGTGAGTGGAAGGATTGGTTCAGACTATAAATTATTGAATAGCCAACCAAAATGAAATCTTTATATTCCTGTTGGGTCACTGACATAAATTCCTGTGTGTTTTATAACACATTACCCAAATATTTTGAATAGTTCGTGTATTTATACATTATTTTAAAAATATAATACAAAATATAATAGCCAATAACTAGAGTGTATAATATTGTATGAAGTACAGAGGAAGATTCAAAGAAGGTCAAAACTACCCCCATCCTATATTTCAACAGGGGCACATTGTCCTATTTGGATAGGACAATTCTCTGTTTTTTCAACTTTTTTATTTAAATTCAATTAGCCAATATATAGTACATAATTAGTTTCAATTCTTTATTGTGTGGAACGGTTCAATGCATTTCAAGATGTTCAGGATTCCTGTTACTCATCTACTAAAATACTGGTAGTATCCACTATTGTAACCAAATGCTCCTACACATTCCCAAACACTTCCCAGGAGTGGTATCAGCTACAGTTAAGATTTACTAAACTAGAGGTACCCTGATAAGGAGGCTTTTTGTGAAAAGTTGTGACACTCACTCTCTGACTATCCCACCCGTTTTAAAGGGCACAAGAAAGAAATGAAGAATACTTTAAATTTTCTAATTTTTTGTTAGTTTAACCTTCATTTTACTCATATAACTCACTAATTAATAAGCTTAAATATGAATGGTAATGGTACTACCTAATAAATAGTTACCAACAGAATAAATATTTTTTGCACTATTGTCAGCTATTATAAATTAGACAGTAACTATCATCTGGTCTAGATGTGTTGTTGGGAAACCAGCACACATCAGATAAATCATATATTTTGCAATAATATGTCACAACAAATTTCAAAAGGTAGAAATATTGGATAGAATGTGCTTTGACTAAATTAAATTAAATAAGCAATTGATAATAGCTGACAAATCAAATATTGAAAAATTAAATAACACACTTATCACATAAAAATTAGATCAAAGAAGAAATCAAAAGAAAAATTAGAAAATATTTTGAACTGAATAATGAACATAAAGATCAAAATTTGTGGGATGCAGGGGCGCCTGTGTGGCTCAGTGGGTTAAAGCCTCTGCCTTAGGCTCAGGTCATGATCTCAGGGTCCTGGGATCAAGCCCTGCATCAGGCTCTCTGCTCAGCAGGGAGCCTGCTTCCCCTTCTCTCTCTGCCTGCCTCTCTGCCTATTTGTGATCTCTCTCTGTCAAATAAATAAATAAAATCTTAAAAAAAAAATTTGTGGGATGCAACTAAAGCAGAGGAAAATGTATAGCTTTAAATTTCTATATTGAAAAAAAGACAGATTTAGAATCAATGCTCTAAGTTTCTATCTTATGAAGCTAAGTAAAAATAGAGCAAATTATGAAGAAAAAACAATGCAAATTAGAGCAGAAGCCAATTAAATATAAAACAGAAAACTGTGGTAAAAAGAATGCCCCCCACAAAGATGTCTATACTCTAATCCCTGAAACCTATAAATGTTGTTAGTTTATGTAGCAAAAGGAATTTTGCCAGTGAGATTAAGATCATGGACCTTAAAACAGGGAGTTAATCCTGGGTTATCCAGATGGGCCCAACTGTATTACATGAGCCCTTAAAAGCAGAGAACTTTCTCCAACTACAGTCAGAGAGATGTGGCAGTGCGGAAGTCAGAGAGGCTGGAAGCCTGAGAAGCCTAACTCGACAAGTCACTGCCGATCTAAAGTAAAGAGGCAAGAAATCTCGACAACCTTAGGAGCTGAGGGAGGCTCCCAATAACAGCCAGCACAGGAACAAAAGGACCTCAACTTTCCCAAAGACCTAATTCTGCCGACAAGCTGAACGACCTCAAGAGTGGATTCTTTCCCAGAGCTTCCAAAAAGGATCACGGGCCAGTCAACACCTTGATTTTGTCCTTGTGAGATGAAACTGAGAGCCAGCTGAGCTGTGCTGGACCCAGAATTCTGACACATGAATATCCTGAGGAAATAAATAAATAAATAAATAAATAAATAGTTTAAGTTGCTCATGATAATTTGTTATGACAGCAGTAGAAAATTCATATAGTTAACGAATACAAAAGCAGGTTTTCTGAAGACCAATCAGGATAAAAAAAGAAAATACAAATTCTCAATAGGAAAAATAAAAGAAGGGGCATTACCACAAATCATATAAACATTAAAGGGTCAATAAGGTCATGGCATATAAAACATTATGCCAACAAATCTAAAAAGTTAGATTAAATGAACTGCTTGAAAAGCACAACCTGACAAAACTGATATAAAATATGTATGTGTGAGACTTTTTATATAACATATGTAAGATAATATGTTAATATATAATAATATATGTATATATGCATATCCCTATATTCACCAAAGAAATTGAATTTGTAGTCAAAATCCTTCCAATAAACAAACTCTAAGTCCTAATAATTTCACTGGTGAATTGTACTGAACATTTGAGAAAGAAATAATAACAATCTTATTTAAACTGTTTCAGAAAACAAATAAGAAAGTAACTTTCCCTGACTTTTTACAAGTGTCCACCTAAAACCAAAGGTTGATGAAAGTAAATACAAGAAAAATTATCTACCTATAATTTTGCACATAGATGGAAAAAAAGTCTTAATAAAATGTTATCAAAAGAAGTCCAGAAATACAAATAAATAATGCACACAATGACCAGGTGGGACTTCTTCCTGGAAGATAAGAACCATTAAGTAATTCATCATTATTAACAGAGTTTTAAGAAAAGAAAAGCCATGTTATCTTCATAGATACAGGAAAAACATTTAGGAAAAACAACAACTATTCATAATAAAAATCATTAACAATTAGGAATAGAAGAGAACTTCATCAAACTGATAAAAAGCATCCTTAACCTACACCGAACCTTCTTTACTTGGTTAATAACTGACATTCTTTCCCTAAGATTGGGAACATGGCAAAGATATCTACTGTCACCACTTCTATTCAACATTGTACTCTAGCTCCAGCCTCGTTTTATTCAGAAATGACATGATTATATTCTTTAAAAATCCCAAATAATCAAAGAAAAAGATATCAGCACTAGTAAGGGAATTTAATAAGGTGACCTTTTTATAGGTCAATATACAAAAACCAATTATATTTCCATATTCTAACTTCAAATAGAAATGAAATTAAGCAAACAATACCATTTATAATAGCATTAAAAAGCAAAATGCTAGAAATAAATTTAATAAGGAAAAGGTAAGAGCTTCACACCAAGAACCACAGAAGACTGCTGAGACAAATTTAAAAATACTTAAATGAATAGAGTGTTCTACCATGTTCCTAGCCCGGAGGAATCAACATCATTAAGAGGGCATTTCTTTTCAAATTAACCTGCAGATGTAATGCAAGCAAACAACATTCCAGTGAATTTTTAGCTGAAATCTGTAAACTGACTATACAGAAGTCAAAGGATTTAAAACAGCAAAATCAAAACAAGACAAAAAAAAAAGAACCCTGAAATATAATAATGAAGTTACAGTTTTTTGGTTTTTGTTTTGTTCTGTTTTTACTCTCAGGTTTCAATACTTCCTATAAAACTGCAGGGAAAGGGGTGCCTGAATGGCTCAGTGGGTAAAAGCCTCTGGGTGGCTCAGTGGGTTAAAGCCTCTGCCTTCGGCTCAGGTCATGATCTCAGAGACCTGGGATTGAGCCCCGCATCAGGCTCTCTGCTCAGCAGGGAGCCTGCTTCCCTCTCTCTCTGTTTGCCTCTCTGCCTACTTGTGATCTCTCTCTCTGTCAGATAAATAAATAAAATCTTTAAAAAAAAAAGCTGCAGGGAAAAAGTGCAATATGGTCACAGGAATAGACAAATAGGTCAATGGAACAGAAAAGAAACAGAGATCAACTCATGTATACACAGGGTCAACTGATATTTAACAAGGACACCAAGGTAATTCAAAGAAGTAAAGGAAGATCTTTTTTAACAAATGGTGCTGGTAGTAGACATCTTTATAAGGAAAAAAAAATTTCCCCCAATGTCATACCATATCCCAAAATGATGTACAGGTGATCACTAACATTACGAGCAATTTAAAACCTAAAATACATAATGTATAAACTTACTGAAGACCTATGTTGCACACCTGACATTAAGGTAATGAGTGTCAACTATACTTTAATTTTAAAAATGTTAAAATTGTAAAGCTTCAAGTGGAAAACAGAATATTTTAATAATTGTGAAGTAGGCAATGATTTCTCAGTGAGGATCAAAAACACTAAAGATAAATGAAAAATATATCATCTGAATTTCATCAAATTAAAAACAGCTTATCAAACGATACTCTTAACAAAGATAAAAAAGCACAGACTGGAGAATATATTCTCAGGACAGTGTCCCAGTATCTGCATCCAGAGTGTAATACAGAACACTTACAGTTGAATAATAAAACACAATTTAAACATGAGTAAGACTTGAAAGGATACTTCACAAAAATAAGGTATAGGATGTTCAAAAAGAACATAAAAGATGTTAAACAACTTAAATCATTAGGAAAATGGAAATTAAATTCGCAATGATAAATCACTTTGCACATCATCAACACCAATACTAGCAAAGACATGAAGCAAGTGGAACTCTACGACATTGAGGTAAGAGTGCAATATGATTCAACCAGTTTGGAAAATCATCAATGTCTTATCATGTTAAAATTATACCTAACATAGAACCCGACAGTTCCAAATACTTAAACCAAAGGACTTGCAGAAGAATGTTCATAGAAGATTTATTCATAATAGTAGAAAACTGGAAACAATCCAAAAATCCATCGATAGGAGCAGAAGCAGCAAATTATGGCATATTTATTAAACAGAAATGTTACTGAGTAATAAGAATTAACTAATGATATATGCAATAACATGTTTGAATCTTACAAATAGGTAGTATACAAAAGAAGTCAGATGGAAGAATGATTTTATGATTCCATTTATACAATATTCAAAAGCAGGCAAAAATAATTTATACCTATAGAAATCATAACTGTGAATGACTGTATAAGCGAAGATAAATTAGAACCTGAGGGAAGGATTTTCTGGTTAAGCGATGCCTGAGTGGCTCAGTCAGTTAAGTGTCTGTCTTCAGCTAAGGTCATGATCCCAGGGTCCTGGGATTGAGTCCTACATCAGGTTCCTTGCTCAGTGGGGAGCCTGCTTCTCCCTCTGCCTATAGCTCCCCCTGCTTGGGCTCTCTAGCACTCTCTCTCTCTCTCTCTCTCTCTCTCTCTATCTCTCTCTCTCAGACAAACAAATAAGAATCTTTAAAAAAACAACAATAAATTAGAATTTTCTGATTGAGATGGTGGTTACATGGATGTAGACATTTGTCAAAATGAATTATATATGTATATATATAATTATATATATATACGTATATATATATGTATATATATATATAACTCATTGAATTATATATATATGTATATATATATATATATATATAACTCATTGAATTATATATGTAAGAGCTGTATATTATAAAAAATATCACCTCAGTAAAAATACATGCCTTTTGAAAATCCGAAAAGGGGGAAGGAGGAGTTATCCAGTGAAATGTAGCAGAATTGACAGACAATGTTTAAAGTCTATTTGGATATAAAGATCATAAACTTTTTCGGGGCTCCTGGGTGGCTCAGTGGGTTAAAGCCTCTGCCTTCAACTCAAGTCATGATCTCAGGGTCCCAGGATCGAGCCCCACTTCGGGCTCTCTGCTTGGCAGGGAGCCTGCTTCCCCCTCTTTCTCTGCCTGCCTCTCTGCATACTTGTGATCTCTCTCTCTCTCTGTCAAATAAATAAATAAAATCTTTTAAAAAAAAATCATAAACTTTTAGCTATAACCCCAAAGGAACAATGACTGAAGGAATAAAGATATAAATTTTACTATGCTTACTTAGAACATTAAAATTTCAGCTGATTCTTCAAATAAAATATAGCAACCCATTAAAATGTTTATATTCTTGTGACTGACATCCATCTCATGATTTATATATTCATAATCAACAAATAATATAGAGTATTTCCTTGAATTAACTTACTAGTCTATAAGAATTTGGGATAAGAGATTAACTCTCAAACTGGAATGTGAAAGCCTATCAGCGTTTTAGGCACATTTCCCATCTAATAAATATATTTTTAAGGTTTAAATCTACTATTGGTATTAATGTTGTGCATCTGTAGATGTCTGGGCAAATGAGAGTCCCATGTATAAATACATAAAATATAATTTATGTTTTAGGATGATATCATGCAGCCCAGTTTGCAAAGGAGATGACACTCTGCATGAAACATGGGCTGTGAAGAATGAGCTAAAGAGTGCTATTTATCTCATTATGGAAGAACTCTAGATTTTCTATTTCTTAATATGGCAGGTTAGAAAAACTTGAGGGATATGTGAATTAAGACCTGCCTCTTGTTCTATAAGAGAAGTCTTCTAGGTGTGGATATCTTTGACACACACAAAAGAGTGAAAAATAGCTATACCTCAAATCGTTAATTTCAATTTATAAAGGGTTATTCAACATATATATTATTTCACTAGATAAAGGGTTAACATCCCTCACTAGGAAGCCAAAAGTTAAGTACTAATGATCAGAGATAAAGCTGAACTAACTTTCACTACGGTTGGGGATGAGCTTCAAGCATCTGAGGTTTCCAAGATTCATTGTGATAGAAATTGCTTTTCCTCTCAAATTTTTTCTCTTAATTCATAACTTTTTCTCTTAATCTGAAACAGTACTAGAAAAACAACTTCTCAATCCATGTTTGATGATTGAAGTCACGTAACAAACGAGAGCGTGGATAGGGAAGAGACAGCGAGGGCTGCCACGGTGTGCCCTGGGAAGTATGAATGGCAGTACCATGGTCAGAGAAGCAAACATCTGACTTGGGAAGGGTTGACACTGGAAAAGGTCAACAAATTCTGGAAGAATGTCTTCTCACAGAATCAAACAGTAAGTCCTACAATTAGACACCCTATCCCTTGCCCTCAGAGAATACTTCAATGGACTGTCCTTTCCTAGTGTTACTTAGCTGAGAATATTAGGGAAATTTTTCATCTGGTCATCAGATGTTCTAGCCTCCAAGTTAGAAAATTCACTGAGCTGTCGGATGTCCCTTGGCGCTCAATCTCAACAATGCTCCTGATGTAAAGGACATTGATGTGAGGACAATGGAATGGACATGAATCAACTGATAAAAAGAGATAGGCAGGCAGGCTTCAGTTCTAATTTAAAGGTAGAAAATAAAATTAAATTTTAAAAATATTCAATAGAGTTTTGTAAATTGAATTTGTATCATACCATCTGGCTAAATTCACTTATTCTATTAGTTTTTTTGCAGACTCATTAGGATTTTTTAAATATACTATTGTATCTTCTGCACATACAAAAGTAAAGTAAATAAAGGTACGTCCTTCAGGGGCTCCTGGGTAGCTAAGTCCAGACAGTTAAAGTGTCTGCCTTCCGGCTCAGATCATGATCCCAGGGTCCTGGAATAGAGTCCCACGTCATTATGCTCCGTGATCAGTGGGAGTCTGCTTCTTCCTCTCCCTCTGCCTCTCCCCCAGCTCGTGCTAGCTCTCACTCACTCTCTCTCTCAAATAAATAAGTAAAATCTTTAAAAAAATAAAGGAATGTCCTTCAGAAGTTGTCCAATATACAAAATCATTTTTATTGCATTGTGTTATGATGGTAGAACTTTGGTTGGAGCTACATAAAAAGATTTCCCATAATCCTCCAGAGATAAGGTTTTTTTTTCTTCAGCTCAGAAATTCATATTTGGGCAAATTTCAGTTTGGATATTTTCAGCCTACCAAAGATAATTATTTCATCCTCTGAGCTCTAGGGTCACTTCCTTCTTTAAGTCATGAGGATATTAATTTTTTTTTTTGAAAGAGCAAGGAAATTGAGGAGAGTTCTTATGGTCCCTCAAAAGTGATAACTTACTCCTCAGCAGAGATGCCGGCTTCTGTCTTGTTTGAACAAATAACTTACATATTCTGGGTTTTCTTTTTTCCATTTGAAAACCGATATCATTAGAATCAAATGGCATTTTTCAAGGTGGGGGTGTAGACGCCAACCCTGTGTGGCACTGAATAACCAACTGCATTGTTGGAATTTTTTAAGAGATGTTGCTATTTCGAAGACCTGTATTACAGAGGAGAAAGGGGAGCCTTTTTCAATCAAAAACTGGAGACTTCACACTCCAGTACCTTACCACACCAGAAAAAGGATTCCTTGCGTGTATGAGTACAACCTCAAACCTCCACCCAGGGCTAGCAGCAAGGAATGCACTCAACTCTCAGCAGCAGAGGGGAAGGCTGACTTTATCATCTTAATTTAAGTCAGCAACTTACAAAAGGCTATTTAAAAAGAGTTCTGCTAAGATGAAAGAGGCCACATCATCTATATAGTAAAATATTAATCAGTAAAGGTTTGTTATCAGTAAAGGAGTCACGGTGTGTTTCCAGGGGATAATAATCTGTTAGCTGAGATTTTAATGTTTTAAATATGTGACATGAGGTTCTACTGCCTTTGGAAGCCACTTATCTCTTTAGTGATTCTTTAAGTGTAAAGGATTCAGGTTCAAAGGATTCTAGTAAACAATGCTTTCTACCCTTAGAGAGTGTAATTTAGCAAACTGAAGGCTCTCTGTAAACTGTGTTTAGCTCTGTGCTTCCCAAACATGTGTAACCATGTACATAACACATACTTGCCTAACATGGAAATAACCTCCTTAGGACAGTCTTTGGAAAACACTGACCTCAAATGATTTCAGATCTGATCTATATTCTGAAAAGAGGCTCAAACTGAGTAGTCTTTGATCCGCAGCCTAATAAACTAGTGCAAAACTAACAGGATAGTATTTCACTGGCTCCTTATAGGTTTTGTATTCCCTCTCTCAAATATTTTAACTGATCTTCACAGCTCCACAAAAAGAGTCTTATCTTAAAATGGAGTTTTACCAATCTAACCTGATGCCAGCAAACCACAACACTCCAAAGACTTTGGTGGAAAATCATCAGATGTCAGAACAATGATACAATGGCTCAGTTTGCAAGAACGTCTCTGGCTGGAGCCACACTATCCTTCCGTGTCCTCAAGGTGTTAATTCTTTGAAAATGGCCACCTCAAATCCCCCCATGCTTCCCTCACGGGTGTGTGCAGTCACTGTCCTTATGCTCCAAACGACTCCTGCTTCCCTCATTCCCTCGAAACCTAGAGAAGTTCTTTACTATGGGAAGAACACTGGTTCAAACTAGGCACTCCAGCAAGCCAAGCCCTTTGTAAGTCATCAACCTGAGGACCCTGCAAGTTTCCTTTTGTAATCTCATGCACTCCTCCGGAAAGGAGAAATAGGAAATCTATGCCTCCCAGGGACAACAGTATCTTGATGAAGAATAGACACTCAATAGACTGATTTTCCCTTCAGCACCACCCCCCTCATTTTCTTACACCATTTTTAGAATTGCCAACAACAGAAAATAAAGATTGCCTTGATATTTATTATAATAAACCTTTATCTTGGAAAATAATAGTGACTAGTTTAAGAAGAAGAGCCATCATCTCTGCACCACCATTACCCACAGCCCTTTATGCAGAATGTAATCTTCACCTCAGGACAAAAACAGTATTTTCCAAGACTCTGCAGGGTATTTGGGACTATAATGGGGTAGAGAGCTTTGCAATAGACTCCCATTTCTCAGGCGGAGGGGCCTTAGGACTGTACTTAGAAAAGAGTTGCTAAGTGAACAAAAAACACCAAAAATTCACACCTCTTCAGGGAAACTCAGTAGCACTGTGTGCTGTTGTTTTGAAAAACAAAGGATATCCATTCCTTCATGATTCATAAAATAGACACTAACTACTGATCAGGAGTCAGAGGAGTAAAGAAAATTGTGATTTGTCCATCTATAGCCTTAACTGCAGCCATATGGGTGGGGGGTTGTCCTCCTCTGTCCCGGGGGCAGTGGGGTGGCTCATGGCGGTGCGGGAACAAGTAGAGAAGCATGTGGACCCGCATCAGGGGCGTGAGACAACCTCCCTTCTTACTGAATAAACCATGGAGTTAATTACTCTCCTTCAAAAGGGGCTTCCCAACTCAAACAGATTTTTTTTTAAAGACTGAGTCCGGGTGATTGGTTTTTGTATTTTTTTGCAGGAGAGATTCCAGAAAGCTAAGGCCCATGTACTTTCGCGTTATTTAGCAAAAGTTGGCCACTTTATTATTATTACTGGATGTATATTGCACTGAAAACATGAACTATTTCTTAGAAAAATTATGAGGTATGGCACTGAATGCTAAGTGTCAGAGAAGTGGAGCTATCTGTATTGTTTATGTCAAACTTATTTGTCACCAAAGCCGATTCTGAAATAAAAAATTTTGTGTTCTTTCTTTTGATGTTTGCATAGAAAGAACCCTCCCCCAAATTACTGGTGGCTTAGTGTGTAGGCAGTGCAGTCAAGAGTGTTTTAGTTAATGTATGGTTTGTTTTGCAAAGACTTTTGAGCATTTAAAAGGAATGTTCATGAATTTCCAAATGCTATGTTTGCTTTAGCAAGACACTCAGAGTAATCATTACCTCCAGCTGTGATTTCCATCTTCCCCACCGCTGCTCCCCAGTGTACTTCTTTTATATCTGACAGATATTCTGCATTTTTAGCCTCCCTGACAATAATTATGTAGTTGGTGAGCAGCAACCATTAAGCCTGGCTGCATTTAGCTCCTACTTAGTCCCAATTACAGGATCATGAAGCACTTCAAGAGGTAACACAAAGTCAAGCATTACAACAATGAAGAACTGGGAATTTAAATAAAAAGGAAGAAAAAAAGTTATTTTGAAGGAAGTAGAAGATGAAACACTGTTTATGGAGCCTCTTTTTTAATGCTGTAAGTTATCTTAGAACAAATTATTTGAAAGTAATTATGAAATTACCATTAGAACACATGCCTAAGCTATAGTAAAATATGTGTGAGATTTTTAAATCTTTTGAATCTTTTTTTCTTAAATATTAGAACATTTAACAATATTGTCCCTCAAGAGTAACTACCTAGTAACTCCGGAATTGTTTGTTGCTTGTTTGTTTCTGTGGTATCTCAGTGCTTATTATTCCATTTTAAGACTCTGTCCAAACAAATAATCATAAAATTTATATGGAACCAGAAAAGACCCTGAATAGCCAGAGGAATGTTGAGAAAGAAAACCAAAGTTGGCGGCATCACAATTCCAGACTTCAAGTTCTATTACAGAGCTGTAATCATCAAGACAGTGTGGTACTAGCATAAAAACAGACACATAGATCAATGGAGCAGAAAAGAGAGCCCAGAAATGGACCCCCAACTCTACAATCAACTAATCTTCAACAAAGCAGGAAAGAATATTCAGTTGAAATTCAATGGAAAAAAGACAGTCTCTTCAACAAATGGTGTTGGGAAAATTGGACAGCCACATTCAGAAAAATAAAACTGGACCATTTCCTTACACCGCACACAAAAATAGACTCAAAATGGATCAAAGACCTCAATGTGAGACAGGAATCTACCAAAATCCTTGAGGAGAACACAGGCAACAACCTATTCAACCTCAGTGATAGCAACGTCTTCCTAGAAACATCACCAAAGGCAAGGGAAGCAACAGCAAAAATGAACTACTGGGACTTCATCAAGATCAAAAGCTTTTGCACAGCAAAGGAAGTGGTCTTAACAAAACCAAAAGACAACTGACAGAATATGAGAAGATATTCGCAAATGACGTATCAGATAAAGGGCGAGTATCCAAAATCTATAATGAGCGTATCAATCTCAACACTCAAAGAACAAATAATCCAATCAAGAAATGAGCAGGAGACATGAACAGACATTTCTGCAAAGAGGACATCCAAATGGCCAAGACACATGAAAAAGTGCTCAACATCACTCGGCATCAGAGAAATACAAATCAAAACCACAGTGAGATACCACCTCACACCAGTCAGAATGGCTAAAATTAGCAAGTCAGGAAATGACAAATGTTGGCAAGGATGCGGAGAAAGGGGAACCTTCCTACATTGTTGGTGGGAATGCAAGCTGGTACAGCCACTCTGGAAAACAGCATGGAGATTCCTCAAAAAACTGAAAATAGAGCTACCCTACAACCCAGCAATCGCACTTCTGGGTATTTACCCTAAAGATACAAATGTAGTGATCGCAAGGGGCAGGTGCACCCGAATGTTTGCATTCGGGTGTTTGATCGCAAGGGGCAGGTGCACACTGAATGACAGTAGCAATGTCCACAAAAGCCAAACTATGGAAAGAGCCTAGATGTCCCATCAACAAATGAATGAATGGATAAAGAAGAGGTGGTATATATATATATATATATATTTGTTCTGAATGCAACAAATAATACATTAACATATAATGTATTATTTGCCCCAGGGGTACAGGTCTGTGAATCATCAAGCTTACACTATGGTTAATTAACATATAATGTATTATTTGCCCCAGGGTACATATCTGTAAATCATCAGGCTTACCCATTTCACAGCACTTACCATAGCACATACCCTCCCCAATGTCTACAACCCAGCCACCCTACCCCTACCCCCCTGCCTCCCAGCCACCCTTAGTTCGTTTCGTGAGTCTAGGATTCTCTTATTGTTTGTCTCCCTCCCCATCCCATCCTGTTTCATTTCTCTCCCCTACCCCCCACAAACCTCCACCTTGCCTCTCAAATTCTTCATACCAGAGAGATCATGTGATAATTGTCTTTCTCTGACTGACTTATTTCGCTTAGCATAATACCCTCCAGTTCCAAATGCAAACTGGTACAGCCACTCTGGAAAACAATATGGAGGTTCCTCAAAAAATTGAAAATAGAGCTACCCTACAACCCAGCAATTGCACTACTGGGTATTTACCCTAAAGACACAAATGTCGTGATCCGAAGGGACATGTGCACCCAAATGTTTATAGCAGCAATGTCCACAATAGCCAAACTACAGAAAGAGCCCAGATGTACATCAACAGATGAATGGATAAAGAAGAGGTGGTATATATATACAATGGAATACTATGCAGCCATCAAGAGAAATAAAATCTTGCCATTTGCAATGTGGGGTTTTTTAATAGAGCTTTTTATTTAAATTCAATTAATTAACATATATTATTGGTTTCAGAGGTAGAGATCAGTGATCCATCAGTCTTACATAATACCCAGTCCTCATGACATCACATGCCCTCTCTGATGTCCATCACCCAGTTACCCCATCCCTCTACCACCCTACCCTTCAGCTACCCTCAGTTGGTCCACTATGATTAAGAAGAGTCCCTTATGGTTTGTTTCTCTCTCTCTCTGATTTTACCTTGTTTTATTTTTCCTCTCTTTCCCTATGACCGTCTGTTTTGTTTCTTAAATTCCACATAGGAGTGAGATCATACTACAATTGTCTTTCTCTGATTGACTTATTTCTCTTAGCATAACACCCTCTAGTTCCATCCACATCTTTGCAAATGTCAAGATTTCTTTTTTTTTTTAATGGCTGAGTAGTATTCCATACGGTTTCAAATTACACTTCATGGTCCACTCTATGGTCTAAATATATTTCAGAGCTCTTCAGATAAACTTATGGTTGGGACTTCAAAATTGGTTAAAATGTTAATTTTCTCTGAAATCTATGTCTTAAGGCCAAAAAGAGTTCCACTTAGTAGTTATGAGTCAGTAGTCTATGCATCTCACTATTGTCCCTAAGATTGCTTCACCCCCATTCCAAGAGCATGTCCCTAAAGAGGAACCATCACCAACTGGTCTAAAAGACAGCCTGATGTCTTGAGGCATACTAGAAGGCAGAAAAAAAAGGAAGCAAGAGGCAAAATCAAAGCCACATACCCCACCCTAGCCTGTCAGAATTCTCCTCAGGCTTTGATGTACACATTAGAGCTGTATCCCTCATCCCATTTTACGGCTGGCACATTCAGATTCACAGTGGGGAAGAGACCTCCATTTGAAACCAAGCCTTTAATTCTTGGCTAGGATTAAAAACACACAGGACCTCTCCTTGGAAAATAGGTGTTAGAATCAAGGAGAGACACATATTCAATAACAAACTCAGTTCCACCCCAAGTTCTTTCTAGACTAGCAGAAAAGTAAAACCGCCATGTTTTAAAGGTTGCCATGATTTTGTTACTTATGCATTTTAATTTTTCCATAACATTTTATTAGAGAAGCTTTAAATTTTTCCTTTTCCTGACAGAAAACAAGCAGCTACGTTATTTAAATACAGACTTACATAAAGTGTTCTTATTGAAAGCTCAATATTAAAAAAAAAAAAGAAAAGAAAGAAAGCTCAATATTTAGTAATCCAAATAAAGGGAAGGGCACTAAAAATACTTAACAGTGGGATATATATTTTGTTTCCTTCAATTTCAGAATCAAAGTTCTTACTTTCAATGAAGTACCACAGACCATGGAGCAATATCTTGTACTTTAAAATCTCTTAATCAGGCTTTTAGAGCAATAATGGGTCTGAATACTGTATCTTATCAGTAAAATACATTTCATGGTAAATTCAGAAAGCAAGCATTGAGTGGAACAAATGTATGGTCTTTAAGGGCCATTTATTATACCAATCCTATTAGAAATAATAATAATGCAGCTTCTCTCTCTTAATAATATTTTGATCCTCATCCTTTTGCTACACATAATACCATAAGTTAATACTTTACATGAAAATCCATTTCCAGGACAATCCTATTGGGCTGCTGTAAACTCTAATCTCTGGAAGAGAAGGAAATTGCCAAAAGGGATAACAATGTCTACCTTTTAGATATGGGTTGCTATTTTCTTTTACATTTAGTAGAGGAAAAGAAGGAATAAAGGGGGCACCTTTCAAAAGATTTGTTAAAACACCAAATAAAAGACTAAAAATAAAGATAATCCCCCAAATAGACCAAACCACCCAAGCCCGGGACAGTGAAAATAGATGTCATTTTTATTCAAGTGAATAAATGAATTCTAAATAGGAATTTGGCACAGAATGAAAGATGACATTATAGCCTTAAAGAACCTTTCAATCCAAGGCCGACAGTTTATAAAAATATGGCTATATGTATTCATGCAGTGCAATATTTGTCAAATTGTTTATAAGTAATTTTATAGCTTCCTCCTACACAAACATTCATAGGGCACAGATGAATCACATTAACAGAAGAAAGGCTGTTACAAACCATGGTGAGCGTGCTTTTCCACTTCCCTGCTATCTCCCTCACCCCAACTCTTCTAAAAAGGGAAAAACAGAGACAAAACCATTTCTGGAAAACAGAGTCTGGGGGATAGCTCACCCTATATGTGTCCCTCTTTGTCTCCATCATTTATTCAGTAAATACTTATTGAGCACACATGATGCACCAGGCAAGCAGCTAGGGCTGGGGATACAATAAGGAGAATACGGTTCTTCCCTTCAAGGAAATTGTTGTCTAGGGGGAAGAGAAATCTACAGACTCTACAACACAGCGCACTAAATTCTCCACTTTGAATACCGTGCTCTGTGATAGTAAGTAAAAAGCTGAGAGTGCCTGGAATTAGAAAAGACAAAGAGGGTCTGCCTGCAGAGGGAGAGATGGGGCTGGTGTAAATACGGTAATTTCATTTATCATTTTAGATCAGGGAATGTGGAAGATATGCACAACCACCTGGCTCTCGAGACCTTCTCCCCGCTCCTGCATTCTTCCCATCCATCCCCCATATCCTCCTAATGCAGACCCCAAGATAGTTGCCCTAACTTTTTGTGTCCCACAGATAATTCTCCAAAAATAAGCAGATAAAATCATTCTGGGAAAAATTCAACTGAGTGCAGTGTGCCTGCAAGGCTGTGTCTCCCAGGGACTCCTTGTTCCCTAAACCCAGTAACATGGGCTATTAAAGCAGAAGTTTCATCTGAAATATTAGAATAAATAGATATCAGACACCAAAGCAAGACAGATAGAAGACCAACAAATGAATTTTTCAAGGAAATTGGCAAGTATAGTATAAATTTAAAATGGTGTTTTACTTACATCCAAATTAAGAATATAAAAGAGTCACGTGAGAATTTGGGGGAAGGATTTATAAGAAAGATTTGTATGGCAAGAGGAATTCTGCAGAAACTAGGTATCCCAAAGCCAGGGAGGGAAGATTTTCCTTTTCAACCAAAGGTAAAAGGGAGGAGATTCAAAGGGACCTCTCCTCCTCACAGACAAAGCGACCCAGTGAACTAGTATCTGCCTTCCACCTTTCTCCTGCTGGAGTAAGCAGGACAAACGGGAGCTGCTTTAATGGGGCAGAGAATAAGGGTTGCTGCTGTATTAGGAGTGGTCTGCCTTCGCAGAATCTGTATGGGCAAACAGCACACAGGTGTTTTCTTTGACCAGATGTGGGCCTTACCAAAGAGGGCACCAACCAAAATTGGTTGAGGACCACCTGAGAGGAAACCATCTGGGAAGCCACTAGAGCTCCACAGAGAGAATGTGGTAGAGGAGACCTCCGAAACTTTAGAACTTAGGGGACGACAGAAAACAAGAGGTGAAAGCAGCACTCACAGCTCACAGTAGGGGAAGTGCCATCCTTTCTGTCCTGGTGGGGTGGGGGTGGGGGGGACAGGCTCTGGGAACCCAGAAAAGGGCTCTTCTGAGAGTCAACACTGGACAGTCACCAAGCCCCTGGGGTGAAATGCCAGTGTGTGACACTACCAATCAAGAAAGCCTTTCTCACACTTCCTCTTCCTCATTCCTCAGCCTTCATGGTGAGACACAAAACAGAGCAAAAGAGGAGAAAGAGGAATAAATAAAAAGCCTGAAACAAGGATCTTAGGGCAAAAGTTTCACAGCTTGGGAAAAGGGGCAAAAAGGAAGACTGCTTGTCCTTTCCATGTCACCCTGGAGCAGTGGCTGACAGGTTTCCCCAAGGGGAATCATGATGTCACTTACTATCTCTACTGATTAGGGCCCAGACTCGAGAATTTAGCATGAACGTATAGGCTCCTGTCCAAGAGAAAATATAACACAAAAGGTACAGTTCTAGCACAACCTGTTAGGAATTGAGTGACTTACCTTAGTGACTCTATTTCAGAAATGCTCTTAAAGCATCTTTATCATCCCGACCATTTCCTCATCAGCGAGTTAACATAAATTTTCAACATGTGCTCATTTTAGAATTGCATGAAAGTCATGTTTTAAACTTCTTAAAAAATACTTTGCTGAAGAGACAACCTTTCTCGGGGCACCTGGGTGGCTCAGTAGGTTAAGGCCTCTGCCTTCGGCTCAGGTCATGATCTCAGGGTCCTGGGATCGAGCCCCACATTGGGCTCTCTGCCCAGCGGGGAGACTGCTTCCCTCTCTCTCTGCCTGCCTCTCTGCCTACTTGTGATCTCTCTCTCTCTCTCTGTCAAATAATTAAATAAAAATCTTTAAAAAAGTAAATAAAAACAGTGTGGTCTTTGATAAAAAGCCCATGAGTTCTGTTTGTTCTGCTTACATTAAGCTACACTACATTGTAATCTTCTAAAACTACAGAAGAGTGATAGAGAGGTTCACATGGCCCACTAAGAGAAAATCAGAATACATATTTCTTCATTCTTCTCTCTAACCATGATGTCTGTTTCAGTAAAAAAAAAAAAAAGTTTTTATATATAATTGATGTATGTTTCTTTTAAATACAGATGACGTAGTTAAATTCAAAAGCACTATAAGTGCTAAAAAGTATATTGCACTGAATCAGGTATTCATAAAAATATAAAAAGCTCTGAAACTAATAATTTTCATCAGGACAATTCCACTTGAATTCCACTTCATCCAAATGATACCAATAATGTATATTTCTTGAGCAATTATAAAAGCAGATGGAATCTTATTATAGATTTTTGCATAGCAACAGTGAGAATAACTATAACCAAAGTTGAGATGACCTATAAAACCTGGTACAGCTTGTGCTATAAAGAATTTAACATTTTAACACCTGAAATCCAGACACTCAGATGAAATAAAATGCAGAACTACAAATAAATAAGTGAAATGTGTTAAAACACACTTTCATTAAATGAAACTTTGGACATCATACAAAAAATTAATATACCTAATTCATTAAGAGTAGTAATGCCTAATAACTTCATGTTAAGCAAGGTTTACAGTTCACACAGGAATGAGTATAATCCCTGGTATCAAGTCTGAAATTGGGGGTCTATCTACGTAGATTCAAGATCAACATAGAGTCAAGCTCTAAACCTACTTCTTACTGGCTATAGAACTTGGGGAGAAAAGTCACATAGGCTGTTTTGGTCCCCATTCTGTCATAATGCCCACTGCAAAGTGTTTTGAGTACTAAATATAACAAAGATAGTTTATGTGAATTACTCTATACACTTCTAAATCCTGTGTTTGTATTAATGTTAGAGTTTCTGTTAAATACAGATTTTCTCTTCTTGGGGAAGAAGTACCATTATAATGTCCAGGTTCTCCCTGAAACCTAATAGGTTATAGGGAGAAGACACAATGTGCCATCTTGGAAAGCTCCGATATGATTACCTGGGACTTTGAACTTGAGAAATGAAGAAGGAAATGGAGAACCATAAACAGAGGCCCCTCTTCTACAGCTTCTCCTCATTTCTCGCCTGTGGAGTGAGAAGGCAAGGATCGCATTACTCCCAGTGCTTGCAAGAGAGAGCCAAGGACAGCAGCTTTTACCAACCATGGGCAATGGCTCCCAAATAGCAGAGCTCCCAGCAAGACCCCTGGGTCTAAAGCAGTCAGGTAGGCACTCAGAGTTCTGAACTGCAAGGAAAGCCTTCTCTGCGCACCCCTCCTCCACTTTTTTTTTTTTTTTTTTTTTTTTTTTTTTACTGCCCTGGATCCACTGAAGACCAGTGTCAGAGCAGCAGAAATTTAGAAGTTGAAGACCCACCATTCCACAAGACTGATGCTGCTGAGGGTTGACAAAGTAGCCCTTGTCAACATTTAGCTCTACAGCAACTGATGGAAAGCACATGGATAACATCTCCCTTTTTCAGACAGCAGCTTTGTTAAGCATAGCACAGGAAATAAATAAAGAAGTTAAAAATCAGAAAAAGACTAATGAATGAATATGTTTCCTCATATTTTAAGAAAATATCTTGTTCTTTGGAAATACAAAGAAAAGGATGGATAAAAATCTAACATGTTTTTGAATCAAATTATTCCATTGCTTCTGGAGTAAAAACTGAGACAACAACAAAAGCAAATAGACATGAGATTATTTATAAGGAGCAAATGGTAACTTTGAACTATTAAATAATAGATTGTATTACACTAGTACACTGTACTTTTTTGGGTGGATTTGAGAAACAGAATATCCTGAAAGGTAAACACTAAGTAATCCAGTAGATGATAAGCACATTGTAGATTCATAACTACTGCTTATAACTCTGGAAACCAGTAGATGTTACCACTTATTCAATGCATCACATTGTTCAAGAAGCCACCTCCTGATACAACTAGCTTTTCAGCTTCGGAGAACAGCTACTCTTTAAACGATCTGTGTGGTCAATCAACAATTGAAGATAAAGTGTACATGCGTGGTATCTAGCAGTTTCTAATGTTTTTGGTATTAAACGAGGTCATATGAAAATGATAAATTCCAGCCCGCAGCTGTTGTGCTAATAAAGTTGCCAGTGAGTCAAGTTCTCTCTAAATATATGCACATGTATTTCTATTACAATTACATTCACCCAGACGACATCAATTATCTCAAGAGTAAAAGGGCATTTCTTCACACCCCTATAAAAAAAAATTACTCAGGGTAAGTTATGCTTTCAATAAATCCCCAAATGCACCCAATATGTTCCAGGATAACTTCGGATTTCATTTGAAAGGACAGCTTCAGGACCCTGACTCGAATGTTCCCTGCCATCACAACTGAGAAAATGAAGGTTTCTATTGTACAATACTATTAGTGTGAGATTTTTCTCTCTCAAGATTCTGGTGATCAATATTGAAAGAAATGATATTTTTGACTCAACATTTGTTCACAATTGTATCCTTAAGCCTAAAGAACATAGAATCATTTTTCCTTAATATTTTTTTAAATAATGATACTACATAGTCATAATAGCTTCTTTCTGTGTGTGTGGATATCATAATTCAGGATTAAAAATATAGAATCCAACAAATTATTATTTTAGTGTGCCCCAGAAAATCCTGAAGACAACCATAATGAAACAACCACGGAAGGCCATAATTGAGATTCTATTTTGCAGTCTTCTGTAGTTAAAGAAACTGCAAAACATCGGGGCACCTGGGTGGCTCAGTGGGTTAAAGCCTCTGCCTTCGGCTCAGGTCATGATCTCAGGGTCCTGGGATGGAGCCCTGCATTGGGCTCTCTGCTTCCCCCTCTCTCTCTCTGCCTGCCTCTCTGCCTACTTGTGATCTCTCTCCTCTCTGTCAAATAAATAAATAAAATCTTAAAAAAAAAAGAAAAAAGAAACTTCAAAACATAAAGTAGCAAAAGCAAAAAACTGGATCAGAGCACCAGCTCCACCAAAGAGGCATGGCCTGCCCCACATTTGCCTGCACTGATGGACCTCAAATCTGAGGTTTGGGAAGGTCATTTCAAAGGTCTTCTTCATTCTAAAATCCTGTAACTCTATAGGGACGGTGCTGAGTTACTTTACGACTTGCACAAGTAGCAACAATCCCCCCTACATACACACACATGAATCACAACTTTTATGATTACTTTTCCCTCTCCCAGTAACTCACTTTCAAAAATAGAAAGGATGTACAACTGAAAAAAACAAAAACTTCTTCTAACATATACATAAGCACAATTTTAAAATTATGTCAATCCTATACAGTAATTTCACACATGCATATGTAATGTATTATGTGCATATACACTACATTTAACCTTCCCAGTCTCTTGCTGCCGGTGTCCATTTCTCCTAGGTGTGAACCAAGAGTCAGATGCTGAATTGAATACATGTTGATATAATGAATAATAGAAGGCTGCCAGCCATATGTTTCATGTTACAGAATATAGTATCCCACATAGCGCTCCACTACTATTTCAAAAACATTTTCTATTCAGACATGATACAAACACCTCCTCTTGTTCACAGGATGTACAATCTGATTATGAGTTAGAAACTTGGAACATTTAATGTCTAAGCTGCCTGCATTTAAATGTAAAGCACAATCTGAATAACTAAGTACATCGACCATATTAATTTGCAGTCCTGGTAGGAACTACAAATTCAGAGGAAACTAATCAATTCACCAAGGAAATAATGTTGATCTCTTAGCCTTATATCATATTCATCCTGGAATTATTGCACTTCCACTTATCAGAAAGAGAAATATAGCATATGAGGCAGCAGAAACCATCAACCATTCTTAAATAGAAGCAATCTTTACATACGGTCTTCTAGAAATAATGTACTGAACAGCTTGTAAACAGCAAGAAAACACTGAGTCACTATACTTTGTACTTCTCAGTTCAGGGAACGAAATAAGTTTTTTTCTTGGTACTCACTCCCCTCCCAATTTGTGACAAGAAAAAAGAAAGATTAGTGAGATACCCTATAAGTGACTAAAAGAGAGATCATTTCCTTTATTCATGAAATGGTACTGGGAACTTGTACCTCTATTACTAAGACCATTAGTGACTTGTGGTATTAGAATCATTTTCTTCTAACTTCAATACCGTGCTTATTAGCTCCTGTGGGGTAGATGTGTTGCCTGAGGAAGTCATGAGCATTGACAAATGACAGAATCCACTGTAATAATGTATCATGAAGGTTTCCACAGCCTTTCCATGGGAAATAGGAGAACTTGCCTTATGAGGATTTCTCTGAATGACAGCTTCCAAAGCGTCCTGCATTGCTTCTCATATGCATCATCTTTAGCAGAAATCTGGAAATGTTATTCCTCAAAAAGTACTTACAGACTTTGAAAGAGTCGGGTTGTTCTTCAGGAAAACCAAGAAAATAATCAAAAACAAATTTCATGGTCAGGAAATAGGCCTTGTAGGAAAGTCTAAGACACAGACCACTGACTAAAAAGGAGAAAAGACTAAGAAGTGATGAAGGTACATTTCTGAATGCCTGACTCGTTTTAAGATGAAAGTGGAAACCAGATGACTTGATACTTAGACTTCGCTATGTCACAAGAAGACACGAAGCTGTTGGATACTTCTGCCGCTGGCACAAAATTACAGCCCCTTTACCCTGAATTCTTCAAGTATAGGCCAAATAACCTCATATAATGAAGACTCAGGATAGGATAAAAATGCATTTGATTGGATTCTCATGAAGTCAACTACTCACCTGTTCTCTCTTTTCTCAATTCAGTTAAGGTGAGAGGAGACAGAGAATCTTGACATAGCAAGGGTTTTTCCACTCAATGCTCAGCGAATTAGAAACTAGAAAGATGTGCTCATTTTGAACTTAGGGTTTTTGAAAGATTGGAGATGACTGTATCCTACAAAATTCATGGCAACATGAAGAAATATCATTCCTGTGTATGTATCTGAGAAGCAGACACCGAAGAGACGCTTCCTTACCATAAGCACCATGATTAGCCAATGAATTAATAAAAGGCCTGCCCAGAAGCAATTAGGGAATGAAATCAATCTCCTTTGGCTTAAGATTCAGGCTTTCTTTTCCTTTCTTTTTTTTTTCTTTTCATTGTGCCAGCTGCTTCCTGTCATCATTTATGCATAAAATTGGCACAAGGATGAGATTAGAATTGAGGCTCGAGGTTAGTGTTTCGGTGCCGGTTCAGGATAGCATTAAGGAACTTGCCTTAAATTATGTTGGCTCTAGCACCTACAAGGGCCAACAAGACAACAAGATGTTAACTTGTGGGTGTCCCTCGGCCAGTTCAGCATTCTCAAAATGTAATTCATGATCTTCCTAAAACACAGACCTTCTTCCTAAATTACCATGAGGGTTTTGCCATGATGTTGTCTTCTGATGCAGAAACACTGGAATTTTCCTGCCTTCCTCTAGAATTTGTATCTCTTTAAGTCCTATTAACAATTTCCCTAGGGGCGCCTGAGTGGCTCAGTGGGTTAAAGCCTCTGCCTTCAACTCAGGTCATGATCTCGGGGTCCTGGGATCAAGCCCCGCATCGGGCTCTCTGCTCAGCAGGGAACCTGCTTCCCCCCGCCCCCGACTGCCTCTCTGCCTACTTGGGATCTCTCTCTCTCTCTGTCAAATAAATAAATAAAATTGTTTTAAAAAGTTAAAAACAAAAAAAACAATATGCCTAAAATGCCTCTTTGTCACATCCCCACCATGGGTCTTCCTTACTTCATCCCCAGGACAATCAACTACAGACTCACTTTCACATCACGCCCTTCATCCAAAACCGCTAAATAAGGTTTTCTTTTCCATCCAATTTATTCCACACACAACCAATGGATAAAAGGCATATATATCACTGTTTTGCTCTGGAATGTCTACTACATCCTTGCTGTTTTTGAATCAAAGTTAAATCTCACCTGGTTTTGAAGGCTCTTTACATCCTTCCTACCACCTCTGTGCTCTAAAACCATCGTTGGCTTAAGGACAGCAATCCCACTGTGGCACAACCATGTGCATGTCAACAATAACGTTGACATTTATGTCCCACTCTTGCCACGTCCCACCCTGGAAGCCTCAATCTCTTCCACTCTGCTTAGCTACATCCAGCTGATCCTTCTCACCTCAACAAAGGTCACCTTGCATCGAGCATATCTCCTTAGACTATCTTAACGTCTTAGTGTCTTTTTCCTAGGATCCTACTGCAACTTATAATCTATACCTCCCTGCTTACCACTTTTTAAGCTGTGTCCTTACACTCATTGTTGCCTGTACACTGACATCCACACAATAGTTAGTTCAATAAGCAAAAGCTGTTCAGTACATGTTTCAAACACTAAGCTATTAATACCAAAAGTGCTCCAGCATACACTAACATAGAAGCACAAGTACAGACAGAAATGGAGATTGAATGTTTACAAAAATGAAGTTATTTGGGGACAACAAAAAACACTGTCATTTTCCAATTATACCTTAAGTACCTAGTATGTGTAGGAAAAGCACTGTGTAGAAGCTCATCTCTAAATAGCATATCTTATTTAAACCTAATAACCACCATGCTAGTAAAATAATTTACTATGTTCATTTGATAGCAAATAAATTGATCTTAGAAAAGGCCATATGACTGGCCCAAGACGGTCCATCTGGTAAAACCAAGATGCATCTCCAGGTTTGTCTGATCCTAAATCTAGTATTATTTTCCCTGCCCTGTAAAATAGAGTTTCAAGACATAAAAACAGAGTGGACTTTTAAAATGGAGAATATATATAAAAATTACAGCATGAAACACTACCATCTGTTATCCTTTTTGTGTGTGAAAGGACACTGGCCATGATCTTTCCCAGGCACAGACTCTGACCCTGTCGCCTCCCACTTCATGATTTATGCCTTTATGCCGAGACAAAAGAAAGTGTGGCTCTCCAGTTGCCAGCCCACGAATATCCCTCTGGGAGAGCAGCAGTAGCTGCTTAGAGAAGTAGTTATATATTAAAACAGTATCTCTGGTATTTCTAAATAAGTGTTCCTTCCAAAGATGCACATGGGCAAAACAGTTTTCTTGAAGATTAAGGATTCCTTATAATTCTAATAGAAGAAGTCCATATATGAATTAAGAATACCCCATTTTTAACATTCTAGGCCGTATACTTTGTTCTCAGAGTGATTATGGGGGCAAGGAAGGGAATGCTACAGAAATGCTAGAGGGGCCAGTAAACGGAAGACTGGGAGGAATAAGACAGGAGAGAATGGGACCCTTTAAGCCCGGGCTGAGGAGTTTGGAATCTGTTGGATAGGCAACCAGGAGGCACTAAATCCATTGTGTAGGAGGGTGAAAATTCCCCTAAGGGGATGTCACAGAATCTTCCAAATAATCATAAATAAAAATAAGTAATCTGTCCTTGTTGCAAACCCCTATTACAATTGAACAGCATATGGGATCAAAATGTTTAATTTTTTTTAATATTATATTTATTTGACACAGACAGAGAGACAGCAAGAGAAGGAACACAAGCAGAGGAAGTAGGAGAGAGAGAGAAGCAGGCTCCCCGCCAAGCAGGGAGCCCGACACGGGGCTTGATCCCAGGACCCTGGGACCATGACCTGAGCAGAAGGCAGATGCTTAACAACTGAGCCACGCAGGTGCCCCCAAAACATTTCATTTAAAAAGCATCAGATTTAATACTATCTATTTGACCTTGGGCAAGATACTTAGGATGCTGGTGTTCTAGTTTCTTCATCTTTAGTACACCAAGAAATGATAAAGCCTGTCTCCCATTGTCTAGGGGTACTGTGGAAAAAGTAAAAATAAGGTATGTGAAAATATACATAAAACAAATTTATAAGCAGTGAGACTCTACAGAGAGGCAAGCATTTTGTGCTACATTTTTATAATGAGTAAACTGGGAAAATAAACAATCAAACCAGGAAAATAAAATCTCAACTGTTTAGAATGATTGAGATTCACTGTCTATGACATTCAAGGAAATTTTGAAGGTTTATTACTTCTCATGACTAGAAGGAACTTCTTTATGTCTAGCCAGATTCCTTAATTCAACAGTTTTTTTTTAAAGATTTTATTTATTCATTTGACAGAGCAAAAGAGAGAGAGAACAAGCAGGTGAAGTGATAGGCAGAGGGAGAGGGTGAAACAGACTCCCCGCTGAGCAGGGAGTCCAATGCAGGAGTTGATCCCAGGACTCCCGGATCATGACCTGAGCCGATGGCAGACACTTAACTGACGGAGCCACCCAGGAGCCCCAATTCTAGCTTTTTTTTTTCTTTTTTAAAGATTTTATTTTTATTTATTTATTTGAGAGAGAGAGAGCGAGCATGAGAGGGGAGAGGTCAGAGGGAGAAGCAGACTCCCCGATGACTAAGGAGTCCCATGTGGGACTCGATCCCAGGACTCCAAGATCATGACCTGAGCTGAAGGCAGTTGCTCGACCAACTGAGCCACCCAGGCTCACCAATTCTACAGTTTTTATCCACTTCCTAATGTTCGCACTTGTCAAGTTGCAAATGTTTATCATCATCTATATAATCTCTCCCGTTCTTGAATAATTTTTAATGACTCTGTGCTTCGTAGTCTAAATCACTCTAGTTTCTTTAGCCTTTTCTCCTAATACATATTCCACCACTTTCATAATTTGCCTAATCCAGAATTAGGGAGGAAAAATTTCAGGTTCCTTGACCATTATTCAAGTTTGGTGATCGCTCTGGAGCATGTGTATTCTGATGAAAGGAGGATGAATCAGAGGCTGCTCATTCAGATTAACAATAAGGAAGAGAATCGATATATTCCACTGAGATTTTACATAACGACCGAACATTTTAATATTCCACACGGCCTCTTTAAGGGCCTCAGTGATGAAAGGAGGACAGGACGCACCGTGGGAGGGAGCCCTGCTCTCTGCTGAAGTCGCATGCCCCAGTCCCAGGATGCGGTGCAGACTCTGTAATAAGATTCATCTACGTCTCAACCAAATTTTTAATTTGCTTGTGCCCGAGGGATAACAGGACTGATTCTCTTTTAGGTTTTGCTCCCTGTTATTCTGCTCTTCCGCCTCTGAATTCTGCCTGTGGCTTTAAAATTTAAATTATTTTCACACCAACGTGTCCATGACTTTGTCCTAAATTTCTGTTTTCTGTGTGCTTCACGTTGCCCCCCATTTTTAATATCAGTAACTGCTCTGAATTTTAAAGTAGGACTGTCATTAATCCCTGTCCAGAGTCAGGCAGTCTGGCCCAATCATTGATCTCTCCCCAAGCACGTGGTGGAAGAATGCCCCATTTCCACTGCCTGTAAGAAGCCAGGATGGCACTTTATTTTTCTTAGATTTGTTGGGGCCCCAGAATCTGCTGAGCGACAGCCAGAGGACTGGGCCTGGTCTTAAGGCTCGGGGGCAGTATGTTTACAGAAGTAGCCCAGATTCTTTTTTATTTTTTTTTTTTATTTTTTATTTATTTCACAGAGAGAGAGATCACAAGTGGGCAGAGAGGCAGGCAGAGGGAGAGGGGGAAGCAGGCTCCCAGCTGAGCAGAGAGCCGGATGCGGGGCTCGATCCCAGGACCCTGAGATCACGACCTGAGCCGAAGGCAGAGGCTTTAACCCACTGAGCCACCCAGGCACCCCAAGAAGCAGCCCAGATTCTCCCCCCACTTCTCCCGCCCCTACCTCTTGGTTTTGCAGCTTTTCCCACAGGTGGCATCTATTTCCCAGTTGGCCTTCTGAATTACTTTGGACAACAGCAGAATGTGGCAGAACTAACAATGGGTCACATAGGAATTTGGACCTCAAGGGGCCTTGTACACTCCCCCTCTCTTGGATCCCTTCCACCACCAGGACAACATGCCGGAGGGCAAGAAACCACATAGAAGAGAGCCATCCCGGCCGAGGTCATTCTAGACCAGCCAACCTGAAAGCTGACCTAGCGGGCACTGCAAGTGCATGATGGAATCCAGCGGAATATCCAAGCTCAGCCAACCCCACGACTCCTGAGAAATAATGAATGGAACTTGTTTTTAAATCACAGAGTCTGGGTGTGGTTTCTTACAGAGCATTACTACAGCAAGGGCCTACTAATACAGCACAGATGGGCATCCTTCCTGCTGAGAAGCAAGCACGTGAAGTGCTGGATGATGACAAAGTATTAGTCATTAGGGAACTAGCATAGGAAGAAAACCGGTATCGCTTTTGGAGCTCAAACTAGGGAAGGTGTGTGTCTGTGAGGGCTATGAAATCCAAGAGTTAAGTCTCAGTCCCACAAAGCCACAGGGAACTTCAACAACACTGCTCAGGGCCTTACTTAACAGAGCTCCTCCAACCATTTTTGGGACCCCCATTCCTATCTTAGAACTTCTCTCAAAAACAGCTCCCAGGATCCCAAGACTCTCAGAGTTAATTCCTCCTTCCCTGAGCTCCCTTAGAAAATTCTTTTCTTTTCCTAAGAAAGCAGTTCTTTCCTTCACCTCCTCAGGTCTATTCTTTTCTAGGTCTTTCACAGCAGGAAATCAATGGCCCAACAATTCCAGATCCCCAATCACTGAGAACTCAAAAGGGCAGAAAGGTTTCATCTTCAGGTGTTAGGGCTCTATTTCGTGCAGCAAAGAAAGTAAAGAAAAAGAAAAAAGATTTTATATTCAAGATTTAGTGTCCATATCCTGCCATTTGATATCAAAAGTTGTCTCTCAGAGAATACAGCGGATAACTCTAAGATAATGTCACCAAAGACAGCTTTCTTAACTTTGTGTGGTGCACACATGACTTTAAGTATGGTTTATCACATTCCTTCTGGGTGAAGCTAAATCGCACAAAAAACACTGAATTTTTGCTGCGAGTCTACCACCCTTGGATTTTACTTCTATTGTACTTTATCTTCCTATGTCACAATTGTACACTTCAGATTGTTTATTCCTTTCAAGTCTGTAAACAGATCAGTTGTTGTTTTGTTGTTGTTGTTGTTTTTTAGCAGATCAGTTTTGAATCATTTGGACATCCTCGGTGTTTAGCATTGTCCCTAGAATACATAGGCGCAATTTATGGTTCTGACTGTCCTTTTCCATTCTTGCCTTGCATGATGCTGGGCCCTATTTCCGTCACAACTCCTCATAACTTGATTTCTGTGCTTTTCCTAAGTACTTAAAATTAAACTTAACCTCTCTATTTGATCATCCCTAGTAACTCACGAACAGAGACTGAAAGCACTTTGTAAACCAACTTATATACCTACTAGGCCCAAGAAATAACAAATCGGAGCTTTATTAATATTGCCTTTTAAAAACATTGATCGAACGGCTTTGTCATAAGACTTCGCTGATTGTTTAGTTAGATTCACACTGAATTTTCAAAAGGAAACCACAGTATGTACAATTTTCCAAAAGTATTCCTAAGACAATTTCTGTTATGGAACATCTCAGAAAACTTGTCTTCTTCAGCACGCATCCTGAGTTGCACTTTTCTGGACTACTTATTTTATCTGCGGTCCTAAAGTTAGATTCAGGACTCACGTGACAATGATTTCTTTTCCACAAACGCACGCCCAGCATACTCTTTGCACCTCTGCTGTCTCTTTACGGAACAATAAAGTCTCCAGCTTCAGACGTAGGGAAATGGGTACCACAAGAAAAGACAGCTCAGATAGTTGAAAAAAATAGCTTTTAACCAATTTTGTTTATTCTTATTGAAGGCTTTTTTTTTAATCTCTTTAACACTTCATTTAAAAAAGTCAGTGACTGGGGCGCCTGGATGGCTCTGTGGGTTAAAGCCTCTGCTTTCAGCTCAGGTCATGATCTCAGGGTCCTGGGATCGAGCCCCAGCATCGGGCTCTCTGCTCCATGGAAAGCCTGCTTCCCCCTCTCTCTCTGCCTGCCTCTCTGCCTACTTGTGATCTCTTTCTGTCAAATAAATAAATAAAATCTTTAAAAAAAAAAACAAAAGTCAGTGACTAGAGTAGGGCTCCCGGGTGGCTCAGGTGGTTGATCATCTGGATTTTGGCTCAGATCATGAACTCAGGGGCCTGAAATCAAGCCCCACTTTGGGCTCCGTGCTCAGTCTGCTCATCCCCCTCCCCACCCCCACTCACTCTCTCTCTCAAATAAATAAAACCTTTAAAAAAAAAAAGTCAGTGGCTATATAAGAAGGTTGATCATCGAACTACTAGAAAACTTTCAAAACCTTTTGCAGAAATGGAGGTACTCTGCGTACTTCCTCCCATAATTTATAATGATTCGTTCTAGGTATTCTCTCTTTAGCCTTCCTTGAATAATGCAGGGTTTTGTGTTTGTTTTGTTTTTTGAATGAATGATTTAATGAACGGCAGCAGTTTTATACTAACATCACAAAGCAGAGACCTATACTCACCTATACATCCTGACACAATGATATAAATATGAAAACTTAGTCTCTGAGATATTTCATATCTGTGATATCAGGTGTTATGGGCTGAACTGCACCCCATCCAAAATTCACACGCTGAAGCCTTAATGCCCAGCACACCTCAGAATGTGACCGGATTTGGAGGTAAGATCTTTACAGAGATAACTAAGATTAAATGGTGTCATCAGGTGAGTCCTAATCAGATAGAACTGGTGGCTTTATAAGAAAAAAAAGAGGGCCAGAAATGGGCGTGCACAGAGAAAAGACCATGTGAGGACATAGTGAGAAGGTGGCCAACCGCAGATCTGAAAAAATGCCTCAGGAGAAATCAAACCTGCTGACACCTGGATCTTGGACATCCTAGCCTCCAGGACTGTGAGAACATAAATGACTGCTGTTTCAGTCACCTCGTCTGTGGTATTTCATTACAGCAACCCTAGCAGCAAGTAACTAACCAACTGCCCAAACATCCAGGTGACTGCTTGGACCTTTGCCTTCTGAGGTGGTTCAGTGAGTTAAAGCCTCTGCCTTCGGCTCAGGTCATGATCTCTGGGTCCTAGGATAGAGCCCCACATCGGGCTCTCTGCTCAGCGGGGAGCCTGCTTCCCCCCCTCTCTCTGCCTGCCTCTCTGCCTACTTGTGATCTCTCTCTCTCTCTCTGTCAAATAAATAAATAAATAAAATCTTTAAAAAAAAATGTAGAACATAGAAGGAGACTGTAGGTTTTAAGACTAGACTCCATTACTAACCGTATGACCCTGAGCAAGCTATTTAGAATCTCCCAGTCTCATCGGTAAGAGGGGACTGTTTAGAACAATACTTCTCAGTGTTGTTATAAAGACTGAATGAGATAATAAATGCTTAAAAGTGGTTATTAAGCACGGTTTCCAGAAGCATTTAACAGGACTCGATACATGTTAGCCATCACCATCGTTGTTGTTATTGTATTACCATGACTTACTAAAACTAGAACATTCAATTCTCCCACGGAGATTCCTATCTTTGTAAGACTTCTAAAGTACAAAGGAACAGAAAGTCCCAGCCTTAAACTGTTTGTTCCTCCTATTATGAAACGAAAAGGACATTTATAGAACAAATTTACAGAATTTTGGATCTCTTCTGAGCAGCGGTGGGCACTGAGGGGCTGGTAATATTTTCCAAGCCTTTTATTAAAGTTAATCTATAATATTTGCAGTCATACAGCAATAATTAGAGTTAACAAGTATTTGTAAGTTTCTGTGATCAAACAGCCTGGTAACATCTTAAAATAGGCTCAGAGTATCCTCCTGTAATCTGTGACCCCTTCCGAAAAGAGCTTTGCAAACTCAACTCCACATTTCCCGTTTTGTCACCTACTTGTCACTCTCACAGTGAAAGCAGAAGGGTCAATATCTAAACAGTGGTTGGAACCTGAAATTTTAGAATTCTGGGAGCAAATATGAGGTCACTGGAATACAAAATGAGAAACACAGAAAGAATCTACTCTTAACAAAACTTTTCCCAGGCATCCTGGAATTCAGAACAGGGCCTGTTTAGTGCTAGGAGAATTGGGTTTCAATTCAATTGGGCAATCAATGCCCTAATTTACATAAAAGAAATAAAGCAGAAGACAAGAGCACATAAATATCAAGGTAAAACTGCATAGCAGCTCATTTATTTAAATAAGGGCACTTACTGGACTTATTTTGAAGACAATGATTTGCTCAGTTTTCACCAAGAGCTTAAGAACCCATCTACAACTATGTTTACCATCATACCTGCCTGGGCTCTACTATTCTGTGAAGCCCTAACTTGAAAATGTGGGATCAGGATCCAGCCTGGGTTGAAATAAGTAGCGGCCCTATACTAGCTGGGAGGCATTGGGCAAGGCTTTTAATTGATCAGCTCTTGATGTATTCACCCATGAAATGGGCATATGTCTTTCACCATTACAATAACAGTAATCTGATATTGCCTCATTCCTGTTAACTATTGAGCACACTGACTAAATTAGAAGTGCTTGGGGTGCCTGGGTGGCTCAGTTGGTTAAGCGACTGCCTTCAGCTCTGGTCATGATCTCAGGGTCCTGGGACTGAGTCCCACATGGGGCTCCCTGCTCAGCGGAAATGCCTGCTTCTCACTCTCCCGCTTCCCCTGCTTATATTCCCTCTCTTGCTGTGTCTCTCTGTCAAATAAATAAATAAAATCTTTAAAAAAAAATGAGAAGTGCTTAACAAACATTAGGGATTGTTATTATTGTCAAGATATCTTCACACCCAAATCCCGATCTTTGATCCTATGACTTCACTTGTATACATCTTATATGCATAGAATCCTTTTCCAGAACATGTCTTGATTAAGGAAAAAACTGTGCTCTAAGATGGCCGACCAAACCAGCAAGGGAATTCCAGTCCTTGTCTCAAAGCCCTTCCGAGTTCTTCTTTCCTACCCCGTTTCCCACGTGCACCAAAATACCAAGTATGCGGAAGTAGGAGGGTATACATTACCCTCCCTGCTTGTGCTCAGGGCTCAGACCTCTGGAGAAGGGTCTCCTTCAAGCCCATCCGTGTTAACTAAACCTCCGATCCTCCAAAGTCTCCAAGTGCTGCTCGGTTCTTCTGCCAGGATCCAGTCCAGGTTCCGAAACAGTCTGACTCTCTCTATCTCCTGGATTTCAATATATGGTCTGATACTAGGAAAAAATTTCATATTGACATGTGGTCATTGTGACTATTACCACTAATTATCTTAAGTGCTTAAAGAATAAAGTATTTTAGTTAATTATTTAGTTAGCCTAAAGGAAATACATGTACTGCCTCTAAAGAGGAGAATTTAGTAAAACAAACAAACAAAAAACAAACAAACAAAAAAAACAATAATTCCTGAATCCTGATTTGAGGATTTAGAAAATACTTCAGTATTTTAAAGCATTTGAGACAGCATAATAGGAAAAAAAAAATCACTAAATAATGTGAAAATGAAATGGAGCTTTCTGAAATTTAAGATTACTTGCAAGTAAGGTCATTTGAATTTTAAATAAATTATTTTCATATCATCCTTCATTGTGTCTGTTTTCCTGAATAAAATGTTTTTCTCCCCACTGGTACAGCTAATATAGAGGTAAAACATCTGCCATCGGCTTTTTTGTCCTGCTGACATATTTCCTAATTCTCCTACTAATGAATGTAGTATGGCACAAGCTATGTTGTCAGAATCTACAGGGACTGACAGCAGCTATTTCTGAAGGCTATCATTAATTTTCAAGAAACTCATGACAAACATGTAGAAAGAGTGGCATTTTGCAAATAATGTATTGTCCTCCTTAATACAGACATGACCTCTCTATATACCCAAGGGTCCCAGGTCTCCAAATAGGCTTCTCTCCATTCTTGAGAGCTGAGTATTTTATCAAAGTAATCAAGAGACAGATTTAATCTATCTTTGAACCAACCCCCAATTTTTTATCAGCCAGCTTGTTTTTATTTTTAAATACCTGGATGATAATTTGTATTCCCTTTTTCTTTAGAATAGACTGATGCTTCACATTTCTTGTGCATCTGCAGGTAACTACTTTTACATAACACCTATATTTCTAAATGTTACATAAAAGATTCACTATAGTCTAATAATTTAAAAATCATAACTGGTTATTTCAGGTTGTAAAGTTTCATAAAATGCTTAAATTTTTCAGATAGCTTGGCTGGTCCTATTAGGTTCCATACATAAAAACCTTTCGTGCAATTAAAATGGATTCTGGTATTATTGTGTTAGCTTGAGTGCCTGCCACTAACTGTCTGAATTTTTACCTCGTGCCAATACTACACAAACTACTTTATGAAGGCTTAAGGGACTTCAGTGATTTTTGAATACGGACTTTATTTTGGTTTTATTACACAAAAAATAGTTCCCTTTTGCTATAATATCTTTGTTTTAATTTTTTTGTTTTTTTTTTTTAAAGTCATGCTTTTGTGAATATTCTAATCAACCTTAAAATTCCCAGCAGTTACTTCCTATGGTTAATGACTTCAGAGCAAGTGCACTTCACCAAAGCATTAAAGTGTAAAGTAGCCAGTAGCAGTTAACAAAAGAACAAAAGGAGCGACCTCACAGACCCGTGGGAAGCCAGGAGAGGACCATCAGGGATATTTATACAAGGCAGTCACTTTGGCTCCCACAGTTAGGTGAGTGGAGGTTTTACCATGACCTTGAGAGAATGCTCTAATACCCAGTCTAATGCCCCTGAAAATTCTCTTCCAGATGCTTCAGAATCTCCAGAATTTGTAGTAAAATTTTAATAAAGGAAAAACCTCATCAACCCAGCAAAGTCTCTACACCAATGAGTCACTCTGAACTGCAGGAAAGTAATTTAAGAAAGCCTTGGCATGTCAGTAACAGAAATAAAAGCATTTTTCCTTTGTGTAGGGAAAGGGGGTTCCTATCTATACAAGTAGACTAATTTCATCAGAAACGTTGAGGGACTGAAAATATTCTGAAAAACAAAATCAACAAAAAGACCTACTGATTTGGAATCTGAGGCTGTGGTTTTGTGACAGGTTGTGAGGTGTGGGGGAGGGGAGCAGTGGCGAGGAGGGGTTGCCTAGGATACAGAATACACAATGCGAAGAAAAGTAAGACCGCTTTCTGTAAAGCAATTGAGAAAGAAAAAAGAGACTCAATATTTTAGCATAACAACCCTTAGAATGCCAAGTACAACTGTCATTAAAACTGCAGTAAAATGCAAGACTGTCTTGGAGACAGCAGGACTTTCAGGTAATACTCCTGGGGGGAGGGGCAGGGGCAGGGGGAGGTTGTCTCAAACTACCTTCTCCAAATACTAGGATCAGAAGCACCCTCTAGAACAGGGCAGGTGAGGGTCATGAGACACATAGAACAGAATTAATGTTAAAAGAGGAAAGGAGACAAGATCAATGCTCTGAGAAGCCAAGAGAACAACAGGAACAGCGCGAAGGAGACCTGCCCCCTCCCCCATCCCTGGTGTATTCTGGATGCATAGGGATTACTGAGATTAGGAAGAGTCTATCCACACACCTTTCCGGCTTCTTGGTGTATTGATTGGCTAAAAGTAATACAGCCTTTTTAGATCATAAACTAGCTGGGCTCACTCTTGAGTCCTGAGGACACTGTAAGTGATATGGTTTTAGAATACAGGTGAGGTCCAGTGGGGTGGAGTCTGGACCCAACAACTAAGAAAGAATTCTTGAGATGTCTTTGGGGCAAAATGGTGGTTTATTAAAGCACAGAGACAGGACCCCTAGGCAGAAAGAGCTGCTGCACTTGGGTTGTGAAGGGTGGCTGATTATATACTATGGGGTTGGGGGAGGTAAGGGAAAAGGGAGGTTTTATTTGCTAAAGAGGACCTACAAGATGGCTAAGGTTGTTTTTCCCCTCTAGCATGGCATTAGCATTAAGATAGTTGGGAGGCTCCTGGAAGAAGGTCACACATGTCCCACCCAGGGGGGTAGTTGTAAGGTGTCAGCTTCTGCTTGGTCCTAAGCATGCCTGCCTTAGAGAATCATGGCAAAATGGCCCCCCAGTTCACCATGAGAAACTGAACAGTGTGTAGTTTAGAATACTGAACTTGCCTTGTACTCTCCCGGGACCATTTCCCTGATCCCCCAGCTCTCATCTCAATTATCTGACCTATTCCTCATCTTTCCTCTTATACAGAATCACATGCTAACACCAGTTACATATTCCTATGCATGCATGTTGACTGGGTGTGTTTTGTGCTTCACAGGATATAGGTTGGGATGCTGAGATGGTTGTGACACTGGAGAGCGAGGTTCCTGTCTCACAGAAAAGAATGAAACTCATGGACAAAGGAGAGGGAGCAAAGCAAGAGAACTGTATTAAGTAGTGACACAAAAAAAGCTCTTAGGAGACATGTCCTGACTGGTCTGCCAGCGTGGGCCTCCACCAACAGCCTTTCATTTAGAACTGCCCAGAGAGCTTGTGGCCTTAACATGATTGCAACATCTCTGTTTGAGTAAGGACTGGTGATGACATCTTTAATGACTTACCTCTTCTTTGGGGTCTGGTCATTCTTTGTTGGTCATAATGTGACCACCACAGAAAGACCTTAGTTCTGACGCCCAGAGCACAGTGGTCTGGTTTGTTCTTTTATCTGTGGTTTTGTCACCTCTCAGCATTTCTGGGATTTCTTCGAGCCTGATAAAGTAGCCCTCTACCTATCTCTCCCTACCTAGCCCCTTCTGTCCCTTACTCAAGGAGACCCTTCAGATTTATATGGGTAGGTCACATACTTGGGGATGACTGCCAACATGGATCTTGGAGGGGAAGAGGAAGGTAGAGATAAAAGAAATTTCCAAAGGAATTTTTATAGGTTAAAGTCGAGTCACAGGATCCTGAGGGTCAGACTAAGATTGTCTTTTGCCCTTAGCAAAGTGCCAACAACCAGGCAGTGGAGTTCCTAGAGGAATGTTCCTCTGCCCATCTCAAGGACTTGTCAGTGGACACAGGTAGTAAGGAAATGTAATCATTTTTCTTCTGCCTTTGTTTCCCACATCAGTTGTGCAGTCCTGATTCATACAGCAGGAAATCAGAGCTGACACCATCTGTGAGCTCAGCTGGGGTTGAAAGGCTGAGCCCTGGTTCTCCTCTGCATGGACCTATCCATAGGGCTACTCGGGCTTCCTCACAGCACGGCCACTTCTGGGTTCCCAACAGCAGGAAACAGGAAGCCCCCAGTGCCCAGTGCCTGTAAGGCCTGGACCTAGAAGACCTAGAATGCCACTTCTGCCCCATTCTATGGATCAGAGCAGTCAGATGGCCAGCCCAGATTTACAAGGAGAAGATTTACTCTCTCTTTTTGGATGGAGGAGTGGCAGGTATGTACAGAAATGGAAGAAACAGATGCCGGCCATCTCTAGAGACTAGCACACAGACTTAATTTTATTCCATTTCTGAACAGGTTGAGCAAAAAAAGCTTTCAGAATCTCTACACTATAACAGTTCTGTAAATTCCAAATCAACAAACCTCCTCTTAGTGTAATGTTTTTTATGTTTTGTTTTGTTTTGTTTTTTTACTTAGTCCTTCAAACTCAAAAGCACTGTACATTTTTGTTGTTGTTTAATTGTATTATTTTGAGGCAAACAGAACATTTAAAACACTACTGAGTAGGGGCATCTGGGTGGCTCAGTCGTTAAGCGTCTACCTTCGGTTCTGGGATCAAGCCCCACATCGGGCCCTCTGCTCGGCAGGAAGCCTGCTTCTCCCGCTACCATTCCCTCTGCTTGTGTTCCCTCTCTCGCTGTGTTTCTCTCTGTCAAATAAATAAAATCTTAAAAAAAAAACAAAACACTACTGAGTAAAAAGTTAGTTACAATTCCTTCTCTAGTGTTGCTATATCCACCAATAATTTATTGAACAAAAATAATTTTCATGGATTCATGCTTAAAATAAATGAAATTTTAAAGGCAACAGACACTGCCTGAAAAGCTGACTTTAAAAGAGAAATTCATAGTATGATAGGAACCAAATAATTATGAAGAAAACAACTAAATATTTAACATTTTAGTCATGCTTTGAGACTGAAAGACAAAAATCTCTTTGAACTAACATAATGCAGTGTAAAGAGAAAAGAGAAAAAAAAAAAGAAAAGAAAGATGAGAAAGAAGAAAAATACCAAGTAAAAAGCTAGCAGAAAAAAAAGTAAGACCAAAATTGGTAAAATATGGCATTCTGGAGACAATCTTTGTGTCAAAGAGTAATTGAAAAATGTTTATTAGAAGATCACTGTTTTGTTTACCCAAAATGAAATAAGGGGTATGACATATGTCAACACCCAAATTTGTTGAACTATGTATGCCCAGATTAAATTAAAAAGATTGTAAACTATTTGTCTTATTTATTAGTATTACAGTTTAACATTGTATATCTCCAACTGGAAGAAAACTAAAAACCCACGTACCAATGTGCCAGACCGAGAAAATTACTAATAACCAAAGCTTGACTATTTGTAGGTGGTGAAATCTATTAGGGGACCTCCTTATAGTTTGATGAGAAAAAGCATCATAGGTTTACTTTTAGGAGTTTCAGTAAGAAGAAATTTGAGATTTATTTATAGCATAGAGGGAAAGGTATTACCTATATTCATGAAATGTGGGCATCTTATGGGGACTGGAGGGAATTCTTTTAATACATTTCTTTAGAAAAAGTTGGCAGCTCAGAGAGAAAACTTTGTGGGGTTTTTAAATATTTAATATCCCATTGCTGCTTTGCAGCCCGAGAAAAACTTGTGGTTCTTTATTGGCAAATATGTCAGAGCTTATCTCAACTTGTATGAAATTTTTAAAAAAGTGTTTAATATTTCTAAACTGAAAGCTAGATGACACCCACAAAAAAAAAAAAACCAGCTTAGAGCAACAAGGTAATTCTTTGCAAAATTAAAAAACTAAATATTGAAATTTCAAAATCATAACTTTTTCACAGCTAGATAAAAATGTTCTTATTATAGGGGTTTTAATTCATTATCTTTTCATTAATATTTGCTAGTTGTCTATTGCACATGAATCATTTCAATTAAAGAGTTTGAGTGACTCAAGTAATTATGTGGCCCCTCTTCTTAACAGGGGATAATTTAGTAGGTAGACACAGCTATCAGACAAAAGATAGTGATGGACCTTATAGTCCCGGGGAGATTCAATATTACATAAAGATGAAGACAGAGCTAATTATAATAGGATGACAGAATTTTTTGTTTTCTGTTTTGTTGGGTTTTTTTTTTAGAAACTGCTGGACAGTCTCTCTTAATATACTGACTTACTCCAGATCTTGAACAACATATATTATTAACTTCATAAAGTTAGGTCACTAACAAAATAATGTGTATTACCTGAAAAACCAAGCATATCATTTATATTTGATCCTTTATATATGTATATGAACATATTAAATTATGTAACCCTATCAACTGTCGAGGCTAGTGATGATAAAAAGGCATAACATATGGAAATTTCTAAGCCATAATGCATGTTTTAAACTTAAATATTCAGTTCTGTAATTGAATAATGGCAGTGGCTAGTAGTAAGAGCTCTATAGCCAGAGTCTCTGGGCTTCAGTCCTTCTACTATTTAACAGCTAGAACTTTGGAAACTTAATTAAACTCACCATGGTTCAAATTCCTCATCTGTATAGTAGAGATATACCATATTTTATCTAAGAGTCTTTCATTATAAGACACACTGTTCTTCTATACACTACCATAAAAGAAAAACACCCAAAGCAGGGAGTTGAAAGGAAGTTCCTGTGTAAAGTGGATATATCAAAGAGTTCTGACCTCACTGTGAGAAATCCAGAAAAAGACCTGACAGAGAAGGGTTCCAGAAAACTTGCACACCTCCACTCTGACAGAGAGGCCAAGGGAAGAAATATGTTCCCTGCAATAAAAACAAAAAGTGAGGATTCAAGTAAGCTGAACTCACACTATCATTACTGTCTGAAAGACCTCAAAAAAGAATTTAACTGAAAGTGGCCTTGGGTTGGTCATGCTCCAGGTGACTGGCAGAAGCAAACACAAATTGTCCCTGGAAGGATTTGATGGAAATCCAGGCTGAAGCGAGCAGTGATTAGAAGGCCAATTTCAGAGATGTTACAATGCAGGAAAAAAAGGTGTGTGGCAGCTTGATTGTAAATATGGCACCAACCCTTCCCTTTCCTCACTCCACATCTTTTGCAAGATGACTTCATAGCTTTTCCCATCCAGAAGTCTACTTCTCCAACACTTGAATCTCTGCTTGCCTTATGACCTGTTTGGGCCGATACAATATGACAGACATAATGATGTGCCCATTGCAGACTGATGCTCAAGAGGTCTTGCATACTTCCATTTGAACTCTGCCATTACTAAGAAAATGCACCCTCGACTCCCCGCCACTAACTTGTTCGAAAGGTGAGAGACCCTGTGGAACGAATAAGGTCTTGCTAGTTTGCTCTGAATCCAGCCCACCCACCGGTGGACCACAGATGAATGAACGAACTTCTGTAAAATTATCTGAGCCCACCCAGATCAACAAAACCATTCTACAGGCTCCTGAGCAAGAGTATTTATTATTTGAGACCATGACATTCGAGGGAGTTTTGTTATGCAGCAACAGCTAAGCAAAAGATAGATCTTAAAGCTCAATGAAATAAATAACTAGTAGCAAACTTACGGTGTATGGTAAGGAATTAAATCATTCCCTGTAGGACACCTAGGATAATGCTTCATACATCGTAAGTTTAAAGAAATATTATCTAAATTACTGAAGTATCACCACATCCAGAGACGCTTTTGTCCCCAACATATATATTATATATATTTGTTTTACTATATATAGAAACAGGAATAGAACTATTTTTAACTATATGATACTAATGGTGGTTGCAACTACAATTACACAAAACTGAAGAGCTAAAATACCATGATTTATATGTCCCAAGAGACCAACATGTGTTAAGTCAATATCATAAAAGCAAATGATAAATTCTGTCTGGGAGGCCTGGGGATGGCTCTCTAGAGGAGGAGGTATTTGAATCAAATACGGAAGAATAGGAAGGACCTGGTAAGGCAAAGGGTTACTACGAAGCCGAGAGTAGAAGGCATTCTACGTTAAAGCAGCTGCATTGACAAAGATCCAAAGATACGAAAGCATCTGCTCTCTGGCAGTCTTGCCTGTCTGACTAGGAGTACACAGTATAAGAAGAAAAATGGTCAGATAGTGAAGCCAGGAAGATCGCTTAAAAAGCTAGTCATGGGGGCACCTGGGTGGCTCAGTGGGTTAAGGCCTCTGCCTTCGGCCCAGGTCATGATCTCAGAGTCCTGGGATCGAGCCCCGCATCAGGCTCCTTGCTCAGAAGGAAGCCTGCTTCTCCCGCTACCATTCCCTCTGCTTGTGTTCCCTCTCTCGCTGTGTTTCTCTCTGTCAAATAAATAAAAAATCTTTAAAAAAAAAAAAAAGCTAGTCATGTCTTTGCATGATAAGCATGATAAGTTGGTATATTAATTCAAGTTGAATTATTTCAACTCCCTCGAATGTCATGGTCTCAAATAATAAATACTCTTGCTCAGGAGCTTGTAGAATGGTTTTGTTGATCTGGGTGGGCTCAGATAATTTTACAGAAGTTCGTTCATTCATCTGTGGTCCACTGGTGGGTGGGCTGGAAAGCAA
>CM053603.1:82945589-82968303 GCA_028646535.1 Procyon lotor | reverse complement strand
CTACTCTGTAGCAAGTCCTGAGCTCATTGCTTGCACACATACTACTGCATGTAATTCTTCTGAGTGCTTTTTGTATATGAAGGTCAGACAGCACCTTGCCCAGGATAACACAACCAGTGATGAATACTTACGTCTGTCTGACCCCGAAACCCACAACCATTTATTCTAATGTCTTGCTTACCAATTTACAGAACAAGGAAAACAAAACCGCATATTCTAAAACCCTAATGTATTTGTTGTAATTACTGAGTTTATTTCTAGATACCAAATAAACCCCTACGAAGCATAAATAATTCAACTTGAATTAATATACCAACTTATCATAGAGTTGAGTCTTTAAGAACGGACAAGTAAGACTGTACTGGATAAAATTTTTAAAAAATCACTAGTCAGGTGGGATGCCATGCTGGGGATTCCTCATAATCTAAAATTTTTATGAGTGGGCTAAGGTCAGAGGAGGCAAAGTTCTGAAAGGAAAATATTGTTAGTCAATATAAGGTATCTAGATACCACGCTACAAAATAATTCTTGAGGAATGCTTTGCTCTAAAAAGAGAAAGAGCATGCAAGTCATCTTCAAAATATGTGATGAAATGTCACCAATCTATGTGCAGGAGTCACAGTGAGTCGTTGCAGAATTTGGAACCAGGAAAAATGGGTAGAAGTTACAAGTGACACAGTTTTTGACTTACTAAAGGAAAATATTTTCTATTATCTGGAGGTATCCAACTAGGAAATGAATTTATACATGAAGTTCTGATCCTTAACTCTGGAAATATTCAAGTATCTCTCATTCAAAAATATTAACTGAGCCATTAAAATTTGCCAAGCTCCATGCTAGGCATTCAGGAACAACTATGAAGAAGAAAATCTATCAGGAAGGACCACAGAAAGGGATTCTGCATTATTTTATTTAGGCACTGCTTGAGATTCTTAACAAATATTAAATTACTTAACACTTAAAACAAACTCACATGTGGGGAAACTGAGGCAAAAAGAGCTAAGTTGTCCAGGAGCGCACAAGTAGAAAGTGTCACCACTGGGATTCGAATCCAAACAGTCTAGTTCCCAGGTCTACACTCTTGCCCACTATGACCGCTGCCTTCAACCAGATCAGTATGGTGCTTTCACCACTCCACTCCCAGGAGACTCAGAGGGAAAGCACTGAAGCCTTTTTTGGTGCCAAATTCAACATGTTTCCAGAGACTAGACCTCATTATGTTTTGTTGTTTTCTTCTTTCAAATATGGGCACTCACATCCAAAAACCATGTGGCTAAACATTCTATTCTAGAATGTTTTTCTGTTTTACTCACACCTTAGATACAAGGAAATCTGATGTCTATGGGAAAGAAGGTTTGGAAATTGGTTTTGTTACACAGAATTTTCAAGAATCTATACAAACTTAAAAATAATTTCTTCTGGGGGAGCCTGAGTGGCTCAGTGGGTTAAAGCCTCTGCCTTCAGCTCAGGTCATGATGTCAGGGTCCTGGGGTCAAGCCATCTCTGCTCAGCAGGAAGCCTGCTTCCCCCCCCTCTCTCTGCCTGTCTCTCTGCCTACTTGTGGTCTCTCTCTCTGTCAAATAAATAAATAAAATCTTTAAAAAAATAAAAAAAAATAATTTTTTCTGGGTATGAGATGGGGAGCAGGAGACTAAGAACAGAAAGAAGATTTTTACATGTTAAGATTCTATACCATTTACTTAAAAAAAAAAAGTTTAAAAAAAAGGGGTGCCTGGGTGGCTCAGTCGTTAAGCATCTGCCTTCAGCTCGGGTCATGATCCCAGGGTCCTGGGTTCGAGCCCCGGATCGGGCTCCCTGCTCAGCAGGAAGCCTGCTTCTCGCACTACCATTCCCTCTGCTTGTGTTCCCTCTCTCGCTGTGTTTCTGTCAAATAAATAAAATCTTAAAAAAAAAAAAAAGTTAAAAAAAAAAGATTCTATACCATTTATTTTTTCATGAGCATACTTTAATTAAAAACCTGCAGGAGACTTGTGTGAGTCAAAGTTTATCATAAAATAATAAGCATGTCTCTCATCTTCTGCTCATCTAGAAATGAAAGCCAGAATTTGGAATTATGGACAAAATTCAGAAGACAGCCTCTATTTCACAGAATTAGAGAATGTTAGAGCTAGTGGCATGAAAACCCCCTATCATCTAACTACTTTATGCTACAGATGAGGAAATCGGAGCCAAGGAAGTTTACAAAACTCTGATAATGTCGAAAAGTAAACTGATTAAACTGAAATGCACATAAAAGTCATTAAGACTAGAAAGCACTGGGGCACCTGGGTGACTCAGTTAAATGTCTGCCTTCAGCTCAAGTCATGATTCCAGGGTCTTAGGATTGAGCCCCACAGATTCCCTGCTCCTGAAGGAGCCTACCTCTCCCTCTGCCTACCATTCCCCTTGCTTGAGCTGTCAAATAAACGAATAAAATTTTGAAAAAAAAAAAAAAGGACCAGAAAGCACTTTCGAGATAACAGTAGCACCTGTATGATACCACTGTTCTGAAGATTAAGTGAGGAAAGTCATGTAAAGCACAGAGCCTGGAATATAATTATGATAGATGTCATCAATATTTATTATTCCTATTACCATTATTATTGTTAGTGAACAGATAGCTTAGCATGAGCTACAGCTAGCTTCCCCCAGCAAAATTATTTTTCCCTCTCAAAGTAAGTTTCTTTTTTAAAGTTTCCTGCTGACTACACATGATGGAGTTGAGAAGATGATGGACTTTGAGATGAGATCTGAGCACAAATACCAGCACTGTCAATTACTAATGGAAGGATTTTTGAGCAAACGATTTAGATTTCTAACAGTCACTTTCCTCAGTGAAGAATATAGTGATCCCTGCATTGTGTATTGTGAGGTATGAAAGAAGGCACAGAAACAGAAGTCTACTCCTGACATTTACTAAGAACTTCTATAAATTATAGCAATCCTAATTATTATATTATACATTGTAAAGGCTTTGTGGCACATGCTAACCACATAGTACGGAGAAAAAGCCTGAGACCAGCAAGATTATTGTACCTGGGTAAAGGTTTGCTGAATATTCTTTCCCTACATTTGCTTTTCCATTCCACTATTTGACTATGGCAGCCTGTGTTGAAGTACAGATGCAGGAAAAAAAGAAACTAAAGAGACCCATCAAAAATTCAACACCCCTCCCTAAGGAAAGAAAGAGGTGTGGATCCGTCCAGGGATCCAGCCCACTGGTCAATTCTAATCTATGCACTATAGTTAAGAAGAGGAAATGGGAAATAGCTACGTGTCTCTGATCCAATATTTTGTATAAGAGAAAAGGGTACAAATATTGGATTTCAATATTTGGGTCAGCCTAAGATAGTTCTTCTGAACCGAATCATCAAGAAGATGAGGGACACAGTGCCAGCCCAACCATAGAGTCCAAAGGGAAATGTGAGTGCGTGTTGAGGGTACAGAGAGAGAACCTATGAAGAGAAAATGGCTGAGGATAGGTAGGCTTTGAGGTTTTCCTGATATGCATGGTCACAGTTGCCACTATCCATTTAAAGAGGTAAGATTGAGAAGATAGAAAAAGATAAAATACATGGAATAGAAAAGCAAGGGTCAAGAGAAAAATTTCAGTTCAACACCACATTTGATTTAGAGCAGTGATTCTCACAATGTGGTTTCCAGATTCACAGCATCAGCTTATGTGGGTGGGAACTTGATAGAAATAAGAAACTCTCATCCCGATTTCAGGTTATTGGATCAGAAACTCTGGGGGTAAGAGGGCTGGGAATGGTAGAACAATCTATATTTGAACCAGCCCTCCTAGTGGTTCTGTGGTAGATATATTTTATAGGAAAGTTCTCATCATCATACTTTTTATTCTAATTTACAATGTCCTCTTCTAAAATCCCTATCTGAACCAATAGATAGGGAAAGGGAGAGGGGCATAAAGGCCAGGAGACCGGAACAGACCCATTTAAATAATTTGCAAATCTGGTATTTGCAAATTATTATTATAACTAAATGTGAAGGCTAACAATTTTTAATCACAGTCAAACATTTTCATGCCATGCATGACTTTCACAAAAGAATAGACATATTAGTCCAATGGAATAAAGAAGATTAGAACAATACACAACAGTATTTGTTAAGTGGAGAGGAAATGGCACTTGATGGGTTGCACAATGAACTGGGAATGAGATGTCCTAGATAGAACCTTCGCTATCACCATAGCTCCTGCCAGATCATTTCCGCCCACATCACTGAAGGACAGTATTTGCTAAAGCCCAGTTGATCCTATGCAAACAGGACAATGCTGCATAAGGACTGTTGAAGTTCTGTCACAGCCCTGATTACAGCAAAAGACCAGCATTATCAGAAAAATTCTGTAGCGGAAATAAATCAAAAATAAGCAAATAAAAGACCGGGGATTTATCTTGGAAGAAAAGACTTGTGTTACTGGAAGGGCACTGGAGTGCATGTTCTGCACATCTTGCCTCATCCATTTCCTACTTGACAAATCTTCCATTGTACCTTGTCTTTGTAGTGTGAAGCTTGTCTTTATTCACCTTCACCTGTAAGTAGCATGTTCTCTCAGATGTTCCCGTGTTAAGAGAATCTACTTTAAACCTATCAATTGAAAGTGGGTACTTTTAACTTATTTTGTATGCATTAATGAGCCTCCCATTTCATATAGTTACTAACACCCTTGGTAAGGTGCTAATGAGAAATGTCAGCCCAGGCACCCAAAATTTCAAACCAGGTTGCATTGACTATGTATTCTATGAAGCTTCATGGGATCATCAGATTCAAGGAGATCTGAAAATACAGAGTAATACCATTGCATTCTGGTATCATAAGATATAGTGCCCCTCGTTCGCTTTTGTGATACTTTTAAAAATTTGTCTATAAAATTTTCATGGCAGTTTCAAAGCATTAAAGTGTAGGTAATAGAATAAAATGGCTTAAGATGAAAAAAATTACTGAGATTATACCAGTGGCACAACTAAAATTTAGGGCAAAGAACTAAGAATCAAAGAAAAATATTTGGGAAAATACTCTTTAAAGGTTGCTTTAACCATCCCATAAAGAGGATGTATGATGTATAATGGCAGTGATGAGATGTTATATCATGCATCAGGCCGTCCCGGTGTGCAGTCCTGATGTGTGCAGGTAGGAGAGGGTACAGGATTTTTCTCAGGCTGACAAGAGGCATCTCTGCAGGACCCTCTCTCTTTATAAGTGGCATTTTGACTTCTTAGTCAAAACTGGGCTTAGGCGGTATCAGAGTTCCCACTATCCCCAGGGAAAGCTGGAGCCAAGAGTGGTAGGTAGAAAGCTCATGACTAAGGGAGCTAAGCAGTCAGTGCTGGGGCTGGGGCAGGTTTGGTGCTGAGTGAGGGAGGAATTAAAAGGGAGGAGCAGGAAGAGGAAAAAGAACAGAATGAAGCCATCTGGCTACCAACAGTGCTAGAAGAGAAAGAGTTCACTGCTTTGCTTGTAAACTCTCTGGACCCCCTACCTGAATGGTAACCACAGGAACCACAGCATCAAATGAAATGGTTTATTTGATAGGAAGTGGAATCAGCAAACCCCAGAAACACGGAGGTCTGTGTAGCTCCCAGATCCTATCCAAAGCCCATGTCTGTTGCATGTGTGTTGACTGGAGGCAGCAAGTACCCACTTTGAAAGATAAAGGTGAGGAGGCAGGTGAAGGTCACGATATATTAGCATCAAAACTTCTTCCAGACTTTCTCTTTCCTCAGATTCCTTTGATGACAGGAAGGCACTCCAACAGAGATTTCTCAGAGAAAAACCTTTGCTTTCTCAGAAGATTCCCACCACCTTTGTTTTAAAGACTCACTCCAACTGTTTCAAGCAAGGACAGAATACACATGAATTTGAGTGTCCAGTCCGTCATCTGTTGTAAATTTACTTTTCTAAGTGAATTAACCTCTTTAGCTCAGCTGCCTGGCTTTAAAAACAGAAGCAATTATATCAAGCTCACAGTCCTGCAAATCTCTTTTAGTAACAAATCTACGTAATCAACTGTCTCTTGGACATCATCACTGGGAGGCTTCAGGCAGCTGGAATCACAATTTTTTCTAACAGACCGTTTCTCCCCAAACCTGCTGTCTTCTCTCATTAGCTGGTGCTACCACCATCTACCAGGCCTCCAAGCCAGAAGAGCAAGTCTTTCCGGATTTCTTATCGCTTGATTTAGACCTTCTGCTTAATTGACATTTCTCAAAAACATGCTTCTATTCCTACTGAGCCTGTCTTCATTCAGACTCTCATCACTGGCCTGGGTGAACGCAACCACAGTCACTCCCTAATTGACTGTCCTCACTGCAGTCTTGGATTCTCCACTACCCCCGCCCAGAGGGACAATTTTATCTTTTATCTTTTGACCCTCATCCGTAAGGAGGATTAGAAAAACATGGACAGAGAAGCAGGCAGAAGTCATCAGATATGGGGGGCTGGGAATGAAAATCATTAAAATCGGCAAGGAGATTTCTTTCTTTCAATTTAAACTCCTTCTTTCATTCTAATGAGTACTGCAAAATGAATGTCATTAGAAGTGAAAGAAAGAAAGAAAGAAAGAAAGAAAGAAAGAAAGAAAGGGAGAAAGAAAAACTTTCTTCATCGTTTCCCAAATGTAAAATGCTTTATTTGTTTGGAATCATCAAGAAGAACAGAGGAGTCACTCTTTTTTTACCTGATTTTTTAAGCCCAGTTGTGCATAACATTTTTCTCTCACAGTTGTATGCTGGAACATAAAAACTTGAAAAAACAACAAAAGCACTTTCTATTTTGCAGAGATGGTGAAACGCAGTGTTGCTCTCTTCATTTTGTACCCAGCTGGCTGACACAGTAATCTCATAAGCAAGTGTGTGACAATTCTGTTATGCACGAACTTGTCTCGGTAAACTAAGTTATGAACTTGCTAAAACTGTCTGCATCTGAATAGAAGGCTCAGCTCTTACAGCAAAAGCACTACACATCTTCTGAGACCCTGAGCCCTAGAATAAGGACCAAGGGCAGAGGCCTGATTTGGCTTGATTCTCCAAGAAGAAGTGACTAATAATAGGTGGTTTCTCGGTTCAGTAAGGAATGAGTGGGTCCTGTAGAGGGGAACATCTGAAATACTGCAGACCTGGGTCCTAAAGGAGACTCATGCAACTTTGGATCTAGAAAACACATCAGAAAAGCAACCTCATTGTTTTAATAGAAGAGCATGCTGAAACTCAAAAAGCTAGAACAGCTGCACTCAGCTAAGAGGGGCCAGATCCGAGCCTAGAGCGCTGTGGTCTGCTGATAGACAATACACATTTGCTTCATCCACCAGTAGCACATACGGAGAGGTCAATCCCTCATCTAAGTCATGAGAGGGACTGAGAGATCTCAGCTTCCCAAATCTGAACCACTCTGGAGAGACTCCAAGTTAACACATAAGGATACTCCCCAGTGTATCTGCTCTCGAACAAAGGCTTGTGTCCGCCGTCAGAGGCAAAAATGCTGCAGTCCCAGTCACAAGTCCCAAACAGAAGCATGATCATAAACCCAATACTCCTGAAGTTACACCCTGAGTACAGTGAAGGAATAGCGTTGCCTCTCCCCTATGGGTACTTAGATGCCTCCACTTCCACCTGTCCTATGAGCCACAGGATGGCAACTTGAGATGGAGTTGCTCACTCATCCAGTCATCTACTGACTCATTCAGGTGTCTACTGGGCCAGGCACCATGGCAGATGCTGCAGCAAACCCAACAGATGTAGTCGCCTCCTTTGTGGGACTTTCACTAGAGCAAATCTTTTATCATTTCGCCTGCTGCTGGTCTCCAAGCTCTACTGAAGGCTTAAAAAATGCACTGATAAAATAAAAACTGGTCATATATGAAAAGACTAGAAAAACTAGCAAGTAATTTTCTTTCTGAAAAATTAATGACACAAAGCGTATGAACATAAATTCCCTTAAAAAAACAATAGAGATATTTTCTTAATCAACTGAACATAAAACCTCTAAAAGAAAATTAAGTTAAAGGAGAACAAGTGCCGGGCACCTGGGTGGCTCAGTGGGTTGAAGCCTCTGCCTTCGGCTCAGGTCATGATCTCGGGGTCCTGGGATCGAGCCCCACATCGGGCTCTCTGCTCAGCAGGGAGCCTGCTTCCCCCTCTCTCTCTGCCTGCCTCTCTGCCTACTTGAGATCTCTCTCTCTGTCAAGTAAATGAATAAAATCTAAAAAAAATTTTAAAAAAAGGAGGACAAGTGCCTTAGGTCACAGCATACAGCAAATCTAGCAGAGGATAATGAGAAATGGAAGTAAAATATAAAATTATACGTTCCTGCCCTTCTCTAAATCAGATCCTTGGCTTGCAAATGCCTCAGCTACGGTGTTTCCCATCTCCTATTCCTTGCACATTTCATGTTTTAATTAAACAGACAATCTATTTCTCTGAGCTTTATTTCATACCATCTAATTTCTCAGATCCCTGAAATCCGGTCACCTTTTCCTTGATACATGGATCCAGTAAAGTGGCCAAATCCCAAGATCCCTGCTCAGTTCTTAAGAGCTTTATGGTTTTTGCCAAATGTAACACTTCTGAATGTGCCCTTATTTCTAAAATCACTTTCGTCAGTTTCTCCTGTTAGCCGGCGATCCATCCAGACCCCCAGCTCTGGATACCTCTCCAGAGGTATCATCCCTTCCCTTTTTAATTTAGGAAGTAGATCCCATATTCTTCCAAAAACATTTCTAGTGTCTTACAAAGTAAACATAAACTAGAGTAATTTGGAATAAAACAGTTTTAATCATACTCATGAAGTAAAAGGCAAGTAGGTACTATCTTTTGTTTGAAGTAAGCGGCAATCTTGGTTGGGCACAGAACTGAGCTCCGCATTTTCTGCCAGTTCAAACACAAAGAGGGACATGTTGAACAGCATTCTTTTCATTATCTGACAAACAAAGTACACACATTTGTCTCTGCAGTCTGTGCTAGTTCCTGGAACAGAACTCAAGCAGGAATTTATGACATGAAACCCTGTAGAAAACACACCAAGTAACACATCACTTCAATTATGTGATTACAAAATTATGTAATTACAAGAACTCCACTTGCACCACCCTTTGTAAAAACAGCAAGCATAAAGTTAATGTAAAATTTAATGAAAGGATTTGGGAGGGAAGGTGCACAAGGTACCCCAGAGCCTTGCATTCTCAGGATTTAAACTAAGACAGGAGGTAATTTTAAAGACTAAAATAGGGACCATGTCTGTTAAGATTCTCTCAGATACCAGATTCCTTAGGTTAACACTGGCTGAGGCGAGATTATTGTCAGCTCGTGATTAAACTCTCACAAAAACGGCAGTGTAAATATTCTGAGTTGTCAGTTAATACAAAACCTCCTTGCTTTAGTTATTACTTAAGATTTGTCATTTTTGTCAACAACCACATCTGTTCTCATCACAGACAAGTAGTCCTTCAACAGTAGAAATGCCAGCCTAGGAACAATTGTTTTTCTTATAATTGGCCTTGGACAGGTTCTCAGTAAAGACTTCATCATCTGGATCTTCTAATGTAAAGAAAAGAATTTCACTATTTCTTTTTCTTTTTTTTTTTTTTTTAGCCTAAATGATTTTCGTTTTCTTCTGCAATTAGTTTTTCTCACCCATGGAAACCTTAGTGTATGCCTCTTAAAGATTATGTATGCCTCTTGAATATTAAGAATAACACTACCCCAAAGATCCCATCATTCTAAGTGAGCTCAAAAAGTTACCCTTAACATAACTACCCAAACCCAACCTATTAGTTGGATCAATTTTAATTAAATATTAGTAAGAGTGCAACAGATTATTTCCATTTATATTTAATTAATTCTGATTTATTTCTTTATGTAATAACTAATTAATAGTCTACATCTTACAATCTACATTTCTGATTAAACCCATTTCTGATTAAAGTTCTGATTAATAGTACTCAGTACAGTGATCAGTCTAGAACTAGGAGAAACTTTGTCTTGTGTTCTAAACAGAATGTGTACCTAGCTCTCCTACCAAAGTCCAAATGGAATATTTGTTAAAAAGACACAAAAGGGGCACCTGGGTGCCTCAGTCAGTTAAGCACATCTGTCTTCAGCTCAGGTCATGATCCCAGGAATCAAGCCCCATTTAGTGCACACACTCCCTGCTTAGTGGGGAGTCCGTTTTTCCCTCTGCCAGCCCCTCAAACCCCTGCTTGTGCTCACTATCTCTCCCTCTATCTCTCTCAAATAAATAAAATCTTTAAAAAAAAGAAAAGAAACAAAGAGATAGTGTTGAGCCATATGACTTGTCTGCATTTTGTCTTAAGATTACATCTGTTAGATTTCCACTTCTGACCATAATGTAGTAATTTGAATCAACTTACCTTCCCACCAAAAACAACTAAAAAATTAGACAATATATAAAAAAGAACTCTTTATAGATATTGGACCCTGTACAAGACAGGACTTGTGATCCCTGAGAGACAAACAAATGAGATGAGCCCTACAGTTACTCAAGGTTTCTACCTGGCAACATTTTCTGGACAGCTGTGCAGGGAGAGGGATCCCATACAAAGCATAGTGGTGGCACACCAGTTCATGGTAAATAGGAATTCTAATATCTGTACTCACTATTTTATACCAGCAGTTAAAATTTTAACTTATAACGAGATCTAGTGGGACCTTAAATTTTTCAGATGATGTGCTGTGGTAAAATAATTTGAATTTAGTAAAACTTTCAAATACATGTAGGTTTAAAATTGGAAAATCTATTAAAGAAAAGAGATCACTTAAAAAATAAAGCGATTGATCAGTTCAACAGATACAGTTTGAGCATTTAAAAAATCCTTCACTAGGGGCACCTGGGTGGCTCAGTGGGTTAAAGCCTCTGCCTTAGGCTCAGGTCATGATCTCAGGGTCCTGGGATCGAGCCCCATATCAGGCTCTCTGCTCAGCAGGGAGCCTGCTCCCCCCTCTCTCTCTGCCTGCCTCTCTGCCTACTTGTGATCTTTCTGCCAAATAAATAAAATCTTTAAAAAAAAAAAATCCTTCACTAAACCTTTTGTTTTAACAAGAACTTAGGAAGTGGAAATAGGAATTGATTATGGAGCATGATAAAGAACACCTAAAACCACTACTCAACAGCACACCAAATAATGGAATTATTTCTTTATTCTCAATGTCTGTGAAGACTAGAGGTTTTCCCATTAAAGGCAGCAATAAGATAGAAGTGCTTCTATTGCCTCTGTTACTTATTATTCTAGAGTTGCAAGAATGTCTCACAACCTCTGGAATCACTATGTTGTCTACCTGAAACTAATGTAAACATTATATGTCAACTATACATCGATTAAAAAAGTCTAACAATAAGGGGATGGCTTAAAATACATATCATGTATGTATAAAGTAACCATTAAAACAATGTTGCCCATAATTAAAAAGAAAATATCTGTGTGACTTTTTAATAGCTTCATAGTATTCAATTTTTCTTTTTTCTTTTTTTTTAAGATTTTATTTATTTATTTGACAGAGAGAGAGAGAGAGAGAGATCACAAGTAGGTAGAGAGCCAGGCAGAGAGAGAGGGGGAAGCAGGCTCCCTGCTGAGCAGAGAGCCCTATGTGGGGCTCGATCCCAGGACCCTGAGACCATGACCTGAGCCAAAGGCAGAGGCTTTAACCCACTGAGCCACCCAGGCGCCCCTAGTATTCAGTTTTTCATTATTAATTTGCAATTGTTAGACACATCTTAGAACACAAAAAATTGATGGAACAAAACACAGCAACTGTGATTATTTGAGTCATATATTATTTTACCTTACTAAATTTTTTAACGTAAGTAGGAATTCCTTTTGTCAGTATTAGGCTTCAAGAAAAAAAGATTACATATAAATTATGAGTACATATGCTTGTCTAAACATACAGAATATGTGGAAGACTACCCATCAAGCTGTTAATACTGGTTATCTTTTAAACTAGTGGCATTGTGAACATGTGGGCCAGCGACAAAAAACTCTATATTATTTGATATGCTATAAATATACATACTGCTTTTGTAATTTAAAAAGCCAATAACATACATTCATTTGCAGAACTACCATAAATAAAATAAGATAAAATTAAAATCCAGTGGAACATAAGGATAAATAACTATTTGCCAAATATGATATATTGGTATCTTTAAAGTAGTAACCACACACATAACAAAAGAAACACCAACACACCACTGGAAAATGGCAATATTGAAATGAAAGCAATATATATATTTTTTCAAATTCTTTGCCTTGTTCATTATCCCAAAAAGCGCATAAAATCTGATCAATTAGATGTTTCAAAAAATATCAAAAGAATTTGTCAACATTTCTCAAAAAGATACATGTTGTTGAAATTAAGTTGAGAACAACTGTATTTATAAACTAGTGTAAAAAGCAAGAAACAACAAGTGTTGGTGAGGTTGCAGAGAAAAGGAACCCTCACAAACTGTTGCAAACTGGTACAGCCACTCTGGAAAACAGTATGGAGGTTACTCAAAAAGTTAAAAACAGAACTACTCTACAATCCAGTAATTGCACTGCTAGGCATTTACTCAAAGAATACAAAAACACTAATTCAAAAGGATATATACACCCCTATATTTAATGCAGCATTATTTCCAGTAGCCAAATTATGGAAACAATGCAAGGGTGCAAGTGCAAGATATATATAGATATATATCTTCTATCTTCTAAGATACACACACACACACACACACACACACACACACACACACACACACAGTGGAATAGTACTCGGCCATAAAAAAGAATGAACTCTTGCCATTTGCAACAGCATTGGTGGAGCTAGAGAGAATAATGCCAAGTGAAATAAGTCAGTCAGAGAAAGACAATTATCATATGATTTCATTCATATGTGTGAAATTTAAGAAACAAAATAAATGAACAAAGGAGAGAAAAAAAAAGAGATAAATCAACCTCTCTTAATGATAGAGAACAAACTGGTGGTTACCGAAAGGAGGTGGTGGGGGTGCTGGGTGAAATAGGTGTTGGGGTTAATGAGTGCACTTATATGATGAGCACTGACTAATGCATGGAATTTTTAAATCACTAAATTTACACCTGAAATTAATATAACACTATATATTAACTATACTGGAATTATAACTTAAAAACTTAAAAATACAAAGTAAAACATGATAACCAGTCTAGCAAGGGCAAAAGCACAAACAAAAACAAACAAAACAAGAATCAAAAACTTAGTGTGAAAAGATAAACTAGAACTTTTTCCGCAAAAAATAATCTGAGCATATATAGACTGTTAACATTTTCTACTACTGACACTAGTAATTCCACTCAAGGAATCTACCGAAAAGAAATAACAGATCTAAAGAAAAATGTGTGTTAAAAATAATTTTTATAATACCATTATGAAAATAATCCAAAATCCAACAATAGAAAGATGGCATACTAAGTATAATATATTCAAATTGTAACAGAGTACAGCCTAACAGTGGCTTAAATTAATTTTCATTTTTAGTGTTATCTGAAATTTTGACACCACAGGCTTACTATAAGTCCTTTTGGACTGAGGGACCAGCTGACTAAATTTCTGCTTTTTTAGTCAAGGGCAATGATGTTTTTCTCCATGTCTCCGCTAAAAACTGACCACTGAACCCAGTCTATCTGAAAGGGAACTCCCCTTACCTTCTAAGGTCAGGGGATACTGCAGTCAAGGAACTCCATTAGTGCTAGGGCTCCTACCTGTTCTCACCTTCCCTCAGCCTTAGACTGGATCCCCAAACCTGCACCAAGCCATAAAGAAATGCTCACGGTTGTGCATAGGAAGGTGCACCTAGATGCATGGGCATAAACCACCCAGCGAACGCTGCCAATCCCTTTCTATCCCCACCTCGCCAAAAACAAACAAAAACAAAATATCTCTGTTTATAATGCAAGTCTTTTTCGAACAAAAGTGATTTCAGCTCATCTGGCATTTGGTTCTCCAGTCTTGAATGCCTCGGTCTTTCTACACACTCCTCCTCGGGCTGTGGCGTTCTCTGCAGGTGCATACAGACAGGGTCCTCAGGAAGAGTCACTAATGGATTACTGTTGGATCACAGCGAAAGTAAGATCGACACAGTAGAATAAGATGCAATGCCATTAAAAAATGGGGGGTATGGATGGTAAGAAACACAGATATCAACAGTCCTATTTATAAGAAAAAAAAATCAAGAAATCATTGTGTTGAGATAGTCTCATGCCTAAAATGGACTTACCTAAAAATATTTGGGGTTTTGCCATCCAGACAAACATGGTTTTCAGTTCTGGCAACTGGATCAACATTTCCCTTATCGTGATTCATAGATCACACACTAAATTACTAAACAGAACTTCCTCAAGCTGTACAGTAGTTTGTAATGAACATGAACAACTGGGCAGCACTAATGAGAAATATGAGCTCCATGGGACACACCCTTTTTATACGAGAAGCCAATTCAGTGGTTCACTCATGCTACCTTGGTAGTCTCCAACAAAATACATAACAGCATATGAGGGATTTCATTCTCCGGCATTTGAAAATATTACTGCTGATTATGATTTCCTCAATGTGCAAAATCCACTTTTGTTCAGCAAACATTTACTGAGTATTTGCCTTGGTTAGCACCACACTGGAGACTAGATGATAACATTATCCTCATTCTTGAATTGCTTACCATCTTGTAGAAAGTAACTGCTTACACTTTGAGGTTAATATAAACACTTAATACAAAAATACCTTGGAAGTATGGAGGTAACAAGAAATGCCCAAGTTCAACCAGCTCACCTTTTTTCTCTATTAAGCTAATAGGTATACAGTGTTTGAAATTATTAGAGTACCTGATAAGGTCTTTATCTTTGCATAAAGGCTAGCAAAATGCCCAACCTATTAACAAAAGCCGGATCACAAAGGAATTATTTATCTTTTGACTTTTTTCTTGAAAATTTCAGGTGTGCAGTGTTGAGTTCATCAGACTCCTTCCTTTCTAGCTGGCTCTCATCTTTGCAAACTCTTCTCCTCCTTTATTTTAATTCATTTATTCCCCTTTCATCCCCATTTTCAACCCCATCCTTCACCTTGGACACCCACTCTAATATAACCAATTCACGTCCTTCTTGTATATACATCTTCTGAGATAACTAGTATTCCTGTGTGTAACACTTAAGTTACATGAATTAAACTGTACCATAAATTTTAGCAGTCTTTTTCTAACTCAACACTACACTTTTAAAACATATCCACGTGTTGGGTCTAGTTCATCCTCACATCTTTCTGATACAACTGTATCGAGTTCCATCATGTGCATACACTGCATTTTTATTATCCACGTCCCTACTGAGGACATCTACACTGCCTCCAACTTTTGCTCCTACAGATGAACATCTTCGTAAATGTCCCCTCATGGACCAGTGAAAACTTTTCATGGACAGATACCTCCTGGGATAGGATTGCCAGAGTCAGGTATAAATATATTAATTTTTCTAATTGCTGCCAAACTGCCCTTTGGGATGATGTCAACCATTTATCATCTTACCACTGGGGCATGAAACATCCCATTTCTTCCCATTTTCTCAAACATCTGATATTATTGAACTTGTATTTTTTGTGAATCCAACAGGATAAAGAAAAATACATTGTTGTGATTTAATTTCTCTGAAATGTGAGGTTCAAGTAAAAGTCGAACATTTCTTCACATATTTATTTGGGTTTCCCTATCGACAATGCTCAAGTATGAGGCCTGTCTACTAAGGGGGCTCCTGAGTGAGTCCCACACAAGAGAACATGCCGGCCAACACTTACCTCCCACCTTCCAACTCTTGAGGCCAACCGGAGGCCCTATGTGTTCACTGCACTTTCCTTCCCCTAGCCCTCTCCATTCCTTGGTGTGTCTATCCTAAATCTTATCTTTCAATGTGTCCCCCATCTTCCAGCTCTAATTCAGCCCTGGATGCCTTCAGAAGACCCTACATGCCATGCATCTCTCACATATAAAAGCTGTTATTCCTCCCCAGTCCTTGAATCCCAGTGTTTGGAGAAGGTGTGGGTGTTTTCTTTGGCTCTTGTTCCAGGCCATTCTCTCCCTCTCTTCCCTAAAATCTGTGAATCCTGTGTTGTCACAATGCATCACACACCACTGCTCATGACTACTGTTCTCTGCTTGTGTCTGTTCCCCTTCTCACTCCCAGAGACACTGGGCTTACACCCTACACCCTGAAGCCTCCAACATGTCTTTCCCCATTCTCCCTCACAATGGGCCCCGCTTTCTACTTTACCAAGAAAATGGAACTACTCCAAACTCCCTCACCCTTTTCCACATCCACCTAACACATAGAAGCACATATTTACTTTCCCAAGAGTTAAGTGGATGAGCTCTTCAAGCTCATCTCAAGGGTCAGGGCCTTCAGCGTGCACTAGACGTCACCTGTTCTCACACGCTCAAGGGCACTGCTCTAACAATTTTCTCCTCTGTCTCCTGTCTTAGCAATCTTCTCCACTTTACTGGATCATTCCTGAGCATACACTTATACTATGATTTCTCTGATTTTAAATTGATCTAAAAAAAAAAAAATAAGTCAACCTCTGCATTGCTTTTCTCTCTAGCTACCATCCTATTTCTCTATTTCTGTTTATAGCAAAACTCCCTGAAAGAGTTGTCTGTATTTGCAATCTAATTCATCTCCCTCCCATCTCTCTTAACTCTTAACCATCTAGTTAAGACTAGATGATAACATTGTCCTACAATCACCCCAAGTCTTCTCTTGTCAAGGTCACAAAGACCCCTATGATGCCAAATTTCATGGTCAATTTTTAGTCCTTATCCTATTTGAACTATCAGCAACATTTTGCATAAACACTTCTTCCTAAAACAATTTCCCTCGGCTGGATTCCAGGACACCATTCTCCTGGTTTCTCACTTATCTCAATATTCTTTTTCAGTTTTTTAGCTCTGAGTCTTTTCCTAACACCTCTGAATCACTGTAGTTACTTAACCTCTCTGAGTGTTGCTTGTCATCTATCTTTCTATGCACTGAAACACTATGTCAAGAACCAAACATTAAGCTTGGAACATAGACCTTCAATGAATGATCACTATTACCATTAGCAGTAGCAAACAGGCTATCCTGGGACCATTAGAATTCTCAGGTAAGGAGTAATAAAAAAAAGATGCCTACAGTAATCCCCAATCAGCTTTCCCTAGGAGTGCATAAAAAATAAAAGGTTACAACTTTAATCTTCAAAAGAAATACATCCCACTACAATGAAGACTCATTTTGTTTCTTGATATGAGAAGTCTTCATTATAACACTTAAATATAACCAAGAAACAGAAATGAAGAATGTTACTTTAAATAGGACTTTGTAAAAACACATTTTAGAAATACGTTTTTTTTTCTTTTTTGGTTTAAATAAATTGTCAAAATAAAAATAAACTAATGCTAACAAACAAAAACCCACCCTTATTCTATTGCACCAATACGCAAGCCAAAAATCATTAAGGGCAATGAAATACTGTTTTTTTAAGCTTACAATGCCATTAAGAAATTTCAAGAGTTTGAATTAAGGAAAAATTATGTTACTAGGAAAACATCATTAGTCACTAGGGGGTAGCATATGCTGCAGTTATAAACAACCCCAACAATGACACAGAGTGTGGGGTCTTTTCCTCACCTGCAACACATCTTACCACACATGGGGCTCTGCCTCGTGCTGTCTTCCCTTTAAGACCTAAGATGATACAGAAGCCATAATCTGGAACAACATCTCTAACTCTAATGGGGGAAAGATTTAGCAAAGAACACATCAGCTCTTAAAGCTGTCCTCTGGAGTGACACCCATCACTTTCTTCACATGTTAAAGGCTAAAGCAAATCACCTGACTACACGTAACTGTGATTGGGTACAGTCATGCAACCCTTCCCCGTGCGTGGAAGAGGAGAATGAGCTTGAGATAGCTACCAGCACTGAAATCAATATTCAGAACTCAGTACCCAGTTCTTTGATGCTTTGGATAGAAAGAACCTCTTAACCCCCAACAGTCCTTATAAAGCAGGCAGGTAAGAACCTTCTCTAGAATTGCAAAGTGTATACTACTTTCACAGTAGCAAATCTGAACTTAAATCTGCAAAGAAAAAAGGTTCCTTTAAGGTAGCAAGACTTGTCGCCACAAGTACTAAACTAGGAATTGGTATTTCTGTAGAGGCTTTCCAACTGATATCTTCTGTGGCCCAAGGCAAGTTGTTTAATAACACCACCCTTCAAGAAAATAAGGAGACAAGGATGACTGATTGACAGCAGAACATTTCTGAGCAAGGTAAGGAGGTGCCTGAGATTAATAGTGAAATCTTCCCATCAGATAGAAGCCTGAACTGTGCAGTGACTGGCACTAAAGAAGAAAAACACTGACATGCAAAGTGCTTCAAATCCTACGTGACGGGCTATCTAGAGTGTAAAGAGTTATCATATACGAGCATGTCGTCTTCCCTTCTCTGTTTCACTCCGACGGAAAAAGGAAGCCCACAAGCTCAAATCTGGCTCTGAAGGTTCCCTGTAGTCACAGACACATTATCAGGAGCTAGCTATGTAATATTATATTTATCACATACCCCAATGTGAATGTCTGCACTGCCTTGTGAAGAGTCCCAAGAGAAGGGAGAAATACTTTCTATAAAGACAAACTTTTTCCCACGCAGGGTTGCAAACAATGGCATGCAGACATTGTTAGTAGGAACTCGTGATGCTCTAAGTGATCACAACTCAAACCGCACCAGATCAAAATAATGGAACAATTATGCGTTTTTTAAATAAGGCATTTCAAAACACAGGCATTATGCAGCATGACACACTATAGATTATAAAATTTATTTTTCCTATTTGGTTTGTTTTTTCAAATGACCCGATTTATAAGTGTTTTCTAGATGGAATAATTCAAACACAGAAACATATAGGACATTCATTTGATCCTCACAGATGGGGGTAACCTCTAATAAGTTCGATTAGCCTCATTTTCTTTATATAAAGCATACATAAGCACACTCAACTCCTTTTTCAAGTTTTTATGTAAATCAGATGAAGTCTATATATTAAAGTGTAATTTATTTTTTGCCATGACAATATGACTTACAGACATTTCCATGCAAATACATACAGCTTTAACCTGTCTTTGAATTGGCTGCAAAAATACAGGTATACGTTACTTAACGCTTTCATGGACAATTATGTGGGCCATTTCTGAATTTGTATTGTTAAAGGTAAGGTGCAAGCTTTTAAAAATGTATCTTTAAAGTAAAATTTTAGTAATGGATTTGCTGGGTCCATGACATGCTTCTTTAAACTTTTAAGAGTTATTATAAGATTGCCTTTACATTAGATTCCCTCATTTTAACACTCTGACCAGTGTATAAGAGTGCCTGCTCGCCCTACAACGTCAATAGCTCGGGCCATACTAATGTATGAAAGCCAAGCCATTTGTTTGTTTTTTCCAGATTAACAATAAATAAGTTGCACATATTCATTGCAATATTATACTTCAGTGAACTGAACTTTCTGTTTGGAGACATTTTTCAACTGTGCAACTTGTATTTTTTTTTTACTAATTTGTAGAAACAGTTCAGTTATTCTAGATAACAACCTGTTGTCCGTTGAATATGTTGTAAATATTTTTCCATTACAACACAAGTTTTTTTCAACTTTACATTTAGTGCATTTTTTTATGCAGAAGCCTAATCTTTACTTATCCAAATCTGCAGTCTTTGTGTCTTGCTTAGGAAGACCTTCCTTCCCTAAATTAATCTGATTATTATCCTATTCTTTCTTCAAATTCTGTCTTTTAAAGCCAGGCTGATTAAGGTATTATTCACAGGCAATCAAATTCATTTTATTTTTAGTGCACAAGTTTTGACAAATGCTTGAAGTCATGATACAACCAACTGCAATCAAGATATGGACCAGTTTCAACTCCCAAAGACATTCCCTCATGTTCCTTTTGTCAACCCTTGGCCCAATACCCAGACTCTCGCAACTACTGATGTTTTTTCTGTTCCTATAGTTTTACCTCTTGCATAAAGGCATATAAATGGAATTTTATGTTCTGTAGACTTTTGAGTCTAGCACTGTCACTTAGCATAATATACTTGAGAATCACCTCAGGTAGTTGTAGGCATCAGTCCATGGTCCCTTTGGCCTGCTGCATGGTAATTCTATTGTATAGATGTACCACATCTTACTTTACCCTCTACCAGTTTAAAGACATTTGGGTAGCCTTCAATTTGGATGATAACAAAAACACTGGGAATATTTACTACAAGATTTTTGGATCGACACAAGTTTTTATTTGTCCTAGGTAAATTCCTAGGAATGGAAATGTTAAAATATATGGTATTGGGCGCCTGGGAGGCTCAGCTGGTTGAGATACTGCCTTCCGCTGAGGTCATGATCCCAGAGCGCTGGGATCAAGGCCCATATCGGGCTCCCAACTCTAAGGGGAGTCTGCTTCTCCCTCTGACCTTCTCTCCTCTCTCTCTCTCTCAATCTCTCTCTCTCTCTCTCTCAAATAAAAAAATCTTTAAAAAAATTATATGACAGGGCACCTGAGTGGCTCAGTGGGTTGAGGCCTCTGCCTTCAGCTCAGGTCGTGATCTCAGGGTCCTGGGATAGAGCCCGAATCAGGCTCTCTGTTCAGCAGGGAGACTGCTTCCCCCTCTCTCTCTACCTGCCTCTCTGCCTACTTGTGATCTCTCTCCCTCTGTCAAATAAGTAAATAAATAATCTTTAAAAAAAGTTATATGATAAACTATGTATAACTTTAAAAGAAATGCCTAAACTCTTTTCCAAAGGGACTGTTACCATGTTTGCCTTCTCACCAGCAGCGTAGGAAAGTACCAGTTTCTCTGCATCCTCCTCAACACTTGGTATTATTGGGGCTTTTAGTTGTTTTGTTACTTAAGCCATTCTAATAAGTGTGTGGTGATAGAACATAGTGGACTTAAATCTGTGTTTCTCCTCCAATGTCATTAAGCATCTTTTCATGTATTCCCCATTCTTCTATTTTCTTGGGTGAAGTAACTATCTTGTGCCCATCTTTTAGGAGAATGATTTCTTATTACTGTTTTAGAAGTTACTTATATAATCTAGATAGAAGTTCTGTACCAGAGATGTGTATTTTCTCCCAGTCTGTGGCTTGTCTTTGTACTCTATAAACACTAGCTTTAAAAGACCAGAGATTCTTAATTTTGAGGAAGTCCAGATGATCAATTTGTTCTTTTAAGAGTTACGTTACTAAAAACTCTTCTTATCTAGGATATCTTTGCCTAACCCAGGGTCATAAAGATTCTCTTATATTTTACGCTAGAAGGTTTTGGAGTTTTTTTGGTTTTCTGTTTTTGTTTTTGTTTTTTTTACTCTAGAAGTTTTATAGTTCAGGTTTTATATTTAAGTCTGTGATCTGTTTTGTGTTAGGAATGGTATGCTAGGACTGCCATAACAAAATACCACAGACCGAGCAGCTTACACAACAGAAATTTATGTTCTCACGGTTCTGGAGGCTGAAGTTCAATGTCAAGGCATCAGCAGGTTTTGTTTCTTCTGAGACCTTGATCTTTACCTTGCAGACAGCCTTCCCTCTATGAGCAGACCTCCCTGGGTTCTCTCTGTATCCTAATTTATTTGTATAAGCACCCCAGTCAGACTGGATTAGGGCCTACCCTACCAACTTCATTATAATGGAATCATCGCTCTTAAGGCCCACACTCCAGGTACAGTTGAATCCTGAAGTTCTGGGGGTTAGGACTTCAACATCAGCATGCTGCATCTGGGGTGGAGGGCTGTGAAACAACTCAGTCCATAACACGAATCAAAGTTCACTTTTTGTATATGGAGATCCAATTGTTCCAGCACCGATTGCTGAAAACACTTTTCTTTCTCTTTAATGGTGAACCTGTTTTCCTTCTGTTCTAGAAGCAAAACAGTACTGGCATCTGACTCCTTGACCAGGTCTTTCTCTTCTTAAATTTCTGGCTGGTTAGTTGCCCGGAAACCTTATCTGAATCTCATTCTGGAATTTATGGGTTCAAGAAAAGTGATGATTTTGTGTATTTTTCTTTTTCTTGTCAGGATGGGAGAGACTATTCTTTCAAAATTCTATGATGCTATTTTAATTTTTCTATGATTTACTCATTTGGCCTCTCAGTAAAAGTTCCTATTTTTTCATAAAGTCCTTACATTTCATAAGATTTATTTCTTGGCACTTAGATTTTTAATTTGTGGGGCACCTGGGTGGCTCAGTGGGTTAAAGCCTCTGCCTTCGGTTCAGGTCATGATCTCAGGGTCCTGGGATGGAGCCCCGTATCCGGCTCTCTGTCTGCTTGTGATCTCTCTGTGTCAAATAAATAAAATCTTAAAAAAAAAAATAAGGTTGATGTGGAGGGGCACCTGGCTGACTCAATCAGTAGAGTATGTGATTTTTGCCCTCGACATCTGGAGTTCAAGCCGCACACTGGGTGTGGAACCTGCTTTTAAAAAAACAAAAACTACATGGGAAACCTGGGTGGCTCATTAGGTTGAGTGGCTGCCTTCGGCTCAGGTCATGATCTCAGGGTCCTGGGATTGAGCCCCATGACGGGCTCCCTGCTCAACAGGGAGTCTGCTTCTCCCTCTCCCTTTGCCCCTCTACCCTGCTCATGTTCTCTCA
>CM053603.1:82910199-82945089 GCA_028646535.1 Procyon lotor | reverse complement strand
AAAAATATAACCAAATATTGGAAACGTGCTGAAGTGTTGGGGCAAAATATTGTGTGCCCATTGTAAGCTTTCCAAAGTAATTACAGTCTGTTCAATACAAGCCCATCAATTCCCAGGATCATATTATTTGTTCTCACCAAAACCCCTAAATAAAAATGAAATATGACTACTCTCTCTTCATGAAAATGTTTCCTTTCAAGCTTAATTCTTCAGAGATACCCTTATAGTTGATGAACCAAGTTGATGAACTCATGTTTGACTTGGCCCAGATTATAGGTTTCTTTAGTCTCTTAGAAACCTCTGCGAGCTTAATTATGAAATACAGTAAGACTTTACTAATTCCGATTCTTTGTGGGAAGACTAGTATGTTTAAGTGATGAAGTTTTCACTGAAATTTAGTTGTGTAGTCACGAGGCTATGTCCATGAATATTGCTGCCCTATCAAAGTACTGCCACATTTTATAAGACCCCTTTCTTTCTTAGCTATTACTTCTTTTTAAAGACTAAAATTTGTTCTCTTACCTGAGTAACATCAATAGTCACGACTTCTTACATAGATTAAAAAATAAATGTATATAATGACATGGCCTCTAAAAAGGCTAATGTATTTCCATCCACTGATGGCCCCAGTCTATTTACAGTTGTACCCTCTTGAATGCTAGCTGCCTGGAGAACATAATTTGGAAAAAAATCCTTATAAGATGATCCCCTACCTCTCTGATGAGAAGGATTTGCAGGGTATGCAAGCAAGGGCCTCGTATCACCAACCTCATTATTACACCAGTTGGGAAGAGGGCTATCATCTAAGTAACCTTAAAATTCCAGAAGACTGATAACCTTTGAGAAGCAGTCGAAAGTGGAGAGTGAATTTTCGTGAGCAGGATTTATAGATATCGAGCATAATCCCAAACCAACTTCAAGCCAAAAACAGGATTTCTTTTTAAGCATGTTAAAGTACAACATTCTGTTGATTTTTACTGCACACAACAAAAATTCACATCTATTTTGTTAAGCTAAAGTGGCTACTGGAAACCAAGATGTTTCAGAAGGAATGAAAAATAAGCCTAGTGAGGTGCTTCAAATCAATTAGCCCAGTATCAGACCTATCATAGAGAACAAGTTAGTACCAATGAGACAACCAGGAAGAGAAATCAACACCACTTGCTCAGGTTTTTCTTGCATTTACCACATCATGAGGATGTCTAGATAACTGCATGCAGGATTCAGCTGAAAGAATTTTAAGTTGCCTAACCTTCTCTGGTTGGAGAACCTCTCAGCAGTGTTTTCCATACAGCACCTTTCACTTTAACAACAGGAGGCTTAAGTCCTCAGGGAATTATAGTACTATGATGCTTATCCTTGAACACACATCAAATTTCCGTTTCTTATCAACAAAACCATTTGAAGAAAAATTACATACTCTTTTGAAAAAAGAAGGGCTTGATCCATTTTGTTTTCAATGTGTTCTTGAACAAAAGCGAAAAACTAAGAGCCATACTAATAAATAGACCGACGACAGGAATAAAGAGAAAACTTCCAATGTCTTAGAAGAAAACTTGCCCTTTGAAAAAGGCCCAAGCCAGGCACTAAAGAATCAGACTCAACTGGCTGAAGGGATATTTATTTGTGTTCTGAGATAGCCAATTCTATTCTGAAAGAATTTTATAGCGAAATGAAACTTTTTCAACCTGATTCACATTATCTTCGCCCCATTACTTTAACTTCATTTTTCTTTCTCACTGGCCAAAGTTCAATCATTTACTGCCTCCAGAAGAACTCAGAATGCAACTGAGGTCCAGGCTTAGAAAAGAAATTGCATGGGTAAGGAAATCAACAAAAAAACAGAAAAAATCCTTACCACTTAGGCTTTTTCCTCATGGAACCTTACAACTATAAGTTACAACCACCAACCTACATACAAAGGTATAATTGGCTCTACTCTAAAATATTATTTACCTTACTAAGCATCTGACCTAGAAAGATTATTGCCAAAGATTTTAGCTCCAGAAGTGGAAAAATTGTTGAAAAGGGAACAAATTTAACATAAAATATATGCATCTTTTCCCCCAGGAGATACATTTTTACGAACAAACAGCCAACTGTGCTTACATATAGCAAATCTTTATTTACTCAACATTAACAGGAAATTCGTCCCATTTCTCATAACCAAAGCTTTTCTTTTCACTTAAAAATATTACACATTTCGGGGAACCTGGGTGGCTCAGTGGGTTAAAGCCTCTGCCTTCGGCTCAGGTCATGATCTCAGAGTCCTGGAATCGAGCCCTGCATCGGGCTCTCTGCTCCCCAGGGAGCCTGCTTCCCCTTCTCTCTCTGCCTGCCTCTCTGCCTACCTGTGATCTCTCTCTGTGTGTCAAACAAATAAATAAAATCTTTAAAAAAAAATATATATATATATATACATTACACATTTCATTTTGAAACACTCGTTTTGTTTTGTTTTTCTCAAGATTCTTGGCATTAACTGTTCTACAGTGACATACTTAGCAATGAAGCATGTTTCTGTCTACAGAATGTAACATTGTTGTTTTAAGAACCTTTGTTTCTAATCTTTTTATCATCTCCATAACAGCCAGGTTATCATCTCTCCCTCCATACGTGGGCAAGTGCCTCACAGAGGAAGTATCTAAACAGAACCACTCTCTCTCATTTGTTACTCTGGTCTGCTGGGATCTTAGAAACCACATAAACAAGCTTGTTAAAAGTAAACTAAGAAAAAATAGATGCTTTGTTGGCAAAAACCATAATATTTTGGCTACTCAGGAGCCTTCCCAAGCCTTACCTTTAGCTTATTAACTATTTCCTAAGAGGTAGAATGTGCTGCTTACCTTTCACATAAGTGAGGTGTTGGTGGAATATGTCTGTTTGTAGGTTCTGCTGTTATTCAAAACAAATTTCATCATTCCAGTAATTTTGAGTCCTAAATAAACTGAGCAGGGGATCTTTCCAAGCACAACTGCACATGTATTTCAGACTTCAATGACCTTCTACCACTAAACTAAATGACCTTAAGACAGAACATATGTAATGGGGATGAGGCAATGTTCTCACACACTTGGGATAAGCCAAGGTCAACGTTTGGCTTCAGGTCATATACCGGATTGATGTGTATAATCCTGCGCACGCTGAGAGCACAAACACACTCATGCCACATGTACGCTCGCACTCATGCACTCACTGACCCTCAGAGGCCTGGGGGGTTTGTTATACTAGTAGCTAAATCCAGTTCCCTCTCCTAGCCTGAGTACACTCGAGACTGATCCCACATTCCATACATGGTATGTTGTAGAGAGGGTGCTTTGTTCTTGGATATTATCATGAAAAGCAAAAGATTCCTGGGACTGACAAAGAGATGATGCTCTCACAGCATTTTAGTAAAATGAAGAAAGGAAAAAGAGAGCACTGTTTTAAGAAATAACAGTTATCTATTTTGAAGAAAATTCAAAAATCTCATTCTAACAATCTACTCATTTTTACTCGACTCCTCGAAATGGCTCCTTTTTCAGATTTCTGCCCTCCTTCCTCTATTTTTAATTATTATTATTTTTTTATTCCTCAACCATGAGAGCATTCTGCTCTCTCCAGCCAATATCAAAAGTAATTTCAGGCAACGGCATGATTCGAGGCTGCATCATTACTCTAGAGAAAAATGAAAAGCATTACATTGGCCATTATCATCATGCCAAAAAGGGAGAAAGCACACTTAAATAACTGCTGAGTTAAGCCATAATCTTCATTGCCTGGACAGTTGCTGTCCAAGCAGAGAGTCTCTCATCGACTTATCTTCAAATATATATTAAAAGCTTAGTTTCGTTTTCATTTCTGAAGATTACATCTAATCCGTAACCATCTTAGAGCACAGAGTAAAAATAAAATGCCTCTTATATGCTGATCATTAGGCTGGGACAGATCTTCATCTATTGCAAACTACTGCTAAGTATCTCTGAGATGAGGAGGAGCCATTAAGTCTACCAGTGAGAGGATGAATGGATGCTGATGCTCTAAAATACTCGGCAACATTAAGAACTAACTCAGAGTTACTCATCCACATTTTAACACTGTTGTCCATGTCAACTAGTCACACGCCCCCGAGAGATTTGACATCCACATGGAGACATTTCTCCTCAAGCTCCCACTTCTATCCATCACTGCACTCACCAGCTAATCTAAGACTTAGAAACTAAGTTTGAGGGTTTAAATTTGAAACGTAAATTTGGAGAATATCGGTTCTCCCTAATGCTTCATTTATTCACTAAACATGGATTAGTACAAAGCACACAGACTCAAGGAAATGGCACTGAAATGTCAATTCTACATTAGGGTGCAGAAATTATCCAAAGATGGGGTTAGCTTTGGGGAAAGTTTTTTTTGTTTTGTTTTTTAGTAAAGATTTTATTTCTTTATTTGCCAGAGAGAGCGCACAAGCACAGGGAGCTGTGGACAGAGGGAGAAGCAGGCTCCCCGCAGAGCAAGGAGCCTGACGTGGGACGAGATCCCAAAACCCTGGGATCGTGACCTGAGCTGAAGGCAGACGCTTAACCGACTGAGCCACCCAGGTGTCCTAACTTTAGGAAAAGTTTTAAAATAGGTGATTTACTTTTGTAACGTCCTCTTTTCGCTTCATTTCCTCATTATGTTTCTTTACATTTACCCACTCTATCTTCACCAAACATTCTTAGGGTAACTTTATGTTTTACCTAAAGCTTTCTTTCAATACTTAATTTCTTTAGACCCAAAGGATACATTCGTTCATCACCAACTGAAACTGCCTCTTCTCTTGCTGCCAACAGGCCCCTTCTTTACCTTTCTGCTTCTCCTCATTTTCTCTTCTCTCCCTTTCACTATTTCTTTCCTCAGTGTCTTCATCTTTCACCTCATTTAATCCTTTTATTTCTTTCACATCTTTGTTAGCGTGAGAGAGCATCATCACACAGTGGGAAATTACTAAATTTTTGTAGAAATAAAATTTTGTAGAAATTTTTGTAGAAATAAATTACTAAATTTTGTAGCAATTTTTGTAGAAATGGGGCACCTGGTGGCTCAATGGGGCACCTGGGTGGTGGTCAGTTAAGTGGCCAACTCTTGATTTCCACTGGATCATGATATCAGGGTTCTGAGATCGAGCCCTGCATGGAGTTCCACACTCGGTGGGGAGTCCACTTGAGGATTTCTCTCCCTTGCCTTCTGCCCCTCCCTACGCTCCCATGCATATACATACCCTTTCTCTCTCTCTCAAATAAATAAATCAACTTTAAAAAAAATTAAAAAAGATTTGTTGAAAGAAGCAGGAGAGGGAAGGAGAGCAGGAGGCAGAGAACTGGCCTAAACTCAACCTGATTTCCGAGCCCAGAACACTTTCTTCCAATTCAGCAGCAAGATATGTAGAGAACAAAAGGCACAGTATATTAAGAAAGGGAAAGTATAGAAAAAATAGATTTTGAGATATTCTTTCTCTATTCTTTTTGGTCCCAAGGAAACAGAAGAGAGAGTCATGATTTCATGACTGAGTTTATTTTATAAGCAGAAGTTTTGAATCGAAAAGGATCAACTCCTATCTCCTTAGGGCTAATTGGTCCATTTGTTTCCCACTTATATGTGATCATCATTCATCATATTCTTCATTTATTTGAGTTCAGACTCTTCTCCTGTGATTGTATTTTTCCTCTTTCTATTTTACAAAGAGCTATCTTTTTCCATGAGGAGAAACTAGCCACACTCCAGGCCACGCTGAGACCCTCTCGTCCAAATTCTGCTCTCTGTGGCCAGACCCCATCAGTATCCCCCAGCAATGGCCCACCTGTGCTGCCTTGGCCTGACAATGACTGAGTGGCCATTTCAACATCCAAGGCCTATTCATATATTTCCTCCTTCCCCACGTCCCTTCCCTCAGAGTTGTTTTGAGCAAAGAAAGAAGCTGCTAATACAGCTTACCATCTTAAGGTACCTTGTGAAACCTAGGAAATCACACAGCATGTCCTGGCACCTTGGAGGTAGAAATGATCAAGTTTTGAGATAATACACTTAATAATCACCACAGCCTCAGTTAAGGACACCCACTCATAGAGGCATTTCTTTCTGCTTAATCATCTTTTCTTTGCATTGCTAAGTTATTTCTGGCAGGAAATCCAAGGATTATTAAGCTGTTGCATTTCCCTACTTCTAAATATTTCCACCTGGACTGGATTTGTGAAGATTCAAACAGAAAAAAAAAAAAAAGCACAAAAATATCTTGCCTCTCGACAAATATTTGGACTCTGGAATGCATTGAAGCTCTGAACACCACATTCGAGAAAATGGCAGCATCAGCTCAATAATTTTAGAGATGTGTTGATTTTAATCTCTGATAAGTCCAGTTACCAGAAACACCTCGGGAGCCATTCCACCAGCTCCCACATTTACCAGTGCAACTTAAAACTGGCTTCACTGAATCTCATGTCACTCTGCTTCATCAGGATAAGATAAAAGGCAAAACGAACTCATCACTCAACTCCAAAGAAGAAAAATTACCTATCAGAGAGGTGGTCTTCACTTATCTAAGAAATTACTACAGCGTCTCATAATGTTTTCTTCCATAGCTAATAATTCTGGGTATTTGTTAGTGGTAGTTATTTTCAATGATTGCTAATGAAGAGATTTAGTTTCTTACATCTTCTACTTGTGCTGCATTATAAAATGTTACTTGAGGGTTTGAAGTGTTTCTTAAATCCTAAAATTAGAAATCAATCTGATGCGAATGAGGAACAGTTCTGTTTAGTTCAACAGTAATTCTTTGTATTAAAACATATTTCCATTAGTATACTAATAGAAACTTTGGTATGAAGAGTAATCAAAATAGATCCCAACCTTTAAAACAGAAAGCCTATGCAAAAGAGGACGCTATTTACAGCCACAATCTCCTACATCTCTGAGCAATACTGAAATAGTACAAGAGGAAGAAACTACATAGATGGCTGACTGAACCCACTCAAATTCATTAGTGTATATATAGTATATAGTTAGTATATATAGATATTTAAATAAATTCATATTAAAAGGTATCCACAACATCATGGTTAAAGGAGAAATAATGTCAACAGGATTCAGAAATTTGGATGAATCTGTGAGAAACAGAAACCAAGATAAGGTCAGTTAGTAAAGGAAGCTGCAGACCAAACACACGCAGGCAGGGACTGCTGCAGAGCTGAAGGGGGTTCCAAGGTTATCCAGACTTGTTTTCAGAGATTCATGAGGGGCCCCAAGGCAATTACTAGAAATGAGAAATTGCGTTAGAAGTAAATATGCTCCTTGGCTCCTCTCTCCTTCAACATTTACCGCTGAGCAAGTGGCAGCAGAAGCACATGTCCATGAAGGAAAACAGTAAGGACAGAAGTGCCCCACCTAGTTTTAAACTAGCAAAAGGCAAGGTATGGGTAAAACCCACACAGGGCAACTCTCACCCTCCCCTGCCCCCCACCCCCTCACCCCCTGCCTTCCACACCACCACAGACAACTGCTGGTTATCAGAATAGCCTCCAGCGACAGGGAAATAGAGATTCTCAGATACAAAGATGAACAGATGACTGAAAAATCACATGTGGTTCAGGAAAAACACCGCCATGAAAAACAGCCACAAACAACAAAAGGCCGCAACCCCAGAAAATCAGAGGTACAATAACAAGCAGAAGAAACTTCAAAATAAGGACAACTGGTAACTCCAAAGAAAGTTGAGACGATAAAGAAAAACAACCAGAGATCAGAAAAGAAAGTTGAGAAGATAAAGAAAACAACCAGAGATGTTTAAAATGTTTCAAAAAGTGAAATTAGCAAAAGGACCAAAGGAGGGAAGGTAACAAAACGATGGAACTGGAAAGTAAACTATATATATATAAAAAAAAAAAAAAAAGGCTAAGAGAAGGATAAAATAAGAGATCAGAGAGGCTAGACACAAGAAATAAACAAAAATTTCTAAAAATGTCCCGAAGACCAAGAGAAACATGTCCTCAGTTTAACATCCCATCAAGTACCAAGCAGGATGTTTGCCAAGCTGCCCCAGCCTTCCAAAATATCACCCTGCAATTTCAGAGCACAGTAAAAACTAACAAGTCAATTTTCACTAAGGAAAGACTTTACCTTTCTTAGAAATCTATCCTATTCGTAGAAATCAACAACTCGTGAGGATTAAAAAAGTTATAAAAGACTTAGATTAAAAAGCTTGATTTCGTAGAGATATATAGAACACTCTCTTCAATATATTTAAAGGAACATATATTCTAAGCTTCAAAAGAAATCAACAAAATTTCATTTACTTCCTGAAGTTTTCAATAATGGCTAATGACTCAGTGCTACACCCCTCCAAACCAGAAACCTCACCTTAAAAATACAGCAATAAATAAAACATGATTTTAATGTTTTATTTAAATAAAAATTGCCTACCATATAATTAGCATAATCCTAGATGATATGAAAACCACAACAAAAAGTCCTCAAACTCACACTGGTTATCTTCTCCAAAACATTCCTTACAGAATGCAATGCTCTCTCTGTCATATTTCTGTTTCCTATACCAAAAGGGAATAGGAATTTTGTTTGTTTTGCCACAAACAAAATTCCTACAAAGAAACAAAATATTTTTTAAAGATTTTATTTATTTGACAGAAACACAGCGAGAGAGGGAACACAAGCAGAGGGGATGGTAGCGGGAGAAGCAGGCCTCCTGTCGAGCAGAGAGCCCGATGTGGGGCTTGATCCCAGGACCCTGGGATCTGACCTGGGCTGAAGGCAGACGCTTAATGACTGAGCCACCCAGGCGCCCCGAAACAAAATATTTTTTGATAACACAAGCCACTTAGAACAACCAGGCTCCAATCTGGCAAAAGTAGGAATTTAATATAAGATGACGAGACCACTGATAAGACAGGTACGATTGATAGGCACAAGCTGCCTCAGCACCACTACTCTGCACTCTTTCCCCTACAGCAGAATTTGAAGTGGTTAGATCTTATCAATATTCCAGTTGTGCAAGTTCCTATTGAGGCCAATGGATATTAAAGGAGAAATTCACAGAGACTGTCGCAAACGACAGGCCCAGGACTCCAGCTTTTTATATTAGGTTTTCCTGATTTTCTTCTCTAGGCTTCCCTAGAAGAAAGGGGTTGTTACCTTTATAGGGCTTCTGCGTTGTAGGAGACAGAAACCTTGAACTTTTGCACTACTGAAATGTGTCAGCACAGGTTTACTGATTTTAGGTCAGTATAAAGGAGAAGGAATGGGATTCACAACTGAGGCAGCTGGAACTGCCCAGGGGCCTCTGCCCCAGTCTACCAGTTTACCCCCAAGACTTACAGGTAAAGCATTCTCCCTAAATCCCAGTTTGCAAAACAACAGCCACACCTATAGAGATTGGTCAGTGAATGGCATGTGGGAAAGCTCTACTTTGCATGTGGTGAGACCTTTTCTCACAAACGCATCCGTTAGCTGCCAACAAATTCTCAGCAAGTTGAAAATAAGATACCAATGAAAGCATTTTTGTAAATTCTGAATCAATTTTAGTATAGTGAATTAAGATATACAAGATATAATAAAAATATATGGTTATTTTTAAATCATACTATAGGAATGGCAATGTTATTCATAAAGACAATTAAAAGTTGGGGGTACTCACCAAGGTCTTTTGAAATGAGTAGTAAGTTTGGCCACAACAGAATGAACTCAGAAAAGCCTAACAGTTTTATGGAAAACTTGAGAATCCTCACTAATTATGAATATGCCTCAGTTTCTCTAACCAGAGCAAACATAACATAATTCTCAGGATCAATTTGGAAAGAACCACAAGTAAATATGGGAAAATATCAGTAAAGACTAATAATGACATATCATTAATTAAGCTAAGAACCTTAAGTAAAATCACCAACAAATGTTGTTCGTTTCATAGGTAAGAGCAAAATACATTCACATAATTGATTTTTAATAGCAATTACACTTGCTTTAATCATACCAGAAAATAATACCACGTTTAAGTTAAGGAAAGCATAAAAATGAGTACTAATAAGCAAATTTAGAGACCAATTGAAAGGGGAGATTGAATAATTATGAAAAAGTATACAGCTAAACTCCAGTGTAAATTACTGAGGTTACACAATATCCACATTCAAGTATTTCAACAAAAATAAAATCCGTGAAAAAAATAAGACAAATATTTAATGAGACACAAAAGGAATATGACAGGAATGACAGACAAAATAATCAAATACAAAATGGAAAAAATAGAAGCCTATAATTTGGTTTATTCAAACTCACCTAAAGCCAAAGTCTAGAAAGTCCAGATAGAGAGCACATGGGTGCTCAGGCAACTTGATTTCAGTTCAGATCATGATCTCTGAGTGAGCATGGGATCAAGCTCCACACTGGGTGTGGAGCCTATGTAAGATTCTTGCTTTCTCCCACTACTCCTTTCCCTGCCCATGCACTCTCCAGGTAGATAGATGGATGGATGGATGGATGGATGGATGGATGGATAGATAGATAGATAGATAGATAGATAGATAGATAGATAGATAAAATCTTTAAAAAAGGAGAGACACTGATCTTGCACTGAAATGAAGACTCTCACGAGAGGAAATAATTTGTCATTACATATGTGGCGCACAATGCTTCTGGAACAAGGAAAAGTCTCAAAGCGGTATTCTAACACTGCTCTATTTCTATCTTTCCATAGCCATTTAGATGTACGTTAATAATTCAGCGACATATCAGGAGCATAACACTGAGAGGCTGTTTTCCCAGCAAGAAAAATTAACACTAGTTCAGTCTTGCAACTGGATTCATTACTTGGCTCCACTTTGCGAACAGAACAAAAGGGTGGTGTGATCACATCTCTTCTCTCCATTACATTTTCTTTCTCTCCCTCCTTCAGTAAAAAAGTAATTCTGTGGGGCATCTGGGTGGCTCAGTCAATTAAGCATCTGCCTTTGGCTCAGGTCATGATTCCAGGGTCCTGAGATCGAGAGCCCCGCATTTGAGCAGGGAGCCTGCTTCTCTCTCTGCTCACCGTTCTGCCTACTTGTGATCCCCCCCACCCTCTGTCAAATAAATAAATAAATAAAATCTTTAAAAAAAAAAAAAGGTAATTTTGTACATGGAAGGTCACCTGTGATCTTATCTTAAGACAGACTATCCCACTTCCCCACTTTAAACCTCCCTTCTCTCCCCATTCCCAGGATGGTGTGTTCTATGCCCCGGGCGTATTTTACAAATAGTCTTTATTCTACTAACCATGTTCATCCATGTTAGAAAGTACAACACTCTTTCTTGTCAGGCCTCAGCTGAGGCTCCAAGCCCAAATCTTCTCTTCAAAGAGATGTGAAGCAGGAATGGAACAGAAGGCAATTATCACAGAAAGTTTTCATCCCTGTCCGCTCCCAGGGGCCAGGGACTCATTCACATTCCCTTTACCGGGAGCTGTGCTGATTATGCCCAAGCATAGGGATAGAGGATTTGAGAAACTAAATAACTGGCCAGCTAATTGCTAAAAAGCTTTTGTTTATCCGGTGAGGCAGAGGGTTTTCCTGTCTTTTGAAAGAAGAAATTAGCCACAATCATGTCTGGTATCTTACTTTACTACAGGGATAAAGACTGGAAGTGAATAGGTATGAGTAAATATTATGCCAAAGGGAAAGGCAGCAAGAAGATAGTGACAGACTGCAATCTGTGGGCCCAGCTTACACATTTCTTCCTGTTTTCACTTAAATCCATCACTGACAAGAGTGAGCGAGACTAACTTAAAAGAACGGGATTATTAGTCAACCTTTATCCAAAGATTTCCTGGTTTATTCAGAAAGGTCTAGTTTTCAGGCTGAGCAACTGAGTGTCAAGAATCATGAGGAATATTCTTCCTGTATCTGCTGAATGCACCGCTCTGAACACTACACAGATCCATTTCAGTGTATTTTTCTTTCACTTTGAAAGGACAATCCATTTTGAGTATCTCTTTACAAAAATAATTCAAAATACTCCCTTTTTTTGGTAACTTCTTTCTTTGTGTGGGTTCAAATATTTTTTTGCAGGATTAAAACATTTACAAAGCTTTTAAAAAAAGCTTTCTTTCCGGTACAGGCAAAATGCCATTTTAATATGCAATTCTTTGATACCACTGATGTCTTTGAGGAGTGACATCACAGCAAAACCTGGGAATACCATTTAAAGTTATTATGTTCATGGATAGAGGAGTGTAATTAATATTTAATCGCCTCAAATGTGAACATAATTCTATAGGAATGGAAGTACTGTCCATTTTAATACATCTGCCCCTTATAACAGATCAGTGGTCAACACATTTCTTTCCTATGACAAGTGTGCAAAACAATACAATGCCCTAAGTCAGGGTGCCTGGGTGGCTCAGTCAGTCAAGCGCGGGACTCTTGGTTTTGGCTCAGGTCAAGATCTCACACAGTGGGATCCAGCCCCATGACCAGCTCCCCACTCTGAGTGGACTATCCCTCTCCCTCCCGTCTGCCCCATTCCCTCCCCACCCTTGCTCTCACACATGTATACACTCTCTCTCAAATAAATAAACAAAATCTTAAAAAAAAAAAAAAAGAATACCCTAAGTCACGACTATATTAAGGAGAATTTAACGGGGTCCTTATAAGGAGAAAAGTTATAGATTGTTCCTACTTCTTCAAAAGTCATTTTACTTGGAAAGCATATTAACCAACTTAGTCCAATAACTGAGATGCTGATGCACTTCAGTCGTTTAGCTAAAGCAGAGCAATTATTGGTAGTGAAAGCTTTATCACAGCTTTGCAGCTTCCTGGCCTTTAAACCTGGATCTCCATCAGTTTCTGAATAAAGTGCCATTTTCATAGTTATTGGCCCATTTAAACATGACTGGATCAATTGTGATCATTGCCGCTAAGATGCCCTACTCCCTCTCTTTCTCAACCTGGGAGTTTTTTTTGATCAATGCTCTGGATCTTTCCTTTGGTTGAGAAAATCACAGCTCTTGGCATGATTTGGATTTCTCTAGAGCCATTCATATTGCTATGTCCCTTTGCTATTTGGATTGCTTATCGCAGGAACAAATTTATGTGTTAGTCTTGCTCTATCCTGGATCATAACACTACTCTCACCTGTACTTGACAAGAGACCAGCGGTTAATTACCATGTTCAAGAGGGAAAATATAGAGCCTACACCATTTCTCTATACTGACTCAACATTGGTCCTTATAATAGGAATTCATTCATTGTGTGACGAATCTTTTAACAGATGAGAGCTCTGTCTACTGCAGACACAATTTCCTAATTTGAACCATTATGAATGAGGAAATATCTCAAGAGCTCTGAAGCCTGAACCTTTTTCATAATGACCCAATGAACCAATCTTTCGTGACTGCAAGCCCTGTGGCAATCTCAATTCGTAGACCATAACCATAGGCGTCACCACAATTACCCTAATGGGACATTGAAAGTCTGACATTATTTCTTTCAGTTGAAGCCACCACTTAGTCCAATTTTAGCCAACTGTTTCCATATTCGGTAGAGCATAATCATCTAAACCATATCTGGAGTTCTGTTTTATTATAATGGAGCCTCAATATAAAATAGCATGTCATTTTAGATTTCCATAGGATTGTAAAAGAGCAGATATTCATCTTGTTTTCCTCCCCCAAAACCCCCTAAACACATACATACATTATGTATAAGGCCAAAGAAAAAGGAATTTTATGTATGTAAATAGCTTTGATATTAAAAAAACCCAAAACCTTTTTATTACAAGTTCAACTTTTCCACTACAATTTAAAAGAAATCCCCTGAAATTCAGTTGTCATTGATCGCTGGTTCTTTCTTAGGGTCAGAAAGTTTTTAATTCAAGTTAATATGGAAATTTTCTTCCTTTTAGTAAAGAAAAGTGCCAAATTAGCTTAATTTTCAGATGTCCCACTGAATTCACTCATAATCATTTTATGAATGTTTAAACTTGCTGGTTACCTGGTTCGGAGAGCCTTCACACTAAACAAGGAGGAAAGTTCTCCCCACTGACAGACTGATTTCCTCTCCCCCGTGCTTCAGAGAAATAGTGCCTACACCCAGCCTATGGTCCCCTCTATTTTCCAATAACATCACATCTCGTTTTGTAGCTCAACTTTTTTCAAGAAAAATGAAATGAGTGAAGAGACCATTATTACTCATCAACCTCTCTGGAAAAGTAGACATTTAAAACTATTTCACTGACTCAGAACATTCCTTCATTTCTCCTGTCAGATTTACTGTCTTTATACAAGTTTCCCGAGCACGTTATGAAGCCTTGGAGGCTCGTCTCAGATGAAACAGCTGCTCCTGGTCCAAAGGAGCCTCTTTTTCTCAAGATTTCTACCACCACTTCCGGGCAGAGTATCAGAGAGCATAGATTTCTGCCTATCTGTGGGGTTAGGCCTTCCTCTGTCCAATAGCACATAATTCTGACAAAATCCACTCATTCTAAAGCTAAGCACTATTTTCAACTCCACAATCACCTTCTACCCTGTTAAAAATATATTTAAAGAGAAAATGTTTCTTTTACAAATATTTGAGAAACACACATAAATACAAAAATAAAAGTCATCAATAACCCCCAACCCAAAGTTGACCACTAAGCAAAGTTTATCCTTCAGGAAAGTTTATCCTTCAGGAAATCATGAGGAATTTTATCCTTCAGGAAATAAAATACATGTCATCTCTTTTTTATTTTCAAAATCCATATCACCCTATGCCACGGTTTTGGAAATTGCCTTTGTTCATTTAATGCATTTTTATATTTGCCCATGACTTTTTAGTGACAATGTCATGTTTCACTGGACAATGGCCCATAATTCCTTTGAACTGTCCCCTCTTTTTGGACATTAAGGTTTTCTTAAATTGTTCAATATTATAGAGCAGAGGTAATGTCTCACATTCGAAGTTCACCAGCAAGGGAGGAAGGTTTCTGTTCCTTTGACAACATTAGACTGTGACTGGTGATTAATGGCACTTTTCATTCTGCTTGTTTTTGTTCTCGGTATTAGGCACATGGGTCTTTTGTGAAAATTAAGGTGGAAAATAAGTTACAGAAGGAAGAAAGGAGAATAGAGAAGAAAGAGCAATCATGGAGTACTTTCCTTATATCACATTTTGCTGAAAGCTTTCCAACACTAACTCCTTTAACCTTTACAACAAGCCTCAACTTACCACCCTCTGTTATATAATTACTATCCCATTTTAAAGATGATAAATTTGAGGAAAGAGAGGTTACTGGACCCATAGGCTATACATGCCTTGAGTACTCTTATACCAAAAAGCTCTGTGACCTTGGAAGTTTTGCTTAACCTCTCAGAAACTTCATTTTCTCATTTGTGAAATGAGGGAGATGTTGAACTCTCTTTAAATCCAAAGAGTCCATGATTCTAAGTTTAATAGAAAGTGGTGCCAACAGTACACAGCAGGCAGGCAGGCACTTCCACAATCCAATAGCAGAGTACTAGGCCACTTATAGAGGACTTACAAAAGGGAACAAAAAAACTTGTTCCACAATAATTAGTCAATACCCACTGTGAGGGTGTAAAAAAGATGGAGGCTGAAGAAGAAAGTGTTCCCCTGGAAAGTCCTCAATGTGCTGCAGCAATGTCCTCAACATACCTCCTCCCCCTCCACTGATCCCTTTTCCCACTTTGGAGAGGGGAGTCCTTTCCTTTAACCTTTAGTTACATGAGAGGAGCTTCCTGGGGGCAACTCAGACTCCTCCTTTGGAATTTAAGGTTTATAGTAAAATGATGCCTCATTTTTTGAACATGTGCTAGCTGAAACCCTTTGTGGCCATGACGAAAAGGTAATATTTGGGAAATGCCTGCATTACCACCCATAGCAGTTCAAGTGTGTGTGTGTATGTGTGTGTGCTTCCTGAAGTCCAAATGTGAAGCCCACTGAGATGTCTGCCTGGGCACTGGCCATGGTAACATTATCTCAGCAGTAAGAGTCTGCAGTGGTAGTGGGGGCAAGAGGATGCTATAAGCTATTTGCATGGGAGCTTCTTACTACTCAAAGGATTTAGTCTGGGTTGCTCCTATAAGGCAATATTTCACCTTCCAAGGCCAGGAGAAATCAATGCAGTTTTCCTTAGTACCAACCTTGCCCCTTACCCCCCCCTCATCTACTACCTTCCAATCTTGGAGGGCCAGGGCACCCTAACAAGTAGGGAAGGAACAGATATGAAACAGCTGACACAAGCTGAAAAATACATAATAAAGTTTGGAATTGAGATTCTACACCAGAAAGAACATGTGAATTAGTGAAATGAAGTTCTCCTAATATACAATAGTGATTGGAGGATATTCCATTATCTGAGAGTGACAAGAAAAGCACCAAACCTACTCAATTTTTTACCCAAATCAGTGAAGAAAAACTAGTGCCCTGAACAGGTTAAAAGAGGCAGATGGAGGAAAAACAAAGTTGCTTTACTGTTGTACCCTATGGAGTTCCACTTCTTTCCACAAATAGGTTGATTTAGATGTACCAAAGGAATCCAAGATCTCCTCAGCTTGAGCAAGAATATGCCTACTGCTAGTTTCAAATGGGTTTCAGCACGCTTAGTGAACCAGTGGGGTAGGCCTTCTAGGCATTCCTTTGCCGGGACTCTCTCAGGAAGAGAAAATATCTTAAAGGAAGAGGGAAAATAGGCTTGACACAGTGACAAAGCTCTGAGCCTGAGGGTGAAGAGGTGATTCCAATATGGTGTTTGTCAAAGAGATTTTTCTGCTGCCCTCTCTAGACTCAGGCAGTATATAAAAAGAGAATGAAGGAGAAGGCTGTATAAAAGTGAAAGATTTGTCTCCAAAGATTCCTTTCCTTCGCATCTTTGCCACGGCTCACTACACCTGGAGTATATTAAATTCTCGGCCATGTGACATGCTTGGGCCAACAGGATGTAGATGGAAGTTACAGTGTTTTCTGAAGTCTTCAGGGGCATCATTTGTTTCCAAAAGATTTGTTTCCAATGATTTGTTTCCATAAAAGAACATTCGCCAAGTGGCCGGTGGACCCAAAGGAGATGATACATGGACTACTCTGAGCTCAACCTGCAAACTGAGCCCAGGCAATCCTACCTGAATCCAGAGCCAACCGATGAACTAACTCATATAAGTAAAAATTAAACACTGATGGTTGAAAGCCACACATATTTTGGTGTTTGTTGGGCAGCATGGCCAAAGTGAAAAACAAAACTGATCCATACAAGCAATTTCTAAAAAAGCACTGCCAGACATCATGGCATAGAACTGGAGTTAGCAGTGCACCAGACGTCCCCTCGGATCTGGCTCTAGCTTCAACAGTGTCTGAGGGAACAGACCCAAGGGTATCCCTTCTTCCAGCCTCCCACCTCTTCCGGTCGCATCTTCTGGAACCATCTTCTCTGCCATCCTTCACTTCAAGGACCAGCTAACCCGGTATTTTGAGCTTAGCTCCTCAATGCCGATCAACCATGGCTTGCTTCCCAGATTCACCACAACTGTCCCACCGAGGTGAGTCCCAAGGATCGCCTGGTCAACACGCATCTGCGGCCTCCACACCTACCTCCCTCTCCTTGGGCTGTCGTTTCTCCGTGAAGATGGAGCTCACAGTGGCCGGGCAGCCGGTGGGCGGGAAGGGCCACTTCTTCCCCAGTGAGCTAAGGAGCAGTGGGACCGCTGAGGGTCTCCGGAAGACGAAGACACAGAACCAGCGCGGGGCTGCACCCCAGGGTCGTGGGGCCAAACCCCCAGTGCCACGGAGCCGCTGTTGCTCTGGAGAAGAGCCTGCAGCAGCAGGTTCTTCTGGAGCTGCACATCCTGGAGTCCGCCCGCACAGATGCCGGCTCTGTGACTTCCCGGAAAGCCGCTTCCTGGAGTAGGAGGTGCAACCTTCAAGGAGATGACGACCGTCTATGTGCACAGGCTGCCGCCTGGGAGGGCTGAGCGACTGTCTCTTCAGGGTCTCTTCAAAAGGCTCACCTTTAAGCACCCCAGGAGCTCTGCAACCCAGCAGCCTTTGAGGGGCCCTGTGGCATCCCCCTGGTGCCCACGCTTCTGCCCGAACCTCTCCTGCAGCCACTAGGTAGTTACTTAACCACCCTGAAGCCCTCTCCCAAACCGTGGAGACCAAATGGAAACAATAAAGCTTTTTGCATCTGCTGTGGAAACACACACACATACATAAATACACACACACATTGCATCTGCTGTGGAAACACACACACACTCACATTGCATCTGCTGTGGAAACACACACACACACACACACACACACACACACACACACACCCTGCAGTTAGGAGCTTCCCCTCCTTATTTTGTTACTGAACACTCGGACCCGCGGCACCTTGAATAACCCATAGCAGTAGCAGAAGGGCCTGGGAGAGACGATGTTTTCCTGGGAAAGTTCAAAGCCTCAGCCACATCAGCACCCAGGGCCTGTTACCTGGAAACCAGTGGCCATGACCATGCTTTCGTGGGTACTTAGTGACATTAGCAGCGGAAATATGTGTATCGAGATGCTTAATAGACATATAGGTGGGCAAGGGAGAGGACAACTCCACAGATGCCGCACTGTGGCTGACCACACTTCTGCAAGGGCCAGATGCAATCACACCTCGTGATCTCCCAAACAGACGTGTGGTCCCTCAATACTGGAAAGAGCCAGAAGCAAAAAAATAGGTTACAAGTCCATCGTTGCAATGGACTTCCCCCAAAGGGATCAAAGTCTTGGGTAAAGGCAAAAGACAAATCTACTGCATTTATAGAAGACTCAAATAGTGGCAGGAAACCTAGTACTTTCAATGACAGGATAAAGATCTCAAAAGAGTGAAAACTGGGCTGAAATAAACAAAATGAAATTTACAAGGATAAATGTAAAACTTTGCATTTAGACTCAGGAAATCAGGTGACCGAACTCAGATGAAGGAATGTGAGATTATGAGAAAAAGGTCAGGAGACATTATATTACAAGCCCATGTGATTTATAATAAAGCTAATGCAATCTTATATTGTATTAATAAAATTGTAATGTCCAGATGAAAGATGGGAATAGTTTTTCAGGCCTCGGCATTGGATATAGTATGGTGCTTAGTTAAATTAAATTCTGTCAGCATTTATCCATCTACTTTGTGCAAGTCATTCTGCTAGATGTGGCGTTTTGAGAGTGAACAGTGACAAAATGGAATAACTCCAAAATACTACAATCAGGAAGTAAGGGTCTGAAAGCTATAACATAACAGGAATTGTTGAAGAAAAAAAGAGGTGTTTAGCCTGAGAAGGGATGATTTGATGAGGAATTTAATGACAGTTTGACAATTATTTTCAGATACATGAATTTCTATTCTTTGAAAGATTGGATAAACTTACTTTTTGAGACTCCAGAGAATAAACCCAAGGCCAATGAGTGAATGTTATAAAGTTAAATTTTCATACCATATGAAGGGAACATTTACAATTAAGACTACTGAAAAGTCAAATTGGCCCTCTCACAGAGGAGTGAGGCTTATACTCACAGAGATAATGTAAACAGAGGTAAAGGGACTCTGTTGTAAAGGGATTTCTGTTTAGGGTACCCTCTGTGTGTCTCTCTCCAGACTCTATGAAACCATGAAGACTTCTGTTAATTTATTTCTCCCCTAGAAGTAAGACAATCTTCATAGAATCCCTGTGCTTTGTCATCCAGAGGGGCATAGATGAGAAACAATCCATACGAAAAATTTCCCACATTTACAAGAGCATTTAACTTGCTCACGTCATGTTTTCTTATGTGCCCCTTAGAAAAGTTAGCTCAGGAACAGCCACGGTTGTATTTGAGCATATGTGTCTGTGAGCTTGCCTTTGCTCTCACATTTGTAATTCTGTATAGATGAATGATGGGTTGATAGAGACAGGGAGAGAGAGAGGAGCAAGTGGCGGGGGAGAGTGAGAAAGAGAGACAAAGGCAAAGAGAAAAGAGAAGAGAGGGGAGGAGAGAAGAGAAGATAAAAGGAGAGAGCATATGTAGCCAAGAGGGTAAAAATTGTCATTTAAATCTGCACAACTAGATTCCTCATCTCCTAGGAGAATGGAATAATATTCCCCATGTGTGTTAAAAAAAAAACAAAAACAAACCTACTTCCTAAATATAAAAAGTGAAGCATTCAGGCACCATCAGCCGGAGAAGTTGAACAATTAAAACTGAATTATTTAGCAGAATATTCAAGAAGTTTAAGATTTAAGGGCAGGGACATGACAAAGGGTCTAGGGAAGAAAAATGAGAGGAAACTGCTCAGTGTGGACACCGGACACCATGGCCCCCTGTGAGCAAAACTGGTGGAGTGAGCCGAGGATAAGGATATCCAAGAGATAATTGGAGCAGTGATGAAATAATTATTCTTTATTATTTGGTGCCCCAAAACACCAGCATGGGTCAGCTGTTCATACAGGCATGTAAGGAAAGGACTTTCAGGGGACGAAAGACGGTGGGTGTTATGGTAGGACATTCCTAGGCAGGTGGGAGACCCAGAAAAGTAGAGTAAGAGAAGACAATAATAAATTTAGGTCCCACAAAGATCCCTGAAGTATTGAGATGGAAACAGAGTTTCTCATAGGGTTTCCTGGTCTCATGATGGGAGTTAAGAGTAGATTTATGCAAATTCTAATGGTCAGGGTCATCCCCACAAACTAGAGGATTTGGGACATGCCAACAAATGGCAATTGTGTTTAATAGTGAGGGAAAAAAACAAGAGGTACCACTGTCTGGAACCAGGCTGATGAGTCTATCTGGTTTACCCAAGCTGAGCAAGCAAGGAAATGAGAAAGAAACAAAATAATCAGCACCCACTTTGAAATAGTTTGCAGGCCTATATTTACTGTTAATGCATTGTTCATAAGAACTATGAGGAAATAAAAGAAAGCCAATAAATGTCATTCATATTTTTGAAAACTTTGTTTTGCTGGGTAGGAAAGTTACAAAAAATATATGAAAATTGGTATAGGCACTATAGAAAACAGCATGAAAGTTTCTCAAAAATTAAAAATGAATGACATATGATCCAGCAATTCTACTTCTAAGTCCTTATCTGAAGAAAATGAAAACACTAATTCAAAAAGATCATCTGAAAAAAAATAAAGAATCTGCACTTCCATATTCATTGCAGCATTATTGACAATAGCTAACACATGGAAGCGACCTAAATGTCCACTGATAGATGAATGGATGAAGAAAATGTCTGTGTGCTTATGTATATATGTATGTGTGTGTGTGTGTGTGTGTGTGTGTGTGTGTGTAGGTAAATGTGTATATGTATATATGTATATATACATATATGGGCATATATATACAATTGAATATTATTCAGGAATTTTTTTTAAAAAAAGAAAATCTTGTCATTTGTAACAACAAGAATGGAGCTTGAGGGCATTATGCCAAATGAAATAAGTTAGAAAAAAAGACAAATACCTAATCATCTCACCTATCTGTGGAATCTTAAAATAAACAAACAAACAACAACAATAAAAAAATGAGATCACAGATACAGAGAACACTGGCGGTTGTCCAAGGTGGGGGACAGGAGTGGGCAAAATGGGTGAAGGGGTTCAAAAGGTACAAACTTTATTTATAAAATAAATACCATGGGATGTAATGTACAGCACGGTCACTAGAGTTAATAATCTTGTTTTTGAAAGTTGCTGAGAGAAAAAAATCTTAAAAGTTCTCGTTACAAGAAAAAATTGTAGCTCTGTGAGGTAATAGATGCTAACTAGACTTATTTTGGTGGCCATTTCACAATATATACAAATGTGGAATCATTATGTTGTACATAAAACGAATATAATGTTTTATGTCAACTATATCTCAATAAATTTAATTAATAAAATTCTAAAAATAAATAAATAGGTTATCTCAGAGATAGCTCTATTTTTTCCCAATAGCTCACAGTATGAGCAAATATTCAAAGTCATTTTGATTGTTCCCATTTCCTAGCTGTATCTACTCCTATTTCCTCCTATCAATCTGGCCCACGACTTCTTATGATACTTGATTGGTCTCATGATGCTCACTACACTATGGGAACAGATAACATGATAGCCTTTTCCTGTATTGGAGAAGGATATTCGGACAGATATTTTTAAGCCAAAACCTCCCTTCACATTGCAACGTTTGGCCATCCTCCTCTGCGTGTGGTTCTCCCATACTTACTACCCCTACACACCATGGTAAGCAATAGGCATATTATAAAGACAAAGTTTGCATCCTAATATCAGCAGATAGTTGGAGATGTGTGTTTTGTGATCTTGTTCATAGGCTATTGTGATAAATAGCAGACGATTCAATTCCAAAAGTCAGTCTGCAGCTAATTCAGGACTAGATACACAGGAATTATTTAGGTAAGTTTGTTGAAATATATTTCTATACTGCATCCCCTCAGAATTGCAATTTGTAGATTTGCGTTAGTGTCTAACATTGTGATTTGTTTTACTTTCATTCAACTTTACAGGTTATTTTGAAATGCAGACCAACTTGGAGATCATTCGTATATATATTTTATTTATTTATTTATTTATTTATTTATTTATTTATTTATTGGTATATACCATCTACCAAAATCCCGAAAAGCCGTCTGAGGATCCAGGCTCTCCTGAGGATCCAGGAGATCCAGGAGAGCCTGGATCCTCAGGAGATATCTTGGTACCAATAGTAGTCCTTGGAACTTCTCACAAAACTGAAAATTTTCTCACAAAACCAAAATTAAATTATCTACATATAGTCTAGGAGGAAAATTAAAGCCAAACATTTTGAGATAAAAGGGAACAAGTTATCACTGCTGACCCTGCTTAATAGATTAAAAAATTTCATGTGTCAGAGGGCTCCACAAAAGTCTAACCTAGAAGGAAAAAAGAGAGACCTAACAGACAAGAGAAGCATGACTAGAACACGATACCTTAAAAGGGGAACTCAGTCCAATTCCAACCCAATGTCCCATTTTAAGTCTTCCTCAACAATATATTTGAAAATATTTTACAAAATGCTACATGCTCTTCCATAAAGCCCATTTAACTCATAAGAAGAACTAAGAATGTGAGAGATGGCTTCATCCTTAAGGTCATCCAAGGAAGAAGTAGCCTGAGAAATTTTTAACTCAACATTTTACAAATGGGTAAACAAAGTAAACTTTCGACAATGCAACATGGACTTTGGGACTTCACATTGCCTATCCTCCCTCCCTCCCTTCCTTCCTTCCTTCCTTCCTTCCTTCCTTCCTTCCTTCCTTCCTTCCTTCCTTCCTTCCTTCCTTCCTTCCTTCCTTCCTTCCTTCCTTCCTTCCCTTTCCTTCTTCATTCTCTCCCTCCCTCCCACTCTTCAACTATAAAAGTGACACATACTTAACAAAGATTTAAACAATGAAGAAGTATATACATTGAAAAAGGGAGAATTTCTCCATCTGCCCACCTCTTCTTCCCTTGGAGGTAAACATGTAATATTTAGAGTCTACTTATGATCTCTCTATATTATCTTAATCTGAGCTGCTATAACAAAATGCCATAGACCAGGTGTCTTAAACAATAGATACTTATTTCTCACAGTTCTGAAGGCTGGGAAGTCTGAGATCAGGGTGCCAGATGGTTGGGTTCTGCTGAGAGCTCTTTTCCTGTTTTGCAGATGGCTGCCTTCTCACTTTTCCTCACATGGCAGGGAGAATAAGCTCTAGTCTCTTCCTCTTCTCATAAGGACATTAATCCCATCATGACCACCCTTGGAACATCATCTAAGTGTAATAATCTCCCAATACCATCACATTGGAGATTAGTGCTTTAACATACAAATTTTGGGGAGATTTATTCAGTCTATAACATACAGCCTTCTCTTCGTTTACACATTTAAATAAGTATATATTGCTTTTTTTTATTAAAAAGTAAGAATACGTTATACATACTCTTCTAAAGCAAGTTTTAAAAAAATCTTGAATATAGATCATGGACACCTTTCTATGTCAGTTCTTGTAGAGCTATGTCACTTTGTTAAATAGCTATGTGATATTCCATAGTATGGCATTTCCAAAATTTGTGTAACCATTTGCCTACTGACTGGTATTTAGGTTACCTTCAATTTTTGCCCATTACAAATAATCTTGCAATTAACATATATTACCTTTTGAGTATGTGACAATATTTTATAAAATAGAACAGAGTCCTAGAAGAGGAATGAAGAGGTGGTGGGTGGTCCTAGGACACATGCATTTAAGTTTCTGAAAGACACTGCCAAATGGTCCGCAGAGAGCTATCCCATTTTCATTCTTATCCACAAGCCCTTCTGCTCACATCTTTGCATCAACAATCTTTTACATTTAAAACACATATCTCATTATGTGACATAATTAATGTAAATACTCAATAAGTAGTATTTTTATGATAAAAAGTTGAATTAAAGATTCAACCCATAATGCATCATACTTGTCAATATGTTGCTTTATGATTAACCAAAATGGTCCTGTGTTAAATGACTTTCCCTGCATATGAGTGCTTGTTAGAGTATCACATGACACCACACTAACTACTAAAAGCTGTAACTCTCAAAATTCTGGGGCACATTTGGTGGAATGAGAAAGTCAAGGAGAGCTGGAGGTTACCCGTTGGGTCCCTGCATTTCGGGACCACCAGCAGAGAACACAAAAATATGAGTACGTTCACATATTCCTCACATCTCACAGCCAGGGGAGACAATATACCACATTTATTCTGAAGGCAAAAAATGTTACTTGGTGAATAAAATTGAGAAAAAAAATATTAGCATGAAGGGACATCTGCTGCCATCACAATGAAATACTGGCACATATCCCATTTTAAGATAACTTAACACTCACAACAATGAAACTAATGTACAGACAGAAGACCTAGCAAATGCTTCCATATATCTGTGCCCTTTTTAGCTCCTTGGTAAAAATCCTTAGCCCAAATTATTCGTCTTCTAAGGTTTTTATTTAAATTCCAGTTATTTAACATTCAGTGCAATATTAATTTCAGGTGTAAAATATAGTGATTCAACACTTCCACACAACACCCTGTGCTCATCACAAATGCACTCCTTAATCCCCATCAACTATTTAACCTATGCCCCCCTCACCTCCCCTTTGGTAACCCTACTTTGTTCTCTATACAAGAGTAAGAATAAGAATAAGAATAAGAATAAGAATAAGAATAAGAATAAGAATAAGAATAAGAATAAGAATAAGAGGAGGAGGAGGAGGAAGAGGCAGAGGAGAATAATAATAATAATAATTTGGGGCTTAATAAAATAAAACTAAAGAAAGCCATTAAAAAAAAATCCTTAGCCCAGACCTGTGAATCACTGGAATTGCTGCAAAAATTGCCAAAATAACCTCTGAGAAGCAGATGGTTACGAAGGCTTCTGTCCAGATGCCAGAACCCCATATGCTTGCCAATCTGTGTTTCCAGCATGCGCCATTATACTTAAAATCATATTTTTCCTTTTCCTGCCACGTTCACTCTACCATAATTAACAAGGCTCTAATACTTTTCCAGAAAGCCACAAACATCACAGCCTGTTCACCTTCCTTTTATAAATAGAAAGGTGCAAAGCAAGTGTCAGATGCCCCCAAGCCTTCAACATCATCTGCAACTCAACTATTTGGGGCTCCTGTTAGTGGTCTTCAGGAAGACTTTTTACAGGTTTTATTCCAACTGTAACCATTGTCCCCCAGGCCCCTCCAAGAACCTCAGTACCAAGAAGGCTACTCTCTGATTCCTTTCCAAGTCGACTAGCAAACAGGCACATGAAAAACCCCAGTAGTTTCTGTAAAGAAACTAGTCACAGGTTTTTTGTTGTTGTTTTTCCCAGAAATATGAGAGGTTGGTAATGAAACAAATTCTTCAGGACAATAGTAGAATTTCTCCAGCCAGCGATACCAGTGAATAATACTCCATCCACCATGACACCAAAACCTTTGGTGCCCAATCCCAGAAGCTGAACTTCTAGATATCAAAAACAGGGCACTTTGATCAGTACCTAAGGTTACATGCCACAGGGAGGATTGAAATATTTGCCAAACCCAAGGTGACCCTTTGAAGAGTTCAGAGATGCCATTGTTCAAAGGTCAGCCTTTCCAATCATCAGCTTACCTATTGACTTGTTTACTTGTTCCTGGACTAGACTGCCCACCCACTCCAGGGTCTGGCACCAATGAATATGGAAAATCTCCAAAATTCCACAAGTTGTCTATTTCTGTAGTAGTCAATTTGGCATATTTACATGGAGTTCCAACGTAGGGCTTTGAAGCTACCAATCATTATAAAGAGCATTCTTTCAGATTTTCTATTTCCCCATTAATCTGTGGGCCATATCTGTGATATGGGAAAGGAAATACACTTAAACATTTAACCTTTTAACAAAAAAGAAACTTAAATTCTTTCTAGGGACTATTTCGGAGTTGTAGCATAGTATGTTGATTTTATTAGTAAATCTGAAGCAATGTTGAGGGTTTTTTGTTTCCTCTAGGGAGGCATGATGTTTCAGAAAGACTTAGATTACATTGCAACGTGTAACGTTGAATCAGCGATTTTAAAATGAGCATTATGACACTTTAATTACATTTTAATGATTAAACCTTGGAAGTGATGCTGATTTAAGTCAAAATAACTTTTGAAGGTGTTTTTCTTCCTGCAGCTACCTAGATATCTGACAGGAGGGAAATAGAAAAAGAGAGAGTGAAAAAAAAAAAAAGAAAAAGAGTAAAAAGAAAATGGTGATCTAACCCTGATAAAAGTGGGTTTAAGGGTTCTGCTTATTTATTCAAATTAGAGCTGATAACCATGATGGGAAGATCCAGTTACAAAAAGCAACATTTGGACATGTTTCAGCACACAGGATACTATGTTTGCATTTGCTTTATGAAAAGCCAACATTAAGGATAAAAAAATAAGGACAAAGGCAACAACACATAATTTCTGTACATTTACACCCTACCTCCCACTGTCACATGATCTTATGTTTAATTCTTCTTGGGCCACTAAAAAAAGAAGACAAAAGATAGGTTTGGAAACAGTTTCCTCATCAGAAAATTGAAACCAAAATTCAGGGAGATTACATGCAAACACTGAAATCCACTAAAAACACTGAACATTTTGTTCTCAGCATTTCTTCTTCCAGAGGAGATAGGTGGAAACTGCACAAATATAAATGATGAAAAATGTTTACTTTTGAAAGCTAACAATAATGTGTTAAAGGTAAAGCCTTCTGAAAACACTCCATTTAGGGGCATCCTCCTGGCTCAGTCAGTTAAGCATCAACTTTTGATTTCCACTCAAGTCATGACCTTTGGATCCTGAGATTGAGACCCAGGAGAAGCCCCACATGGCGCTCCATGCTCAGTGGGGGAGTCTGCTTGAGATTCTGTCTTTCTCTCTCTCTCTTTCTCCCCCTGCCCCTTCCCCGCCAACTCACACTTGCACTTATGCATGTGCACTTTCTCTCTCTCAAATAAATATATAAATATATTTTTTTTAAAAAACTACATTAAACATATTGGCTTTCTATAAAAACTAACAAAGTACTAAAATAAGTCCAAGCATAAATTATCTAAAACAAATTGAAATGGATGAATATTATGCTTCTGTTGGAGACAGATGTTTTCTTTATGAAATTTTTTTCATTGATAAAATTTTGCATTTTACAAAGCACACTGTCCATACTTCTGGGTCTTTGTACATGCTAGTTCTCCTATGGAGAATTATGCTCTTTATAATCCCTGCCAGACAGAAGATTGACCAAGAATAATATTTCTCTTTCAGATGAAATAGAAGAGAATCCAGATGGTGACATATGTATAAGATAATTTTTATATTATAAAGATGGTAATTAAAATCAGTAGGTTAATTATTTAGTCCATAACTTGTATTTAAAAATTTGTTAATTATTTGGAAAATTAATAAACATAGACCCCTGCCTCATGCCTTAATCAAAACTAGATTCCAGAGATTCAATTGTTTGAATTAAAAATAAAACTATAGGAGTGCCTGGGTGGCTCAGCGGGTTAAAGCCTCTGCCTTCACCTTAGGTCATGATCTCAGGGTCCTGGGATAGAGCCCTGCATAGGGCTCTTTGCTCAGCAGGGAGCCTGCTTCCTCCTCTCTCTCTCTGCCTACTTGTGATCTCTCTCTGTCAAATAAATAGATGAAATCCTTAAAAATAAATAAATAAATAAATAATAAAAACAAAACTATATTATAAAACCATTAGAATATTGTTTAAGAAGAAAATTTTTATGATATGCATGCACAATGAGGAAATTCATGGAAAAAAAACCCATAATAAACATTCAAGAAGATGAGAAACTCAATCATAATCAGATAAATGTAAATTGTAATGTCTCATCTATACTAGTTGTCAGTTATAATATCTTACTAATAAATGAGGAAGTAAAAAAAGTCATTCTCAAATGTTGTGTGTGAAATTCTAAGTTGGTAAAAGGACTTTAAAGGGCAATTAGACAATAACTTAAAATTCTGAATATGCACACATATCAGCCCAGAAATTTTAGTTTTGAGGAATCAATCTTTAAAAAATACTCTTACAGGAGTGTCTGAGTGGCTCAGTCGTTAAGCATCTGCCTTTGGCTCAGGTCATGATCCCAGTTTTCTGGGATTGAGGCCCACATTCGGGCTCCCTGTTCAGTGGGGAGCCCGCTTCTCCCTCTCCCATTCCCCCCATTTGTGTTCCCTCTCTCACTGTCTCTGTCAAATAAATAAATAAATAAATAAATAAATAAATAAATAAATAAATAAATAAAATCTTAAAAAAAAACCCTCTTACATATGTATAAAAGCACACACACATACATTCATTATAATATCATTTGTTATGGCAATAAAATGAAGACAATAAAAGTCCACCAACAAGAAGTTGGTTAAATCAATTAGAATTCAAACATATAACAAATAAATGGAACCACTATTTAAATGAATGAAGTATATCTGTACCTACCGAGTTGGAAAAATGTCCAAGATATACTTTTAAGCCAAAGAGAATGTTTCAGAACAATATACACTAAATCTTTATACATACAAACACAAAACATATGGTTTGAATGTTTTACGGTTACATTTATAGCTGTTATAATTACACATGTACGCTTCAACCTGCTCGTACGCCATGTCCTTTTTGAACCTTTCCCGATCCCCTCTATGAATGTGATCGCCACCTCTTAATTTAATTCCATACCTTATACATACACCTATAATTCCACTACCATCACACCCTATAGTTTCTGATCAAATAAAGATCAAAAAGGTTTTCAGTGGATATACGGTATTGAACTTTCAGAAATGTATGCTAATTCGCCACACCCCAAATATCGAAACCATGTTGGAAATTAAAAAAAAAAAAAAAAAAAAACAATCAGAGGCAATCTTCCAACAAATACTTGGATTCTCAAATGTTTGCCAGGCTCAAGATGATACAAGATGTAGAGATAATGCACTGCGGCTCGCCCATGCTCCTGGCACTCCCTGCCCTGCAGAGAGCAGACAGACTCCTGGGAGGAGACTGGGAGAATCTCCTCTGCGAGGAAGCCTTCTCCTTGTAATGATTTTTAAGTGTCTAATCAAGTGTGGGTAGGTGGGAGCCAGAGAAGGAGAAAGAGGGAGAACCCTTCGCATGCTCCAGCAGCTCTCAACAGGGAACAGCAGCCCCTTCCAACAGATGTTCCACAACTCTTTGCCTAACATCTGCTCCCATCAGCTCAGTTACGAGGCAAGGTTTTACTAGCATTAGGATTGTGCTAGTAGCTATAAATTCGAGGATCTGCTTGGATTGAGGAGGACTGAGTGTCAAGTGTCAAGTGTGCAGAATGAGGGAAAGGAAAGCAAACACGTAGAATCAATCCAAATTAACTATTCACATACACCTGGTTTTATATTTTTTAAATTAGCATCTGTCTCAGATATTAGAACATCTCAGTGCCAAAACATCTCTGTAAAAGGACAGAATTATTCAAGATAACAGATGTCTTCAAGATTTCCTACAAATTTTCCTTACCCATCTCTCTGTAAAAGCCACTGATGGGTCACGCGGCTCTACCTAAGATTTTCCTCCAACTTCCAATCCGTTTCCAACCATCATCTCCAACTTAAAGTTCAAAATCACTAAGATATTTAGAAGTTTAACAGAATGCAAAACAATCCAACATAAAGTTATATTTTGATAAATGGTAGACATTATACACTTACTAAAACATACATTTTAGATATATGTGATTCATTTTTGTTGGTATATGAAACCCAATATGAAAAGTAATGGCAGGGGTGCCTGGGTGGTTCAGTGGGTTAAAGCCTCTGCCTTGGGCTCAGGTCATGATCTCAGGGTCCTAGGATTGAGCTGTATAAGGCTCTCTGCTCAGCAGGGAGCCTGCTTCCTCCCCTCTCTCAGACTGCCTCTCTGTCTACTTGTGATCTCCCTCTCTGTGTGTCAAAAAATAAATAACAAAAAAATCTTTAAAAAAAAAGAAAAATAATGGCAGATGGCATCTTACAGTCTTACAGTGATGTTATAAAATGTTAAGGTCATTTTTTTCTGATGAATTACACAGAAAAAAACAACAACACTCTAGCCAAAGTGCAAACTGGAATAAGGCAAAGAAATTTTTTCTGAAAATCTCAGAGGTATCTTCTAATGTAGTGGTTCTCAAAATGTGACCCCAGATAGCATCAACATCACCTGGGAACTTGTTAGAAATGTTGAGGGTGGAGCCCAACAATATGGATTTAATGAGCCCCCTAGGTGATTCTGATGCTCATTCAAGTTTGATAACCACTGTACTCATGGTTATGGTTTTTTAGGCTCTGATAAGCTCAGCTTGGGACAAACCGACTATTTGTGTTTGGCTGAGTTGCCTTACTGGGCTTACTCAGTATCTAAGAGGGAAGCACTTGGTCATTATACATATATACATATATTTCTAAGTGAGCAAGTATTTGAATATGAACCATGATGACAGTGGAACATGTAATCTAACTTTTTTTCTGATTTATAAATGCTTAAATATTAAGGCTAAACTTTGTCTAAAACTTTGACAATTGAATGCACAGATTTATACTTGACAAGTTATTTCTATTAAAAAATTTGTGGTAATTGGGCTTCTGCCACTATATTCTAATAGTCATATCTAAATGAAAATCTAGCTAATATCTGTTCTCATTATAAAAGAAAGCTATTTGTAATATGTCTCTTCTTGACTTCAACTCTACTTCTACAACTCTTTCTTGCTGTGGTAGTAAATAGACGATTGATACCCTCAAATTATTAACAGCCTTTTGTGGAATACACATTTAATTTCTGACACAGATTAAAACCCAGCACCTTCTCATTACAAGTATGTTAGGGGAATAACCTTTTTTCCTCCTATACAGCTTAGTGTGAGTTTTTCAAGTCTCTAAATGTTCTCAATCTTAGATAAATTTTATATAAAACCATGGTATAAAGTCAATGTTCATATTTCTTTCTCAAGAAGTTCAAAGGTTAATCAATAAGATGAAAAGCATAAAAATGTACATACAGATTATTAGTATTTGCCATTGAGTCTAACTAAATTTGAAATCACAAATACCCCAGGCAACATAATAATCTTGATTATGAAAGAAATGTTGCATTCTATTAACTCCAAATACCTTAACAGAAACACTAATTATACTGTAACTTAACTGAAATGGTCTGAAGTTCAGATGGTTATAAGGGGGAAGAAATAAAAGCAATAAATTAACAAACATTTTATGTAATTACTAGAGTATTTAGGACATGATTAAAGTAACTTTATTCTTATTTCTAATTCATCTGAAATCCCTACATTAATATTCCTAAGATGAACACTAAGTAATTGGACATTCCCATAGCTCTCTCTATTTTAACTTGCTGTTCATCATGTCTCTTTGGTTTAGTCTCTTAACATAATATATATATATATAAAAAATCATAAATATTACAAGCTATGGATTAAATTTCCCATTTGATTTCTGTTCATATTATGTGCCTTTAAAGATTTAATTAATCATAATTTTCATATTCAAAATCAAATAGCTCAGCAATTACAATTAAAAATTTCTTTCAAATGGGGCACCTGGGTGGCTCAGTTAGTTAAGCATTTGACTCTTGATTTCAGCTCAGGTCATGATCTCAGGGTTGTGAGATCAAGCCTTGCATCAGGCTTCATGCTGCATGTGGTACCTGCTTAAGATTCTCCCTCGCCCTCTCCTTCTGCCCCTCTCTCCCCATTCTAGCTCTTTCTGGCTCTTGAAAAAAAAAATTCTTTCAGTTAATATCTCAATTTAAAATGTCAAGCCCAAGGTAATATTTCTTTTTAGGGAAACATGACACATTAAAATGTTTTTGCATGATGTGGATTATGTAAAAATTTGAATTCCTCAAGCCCTAAATAGAAAAAAAGAGATCCGCTACCATATGAATATACATCTTAATTTTGAGGGAGGGGTGATAAATAACTTCAAAACATGATTTAATGTCTTTCTTATCAGCTTCAGTATGCCTCTGCCTCTTTCTCATTCAGCAGTGCCAGGGCTGGGAATTGGTGGCAGTGAAAAGGAAAACTGCCTTTGCGATTTGTTTCTCCTCTTGGCTCCTCCTTGACCTGAACCTGACATAAGCTGTCACCAGCAGCTCAGGTAATAGACAGAACTCCCAGCCTGTTCTGAGATCTTGCCGAGAGCAGCAATGGTCTAGCATCAGTGGGTGCAGGAGGACGCCAGGCACCTCCGTGGGGGCGTTCTGAGCCGAAAGACAAACCTCCATTAATGGTGCATACTAATGATCTTTACATTATAATTAGAAATGCTTGAGTTAAGATCACTCGCTGAAAACTTAATGAGCGAAGGAAGGCTTACCTCTTGTTCCTCTGTTTTTCAACTGCAAGCAAAAGCAATAGGCTGACCTGAATCAGGTCAGAGCAAATATCAAGGAAACTCATTAGAAATGTGTGATTTAGTCCAAGCTGGAAATACCAGATATTTCCACTTCAAAGCCAGGAAAACATAAGGTTAGCAAAGGGAATAGCCCACAGAGGTCTCTTTCTCTCTCTGTTTCCTTTCACTCGCATGTGCATATATTTTTGACTTTGCCATATCCAATCCTTTCAACATGCAAAAACCAAAAGCCACATGCTTAAATCAATGTCTAAAGGCTCCATCAAGTTTGGATACTTTCCTAAGCAATTTGAAGGGTTTTGTTTGCTTTGTCTAAAAGCACCAAGTTTATACTAAATAAACTCAGATTTATTTCTTGGCTATTGTAATAACCAAAAAAAGGTAGATTTAATACTTTTGAAAACATTTTTGGACAATTTCCTTTAAACTGAAGATTTATATCTTCCTTTTGAAAATGGAGACAAGACATAGACAGTATTAAAAGATGATTTTAGGGGTGCCTGGGTGGCTCAGTCGTTAAGCGGCTGCCTTCGGCCCAGGTCAGATCCCAGCGTCCTGGGATCGAGCCCCGCATCGGGCTCTCTGCTCTGCGGGAAGCCTGCTTCTCCCGCTACCATTCCCTCTGCTTGTGTTCCCTCTCTCGCTGTGTTTCTCTCTGTCAAATATATAAAAAAATCTTTAAAAAAAAAAAAAAGATGATTTTAGTGGGGAAGAAAGTTCTATGTGGCTCTGCTCTCCCCCACCAATGACTTCTAAAACACTATCATCTCCATGGAAGCTATCAAACACTTGGTAATAAGTTCTCAAATATGGAGAAGAAAGTGTCAGCTCTAGGCTCTGTACCAGGAAATGGCTTTGAGGCTCTCCAATAGAAATAAATGCATAATGAGCAGTATCTCTTAACTATTCCACAACTGTATAATTTTAACCCATATGTTGCCTCAACTTCGATTCCTCAATTACGTGGAGGAGAGCTTCCTGAAGTGAGGTTTCTAGACATCTGGTGGTCAGTCAAGTGGTCTTCAGATAACATGAAAGCTTTAGAAGAAAAAGCAATGGAGCGATTATGTTAACAAGCATTTCATAAACTTACGTGAAGCAATTTGATTTTCACAGAAATCTTGTTTTTCATGTATAATAATCATCACCTTCTGAAAAGTTGTTGTAGGCAACATAAGTGTGTTTATCAATTCTTCTTACCTTTTCTTCAGTTAACAGAATGTCTTTTTGTCTCTGCTGATGAATTATTCCACTATTTGTGGAACACTTTTTATAATCGTGAATTTATTATTTTCTATTATAAGTATCATGCTGAGTTAATGCCCCTATTTGAAAATTTGGATCAATGACTCAAAAAGGGTTCAACGATGCGTGAAAGTAATGATGACAATAATAATAATTTCTATATCTCAGAAGGTCATTTAAATAAAAAGAAAATGGAACTCCACTGCAAATATAGATTATGAGTGTGTATGTATTTGAATATGTGAATCTGCTTTTGTGATGATTTTCCATAAGCATATGAAAAGAGAAGTGAATATCTGAAAATGGATATTTTCGGGGGACAGCAAACTTATTGGCTCTCAGTCTAATTCTATTTTCTATTTTGAAATATTTTTCCAAATAATGACATAAACCCACAGAAGTCTCGTTTCTAAAGGTAGCAAAGTGATTTCTTATGAAAACAACTTGAGTTAACAGAATACAGATATTTAATAATGCTTTCAATATAAAGTTAATTTTGTCATTCACAATCGTCTTTCCCATAAGCCTAGATCTTTTCATTCTAATAATGATTTAAGACTCTTAAGCCATTAATAACCTTAAACACTTGCTCATTAAATTCATGGTTTTCCATTTTAGATTATTGTGTCATTTACATACAATGACATTTGCCTCTGCCTTTCCAAGAGTTCTCATTTCTACTTCTTTTTGGCTTTTTTTTTTTTTT